>CM056386.1:39289451-40489451 GCA_029718625.1 Synaphobranchus kaupii | reverse complement strand
AATATAATATTAAAATGCTTGGTAAGATTTGGTTTTTGCAGTGTAGAAGCAAGACAGCGTTTCACCGACTTTTCTACACAAAAATGTTCACTGGGATGTTATGATATAGCTATCGTTAGCTAATGAGTTTGCATGCATCTTGTCTCTGCTAGCTATATGTAAATATCCTCGCACTACACACGCACGAGCATGTCTGTTTTGCCATCACAAGCACACCATAGATATATACTACCACGGTGGAAAAGCAGGCTTTTCAAGGGAATGGGATATGACATTTTGATTGGTTTATTGCATCCTACGCCCAGGACACACCTATAATTAATGAAGAGTCTAGGTTACGCCCATTAGCACCTTGCACCTCACTTAGCGCTCAAATAACGCACCATCTAACTAGCAAAAGTCGACTTGGACACGCCTTAAATGCACTTGTGCCTAGCGTTTTAGACTATGCGTCAAGATAGAGCCCTTGATGAGTTACAGCCATTTAGCCAATCATGGGTTCCATACTATTCCCATGTAATTTACAGCTTAATCTAGTCCCACCCCCCAATTCCCATAGAGATCCATTCAAATGCAGAGAGGTTATAGTATCGCATCTAATAGTACCTGGAAATAAGATATCAAGAGTCTTTTGATATCCTTATATACAGTCATGATGGCATCATGTTTACCTGTGGAATACCTGTTTACCACAGAAGTTGGTTGAGAGAATGGCAAGAATGTGCAAAGTCATTGTCAAGGCAAAGGGTGGCTACTTTGACTAATCTAAAATATAAGACTTTTTCAAATTTGTTTAACACTTTTTTGGTCTTTGCATAATTTCATTTGTGTTATCTCGTAGTTTTGATGTCTTTACTATTCTAAAATGTGGAAAACCGTAAAAATAACAAAAAAAAACATGAGTTGGTGTGTCCAAACTTTTGACTGGTACTGTATATATAATAAATATCCTTTATTTCTGAGCAGTTCTAGATCTCTGATTTACCCACTGAATTTCTTCTTTCGAGATATGCTGACTTGTCAGCTATGGAACCATGTTGCTTGTTCAGTTGGTTTTAACTGCTATAACATAAAAAAAACTTTTAAAACAAGTCGATTGGACAGAGACTGACTGTGTGGCCACTTTCTGCAGGATGGTGGTGGAGCTTCACAGAAAGGTGTCCAGCCTGATCGGGTTCCTCAAGCAGAAGTGGACCATCCAGGACCAGCGAATTGTATCTTGCTGGTATTCTCACGCTAAACCTGCCACCATCGACTGTCATGTCATACAGGGCTATTAATTACCCCAGGAAGCTTCCAGTGTTGGAGGCAGTTCCATTCATTTCCTTCACTTCAGGAAATGATGTAATTGAATTCAAAAATGTGTTTAATGGTCTTTAATGATTTAATTTGAATTAATTTCCAGAATTTAAGAGCTGGCCCCAACCCTGGAAGCTCTATTACTCCTTGGTATTTCATTAATAAAAGATGTTTTGAGGCCTCCTTTGTCCATTATAGATGTGTTTTCAGCACAGAACCTAATTCTAAATGCAGTATATTTATGACCATTGACTTTCATGTTGGGCAATTAAATCTGATAGAGGCTTGCTGTATTGACTGTAGCTGTTAGGTGCTGGAGGGTGAGCATTTGCTGTTGTTCCCTATCGCTGTGGTTCACTGCCTTGACCTCCAATGCGTTCAGAGGAAGGGCCTGGAGGAGCAGGAGGCCCTGGCAGGCCAGAAGAAGCCCCCATTGGGTGAGGAGAGGGAGGAGCTCTTCCTGTTCCCAGCAGAGAGCTGCACGCTGACGCCGCTGCAGGGCGTGGCCCGTGTAGTTCACTCCAAGGCTTTCTGCACTGTCCACTGGCAGGAGAGTGGGAAGTGTCGCCCCGGTGCCAAGGACCACCCTGCCGCTCAGATCCTGGGCATCCAGATGGCCCCGCGAGGGCCGGGCAGGCACACCCGCACGGGAGCGGGGGAGACGCGGCGAGGGGACGCGGCGGAAGCGGTGGACAAGGTCCCTGCGTTAGGAGCCGAAGACGAAAGCAAGATGACCTCCCCACCCTCACAGAACACACCTCTGTCTATGCTCCCTCCCCTCTCTCCAGGTCAGGGGCTGACAAAGGGGGACCCCACCCAACTTGAGGGGACGAGTGGGTCAGGGGAGTTGGCGGTACGGGACCAGGGGGTGAGGTGTGTGAGGGTGCAGGCAAAAGAAGGCCCGTGGGCAGGGCAGAGCTTCTTGCCTCACAAAGACCCAGTCCATTCTGCCAGGGTCCCCAGCTCAGCCAATCACTGCGGAGCAGAGAGGGCGACTGGGTCGGCTCCATCTCCAGAGAGATTGGTGGCTGCAGCAGAGACTCTGCCCCCAGCAGGGAAGGCTGGCTGTAAAGATGATGCGGCTCCTGAGCCAGGCAGCTTAGAACCGAGGTGTGGCGGTGCGGGTGGAGGGGCTGCTGAGAAGGAGGAGGGCGGTGGAGTGGCGGCAGGGGTGGGGAGCCGGCCGGCCCAGCACATCTGGGAGGAAGGCTGGTGTTCTCGTAGCACAGAGAATTTCACCCTGGCTGAGCTCTACCTCATGCTGGGGAAGCCGGGGAAACTGCAGCTGGAGTATGAATGGATGCCCGTGCCCCGCCCTGATGCCCCGGCCTGTCCCCTCACCCAGCGTGTCCTGCGCTGCCTGCTGCACCTCGTCTCCTCTGAGGTCAACCCCAAACCGGTTAGCATTGCTCTGCCCCTCTATCACTGCTGTTACACAATCACTGCCTCTCACTGTACAAATATCACTACGTAAACAGAGCAGTAAGTATTTGGACAGCAATAAAATTTTTTGTTGTTTTGGCTCTATACTCCAGCACATTGGATTTGAAATAAAACAATGAATATGAGGGTAAAGTGCTGACTGTCAGTTTTAATTTGCGGGTATATACATCCATATCGAGTGAACCATGTAGGAATTGCAGCTTTTTTATTCCCCCCATTTTGGAGGACCAAAAGTAATTGGACACTTATCTGCTCAGCTGTTTGTTGGCCAGCTGTGTTCTTGCATAATTAGTTCATGAACAGGAAAGTGAACAAAAGGTCTAAAGTTTAGTCTAGGTGTGGAATTTGCATTTGGAGTCTGTTGTTGTCTCTGAACATGAGGCCCAAAGAAGTGTCAATGCCAGTAAAGCAGGCCATAATGGGGTAGAATAAATCGGTCGGAGACATGGCTAAAACATTGATTGTGTCAAAATCAACTGGTACATTGGTAAAGCACAACTGAACTTTAGTAGAACTTTCGGTTGTGTAGTTACCTGGCCATGATATGAGTCCAAATGGTGGCGAAATATGTTCGTTAGTTGCTCTGTGCTCCCCTGGGATGATAATCCAGAATTGTATTTGTCGCTCTCCTTCTTCTGTCAATACAAACAATAACCAGTCCTCGTACGTATTTTTTTTGTGTAATTATAATTATTTATAAAAATGCTATTTTCTTCAATGTTGTTATCAAGCTACCAGAAAAGACTAGCAAAATGTTGGCAGGTCGGTTTGTTTACCATAGATATATACTACCACGAGCATTGCTTGGACCAATGAGTAGTTTCTCACACATCAGCGCATTAACGCTGTTTCCGGCGCAATAATTACCTACCGGATCTACGTTCCAAATAAACTACGAAAAAGCCAGGAAAGGGCCATTTAATAAAATAAAAATAAATAAATACGTACGAGGATTGGTTATTGTTTATATTGTTATAATTCGCTTCGTTCGCGTTAGTATACTTGCTAGAGGTGTCATTTTGAGACCGTTTTAGCTGCCCTATAGAAGTGAATGGAGAGCATAAATACCCTATTCTAGATTATCACTCCTGGGGAACACAGAGCAACTAACGAACATATTTCACCACCATTTGGACTCCATCATTTGGACACCATCATCGAGCGCGGTGGTCTCGCTCGATGATCGCGGCTAACTTAACACCAATACCCCTTCTATTCCAATTTTATGTTTTGAGAGACGCCAATTCTGGCATAGATTAACACAACACTGTCCTAGTTTATGCATTCTTTATATTTTTCTATTTGATAAATTTTTCCATGGCTAAGAGGACCAGAGTAGTTAGTTTTTCAGTATGAATTCATAACTTTATTTGTTCCCAAGAACAGAGCTGGGATCTTACTTTAATTCCATTAAAGATTATTGCCATTGCCTTCGCAATAATTAACCCCTTCGTACAGATTCCTTAGTGGCTATGGCGCCATAGCCGAGATTTTGCTCAACTCCGATATTAATTTCTCCTGCAACCAAACTATGAGTGGAAACAAGAAACTCTGTGTTTTATCTTTATTAGTATACGATTTGTGACAACTCGGCCGAATACGGAGTTTCTAAGTGTCACTGTCGCTTGCTAGTCCATTTAACAAGCAACCCCCCACCCAGTCTCGCCTGCAACTATACCTACCCATGCATGACACAGTTGGCAATAGTGTGAGTTCGTAAAAATATTTTTTGACCACCAAAAATATTACCGAATTTGGCCAAAAAAAAGACCAAATTTGGCATTTGCGCGAAGGGGTTAAAGTCATGATACACAGGCAACTTTTTGAGGCAGTGAAAATGGGCAATTTTGTCCACAAATGTGACCAATAGTATTTTCCACCATACTTTATTTTCTTAGAGCCCACCATGTTTCCCCTTAGTGATTTTTGTCCCATTTGCTTATCTCCATCCTTATTGCAGGCAATATGTATTGTATGTCGCTTTGGATAAAAGCGTCTGCTAAATGACTAATGTAATAAATAAATGACTGTAATATTGCCCATCTACATTGCCTAAAACAAGTATACCAATTTTAAATATACCTTACGTTATCACAGGGTCAGCCACATATATTAGGAATTAATTGTTTCTAGTATGTCACTTGCGTTTTGTCAGATGGCAGCGTCCAAGCTCAACAAACGCCGAGATTCAATTCTAGAAGGGTGTGCGTGCATTCATCCCCTTATTGTACACTGAAATAATGTGAAATAAAATTGATAATGGTTGTCTTCTGGTGTATTGACACAAAAATAATAAAAATCAGTGGCAATGCACATACACTAAGACAGTCTTTAAAATAATAAAACTATAGCCTACAGTTATAAGGGGGGAGACTATTATAATCTAATATATTCACCTGGCTGTAGTGTATGACTTTATTATAGTAGGGAGGGTAAAATGGAGCTTTAGAGCAGTGTGTGCATGTGAGCTCGACAATACATTTCTTACAGCAAACATAGTTTGTTTGACTGTTTTATCTGCAATAGTGATCAAACTTACAAGACGTGCTAGTGTGTTAGCCTTCATTGATTGTAATTCTATGAGGCCGTATGATGTAGCTAGCACAAGCCTATAGCACTAACCCAATTTTTACGTTTTAACGTTACTTCAGACTTTAAACATTCAAGGTGAAACTTCGATTATGGTCAGTGACATCGCAAATTTCTGTCACACCATCAATAAAAGTCCCAGTAGAATATGGAAATAATTCATTAACCCCTTTGCGTAGAAGGTGACGCCGGCGGAACCTTTTTGCTCAACTGAGACATTCGTTGCTACTGCAGCCAAACTATTAGTGGAAATCACAAACTCTGTTTTTTAAATTTATTGGTATACGGTTTGTGACGATTTCTGCCGTGTCACTATTTCCCCATAGCAAGTCCATTTAACAAGCAACCCCACCTAATCTATACCTACCCATGCGTGACATAGTGGACAATAGCGTCTATGTTTAAGTTCATAAATATATTTATTCATCATATAAAATTAGAATAACGTCATAGCAACGAGATAAACCCAACAATAGCATGATCGTATGCCAGAAAAGCTGTGAAAAGCCCTGCTCACTCAAATGCAAAATAAACTGAAAGTACTGTCTCATTCTACCATGTATTCTACTAGCAATATATGCTACTACATATGAAATAAATATACAATTCTACCATTGGTTTTACACATCGAGATGTTCCTTTCAAAATCCAGTGGTCATTTATTGTCTGGTACAATTGGTTTGAGAAATATACAACACTTTATACCGCTATTACACTACCTGAAACGTCGACGCGTAATACCCCCATGCCCTGTAAGCCTGTCTCATTCATTACAGTTCATTCTGGTTTAATTGTCAGCTTTTTTTGTCCAATAGAGTACATTATAACCTTAGCAACGGTTATATGCCATGTCTTTTTGGGTGCTTTGAACAATGTATTACAGCCCAGCGTAACGGCAGTTTTCGTTTTAATGGTCTAGTATTACGCAAGCTCTATAGAAAACGCATTAGGGAGGAGAGTTTCCCTTTTCTGATATGTACAGTACCAGTCAAAAGTTTGGACACACCTACTCATAGGTTTTTTAAAGTTTTTTTTCCTGTTTTCCACATTTTAGAATAGTAAAGACATCAAAACAATGAGATAACACAAATTAAATTATGCAAACAAATTTTAAAAAAAAGTGTTATATTTTAGATTCTTCAAAGTAGCCACCCTTTGCCTTGATAACGGGTTTGCACATTCTTGCCATTCTCTCAACCAACTTCTGTGGTAAACAAGTATTCCACAGGTAAACAGGTGATACTATCATGACTCCGTATAAAAGGATATCAAAAGACTCTTGACACCTTATTTCCAGGTGCAAAGCTGTTATCAAGGCAAAGGGTGGCTACTTTGAAGAATCTAAAATATAAGACCTTTGTTTAACACTTTTTTTGGGTCTTTGCATAATTACATTTGTGTTATCTGATAGTGTTGATGTCTTTACTATTCTAAAATGTGGAAAACAGTAAAAATAACAAAAAAAAAACGAGTAGGTGTGTCCAAACCTTTGACTGGTACTGTATGTATTTTTGTCTGATATGTATATATGTACTTTCCAATATGTTTGATAGCCCTATTGTTATTTTTGCATTTTGAGTGCATTTCACATACTGTAGTGCAATCGTTAAATGTATTTTTGATGTAGGCTACCGATGTTCATTGAAGATAGAACATTTGGCAGCATTTTGCAGATGGTGGAATGCTATTTTATGTTCATGTTATCACACATAATATAGGCTATGGCGTATATACTTGTCTCTTAGGGCATGACAAATGCTCATTCCAATTTATTGTGCGCTGATATGTGGTAGATTATGGTAAAAATCTCTTTGGAGTCATTATGAATAGGAAAATTTAAAAACTACAGAAAAATGCAATCCCAGGACAAAAGTATACATACTGTAGAGTACAGGGACAAGTGATGTTTTATTGAGGTATGAGTGAATGATTAGGCAACATATTTAGGTTTATGTAACACTGTGATATCAATGTTTTTTACCTTCAGCCATTAAATGTAATGTAAAAAGCATATACATTTGTAGTGCAAATGTATATGCTTTATAATGGACAAAACTAATTTTATTCATTTTATGACATGTTTTGCATAGGGGGTTTGAACCCATAGATATCTTTGGACCCATAGATACCCCCTATACTGATGAAAATATAGTAATTACAGTATAGGGGGGTAGATATCTATGGGTCCAAAACCTTATCCAAAACATGTCATAAAATGAATAAACTTTTAATAAAATTGTCCATTATAAAGCATATACATTTGCCTCTTCTGATGGTTTAAGATAAAAACATTGATATCACAGTGTTACATACACCTAAATATGCAGCCTAGTCGTTCACTCTTGTACCTCAATAAAGCATCACTTTTACCTGAACTCTTCAGTATGTGTTCTTTTGCCCCAGGATTGCTTTTTTCTGTATTTTATTATTTCTTTTTTTTAATGTTCCCATTCATAATGACTCCAAGGAAAAGTTTTTCATTAATCTACCACATATCAGCGCACAGTAAATTGGAATGAGCATTTTCCATGCCCTAAGAGACAGGTATATACGCCATAGCCTATATTATGTACGATAACATGAAAATAAAATGGTATTCCACCATCTGCAAAATGCTGCCAAATGTTCTGTCTTCAATGAAAATCGGTAGCCTACATCAGACATAGCATTAACGATTGCACTACAGTATGTGAAATGCACTCGAAATGCGAAATAATAATAGACCTATCAATCATATTGGACAAGACCGTGCTCGAGTGGAAAAACTAACATACATATGTAGCCAGCGTGACCAATCGCATTTTAGAAGCCGTACTACTTGCATATCGGGAAGGGAAAACTTCAAAGCACTCAATAAGACATGGCATATACCGTTGCTAAGGGTATAATGTACTCTATTGGATAAAAGAGCTGACAATTAAACCAGAATGAACTGTAATGAATGAGACAGGCTTGTAGGGCATGGGAGGTATTATGAGTTGACGTTTCAGATAGTGTATTAGCGGTATAAAGTGTTGTATATTTCTCAAATGGATTGTATCAGACAATAAATGACCACTAATTATAGGAACAACTCTGTGTAAAACCAATGGTAGGATTGTACATTTATTTCAAATTTAGTACCAGATATTCATAGTAGAATATGTGGTATAATGAGACAATAATTTTGCATTTGGAGTGAGCAGGGCTTTTCATGGCTTTTTTGGAATACGATCAGGCTGTTGTTGGGTTTATCTTGTTGCTATGATGGAATTCAAATTTTATATGATGAATAAATATATTTAATTTATTAACTCACACATAGACGCTATTGTCCACTATGTCATGCATGGGTAGGTATAGACTGTGTGGGGGGTTGCACTTAGAAACTTAGTATTCGGCAGAGTTGTCACAAATCGTCTATGAATAAAGTAAAAACACGGAGTCTGTGATTTCTATTAATAGTTTGGCTGCAGGAGCAACAAATGTCTCAGTTGAGCTAAATCTTGCCGCCGGGGTCACTAGGTATCTGTGCAAAGGGGTTAAATTAAAGCTGACAGTCTGCACTTTAACATAATTTTCATTGTTTCATTTAAAATCCAATATGCTGGAGTACAGAGCCAAAACAACAAAAATTGTGTCACTGTCCAACTTATGCACTGCACTGTATATCACTGCGTAAATATCACTTGCCAAATGTCACTGCCTCTCACTGTACAAATATCACTGACGAAATATCACTGCCCTCACTATGCAAATATCACTGATGAAATATCACTGCCCTCACTGTGCAAATATCACTGCCCCTCACTATGCAAATTTTACTGCTTCTCACTGCACAAATGTCACTGCCTCTCACTGCAGAAATATCACTGCACAATTATCACTGCCACTCACTGCACAATTAGCACTGCGTCTCACTGGCCATATCAGCATAGCCATTCATTTGGATTGTTGTTAACCCCTGTAATCCCCAGTGCAGAGCACACCTCCTCTAACGCTGCCCTCCCCCCCCCCCAGGTCCCGGAGCTGTGGTCCACCGCAACGTCCCCCACTGAAGCCTTCAGAGGAGCAGGCCCTCACCCCCTCAGGGAAGGCTCGCAACCACGCCTCCGTCCGGGGTGGCAAGCTCATGTCACCTGGAGCCGGCTCTTCAGGTGCGCTGGCACCCGTGGCATGCTGGGGTAAGGCCAGGTTAAGGCCACTGCATGTGTTCTCTCATCCAGGTTAAGGCCACTGCATGTATTCTCATCAATATACTGCTCCAATGCAAAACGAAAATACCAGACGCGCTGCAGGCCAGCTATATAAGAGAACTAAATAGGTGCTCAACAGCCAAGACAAACAAACTGCAATACAGGACTGCTCACCCGGACAACTTCACTGGGACTAACCTGAAATAAGGACGGCTGGAGCACACAGGGCACAGAGCAAAAGACATTACTAGAGAACAGGGGAGACTGAGATTTCGACATCTACGATGTCTAAGACATTGACTCTGAGGAAGACGTTGTAGACGTTGAAACGTCTCCCCTGCTCTCTAGTAATGTCTTTTGTTCTGCGCTCTGTGTGCTTGAGCCTTCCTTATTTTGGGTTAGTCCCAGTGACGTTGCCCGAGTAAGGAGTCCTTTATTACACTGCTCGAAATGTTTAGCATGTCGCTTCTCCAGGTTCGGTGTCTCACTGGCCCTGTCCCACAGGGCACAGCCCGACAGCGATGCTGGGAGTCGCTCTGGCTCTCCTCACTGTTCCTCTCCTCCCCTCAGGTGTCCGGAACGTCCCCCGCTCCCTGCTGGTCCCCACGGGCGATGCGGACAGCGTCCTCTTCGCCGTTCCCGCCACGCTGCCCCCCAACAGCCGCCACGGAAAGATGTTCTCTCCCAACAAGGAGGCGGAGCTGGCCCTGCGGCAGCAGCTGGAATCCATCAGTGTGAGTGTGAGCTGGAGCAGGCGAACGGCCCTCGCTACCATTCATCACTTCCTGTTATTTCCTTCACTTTTGTACACTGCGCGCTCATTTATACCTTTAGAGTGACATATTACAGATGCAGGGAGACGCTGCCGTGGCGTTTTCATTTACCGTTCACTTGCATGATGTTTCACATTCTCTTATTTTGTATGTGTTTGATGTCTCTTCCCCAGAAGAAGTCTGATATTCTCTCTAAACAAAGGAAGTCCAGGAGTCGGCACCTGCGCAAGCCCCTGGTGGTTCAGGTGAGTGGCACACAGACAGAGAAACAGAGCTTTTATGGCTTGAATTGAAATTGGCATTGTGGAGTTGTTTGATGATAATGAACAGGGGCATACAGAGGATGCCAGGCCTTCAAAGCAGTGTAGTAATATGGATGGCTAAGCTACAGTATATTATTCCTCAGAGAAAATACAATGTGAAATGAAACTTGTTTTTAATTCAAGTTGGTAATTTAGTTTGAATGTCTTTCAATACAGCTGAAGTGAAGGGCTGGGAAATAAAGCAATCTTGATAATTATTAAAAATAATACTCCAAAGGTTATTACTATTATTGTAATAACCTTTTGAGGATTTAAACCCATCTTTCCTAGCCCTACTTATACCCAGTCCAACAAAACAAAAGAATATTTTCAAAAAGAAGAATGTTGGGAGAGGGGCTACTGGGTGGCTCATTCTGTTAAGCTCCTGTTAAGGTACTGTTCGAGTGTGTGGATGGGCCCCACGGTCTGGTCTCAAATCCAGATCATGTCAGTGCCGACTTTGGCCCGAAGGAAAGGGGTTTTCAACCTTTTCTAATTCAGGGACCCCTACCCAGGCTCAAAGGTATCCAGGGGACCCCCATCATAAGTTTAAATGGTTATATTTAACAAAGTTTTTATATTGTAAAATATTTCCCCAAATCTATATATAGGCATATATCAAGTTTGGCTAAGGACCCCCTACAGTACCTATAAGGACCACTAGGGGTCCACAGACCATCTGTTGAAACCCAGGCCATAGGGGATGCAGAATTAGTGCTAGCAGAGGGAGGGAGACTGTCGGGATAACAGTGCCTCATTGTGCACCAGGGACACCAGCTGGTCGATCAGGCGCTCACGGTTCACCTGTTGGTTGATCAGGCTCTCACTGTTCACCTGTTGGTTGATCAGGCTCTCACTGTTCACCTGTTGGTCTGCCTAAACCTCCACCTTTCCTCGCAGAGAACACTGCTTCCACGGACCACTGGAGACGCCCCTCAGCACGTCTGCTCTTTCTCCATCATGTCCAACTCCTCCGCTGCAGGTGTGCCCTCTCCCACCTTCTGACACCTATCAGAAACTCTCCCTCCATGCCCGCTTCTCCTGCACAATGTCACTTTCACTCAGCGCTAGAGGTTTCATTGTCTTTTATTTTAGGATTGACCAAGTAGACATCTGGGGCACTGTAGTTAACTACATTTGGTAACTTTTAAGGAAGTGAGTGTGGGAGGGGTTTACAAATGACAAACACCTGACTTTTGGTTCCTTTAAAATTAAGTTTTCCCAGTTCTGTGACTTCTGTTTGTTGCCTTGCCCATGTTCAGTCCTTTTTACATCATTGGCTGTACATAATTTACAGTGCAGTCTGTAAGAATTTGGACAGTGCCACAATTATTTCTTGTTTTGCGGGCTATGCGGGCCTGGTTCCACACTGGTTCCACACCCCCCCCCCCTCACTCTCATCACTACCAAATACTTATGGACTGCATTGTAATTGAGATTAATTCAGAATGATTGATTCCAGATTTCTCCAGCTCAGGACTTCACACATACAGTGCATCCGGAAAGTATTCACAGCGCTTCACTTTTTCCACATTTTGTTCTGTTACAGCCTTATTCCAAAATTGATTAAATTAATTTTTTCCCTCAAAATTCTACACACAACACCCCATAATGACAAAGTGAAAACATGTTTTTAGGAATTTTTTCAAATTTATTAAAAATCAAAAACTAAAATTTCTCATTTACATAAGTATTCATACCCTTTGCTTTAATGTATTTTTAAAGTATCATATTTCATATTTGGTCGCATATCCTTTACATGCTGTTACTTCCTGAAGTCTGTGACCATCAACATCAAAAAACTGTCGATATCTTATTTTCAGGTACTGTTACAAGCGATACTATAACCTCTCTGCATTTGAATGGATCTCTATGGAAATTGGGGGGTGAGACTAGATTCAGCTGTAAATTACACTGGTACAGTATGGAACACATGGCTGGCTAAATGGCTGTAAGTTATCAAGGGTCTGAGTTATCAAACGAGCCCCAAACCATCACTCTGTTGTCAGATATGGAGTAGATGTGGATGGATCACTGCAAGGGTTATTTCTCCGGACTCATTTTCCTATAGAACTCTATGGGGAAAAAAGTCAGGAGAAACGACCCTTAAAGTGATCCATCCACATCTACTGCATATCTGGCAGCAGAGTGATGGTTTGAGGTTCGTTTGATACCTTAGACCCTTGATGACTTACAGCCATTTCGCCAGTCATGTGTTTCATACTGTACCAGCATAATTTACAGCTGAATCTAGTCTCACCCCCCAATTTCCATAGAGATCCATTCAAATGCAGAGAGGTTATAGTATCGCTTGTAACAGTACAGCATGTAACAGCATGTAAAGGATATGCGACCAAATATGAAATATGATACTTTAAAAATACGTTAAAGCAAAGGGTATGAATACTTATGTAAATGAGAAATTTTAGTTTTTGATTTTTAATAAATTTGAAAAAATTCCTAAAAACATGTTTTCACTTTGTCATTATGGGGTGTTGTGTGTAGAATTTTGAGGGAAAAAAATTAATTTAATCAATTTTGGAATAAGGCTGTAACAGAACAAAATGTGGAAAAAGTGAAGCGCTGTGAATACTTTCCGGATGCACTGTAGGTCATGTTTGGGTGAGTGAGCGTATCTGACACCGCTGATTCTGATCAACATTTTCTGGCTCCTGACCTCATTGTCTGTCTTCAGGCACAGGTTCCTTCTGGCCAATCAAGCCTTCCCTGCCCTCTGTGTCCCGCCCCCTCCTTCCCGAAACCTCCACACTCAGCTCCGCCCCTGCCAGCCAGCTCTCCAGTAAGACTGTTTTCCACTCATTTACTAATAATGGGGATATTCCATTCCACATATAGTTCAGTACTTGTATTTTAAATCTTTTAAATCTATTATCTTTTTATTCATTATTCATTAATTTTTTGTTGAAGGTGTGAATAATTTTGGTGGCCACTGTAGCTAGCAGCCATTTTTGTGCTAGTACCTATAGTTCATATGGAATTTTACTTTTCAATTGTTATCCTTTGTAGGGAATACATTTAAATCTATACACAGGGCGTCACTTATGTACTGGAGTACGCCACTACCATCCTTATACAACTGATGGTGCAGTTTTCGTATAATAAATCAGTCTCATAAAATTTTATATACTATTCTCAAAAGAGAATACATTAACTAAAAATGGCCAACTGCAAGTAATAATTAAAATAATTATCAATAAAATTACACATTAATAATTATCTTAGCAAAATCACAATATTATGTACTCAGTTGATACCAAATGAATATAAATGATTCAGCTAAAAGGTGAAGGCATTTTGGGAAAGCCCTGCGATTATTATTGGCTGACTCAGTTCAACACGAGTAACATTAACACACACAATCTTGGAAAATGTAATAGTTTATTGAACAGAGCAAAAGCACAATTCACTACTATAATGTACAACAAACTATGTGCGAGTGCGTTTGTGCGCGTGCGCGTGTGTGTGTGTGTGTGTGTGTGTGTGTGTGTGTGTGTGTGTGTGTGTGTGTGTGTGTGTGTGTGTGTGTGTGTGTTGGGCGGACATGGGGGTTCTCCTGCGTGTGGGGGGTTGCCTCGGACATGCGTTCAGAGAGAACAAAGAAACTAAAATGGAGGGAGGTTTGAAACTAGCTTTCGCTGGAGCTAGTTAATGGTGGCGCATTAACCATACCATACACATAAGGGATAGCCGTAAGGTTATCGGTGCCTGTGCGTTGAGATCAGCATGCAGTGTTAAGATTCCGACCGGTTAGTGTTTAAGACAGATCACATGCAAGATATTTTCTGTGCGTGATTCATTAAAACTAACGCAGCGCGGTGGATGGCTTACAGCTTACAGCCATCCAAAGTAAAAATGATAACACAAAACTTTTACATTAACCATTCAATAGCAGTTATACATCCAGTCACAAACATGTTGCGGTTGCTAACGGATATGCTATGCCCATGTTACAGCCTTACTTGAATCAAGTCATTTGAATAGTTTCTTTCGTTCGGATTGCAATTAGATGGGGGAACCGAGAGCGAACAGACACAATTGGGAGAACTGACTGAAAGAGCGGCCGTGTTGCCCTTTTTATAAACTTTATTGCCAGTCGCGCATTTCCTCTGCATCACATTACAGTGCGGAAATCACAACCGGGACGTCCTACGTCACTTCCAACGTGGAGGAGGAGCCTCCTGTGGACTGTATGGAATTGTAGTTCCTGTTGACCCTACACCTTTAAGTGCATTTATTAAATAATCCGTTCAAACACTTAGTGGTTAAACTAGTGCTGAGTAGCTTGCTTTGCGGCGTGCCATTTCTGTTCTTGCAGGTGCAATAGATTTGGCAGCCAAGTCGGCGGGTATCTTTCCAAACAGCGTCTCTAAGGAGCTGGCAGACCCCAGTAGGGACCGTGTGGGCCCTCTCCTGACCCTGGAAGCGTCTCCTGATCCAGGGGAGCAGCTCCAACAGGACTCTGCGGAGGTGAGTGGACCATGGCCAGCCTAAATTTATATTTCTGGCTGTAGAAGCCTCTCAACGAAGAGCTTCACCTGCTGCGCTGGCATGGTGTGTATTTGCAGCGTCAATTGTGTGTCTAGCGCTGACACACATTTTAACTGAACTTAATTAATGAATTAATTTATTTTTAATTTGGACGGGGCAGCGCGGACCGGAGGAACCATCTTGTTGGGCCGCCAGTTGCCCATCCCTGATCTAGAATAACCCCTAGAATAGCCCTAGGTTAAGCAGAAATAAGACATGCAGCCACATTTAAGTGATTATTATTCAGATTAGATATGATTCAGGGGGATGTTCTGTAAGGGCCTGGGGGCAGGGCAGTTCTGTTTGAGCTATTTGTGATTGATTTATTTATTTAACATTTTACACACTATTGTTATTGTGATTTTTTCACCATGTAGTGTATAATTGTTAGGGTTGCTCAATTCCGGGAATATTCAAAGGTGGAAACTTTCCATGGGAGTTAACGGGAATATATGGGAATTACCAGGAATAAACAGGAAATATTGGCGTTATTTGTACTAGCTGTATTTACCTCGTCATATGCAGACATAAATATAAACATTTTGTTTTGTCATAAGACAGCAGACATACATGCAAACATTTGTGAGTAGAACTTTAATGGATTCTTTCTTTGAACAAAAAACATGAATGTTGAATAAAATAAATGTATCCCCTAACAAAGCCCCATTCAGAATGGATGTAGTCCTTGGGCTCAAATGCTCAATAGAGTACTCAAGTGACTACGTCACACTGGTTTCGGAAGTGACTTCCCCATTCATTTAGACCATAGGAAACTTACTTTTAAAGAATTTCTAGTGATTATGTCTTAAAGAGATACTGCAGAGGCTTTTCTAAGGCCTTTTTTACCGCTTCAATTTGAACTGGAACCCGTGAGTGGGTGTGGTCATATGACGATGGTGCCACGTAGTCATATTATGAATATTCATACGGTCAAAGAGTGAAAGGGTGTGTCGATATAAGTCGTAATATTAACGTTAGCAGTAATACAAAGCAATTCACATTTGAATTTGAACGAACTAGTTAGCAGTAAGGGGTCTCAGTCTCAAAGAGGAAAAAAAACCCGTTGGTCTCTGCTTTTATACCACGTGCCCAGCCGAGACCACCCCTAGGATCACCTCAACTCCACCCATTTTTATGTTAAGGATCTTGTGACGTCACGAATCCCCGGAAATTAGCGTATTGGTAAACTTACACAAAAACACAGATAAAACTATTTTGACTAAACATGAGATTTTCGGACATAAACAGTTGTGTATGATCATAATCTAACCCAAAACATCGGTTTTCAGCGGGAAAAGTCGGTTTTTGACTGCAGTATCACTTTAACATCAAAATCAATTCCCTGGATTGTGCAATATATTGCCCGTTGGCAAAATATGTAATTTTTCTGGACTAGCTTTGAGTATATTTTACGTTTTAGTATTTGTTTGTGACAAAAAATGTCCCATATGTTTCATAATTCCCTCCGGACGGTTCAATGAAGTAAAATAGCCGAATTAGCAAGGTGGTATGCACTGCCAAAAATGTCCAGACGAGATGATGATATTTGATCGGTCGAGAATCACCCGTGCGTTGCAGTATAATATATAGTCCGTTAAAGTGGACTACAAACCGGACTACAATCATTAATCCATTACTTTAAAAAAAAAAATTGGAACATGCAAATGTATGCTCTGTATCCTTATACCACACAGGCTAATCCAGGAACGTTTTGGCTTCATTCTATAAATCAGATTTCAAGAAATTGTCGATAGTCCTCCGAAGCCCCTTCTATCTGTCATAGGGAATTAACTTCCGAAACCACCAATGTCTGACGTACTCACTTGAGTACTCTATAGCCTTGCTGTAGTGTGCAGGATTCTGGGAATTATTTCTGCATGTGATGGAAGAACGCACAGTGCATACAGAGGGCCCTTCAGTAGTGTGCAGGATGCTAGGAATTATCTGTGCATGTGATAAAAGAATGCACTGCACATGTAATGGAAGAATGCACAGTGCAGTGTTGAAATTCAACTGAATTCGCATTAAATTGGGTTGTTTTAACCAAAGCATGCTGCAGGAATTGCATTTTATGTGTATTTTCCACCTAAAGTTCCATGTTATAGGCTAACTTTTGCAATTAAAAATTGGTCAAAATTTCCAAAATTCCCGAGCTTAACTTCCCATTGTAAATTTCCAGAAATTTTCCACCCCCTTTGCAACCCTAATGATTGTATGCCCCAATACTGATCTCTACTGTTCGATGTGTGTTTTGTGATATAAATAAAGAAAAACATTTATCTGTACCGTATTCCTGTTTAGACAGTCATTTACATGATGTGTTGAGAGATTAGCAATGTGTATGGGAACCCACCAAGAAGGCAGATGTGAAATTCTGTGCTACATAGGCCCCGCTGAAAATTTTGGGTGCGCCGAAATTATGTGCTGGTACGCCTAAATGTTTAAGTTAAGAGCACCAGTGCTATCAATGTAAAATCAATGGAGCCCCTGAAGAGACTTGGAAAATGGCTTTACATTACATTACAGGCATTTAGCAGACACTCTTATTCAGAGAGACTTACACAACGTTTTAGCATATATTTTTTTTTACATATTATCCATTTATACAGCTGGATATATACTGAAGCGATTCAGGTTACGTACCTTGCTCAAGGGTTCAACGGCAGTGTCCTACCTGGGAATCGAACCTGCAACCTTTCGGTTACAAGGCCAGTTCCTTAACCATTTATACTACACTGCCGCCCGGTTTAAATGAAACAAGACAGTTGTACCATTTACAAAAACTTAGATTAGTCTATTTTTGTAATTTTGGTCAAAATAGTGCCACAAATGCAAAGAAATCTTGGCAAAAGTGAAACAGGTAAAACTAAATTTCCTGGATCATAAACTCCATGTCCACAAGTGTGCAAAATCTGAGGGTGATATGTAGAACTACTACAGATCTATTATGCAAAATATAGGCAGTGTACCCTGCTGTCCCTTAGTGTCTCCAAATGTATCCAAAACGGCTAAAATGTGCACTGCTGTAAATCATAAAATAATTATATATTTAACTACAAATCAACTGTTTTTGGCTCATAAAACTCATAAAATATTTTTTGTCCATTATAAATGCATGTACACATTCATACTCACTCCAAGACACTCAACACTGATGCTGTTCAACTCCCAGCCAACGCTAAGAGGACCCCACAACAAATAATTAAGAATTGACCAAATATATGAAATTTAACAGATATTTCCGTGCTTCAAAATGGGGGGAAAGTACATGCCTAAACAATTGGTCGGCTCCAATTTGAGCCGACCAAGTTTCCAAATTTTTCTCCAAATTTCCTCATGAGCATTCCAGATAGTTTTCCAGTGAAAGATTTTCTGGAGTGTTAATGGTCATTATTACTGAGCCCCTGTGTGTAAGTCACATATTGGGAAGAAATGCGCATCAGTGCTCAGTCAGTAGCTCAAGATTATTAAAAAACTGTTTCAGAATTTCTTATTTTGTACTTCAGTGCACTTGAGGTTATATGTATCAATTTCTCTGATAATTGAGTATGCGCTGTCCTCGTTTCTTTTTATTCAGGTCACTCTAAGCAATGGACTTCCACCTCTGTCACTGTTGGGGGACCAAGACTCGCTCCTCTCTCCGCCCAGCGTGGCTTCCCTCCTGGACATCTCCCTCCCGGGGCCCCCCGGAGGAGGAGGGGCTGTCGGGGGGCGAATCGGCCACGCACATCAGCGACTCCATCATCGAGCTGGCCAGTGAGCCCTCTGGCTACGGTGAGGATGCGCTCGGGGTCAGGGCGATGGTGACGCCTTGTCCTGAGCAGCGCCTAGTAACGCCGCCTGTGTCCTCAGGTCCCGATTCCTCCCTCTCCCACACCAAGCTGAGCGGCAGCGATAAGTCCCCCCGTGGGGCAGCCCCCCCCAAAACTGGATGGCGTGGCCCACACACGACCCACAGTGGGACCTCAGCGACTCCACAGACTCCTCATTGGGCAGCCTCCTGTGTGAGTGACAACTACACATTTACATTTTAGCCATTTAGCAGAGGGATTTATACACATTACATTTTTAACAGTGCAATTAATTTATACAGATGGATATTTACAGAAGCAAATTGCCTTGCTCAAGGTTTCAACGACAGTGTCCTACCTAGGAATTAAATCTGCAACCTTTCATTTAAAGGCTCAGCCCCTTAACCATTATGTAACACTGCTGGGGGTCTCACGCTATTTAATAAAAAGAGGAATTGGGCAAATTTCCTATAGCCCAGCAATAACACATAATGGGCCTCGGCTAAATTGGATGTACATTCACATGCACACTAATACTCCAATCTTACCCCGATTATGGCAAAACTCTGATTATTGAAATGGTCATGTAAACACCTTTATCTGATTATGTGAGGTCATCATCGGTGTATTCAAAACCCGATTAACACACCTGGTTTTCTGCACAAACTGTAGATTTTTAGTTTTTTTCTTACTGCGATTTCTTTTGGCTTTTTGAAGCTGTGCATGTCAGGCAAAATTTGCCCGGGGTCCCTTGGGGATCTCACTTCCGTAATTATATCATTAGATTAACGCATTTCACCAGTGGAAACATATTGTTGAGTGTTATGAGGTTATGTTTGGACTAGCTAGCTAATACATTAGATAACTGAAATTATCTGGAAATTGGCCGAATTTAGAGATTGGTAAAGCTAGCTATAATAATAATAATGACTATAATAATATAAATCAACCACTAGAAACTAGCTATTATAAGCACTACTAGCTAGCTATAATAATAATAATAATAATACTAATATTTGATGGGCGGATCATTTTTGTCCTTACGGGAAGCATAGCAGTTAGGAGATACCTTTTCTGTTGAGCCGATTATGGATCATGTAAACTCAGCTTTTGGAGTAATCACATTATTTATATTAGGGCTCCTAGGATTCCGTTTTAAAAAAAGGCAAATTCTGTTTCCCAAAAATACCTAATTCCGTTTTTTTGATCCTATAAGCCATTTTTATTATATACACATATTAAAATATGTGTATAATAATTCAAACTTGTGGTAAGCTAAATGAAGACAAGAAAATAATATATAGGATGCTCTGATCAAGATTTTTCGGGCCGATATCAATTCCCGATTTCTTTTTTTAGAAATACATTATTATTATTATCATTATTATTGTGCTTTATAAAATACAAGAAGAAGACTTAAGGATTATAGCCTAATGATTAATTGAGAATATAGACTATAAATGAAAAAACTAAAATGAACAGTGCAACAAGATGCATTTCTGAGCTAGCAGTAACAACAAAGCACTAGAACACCTGAACAGTTTTTAAGTCAAGAAAATTTTAAAAAAGTGTGAATGTGGCTGCATTTGAACAGCTTTTAATTCAAGAAAATGTCTCTGGATGTGGCTGCAATTCAGCATGTTTTTATATGCTTTAAGTATGAACCGAACACTGCAACAAGTGAAATCAAAACCCCGACCTCACAACTTTGAAGAACTTGACGTCACATCATTGCAGCTCACACCGCTACCCACATTGTGAACGATAAACAAACTTTACTTTTAGACGATTTTAATAATAATAATAAACTTTATTTGTATAGCACCTCAAGCAGCTCAAAGTGCTTTACATAAAAGTATACAAAATTTTTGCTTTTAAAACACTTCAACTTTCGTTTTTCTGCATGACACCAAGTTCCCAGTTGTGCAGCTCGATCTACCGTTCCTTTTTGCCTATCTGGACGATATTCTCGTCGCCAGTGCCTCCATGGCGGAACACGTGTCTCACCTTCGAACCCTTTTTGAGCGGCTCAGCCAGCACAACCTTATTATTAATCCAACCAAGTGCCAGTTCGGACTGGCTGCCATTGACTTTCTCGGGCACCGCATTACCAAGGACGGTGCGGTGCCATTGCCGTCGAAGGTGGAGGCTGTGAACAGTTTTCCCCGCCCCCTCTCCGCGAAGGCCCTGCAGGAGTTCCTGGGCATGGTGAACTTTTACTATCGTTTTATTCCCCATGCAGCCCAGCTCGTGCAGCCCCTTTTTGGGGCCCTCAAGGGCATTTCCCCCAAGAAGGCCATTGATTGGTCTAAGGAGATGGACAGCGCTTTCTCTGCCACGAAAGGGGCTCTGGCCAACGCAATCATGCTGGCACACCCTATACCAGGGGCGACGATCGCCCTCACCAAGAACGCTTCGGATTACGCCGTCGGTGCCGTGTTTGAGCAGTGCATTAATGGAGCCTGGCAGCCTCTCGCCTTTTTCAGCCACCAACTGCGTCCCAACGAGAGGAAGTACAGCACTTTCGACCGTGAACTCCTTGGCCTGTACCTGGCCATACGTCACTTCTGTTTTCTGGTGGAAGCCCGGCCATTCACGGCGTTTGTTGACCACAAACCATTATCGTTTGCCATGGCTAAGATGTCGGAACCGTGGTCTGCCCGTCAGCAGCGCCAGCTTGCTTTCATCTCCGAGTTCACTACGGACATCCGGCATGTTGCGGGCAAAGACAACCGTGTGGCCGACTGCCTCTCCCGGGCCGTCGTCAGCGCCGTCCACCTTGGAATCGACTACGCCCGCATGGCAGTCGATCAAGCCTCGGACCCAGGTGTACAGGCCTGTAGGAGTGCTGTCACAGGGCTTCAGCTGCAGGACATTGCGTTTGACGACACCGGCAACACCCTACTTTGTGATGTTTCCACGATGCAACCACGGCCGGTTGTGCCCAGCGAGTGGAGACGACGGGTTTTTGATGCCATTCATGGTCTTTCCCATCCAGGCAAGAAGTTGTCACAGAAGATGGTGTCGGCTAGGTTCGTTTGGCACGGCCTCAAGAACGACATCCGCAACTGGGCCAACACCTGCATTGTATGCCAACGCTCTAAGGTGCATCGTCATGTAAAGGCCCTGTTGGCGCCTTTTTCGGTTCCTGAGAGGCGTTTTGACCACATGCATGTGGACCTGGTGGGGCCCTTGCCACCCTCCCATGGTTTCGCCTACCTCCTCACAATGATCGACAGGACCACGCGGTGGCCGGAGGCCGTTCCGTTGGCATTGACAACATCTGCCGATGTGGCTCGGGCATTCATCGCCACTTGGGTCGCCCGGTTCGGCGTACCATCTGATGTCTCCTCGGACAGAGGTCCCCAGTTCACATCAGAGCTTTGGAATGCGATCGCCCAGGGCCTGGGAGTGAAGCTCCACCGTACCACCGCTTATCACCCCCAGGCTAATGGCTTGTGTGAGCGTTTTCACCGCTCAATGAAGGCCGCCCTCCGGGCCAGCCTGCAGGATGACAGTTGGGTCGACAGACTTCCTTGGGTCATGCTGGGGCTTAGGACTGCCCCTAAGGAAGACCTACAGTGCTCATCTGCTGAGCTGGTTTATGGTCAGCCTCTGTGGGTGCCGGGTGATTTCATTCCTAATGCCAAAAGCCCTTGGTCTGCATCACAACAGCGAACCGCCCTCCTGGACAGCGCCAGGGCGTTTGCACCAGTGCCTACATCACAGCACGGTCTTCCTCAGTCCCATGTCCCTTCCAACCTGAAGGCGGCGGAGTACGTTTTCATCCGCCACGACGCGCATCGGGGGCCACTTTACCCTCCCTATGATGGGCCGTTTCGCGTCTTGGAGGCCGGGGACAAGACTTTCTTAGTGGACGTCGGTGGTAAGCCGGACTACGTTTCCCTGGACCGCCTCAAACCAGCCCATCTGGATCTGGACCAGCCCGTTAAGTTAGCTCAGCCCCCACGGCGGGGTCGCCCTCCGTCTGTTGCACCACCGCAGCGCCCCCTACCTTCTTGTAGTCCCCCTGTGTCCACTCCGGCCCCCGCTCCGGCCTTGCGGACTCGTTTCGGTCGGGCGGTTCGGCCTCCCCCTCGTCTGGCGTTGCCAGTTCTGATGAATTCTGGGGGGACGGATGTGGCGGCTACCTCTGGGACATACATATATAATTCACCTCCTACTGTCAACGCGGCTACGTCATAGACGGTAACTTCTATGACATGTTCTTTGAGTTGAATGAGGTTTATAAATAAAGAACGCAGCTGCGTTGCAGTTAGCTTGACCAGGAAAGAAGTCTCAGTTTGGTGATTTCCCGCACTCCATCATATTTAATATTTGGTTGCATATCCTTTGCATGCCATGACTTCCTGATGTCTGACCCAATAACTTCAAAAGACTATCTTATTTTCAGGTACTCTTACAAGCGATACTATAACCCCTCTGCATTTGAATGGATCTCGATGGGAATTGGGGGGTAGGACTAGATTAAGCTGTGAATTACACGGGAATAGTATGGAACACATGGTTGGCTAAATGGCTGTAAGTCATCAAGGGTCTGAGGTATCAAACGAGCCTCATACCAGATATGCAGTAGATATGGAGTTCAATAAGTCAGGAGAAACAGTTATGAGTTAGGAGTCCATGTTATTCTTTATTGGAACTGAGTGGCAGTTCCATGTTGTGTTTTATTGGAACTCAGTGAGAATTTTGTGTTCTTCTTTATAAAGTAGTGAATACAAAAATCTATGAAAAATAATAAACACTCTTCAAAACCAGCACTCTCACTTTTATGGTAACAGAAAACTATAATATTATTGAAAGTACTCATCGTTACTCATTATCGGCAAGTACCCAAAACTGAGTACTCATTACTCGTACTGGGTCTGAGAAAAATGCTATTGGTACATCCCTAGTATTACTTATGGTCTTATAAGATTAGTACGTATTCATAATTATTAATAGCATGTGTGGATTGGGTGAGTGTACTGGGACAGGAGTGACTGACCCTTACCTTGCCCCCCCGCCCCCTTGCAGTGAGCCTGATATCTCCAGAGAAGGAGCGAAAGTTGGCGCTGACCCCAACGGGCCCGTCCAGCGGGACCCTCCCTCCTTGGACCCCAGTCTCCTGGGCCTGGCCCACACAGGAGAGGTGATTGCATGCACACACTGCTTTTCTCTCACTGTTACGCCATTATCTGGTTAAGTAATATTTCTACTTTTTAAAACCGACAAATTACTGTACTGAAATAATATACAAATCATTACTGCCCGCATAATTCAGAGCAGTCTGTAAGGATTACCATACCCAGGTGTTGTCTGTACAATATTACAGGGTCTTAAAGGAGGCGCCTATAGGGCCAGAAATGGGCACTTTTAGTTTCTCAAGAAGCATTTGTGGTCCAAATCTCAAATATGGGTCAAATATGCTTAGGAACATCCATAGTTTCTTTGAGGAAAATATCAGGGGAATATCAAATTTTTTGTCCAAATTCACATAGAATGCTCCTTAAAGGGTAAGTTCGCTATTTTGGACCTTGGACCCTATTTGCGGTCCGTCTTCCATGAACCTGACCCATGAAGTCCATTTTTTCGCTGATCGGTCCAGTATTGAGTTCGGTACAGATTTCCTGTAGGCTCTCACTGGGCTACAATGGAAGTGAACGGGGCAATCAGAAATGTTATGGAAAAACAACGATAAATGTGCTTTTATAGCTCAGTGTGTATTCTTACGGTCTCAGTATGCTCTCCTGTGAAATGTAGGCTATCGCAAACGCAAACCGAACGTTGAAACAACAGTTCCATTTGAAACAGAACTATTTCTCCGACCGCACTACCTCGCACTGTAAACTTCCGCAGTCTAGCTACGTTGTAGAGAGGCCGCTTGAAAAGCAGTTGATCACAAATCCTGACCTCCCGTTGGAGTTTACTAGCTAGTAGCCTACAGCAGAAATATTTGTAACGCAGTTTTTGTAATCATCATTTGTAATAATTCATCACAGCAATGGTGCGCGAATGTGCAGTCCCCGGTTGTGGGAATAAAATGTCTGGACGCTCAAATACCAGTTTTCACAGGCTCCCGTTCTCTGACCCAGAAAGATTGAGACTTTGGCTGGTTGTCTTACGGATCGACATAAACACTCCAGTCAATCAACTCCGTTTGGCAGACTCGCGAGTTTGTGGAGCGCATTTCGACGCTACTGATTTCTGTAACCGCAAATCAGAAGCAAAACACTGGTTTCTAAAGAACACAGCTGTTTCTCGTGTCGGACCTGCAGCACTATCAAGCACCGGAGCGGAGAAGTTATATTTAGCTATAACGTTACTAACATTTTTATTTTTTTTGAGCGCGTCCTCTGACCCAGCACTCAATACCAACTAACAAAATCCGAGCTTGACATAAGTTGTTTTCTTGTAACAAAACTGTCGGAAACGTTCATCAACTATAACTTTTTACAATTCTATAATGTTTTATTTACAAATGCTTGACGCATGGTGTCCTGTCCAAAGTTCTCATCTATCACATGTTGGCAGTCATAGTGTAATGGTAATCAATGGAGATGATCCAGTGTCATCCACGGATACATCCAGGTTTTCAATGGCATTCGGTAGCAACAGATCCCACTCCCTACAACACAAACTTTCCTCCTCTCTGGGCATCTGCTTGCACCTCTTGCAAGAACACCAAAAGTCCCCCGAAATTCTTGGTCTAGCCTCGGCAGCGACTTCGGATAACATTACCTGAGCAACTTCAGCCTCTCTCTCTTCTCTTGCTCTCTTATCATCCATCTCTTGTAGTTCCGTGTCCGTGTATTCTGGCTCAAATCTGTAGCCAGTAACGTCAAAGTCAAAATCGAATTCTTCGTCTTCGTAATCATTATAGTCATCCATCATCCAAGTTTTTTTGTGGAAATTGTAGCCTACGTTGCTGCAGGTAAACAAACGCAGACTGCTCAGCTAGATAGTTTCGTAAACGGCCGGCACACCTTCCCGCTCCCCTACCCCCGACACATAGTACTCCGCGAGTGCAGCGCAAACAAGCAACAGAGAAATGCTTACTTCCAAGCCATGCCAAGCACGTAAAAATGTTCGGATAGAGATACATTTCACAGGAGAGCATACTGAGACCGGTAACAATACACCCTGAGCTTCCCGTCTCATTTATTGTACATGAAAGCACATTTATCGAACATTTCTGATTGCCCCGTTCACTTCCATTGTAGCCCAGTGAGAGCCTACAGGAAATCTGTACCGAACTCAATACTGGACCGATCAGCGAAAAAATGGACTTCATGGGTCAAGTTCATGGAAGACGGACCGCAAATAGGGTCCAAGGTCCAAAATAGCGAACTTACCCTTTAAGCACATTTTAACTTGCGACTAAGCAAATGTTAGCTAAGTGAGCTTCATTAATGATCATTTGACTAGTCAGTACCAGCTGTACAAGAATCTTTGTGTCTTAGTTCTATTTCAAACAGGACTGGCTATTTAATGCAAACAAACTGACATGCTACCACTATAAGAGAGCTTAGCTAGGCACAATATGTTTAATGTTATCTAGCAAGCTACAGGACTAAGGTCTGTTTCAAAAACATTTGAAATCAAAGCTGAGGTAATTTGCTAGCAAGTTAATGAGACATTGCACCAATGATAAACTGACTAATAATTTTCACATCTTGGAGACTGAACCAGTTTATTTCTAACCTCCTTTACAATGGCTTGGATCAGCTTCTTAGCCAATGTGAGCTGGGCTGGGCACCACTGTAAAGTCAAAGGGGTGGAGCTACAGTGACAGGCCTCCCGTCATGAAAATTTGCTGTGTTTTAACCAATCAGTATGTGGGCTCAAATACTGAGCAGATACATCCGTTGATAAAGGAGCTCAACGAGAGCGGAAAGAATGCGTTAAGTAACAAGCCTTGCTAAAAAAGCGGATGCTGAACTGGTGCGTTGAACTTCTCCGTCCCTCACAGGTGGACTCCCAGTTCGCCTGCATGATGAGCGAGAGCAGTGTGGATTACATCGCCCGCTTCAATGATTTGGCGCAGGAGCTGTCCATCAACGAGTTGGCCCTACCTCCCACCAGTCATGGGGGCTCTGGATGAGAGGGGGCGGAGCAGAGAGGGTGCCCCTCCTACAAGCAAAGGACGATTGAAAGCATGGTTCCCATGTAGGGTGAAGTCAGCAGAAGGCATGCAACACACTTAAGGCTTAATATTGTGAATGTGCAATATATAAGAGACGGGGCCTAAAGCCCAGAAAATGGCTGCATTTTTTAACATTTTGCTGAACTGAACATCGTTTATCTTTTTATTATTTTTATAAAATTTTAATTCCTGCACAGATGGTCATCTTCTCTTGGGGCAGTTTGTTTAAAATCATTTTTGAGAAATTTTACCTGCACATCTATATCTATAAGCCGGCCAGCGTGTGTTAGTGCTGTCAAGGTTCAGGGTTGAATCTTCAGTGCACACAGGATCCTTGTGAGCCTGCTGCTGACCGCAACGCCACCATTTCTGCTTCAGCCACGTCTCGCACACACACACACACACACACACCAAGGTTTGGACGTTTGGTTTCCCATTTGCATAAACTCTTCCTTCTTAACAAGATATAAGACAAAAAAAGCTATTTATTTATTTATTCAGTGATCCTTTGTCAAACAAATTTGTTTCTCAGGCATCGAAGACCGCGGCACAACTGAAAAAGCTGTCTCTGTGTCTCTCCTACTTGTGAATAACTTGGTATATTTATGTGGATTGATTTCTTTGCATTTATTAAAAAGTATGATTGCTGGAAAAAGCCATACATGAAGAACATGTTTGAACGTTGATGCCATGTTAAATGGTTTATTCTGTATTAGTCTCCAAAAATGAGAATTGAGCATAGGCTACAGTGAAGAAGTTATTTCCCTGTTCTAGTTTTATATTTGACCATGAACAAACTACAGGGCTGAGCTCCAGCAGACAGAAAAACGTCCAAATTAAGATTGAAGCACAGCATATCAGGTTTGGAATAATGTTCTCACTTTGTCATGCTTTAGACGTGCTTTCTCCATTCCATGCAAGAATTTAATCCCCTTTATAACTGAAAATTATAGTGTTCACAGACCCACCCTCCTTACCTTCATATGTGATTCTTTTAAAAGTGCACTGTTATTTATTACCTACACCCTACGAAGGTGAAAAACTTTCATACATTTACATACAGATATTTAATTTCATACACCAATTGTTTGCGTTTCTCAGAGAAAATTACATTCTCTACCAGTGGGCGTCACAATTGCAACAATTGGGCAGCGCACCTTTTTAGCATGTGAAACACTAATTTATGAGAAGCCGCTTTATTTGAAATGTCTAGGAGAAGCCATTTTAGTGGGGGGTTGATTTCGCCCCAGAATAACTAAAAAAAGAATAACTTTAATCTGAGGAATTAATTCCAGAAATGTACTGGTACAATTATGACACTTTACCAACCCACCTCACCTGCTAGTGCTGCTACACAACTATTAGGCTAAAGCTGTTTAAAATATTAAAGGTTAAAAAACCTAGTTTTAAACATCTATTCTTATATTTAAACATAGACAAACATGCAAAAAGATATCAAGCTGGAAATGTGCTTGTTTTTAATATACAAAAGCCTTTGGGCTCCTCTTGATCTTGCGTGGAATCCTTTCTATGTGTTTGTGTGGGTGTGTACAATATAACAATTTCAATTTCTCTAATGTTTTGTAACATATTGTAAATTATTATTTGGACTATTGTTAAAAGTTTACAAGTGTTTTGATTTAATTTAATATTAAGTTTGACATTTTAAACCTAGTTTTAAGATTTGTAAAAGGTGTTTTTACTTTTGTGGCTATAAATAGTTTTTAAAAATGATATCTGATCTGTCTGAGTGATCTTGGCATTGGGTCTCTGGTTATTTTAAGGAATGCTGCGCAGGTGATTATGCTCATTGTGTCCGACATGCATTCACGTCCAAAATGACTGGCACCGTTGAGAAAGATGAGCAAAAAAGGCTGTATTAACCCCTTTGTGCAAACTGCCTAGATTTTGCTCAACTCAGACATTCATTGCTTATGAAACCAAAATATGAGTGGAAAAAAACTGTGTTTTAGCTTTATTAGTACACGATTCGTGACAACTCTGTCAAATACGTAGTTTCTAAATCCCACTATTGTCGCGTAGCTAGTCCATTTAACAAGCAACCCCCACCCAGTCTCAACCTTAAACGATACCTACCCATGTGTGACACAAGGGACAATAGCGCCTATCTGAGTGTTTATAAAATAGAAAATACTATTCCCCTGTAATTTACAGCTTAATCTAGTCCCACCCCCCAATTCCCATGAACCAGGAAATGTAGTTTTACCCATTTCGCATACAGTTGAAGTTGGAAGCTTACATACATTTAGGGTAAAGTCATTAAAACTAATTTTTAACCACTCCACAGATTTCATGTTAGCAAACTATAGTGTTGGCATGTCAGTTAGGACATCTACTTTGTGCATGACACAAGTCATTTTTCCAACAATTGTTTACAGATTATTTCACTTTTAATTCACTATATCACATTTCCAGTGGTTCAGAAGTTTACATACACTAAGTTGACTGCCTTTAAATTTGGTTGCATATCCTTTGCATGCCATGACTTCCTGATGTCTGTGACCCAACAACATCAAAAGACTCTTGATATCTTATTTTCTGGTACTCTTACAAGCGATACTATAACGTCTCTGCGTTTGAATGGATCTTTATGGGAATTTGGGGGGGGGGGGGGGGACTAGATTTAGCTGTAATTTACACTGGAACAGTATGGAAACACATGGTTGGCTAAATGGCTCGAAGTCATCAAGGGTCTGACGTATCAAACAAGCCTTAAATCATCACACTGCTGCCAGAAATACAGTAGATATGGATGGATAACTTGAAGGGTTTCTTTCCTGACTTTTTCCATCGAGTTCAATAAGAAAATTTGTCAGGAGAAACAACCCTTAAAGTGATCCATTCATATCTACTGCATATCTGGCAGCAGAGTGATGGTTTGAGGCTTGTTTGATACTACAGATCCTTGATGACATATAGCCATTTTACCAATCATGTATTCCATACTGTTCCAGCATAATTTACAGCTAAATCTAGTCCCACCCGCCAATTCCCATAGAGATCCATTCAAATGCAGAGACGTTATAGTATCGCTTGTAAGAGTACCAGAAAATAAGATATCAAGAGTCTTTTGATGTTGTTGGGTCACAGACATCAGGAAGTCATGGCATGCAAAGGATATGCAACCAAATATTAAAAAGTTTTAAGGCACAGTCAACTTAGTGTATGTAAACGTCTGACCCACTGGAATTGTGATAGTGAATTAAAAGTGAAATAATCTGTAAGCAATTGTTGGAAAAATTACTGGTCTTGCACAAAGTAGTTCTGACTCACCAACACTATAATTTGCTAACATGTGGAGTGGTTAAAAATTAGTTTTAATGACTTAAACCTAAGTGTATTTAAACTTCCGACTTCAACTGTATATGTGACTGTTTTCTCTGAGGAGTTTGCTGGGAGCAAAGAAAAGGAAAGAACTAGTAATGAGTCGAGTTTTAGAATAAATTTTTCCACGGGTCTGCACCTGAGGGTGTAATAACCCCCATAGGTAACCCTCCCCCACCAAAAAGTGATGCAGTATAAAGAACAACCTGCGAGAGGCAGCAATATGCCAAAAAAAAGAGGCATCGAGTCTACCGGAAACACAAAGGAGAAGAAGAAGAAGCATGATCCTCAGCTCTCATAGGTAAAGGAACTTGTTCCTTACTAACATGCTAACCAATATAGTAATAATGGTAACATCGTGCTGAAGACGTTTTACAAATAGGTTAATAATATTGTGGTGAAATCAAATAATAATTATTCATAACTCGCATTAGCTAGGTTTTTGCTACCGCGTTAGGTAAATTAACGTTACTGGTTATAAGTGTACTAGGACAGCTAGCTTAGCTTGCCTGCTTGCCTTCGCCGTTTTGCTAGAATTTCTTTTTAGTTTTAGCTAACGTACTATAAATTGTAACTTCACAAGACAACTCGGTTACAACGACGAATGTCACGTTGCAGTGACCATGGGTATTGGCTAGCTAACCATCAGTGTTAGCTAACTGGTTATTTGTGGAGAAATCGGCGCTGTGTGCAGTAACGTTAGTCAACTTAGCTAATGGTGAAATATACATTTTGTGATGCTCTTAATTAACCAACTTAATGATGAAACAATGTTAGCCAAATTTATGTTGTTAGTCGTTGGTACTAGCCAAGATAATTCATGTTTGTACGGGTAAGGAATTAATGCAGACATAACGTTAACTTATACCCACCTTATACACTGCAGTCAAGCCAGCCGCCACGTTATTTTTAATGTGCGGGAACACAATACAATGTATTGCGGTAATACATTTTTTGCACGCAAAGGCACCAGGAGGAGGGAGCGGTTTCAAAATAAAAGCTCAGCCATTTCATTGGTAATATTGTTAGGCCGGGCAACCGAAAAATGTATTTCCGGAAATCATAAATATTGTGCTTAAAATATCAGTTTAACCTTAAATAAACGTATTATGCAGCTTTTTGCAGCTTTTAAACTCACATTTTCCCAACATTCCATCAATGATAAGAGTAGGACTCTGACTGCACCGAAAACAGATCAGTAACGTTACGTATTCTGTTCTATTCAGTGTCTCGCGGTTATTATTTCAGTTGACTTGTTCCACTGTCAGAATTCTGAAGGACTGTCAGGTCAAGTATTTTCGCTGGACACTCTGTATATCCCGCCTTATAACTTAAGTCCTAGCTTATTGGTGAAAGGTTCAGGCTCCAATCAAGTTAACGGTGACGAGCATACTATTACGTTTATGTAGTAGATAACAATGCTGAATACTTCTGACGTAATTTACATAGCAACTGTATGCCCAGATCACAGCGCTTCATCCACAGTGGCCAAGGGAAATCGATAACGATTCAGAAGATGTATAACTTTTAAAGATCTAATTCCATCTTCTACTGGGCCTTTTGCCGTTTATCGAGGGTGTGACAGAAATTTTCGGTGCCGCTGACCATAATCGAATGCTTTCACTTTTACACTTTGATTGAACAAGTAATGCTAGAAGCAGTGGCGGCTCCTGAGCTGAAAATTGGGGTAGCGGAAAACTTCCCTTTAAACTGATTATTGGTCTTAATAATTTTTCAATCCGTTTCCTTGGTTAACAATAGGCTCAGCTTTTGTTAGATTATTTTTTTATTGCAGGTTGTGCCAAATAAAAAAAATAATCTAACAAAAGCTGAGCTTTAAGATCGTTTAATTTCCATTAATATTTTCGGAATTAAGAGTGCGGAGAACGAAGAGCACATGTATCCACAATTATAATGTTGATTAAAATGTGCACAATTTTGCGACGCAAGTTAAAATCATTTTATTACTTGCCTAATAGCCTAATTGAGGAGAACCGGCTACATTTGATGGCTGATGTAGCCTATTGTTAATCAAGGAAACGGATTGAAAAATTATTAAGACCAATAATCAGTTTAAAGGGAAGTTTTCCGCTACCCCAATTTTCAGCTCAGGAGCCGCCACTGGTTAGAAGTCCATTTTTTATGGGTTAGTGCTATTGGTTTCTGTTAGCTTCACCATTCTAGCCTCAAACGGCGATCAATTAAGGCTAACAATACACTAGCACTTACTTCTTGTAAGTTTTCTCACCACTGCAGTGAAGTAAAAACAGTAAAAACAGTCAGTAAACTACCTTTTCTGTGAGAAATGTATTGTCAAGCTCACGTGCATTCACTGGCGTCTACGCTCTGAAGCTCTGGTTTGCCCTTCCTAATATTATGGCTTTTTAGACTGCTATTGAAAACAAGCACGTTAGCACGTGATAAGCTGCGCCCATATGCCAAAGTATCTGTATGTGCAGCGCTAGTCTATTGCAGAAATATCGTTCAGACCGACCTCATTACCAACAGACTGACTTGTACTAGCTTCTGGTCGCAGCTAAAAATTACTCCAGTAAAAGTAGAAAGACCCCCCATTCGAACACCAGTTGAGTAAAAGTACAAAAGCATCTGATTTAAAATGTAAGTACCAAAAGTAAACATAAACATAACCGGTTTAACAATTTACAACCTTAACGTTTGCCCCATCACCCAGTAATGTTAGCAGCTAGCTAGCTAACGCTACATGGGCGAATGGAAACGCTTGCTAACACTTAGGCCTGGTACATACTCTACGCAAGGAACGCGCGCAACGACGCAAAGAGCAACGCAGGGGGAGTTTCTCGCGTTCTTGCGTAGAAAAATGTGCAGTCCAAATTTTGTAACGCGATGCAAACGTGTGGTGCAGCTCCACGTTTCCATTAGAGGTGCTAAATGTAAATACTGTTCAATAACTGCAGAATTGCAGACTACACACAAAGAAGTAATAATTTCCGGTTTAAGGTTACTCACTCCAACCAGATTAGCCTAGGCTGCCAACTAGCGGACAGGGCGAAAAGAAGTCGGTAAACACGCGTATAGTATGTAAGCAAAGACCTCGCGTATGTCCCGAATATGCGTTGGCGTTCATGTTCCTTGCGTAGAGTATGTACCAGGCCTTAGGGCCGAAACATACCTCACGCATACGCAAACATGGACGCTTCGAGCTACGCAAACCGTTTTTCTTTTCCAATGACATATGTGAAAGACCAACCAGAGGAAAGCACAGATCAAACAAGAAAGTTGTTTACTGTTGTTGCCTCCTATAGTGTCCCTCACTGCAACGCTCTGGTTTGTCTTTCGCAAATGTCATGGCAAAAGAAAAACTGTAGCTTGAAGCGTCCACATTCGCGTATTTCCGTGAGGTATGTTTCGGCCCTGAAGGTATTAGCTAACGTTAGGTAATGTTAGTTTAGCTGTAACTATCAGGCAACTGAAATACACTGACTGTATTTAACGTTAACGCTAGCTAGTTAAAAGTAACATGGAAACGCATGCTAAATTTAACAGATAACGTTAGCTATCATGTAGTCAGTTTACCAGATATCTAGCGTTAGTGAACTCAAAATACCACGTTATCATTTGATCGTTACGTAAAAGCCAGTTCAGACCAAAGATTCGTGATGCAACAAAACCATTTTAGAATGTTGCAGAGAGGAATTGCAGTGACCTATCCCGTCTCAGAACGTCCCATGTCGGCGCAGGCGGTTAACCTAGTCTAATCGCAGGTGGCAAGTTTTAGAACACAACGTACATCAGTGCTAGGTTAGTTCGTTTTTTTTCTAGCAAATCAGTGTGCAGTCTTTCCCCTGAAGTGATGCTGTCTCTGTAATTTGTCTTTTGTCTCCGAATCAACGATGACACCAGCTGTTCACAATCGCTACTTTCATATATTTGAGATGAATATTGCAACCAGGAAGTAACTACGCGAACTCCAAAACACTGTCACACGTCACCCTGGGTAACCCGGATCACGCGCTGCACACGTCACTCTGGGTAACCCGGATCAAATGTACTACAAAGCAGCAGAAAAAATTTGGACAGACCGACCGGCCGATGGACAGACCACAGAGTGACTTGTACTAGCTGCTGGTCGCAGCTTAAAAAAATAAATAAAACTGATTACAAAGAGGCAACTCCACAATGTAAAGCAGACCATCTCATATGCAGTCCCTCCAGGATTTCGTGATGTCGCGATCGCAACTATTAACGCAAAATCAACAAAACTTTCCCGCGAAAAATGGTCAAATCATTGTGTTAAGACCCCGGCTCACAAATGATTTCAAACACAAATAGGCGACTTACAAAATGTTTTTATTAAAATATCTCATAAAGCAGGGTCAGTTTCCCCGTCATTACTGAGCATAAAAATGGTTTCATAATAAAAGCGCGTTTGGGTTCTGCTGTCACGAGTCTCTGTGTTTACACATAGGCTACTTCCACGTATCACACGAGAACAAACAGAATTACTCCACGTTAACTGTGATTTTCAGGTCCAAAAAAATAATTTTAACATTTCAATTTACAAATAAAACAAAACATTTTTGTTATATTAAGCCATTTTAATGGTTACTCAGAACACAAGCTCCATCCAGCACGTCGCACTTTGCATCACAACTTTTAAGAAAAGCTGCTGTGAAATCAAGCATTTTAGGCCGCAACAATCACAAAAAAACTCAGCGAGATTCTGGTGGGACTGATGAAGTGTTAAAAGATTTTTATGTGGAATTTCAAAGTAAGAGACATTTTGTTGTTACTTTGAATTAAACTCTAGGCTCATTTTGACTGTTACTGAAAAGAAGCAGTCCACTTCAGATAGACAGTAGACCATCTCATAAGACCACTTAGAAAATGATCAGGACATTTTGATGTGGAATTTCAAAATGAAACCACTTGATATTATCATATAGAATGAATATGTTGCCAAATTCAGACTGGAATTTCCACACACAAATTCCACCATATAGCTAGTAGACCACCTCAGAATGCAACTCAGAAAGGGCAAGGATATTCTGATGTGGAATTTAAAAATTAAAATGCGAATAGAATGACTTGAGCCAAATTCAGAAGGGAATTTCCACACACAAATTCCACTTCAAACAGCTATTCCACATCAAAATGTCCTGATCCTTTCTGAGTGTTACTATAAGATGTCTACTGTCTGACAATGAATTTGAATGTGGAAACACTTTAATTTTAATTCCAGGCTGTATTTGGCAATATATTCATTATATATGATAATATCAAGTGCTTTAATTTTGGAATTCCACATCAAAATTATCTACTGTCTATCTGAACTGGACAGTTTATTTTCAAAAACAGTCAAAATGAGTTTAATTAAAAATAACAATAAAATGTCATGTTACCTTGAAACTCCACACCAAAATCCTTTTTTAACTAAGTGCGTATGAGATGGTCTAGTTTATATTATGGAGTAGCTTCTTGTAAACCGTTTCTTTTCAATAGCAGTCAAAATAAGGCCATAATTAACCAATGACATAGATAGGCTTATATTTTGAAACCGCTCCCCCCTCCTGGTGCCTTTACCTGCCAAAAATATATTACCGCAATACTAGTAGTATACGCACATTAAAAATAACACGGTGGCTGGCTTGACTGTTTTTTTTTTGTTTGTTTTTTTTTGACCGCAGTGAATTTTAGCACGTGGAGCAGATGTGGAGAGTCGTTTCTGCGCCCATATTAATTAATGTGTATATTTCTACCAGGGGTGGAAGCGGAGCAACTCTGCACCGGGCTAGTCTATTTAGACCACAAGCAGACTGCAAGCCAAATTCACAGAAATACACTGTTAAAATGCACTAGATGCATATTTTGCATCATATAATCACAGCAGTGTATAAATCATTGATGTTCACCTTACTATTCTCTGTGCAATCATTGTAATCTGTACTGTGCTGGTACCTGTACAAAAAACATAAATTTATCTTTAATATCATATAGATGAGATGGCATAATATTTCATAATGAAGCACTGTTACACTCGGGAGTGTCACTAAACGGAGGTTTTGAGAAAAAAATCGCAGGTTCGCAGTCCGTTTTCTGTGTATGCTAATAACATATGTTAATTTTATGTATGCAAATTAAAACTCTCCATGGCGAGTTTGATGATTGTGTGCTAGCTTCTTGTTTTTTTTTTGTACCTCAGAAAGTTACGTAGTGACTTTCTGAAAGATTATGTACTGAATGTAGCCCATTGTGTTCTGAAAAAAATGGCTCTATATCTCTATCTGATTGTTTAATGCTTTAAAACTGTACAGTGGGGTGCAAAAATTTGGGCACCCCTGGTCAAAATGCCTTTTACAATTAGTATCTAAGTGAACAGAAATTAGCTTGACCTCTAAATGGTGCAAAGTTAAACATGACACATTTCTTCAAATTTTAAAGCACGATTACTTTTTATTTAAATTTTTGACATTTTCAAAATAATAAAAAAGGAAAAAGGCTGTGTGCAAAAGTTTGGGAACCCTGTCAGTTAGTACTTTGTAACTCCTCCTCAGGCAACTATAACAGATTGTAAACGAATCCATTCTTTCTTCCACCCACACATTATTTCCTATGCCCCCTGCTGCCACTCAACCCCACAGCATAATGGATCCACCTCCATGCTTAACAGTTGGCAAGGTGTTCCTCTCTACAAATGCTTCATCGTGTTTTCTCCAAACATACCTTCTTTGGTTGTGGCCAAAAAGTTCCATTTTGCCTTTGTCAGTCGAAAGCACATTGTTCCAAAATGCTTCAGGCTTCTCAAGGTTTTCTTTTGCATACTTCAGACGCATTAAGGCTTCTTTCTGGCCACTCTGCCATGTAGGTCTTTGTTGTTTAAAGTATGTTGTATTGTTGTTACATTACATTACATTACAGGCATTTAGCAGACACTCTTATCCAGAGCGACTTACACAACTTTTTAGCATATTATCCATTTATACAACTGGATATATACTGAAGCGATTCAGGTTAAGTACCTTGCTCAAGGGTACAACGGCAGTGTCCTACCTGGGAATCGAACCTGCAACCTTTCGGTTACAAGGCTAGTTCCTTAACCATTATACTACACTGTGAACAACTAGACCTGCTTCTGCTATTCTTTTTTTGCAGCTCTGATGTGATGTGTGGGTTCTTCTGAGCATTTCTCACCAGGTCTCGGGCCATTCTATCTGAAATCGTTCTTGGTTTTCCAGATCTTGCCTTGACTTCAACTGTTCCATTTATCTTCCATTTTCTGATTATATTTCTGACAGTGGAAATAGGTAGTTTGAAACGTTGAGTTTTTAAAAAAATTTATTTTTTAATTTTTTTGCCTTCTTGTTGGTGGAAGATGAACTCTTTTGATCCTGACATCCTTGGACAACTGTTTAGAGGAACCCATGGTTGTTAACACCAGACAGAACAGCCACCACAGTCCTATGCTTTAGAAGTCATGGAGTTACTTCAGAATAAATAGTTCAGCCCTGGAATTATATTCACCTGACCCATTGAAGCTCTAACAAGTAAATAGCCTGGGCCTTATTAATCATCTTTTTAAAAAGTAACAAAGAATAATCCCAAACTTGTGCACAGGGCCCTTTTTCCTTTTTATTATTTTGTGAATTAAAAAAATTAAAATAAATTTATCTTGTTTTAAAATTTGAAAAATTCTTTAAAAAAGAAATGTGTCATGTTTAACTTTGTACCATTTAGAGGTTAAGTTAGCTTCTGTTCACTTACAGTTGAAGTCGGAAGTTTACATACACTTAGGTTGAAGTCATTAAAACTAATTTTTAACCATTCCACAGATTTCATGTTCGCAAACTATAGTGTTGGCAAGTCAGTTAGGACATCTACTTTGTGCATGACGCAAGTAATTTTTTCAACAATTGTTTACAGACAGATTATTTCACTTTTAATTCACAACATCACAATTCCAGTGGGTCAGAAGTTTAAAGGCACAGTCAACTTAGTGTATGTAAACAGCTTGGAAAATTCCAGAAAATGATGTCATGGCTTTAGAAACTTCACATAGGCTAATTGACATTATCTGAGTCAATTGGAGGTGTGGATGTATTTTAAGGCCTACCTTCAAACTCAGTGCCTCTTTGCTTGACATCATGAGAAAATCAAAAGAAATCAGCCAAGACCTCAGAAAGAAAATTGTGGTCCTCCACAAGTCAGGTTCATTCTTGGGAGCAATTTCCAAATGCCTGAAGGTACCACGTTTGTCTGTACATACAATAGTATGCAAGTATAAACACCATGGGAGCACGCAGCCCTCATACTGCTCAGGAAGGAGACACGTTCTGTCTCCTAGAGATGAACGTGCTTTGGTGCGAAAAGTGCAAATCAATCCCAGAACAACAGCAAGGACCTTGTGAAGATGCTGGAGGGAACAGGTACAAAAGTATCTATAGCCACATTAAAACTAATCTTATATCGAAATAACCTGAAAGGCTGCTCAGCAAGGAAGAAGCCACTACTACAAAACTGCCATAACTACAGTTTGCAACTGCACATGGGGACAAAGATCTTACTTTTTGGAGAAATGTCCTCTGTTCTGATTGAAATTGAACTGTTTGGCCATAATGACCATCGTTATGTTTGGAGGAAAAAGGGTGAGGCTTGGAAGCCGAAGAACACCATCACATCCTTGAAGCACGGTGGTGGCAGCATCATGTTGTGGGGGTGCTTTGCTGCAGGAGGTACTGATGCACTTCATAAAATAGATGGCATCATGAGGAAGGAAAATGATGTGGATATATTGAAGCAACATCTCAAGACATCAGCCAGAAAGTTAAAGCTTGGTCGCAAATGTCTCTTCCAAATGGACAATGACCCAAAGCATACTTCCAAAGTTGTGGCAAAATGGCTTAAGAACAACAAAGTCAAGGTATTGGAGTGGCCATCACAAAGTCCTGACCTCAATCCAATTGAAAATTTGTGGGCAGAACTGAAAAAGTGTGTGCGAGCAAGGAGGCCTACAAACCTGACTCCGTTACACCAGTTCTGTCAGGAGGAATGGGTCAAAATTCCAGCAACTTATTTTGAGAAGCTTGTGGAAGGCTACCCGAAACGTTTGACCCAAGTTAAACATTTTAAAGGCAATGCTACCAAATACTAACAGAGTGTATGTACATTTCTGACCCACTGGGAATGTGATGAAAGAAATAAAAGCTGAAATAAATCATTCTCTCTACTATTATTCTGACATTTCACATTCTTAAAATAAAGTTGTGATCCTAACTGACCTAAGGGAATGTGAAAAACTGAGTTTAAATGGATTTGGCTAAGGTGTATGTAAACTTTCGACTTCAACTGTAGATATTAATTGTAAAAGGTGTTTTGACCAGGGGTGCCCAAATTTTTGCACCCCACTGTAGATGATGAATTCAGCATTAATATCTTTAAAAAATGGTCAGCCTGAGCAACCGCATGTTCTCATACTCAACCAGTCCCTTTCACTCATCACTAATGGAGCGCCCTTTAAAACCGAGTCAAACCTCTCTTGTGCTGCTCATTGCCTGCACTGCTCTTGTATGGACTGCTGCTGCTCTAAAAATTAATAGTTTTTACGTTTATATGGTCTCTGGGGAAGCTTAATCTAATCAATGTCAATGCCTACATTATGCTTTAGAACATTAAATAATTGGGTGACTTGCTGTTTGTGTTGCTGACTCCCTCTGGAATACGTACCACCAGGAATGGGATTTTGTTTGGTAGTCTACATGTGGACGTTGGTTTTGATTACTCGTTGGCTGATTTCTACTGCCAGAAGATGTTGTTGCCGTTCACGGCTGCTAATGCCTAAATGTGACTGATATTTGTGACATTATGATTGCATAATTAACTTTTGCTGCTGGTAGCTATTGTGGCCATGACCTATCACTGGGGCCACCAGTTTATCTTAACCACATGACTCGCAGGGATTTAAACTCGTAATTTAACTGTTATCCTCCAGCGGGGCTCTGTAGGCACTCAAACGGCACAATCAACTGAATAATTATCCAATTGAGAGGAAAGAATTATGCAATTGGAGTTGCTAATTAAAACACTAATAAAAAAACAATTAGTTGACGTAGTACATGTGGAGGCTGCAAAAGCCCAGCTCCATCTCGTTTCCACCCGAAGCCTGAGTGCAGAGAAACCCACCTGCCGACAATTCAGTGAAATTAGCCGACACAACTGCCGTCCTGCTTTTTTGAACAAACAAGCCTATTCACTGCCCTCGCATTCTCCCTAACATTCTTTATTTCGTGCATCAAGAAGTACACGTTAGTACAGTTATTTATTACTAATGCAGCGGTTATGTTGAACTTACAAGTTGAAAGAAGTAAAAGATAAATCAGGTGAAATGATGGTCACTTCAGTTATTTACGGATGTGCAGAGATTTTATAGGTAGGCTACTTTTAATAGGTTTCAAAAACTTCAACCGCAGAATTAATAACTTCGACAACTTGGCAATGGGAAGTTAATGCTCCTAGCTGTTATTCATTTTTTAATACTAATTATCCAATTGAGAGGAAAAAATAAATAAATTATGCAATTAAGACGCTAATGAAAACAATTAGTTGACATGGCTCCGGCTCGTCTCCACCCCAAGCCTGAGTGTAGAGAAACCCACCTGTGGACAAGTTAGTGCAATTAGCCTACGTAATTGCCGTCCTGCATGTTCAAGCAAACAAGCCTATTCACTGCCCTCGCATCGATGAGCCAATTACAGTATCTTAGTTTCACATGTAAATAGAAAATAGCACAAAGAGACTGAAATGATGATGGAATAACTAAAATTTAAATGAAAATGATAAGCCAGTTACAGTAAAGTAGTTTCACATGTAAATAAAAAATAGTACAAGAGACTGAAATGATGAAGGAATATAGCTCATCTTTCCATATAAGATTAGATAATGATTTGGTATTATTGCGCATAAATAAAGTTGTCCTCCTATAAGATGAGGGGGTGGGGGGGATTGGAAGTGGGTTTAAAATGTAATAAAATTATCTTATCCACTAATGTACTGATTAGCCTATGCTTTAGTTTCATATGAAAGCATCTCAAATCTCATCTAGGGCTTTGGGGGGGGGAAAAATTCTTCAAAATGTTCATAAATTAAACACTTTATTTTAGGAAATGCCCGGTGTGAGGTTGTGTAGAAATGCAGGAAATGAGTATTCAAATTTTTTTAATTTTTCTGGGGGAGGACCCCCAGACCCCTGCTACTTCGTCCCATCCTTGTGCTCCACCAACATCTCTTCATGTCCCTCCAATCAAAGCAGTCTAGAAACAGCCCTGCTCCATCCATATCTACTGCATATCTGGCAGCAGAGTGATGGTTTGAGGCTCGTTTGATACCGCAGACCCTTGATGACTTACAGCCATTTAGCCAACCATGGGTTCCATATACTATTCCCGTATAATTTACAGCTTAATCTAGTTCCACCCCCCAATTCCCATAGAGATCCATTCAAATCCAGAGGATATAGTATCGCTTGTAAAAGTACCTGAAAATAAAATATCGAGTCTTTTGATATAGTCCTTTTTTATATAGCCAGCTTGTAGCGCGTCTGGGATTACCCCCTTTTTACATGGTTTGAGGCTCGTTTGATACCTCAGACCCTTGATGACTTATAGCCATTTAGCCAACCATGTGTTCCAAATACGCAACCTGTCGAGTGACGAATAAATAAACCGCAATTCAAAGCATTTAGCCTCCTGTTCGTCGAATGGTACGTCGACAAGTTTTCTGCACAAAGGTACAAACAACAACATGCCTAAATTATGCACAAGGTCCAAGATAACGTGTGGGCTAACTGTTAATGCTGGTATGTCTGAATTAACGTTCTGTAGCCTTTAATTGGTGGATCGCTACTTCTAATTTATTTGAAGAAATCAACAACATGGTTTGGTGACAGTCGAGATTTAAATGAGTATATCTCGCTTAATATTAGGAGTAGGGAGATAAAATTGTAATCGGCAGAAAGCTGAGACTATCCTATTTATAATAGCCTACTCAAAATGACATAGCGTCCGCCCGCCCCGTCCTCTTTTAAAAAAAATAATCAAATATATGGTCACCTTATACAGTAGGCTACAAAAGAAACTAGATGACTACTCTGATGATAACATAGTGACATAATTTGTATTATAGTATAACAATAAACGACTTGTAGGCACCGCATTGGAGTCATGTTTGCACTTTAGATGACATTCTCAACTGAACGTTCTAATTATACGTTCTAATCCCATATTTGTGATGGTACACTTTTGGGCCAGTTCTGGAATGATCACATATTTGTGATGGTATGCACAAAACTGTTAAAAGCAGGGGTCACCGTGCATAAATTTGGAGTAATTATGGTAAATCACGGTTAAAAGGCGGCCGCAAAATAATCGTTCATTACAAACAAGTGATCAGACCTAAACCACCCACAAAAGACAACGTATGTAGGCTATTTGCGGTTGTCATAAGCTACTGTTGGAATTGATTTGTTCTGTCTGGACACTGCGGTTCAGTAAACATTCTATTTTGGAGAAGAGTGGAGACAAGCAAACTCCAAGTAGATCAGAGGATATTGATATTGTTTTTGAGCAAATAAAAAAACTTGCGAGAATTCTGTCAATGTGTGCATTCTCTGTGTACAGAAAATGTCAACAACTTCAACTTTCCATATTGGCTAACAAAATGATTGCGAGTGCACATCTGGTGGAAAACCGACATGAAGGCGAATATCTTCCATCATTTTATCCAGGGTATCAGCGCTGTGTGTGCTTAGGAGTGCGTTGGGAGGACCAGCTGTCAGTGCTAATGGTGGAACAATCGAGTGTTGCTGTGCGAACAGCTGTTTCTTGTTATTTTAACACCTGACCTTAAAATATTGTTAGTCTGTCATTGGAGAAGGTTTTAAAACTCATCTTGAAGAATTAGGCTGACTTCATTAAGCTAGTTGCAGGGCCTCTGGAGGGAGATACTATTTTAAGGGCTGAACTCGTAAGAGAGGAGGATAAAAGAGACTGAGAGACCGTTATTGCCAGAAGAACACTAACTAGCGGTGGCATCAACCAGGTGAGCCGTTTTTATTTTTTATTTTGCTTGTTCAAAGGCTCAGAGCTTTATTTTCCTGAATCAGGCATTGCTGGTCTTTCACCGTTTTTATGTATTTGAAATAGTGATGCATGTTCATTTTGGTACTGTAAATTAAAAGACCGTTTGTGTAGGTGGGAAATCTTGTACATAAAAAGTGGAAGTGGAACATGCTCCTTACTATAGTCAGGAAGGATTTACTGTCTGGCTTCCGCCACAGACTTTTCAGACAGTATCTTGGCTCAACTAATGAGTCTTATCATGAGTTTACTAGCACTACCTTTGCTACATATAATACTAGCCTATGTTCTAAAGCCCATTGGCTATCTCCCTCATGCACATACTATAGAATTTTACATTATATATTATAGGCTTATGTACTGACAACTCATGTCAGTTGTGACACTGATGACTAAACAGCAGGTCTGGTTATTGCGTCAGCCTTTATGTATTGACTTGTCGGGGAAGTGAGGATTAAGTAAAAATGCGTTTATATTCTGAATCCAGCAGTTCCAGCACTCAATACCCTCGTTAAAATGCCCAGCACTCTGAATACTGAACACAAGTGGAATCACGTGCTGAAACCCCTCACTCAACCATACATTTAATTATATTTAATGGATTTAATTTCATAATTATTAAAAATGACAATCATCAATTAAATCGCCACATTCATTGATAGGAAGTCGAACAGTAATCTGGTGGATCAACTAACAAGTCAAAACAAAGTCTAAATCAGGTTTTAAGATTAAGTAGTTTTATTACAGGAAAGCAGTCAATTGGAATAATGAATTGGAATCATACATTCATTGATGGACGTAGGCTCACTGCTTATGATTTACAAAAAGACATTTTAAACATTAAATTGAAATTACCAGAAAAGAGAGAGAGACCGATAAGCCAGAAATTGCCAGTATTACCCTCTTCCAGCGAGACAGACAGACAAAAACAGGGAGAGAGAGAATGTTGTAGAGAACCTATTGTAAATGTTTGAATTGGCAAAAATGACTGCCTTTCTGTGAGAGAATTTTTTATTTATTTTCTGCTCTGGGGAAGCAGTTGTTGGCTTTTGTCACATCTAGTGATATTTGACCCAGATGTGGAGACTATATGGGAAATGCATATTTTCAAAGTCTTATGATGAACTGTTATTTGAATCCCTTGTGAATGTAATCATTGGGCATTTAAGCATTTTCTAGTTTGTGTTTTTGCACTATGTTAGTAAAATCATAGCTCACTTGATGACAAGGCAGCTGTCGTTGGACAGATGCATTCATTCTGCTGAATGCATCTTCCCCAGACTGGATGGCTTTGTATTGGAAACGTGACGTAGGCAACCTACTGTCATTTGACCCCCCTCCTCCCTGCCACCTTTCCCGGTCACTGTTCACCTCCACAATAATGCACCAATAACGGAGATGTCATTCACAGAGAGTAAAGCTGACCTTTAGTCCAGGGGTTCCCAAACCAGTCCTGGGGACCCCCTGTGTATGCTGGTTTTCATTGCAACCACAGTTGCAATCCCAGAATTTTAACAAGCTGTTAATTTTTCTTAATTAGGTGCTTGTCATGTTAAGAGGAATTATTTACCCTCTTAAGCCACATTATATCAGAAATAGCTATGGATGCCATGTAGAATAAACACCCCATGTTCACATTGTGCTTATTCTGCTATATTATTTAAAAAAGATAAGAAAATTATTTAACAGATCCATTTAAAGACTGATTTGAATCAATAGGCTCCTAATTGGTAAAAGTGTGGACACATGGCCACTAAAACTAACCATTTGGTAGATAATGAAGAATTCAAACACAAAGCAAATGATAACGAGCCAAACCTGCATTGTGTTAATAAGCTAAAAGAAAAAAATTATGAGTTAAATGCCTACGAATTAGGACAACTTAATTAACCTAATTAGGATCCTATTGATTCACTTCACTCTTTAATTTGAGTTAAAATACATAATGTTGTAACCTCTTTTTATGTAATTGTTGCAATATAGCACAATAAAAGCACAATGTGAACATGGGGAGTTTATTCTACATGGCATGCATAGCTATTTCTGACATAATGTGGCGTAAGAGGGTGAATAATTCCTCCAAACATGAAAAGCACCTAATTACGAAAAATGAACAGCTTGTTAAAATTCTGGGATTGCAACTGTGGTTGCAACGAAAACCAGCATACACAAGGGGTCCCCAGGGACCGGTTTGGGAACCCCTGCTTTAGTCCATCTGTAGGGAGTACCTGAATAGAGAGTGTGTGGTGCCTTAGTAGGGGAGAGCACGACTGAATCCATGTAAGAAGTCAAACATCACCTCTGTCTCTTTGAAGTAAAACTATGTGCATTACTGTATCAAATGATTTTATTTAAATGAGTCAGAAATAAAAGTGAGAAATTGAGCTGGAGGTGGGCCGTCGGGTAAGACGTGTGATTTGGCGTGGTCTGATGTAGCCCCTGACGCTTCTTGCTTTGCTGCTCCTCCAGGAGGAGCCTGTCCAGAAGAGGTGCTATGGAGCTGTTTGGGAGTGTCGTGCCGCTCGCGCTGGGCTGTGCGGGGAGTGCTACTACTGTACCAGCTTCTACAGAGGTTCCGGCAGAGGGTCTACATCCAGGACGCCGTGGTAGTCATCACTGGAGCCAGCTCTGGGCTGGGAAAAGGTAATGGCACTTTGCTGCTTAATGTAGAGGTCAACACATGCAATAATAATAATTAACTTGATTTGTTCAGTGCAAAGAACATTACAGACATTTTCAAACAAACAAACACTATGGTCAAATAAATTCATAGTAAATATGGTACAACTTAGGAAAAACAGAAAGGTTTCAGAGATTAGGGGCTTTAACTGAGAGCGTGGTCTCCTTTGGTTTTTAGCTTGGACTTTGGAAGAGTCAAAATAGCTTTGTTATTGGCCCCGAGATGACAATCTGTACTATCGGGATTAAAAGCTCTACAATATAATTGAGGGCCAACTCATGCCTGCCTTTGAAGTAATTAATAAAATTTTTAAATTAGTTCTCCTTTGTTCAAAGCCTTGCTGCTGAATTTTGTACCAGCTGCAAGCTTGAGTTCAGAGACTTAAGTTAGCCGGTGAATGTCCAGTACAACAAGTAACCTCACCCTTTGGAGGATTGGGTAGTACACTTGGTTGGTGACTTTTGGTCTAGCTCACCAAGCTAATCGGGTTGTAGTGTAGTTCAGGCAACATTCGATGTTAAAAAGCAGTAGGAACTAGGCATACATACCACACGTTACTCACAGGCCGTGTGCTTCTGCCCCTAATATAATATGTTTTTGGTTATGTTCAGGTCTGTGCTAATAGCATAGCTGCTTGGATGTTTGTTTTAGCACCAGGAAACCGTGGCCGTTAGGGAGTGTGTCTGATCTCGGCTGTGTGCTTGCTGGCAGAGTGCGCCCGGGTGTTCCACGCGGCGGGAGCCAGGCTGATTCTGTGCGGGCGGGACCAAGCACGGCTGCAAGAGCTGGTCCAGGAGCTGAAGGAGATTGCAGATGGCAAACGGAAGGTGTGCGTGAAGCATCTCTGTCCATCATCTCTGATGTTGTTTTAACCTGTAACGATGATGTTTAGTTTTTGGTCTTGAGAAATTACCTAAAGTTCATCTGGAGTCTTTGCCCTTTGAATATTCAGGCCTCTAATAACTGTTACTGAACAAACAGCATTATAAATCTGAACAATGAAAAACAAAATACAAAATGCATTGATTAAAAAAACAAAAACAACAAAAAAAAAGTGTTATACAACAATGAGATTCGAGCGAGTAACGTGATTGGTCGAGACTCATTCCACCAGTGCTGGTATTTTGTATAACCTGTATAACTGCCATTGCGTAGACGTGTTCTATAGAGCGTTGCCTAGGAAGCATAAGCAGCAACAATAGCAACGGCAACAGGGTGCGAGCAATTTGGCAAATCCAAAATAAAGAATGAGTTCATCAAAAGTTATTTTTTCATTACTTACTAAACGTTTATGTTAACATTGTTGTATAAAATCAATAGATCACTCGAGGATTCGTGCGTTATTGGATATAATCACTGCGGAGAGTACTCCGCAACTTGACCTTCGGTCTCGACATCACCATAGTGATTATATTTCCAATGACGCACTCCCTCTCATGATCTATTGCTTAAATATACGACCGATTTTTCAATATGAACAATATGCGATTATTCCTCTGTGATACTGACCAGTCTGCCCGATTCTCATCCCCCTTACCGCAGACATACAGCCCCAGCACTGTGACCTTTGACCTGTCAGACACAGAGACTGTGAGCAGTGCAGCAGAGGAGATCCTGAAGCGTCATGGCCATGTGGACATCCTGATCAACAACGCGGGTATTAGCTACCGCGGCATGGTCCTGACCACCCACGTGGACGTTCACAAAGAGGTCATGGGCATCAACTATTTTGGCCCAATCGCCCTCACTCAAGGTATGAATGGTGATGAAAAAATAAATAGATCCAGCAGATGATTTTTTTAAATATTAATAAAATCACTCTCAAAATCTTGCCACATTGCTGACAAAAGGCAATTGCAGGTAGAGAAGCACACAGTATAAAATAGCAGTCTCTTCTTGTTCTAATGTGTCACTGAAGCCCTCGAAGGACAGACTCTTATCTAGCTACAACATGTTCCACTCAGCAGAACACTTACACCAGCTGGACGTAAGAGGCGAAAGCTCATGTGTGGCACATGGAACACTGCTGTATTAACTTTTCCAGAAATGTGTACCAGAAATGTGTTGTAGCTTCTCCTGTTCACACAATCATTGATTATGCAGTTTTTTTTTATCAGGTTGATAACATTTCACACATGACTGTGCCAGAAACTGTCGTTTGAACTAGCGGCTGTCACATACTCCAAAAGAGCTAACAATGGTATAGGTGCAGGTCATACCCAAAGAGGTATGCCAGAGAAGCTAGCTAATGTTTGAAAAAAAGCTTGCTAATGAAGAAAATGAGGCTTGGTTTTCGTCATTTTTATTTCTGTATTAAGAAACCACTTAGCTTGATGGATGTCTTAGCACTTCCATGCTTGATTAATGATCAAGCCAATGCAGAAGTTTCCGTAAATGTTAGGTCTTGAGTCGGCAGATTGCTGGATCAACTTTTCCAGAATGTCAACTGGCTCTTTATTCAAACATGATCTTTAAATGGTAAACTTAAATGGCAGGTAATGTGGGGAAAGGGTTATTGTTTCTGGAGGGTGTTTGAGGCATAGAGAGGGGGGCAAGGCTCGGGGTCTGAGCCCCAGTGTTCTGTTTTCCCTCAGCCATCCTTCCCTCCATGGTGCAGAGACGGAGCGGACACATCGCAGTGATCAGCAGCATCCAAGGCAAGATAGCCATCCCTTTCAGATCAGCCTGTGAGTACACAACCCATCACGTACATAAAGATTTGGCTGGGATAACAGTGTTCATTGCTCGAGCAACCCCTGTTAGCTGTCCTGGCGCCCGTGCTCTCTGCATACGTGTATGGTTGGGTTTACGTTGTCCCTGATCTGTGCGTGCACGGCTTGTGCCTGCGGTGTATAAGAAGCTGGCTGGCACCACGTGTTTTAGAGGAGAACCGCAAGTTGTATTCACTCTCCAGCAGCAGGGACATATATGAGCATGCTTGTACATACAGTACAGTCCAAAAGTATTTGGACAATGACACCTTTTTAGTTGTTTTGGCTCTGTACTCCAGCACATTGGCTTTGAAATGGAACTGTGACTAGGAGGTTAAAGTGCAGACTTTCAGCTTTAATTTGAGGGTGTTTACATCCATATCGGTTGAACCGTGTAGCAATTTTAGCCCTTTTATACATAGTCTCCCCCATTTAATGGGACTAAAGTACAAACCCCAATTCAAAAAACGTTGGGACAGTATGTAAAATGCACATAAAAGCAGAAAGTAGTGATTTGTAAATTATCTTTTACATATATTTATTGATTTTTGGAAATATACGTTAATTCTGAATTTGATGCCTGCAACACGTTCCAATAAAGTTGGAACAGGGGCAAAAAAAAAAAAAAAAAAGTCTGGGAAGTTCAAAAAACACCTGTTTGGAACATTCCACAGGTAAACAGGTGATGCTGTCATGACTGGGTATAAAAGGATATCAAAACACTCTTGATATTTTATTTTCAGGTACTTTTACCTCTGCATTTGAATGGATCTCTATGGGAATTGGGGGGTGGGACTAGATTAAGCTGTAAATTATACGGAAATAGTATATGGAACCCATAGTTGGCTAAATGGCTGTACGTCATCAAGGTTCTGAGGTATCAAACGAGCCTCAAACCATCACTGCTGCCAGATATGCAGTAGATATGGATGGATCACTTGAATGGTTGTTTCTCCTGATAAATTTTTCCATAGAGTTCAATAGGAAAATGAGTCAGGAGAAACAACCCTTAAAGTTATCCATCCATATCTACTGCATATCTGGCAGCAGAGTGATGTTTTGAGGCTCGTTTGATACCTCAGACCCTTGATGACTTACAGCCATTTAGCCAGCCATGTGTTCCATACTATTCCTGTGTAATTTACAGCTTAATCTAGTCCCACCCCCAATTCCCATCAAGATCCATTCAAATGCAGAGGTTATAGTATCGTGTATCGAGTCTTTTGATATCCTTTTATACCCAGTCATGATAGCATCACCTGTTTGCCTATGGAATGTTCCAAACAGGTGTTTTTGAACCTCCCAGTCTTTTTTTATTTATTTATTTTTTGCCCCTGTCCCAACTATTTTTGGAACGTGTTGCAGGCATCAAATTCGGAATTAGCATATATTTACAAAAATCAATAAAGTTGATAAGAAACGCACATGGCCAAGAAACAACTGAGCAGCCAATCCTCCCATTACTTTTTGTCTCCTGAAATGGGGAGGACTATGTATAAAAAGGTCTACAATTGCTGCACTGTTCATCTGATATGGAAATGAAAGCTGAAAGTCTGCACTTTAACCTCATAGTCACGGTTCCTTTTCAAATGTGCTGGAGTACAGAGCCAAAACAACAAAGAATGTCACTTTCCAAATACTTTTGGACTGCACTGTAAATTTGACATTGCAAATTCAGGTGCGATTGGAGATGCCAAATTAAAATTGTGCAACACAGCAGAAGAGTCTCTGATCTTTGACCCCTGACGATGGATCCTCTGCCCACCTTCCCTCGCAGACGCTGCCTCCAAACACGCCAGCCAGGCGTTCTTTGACTGCCTGCGGGCCGAAGTAGAGCAGTACGGCGTGTTGGTGTCCGTTATCAGCCCAGGCTACATCAGGACCAACCTTTCTCTCAACGCTGTCACTGGGGACGGGTCCAGATACGGAGGTAAGGACGAAGAGGTGCCAGTTTCCACTGTTCAAGCATTAGTGGACACCTGATATTGTGTCACAGACAAGATAGCTGTGGAAAGATCTGGAATCCAAGGCTATCTTACTGCTAACAAGGATGCAAATCAATTTATCAAGCAAGAAAATGTAGAGCTGACCAGCTTGCTTGGTTTCTGTATGTTCTGTATTGTATTTTACCTGTATTGGTTAGTAAGGATGAAAGCATATTTAGCTTGCTAGCTCTTTTACTTATTTGCTGTTGGCTGTATTCTCAAAGAAGTAGCACAGCCAAACTGGGCAGAAGGAAGGTGTGTGTCCCAAAAGAAGCATTGTGGATCTCCTGCTCTCTCCCCTCCCTCTTTGTTCACCATCTAGCACAGCCAAACTGGGTGGACTCATTTTGACCATCTCGGGCTATCTCGCATCACGTGGCGGGCAAGGGAGGAGCTCACTGTAGGAATCGAGTATAAATGGGCGCCCTAATCGGCAGCATAAATAACCTTTCTGCATTTGATTGGATCTCTATGGGAATTGGGGCAGGGGGGGATACAGCATCATCCAGGCTTGGGTATTGTAGGTGGGGGAGGATGTATGTAAGAGGTGTTGCAGATGAGGAGGAGTCAAGCCAAGAAGGGTTTTATAAATGAGTGTGACCAGTGAAGTGAACATCTAGTGTGTAATGAAGGCAGGTTTATGGAGGAGTACAGTGTGCAATGATGAGTTTTATAAGGCGCATTAGTGGCAAATCTGATAGCAGAGTGGTACAGGGCATCAAGTTGCTTCAGGGCACCTTTACAAGCAGATCTGTACACAAAATCTCCATAATCAAATGGGGGTAAGATGGACATTTTAGCATTGTCAGTTTGGCAGAATGAGTATAAGATGAACAGTTACGGTAAAGTGCCGAATCGGTGTTTAACTTTTGACTGTAATTTGGATAGGTGTAATGTAAATGATAATGTGCTGTCTATCCAGATTCCTAGATATTTATAGGATGTGACTACTTCAAGATCTATGTCATCACAAGTTTTTATGGGGTGTGGAGCAGAGGTGGAGTTGTTCTTTCCAAACCACAACTTCAGTTTTGGAGCTGTTAAGTGTGAGATGTAAATCGGTACAGCTTTTTGAATAAGGAAGCAACTATCCTGGACAAGACTTTAGAACAGAATCTGAGGAGGGACCAACTGAGTAAAGAACTGTATCATCAGCATATGTGTGAATGTAGGGGGATTTGTCTCTGGGTATGTATGTTATTTATGTAAATAGAAAATAATTAAAAGAGTTAAATGGGACCTAAAATTGAGCCTTAAGGTACACGCTTGGTGACTGGGAGTGGGTGAGACACCCGATTTTCTGATTTTACACATTGCACCCGATTAGAGAGCGAGTTTAAGAACCAGACTATAGAGGAGTCAGTAACACCAACACTTTTTAGCCTTTCAACCAGGATAGAATGGTCAACAGAATCAAAAGCTTTTGCCAAATCACTGAAAACTGCAGCACAACATTGTTTGTTGTTCAGAGCAGATGATATGTCATTAAGAACCTTCAATGTGGCAGTGACACAACCATAACCAGTGCAAAACACAGATTGCATGCAGGGGAGGATTCCACAGACTTCGGCACAAAAATGTTTTAAAAATCATAAGTTGCTTGTTCAGAAGAATTTTTGACACACATAGTAAGATGGAAAGAGATCGATAACAATTCAAATCAGCCTGATCACCTCAAACAGCGGACATACTGGCTGTTTTCCAGGCAATAGCAATGACTATTGCGTGACTAGAGGGGTCTGGGGGCATGCTCCCCTGTGAGAGAATTTTTCCAAAAATCACTCTGAAATGGTTAATTCTGATGACTTGAGAGAGTAAAAAAATACTTTATTCAATGGCTGTCATGGTTGCATTTTGCCAGCCTTAAAGGGATAGTTTGGAATTTTGGACATAATGTCTCAATTACGACTTACCCATGATGTAGTTGATTGATGGAAACCATTTTCAGCTAATTCCACGCGGTCCCTTCGTTTTTGACATACACACGTTGCTAATGCTAGCCCAACTCTATGGTAACCGGTAGCATCCACTACCAAACGCACTTAAACACTCTACAGTGCACCCAAAGCAAATAAAATACGACGACAGTCTGTCGGGGTTATTTTGAGTGTTTACACCATCATTTTTTAAGTCAAACTATCGTTGAATCCTTTACTTTGTGCTGACCTATATTCTCTGTGGAAGTACGATAGACTGTCGTCGTATTTTATTTGCTTTGGGTGCACTGTGGAGTGTTTAAGTGCGTTTGGTAGTGGATGCTACCGGTTACCATAGAGTTGCGCTAGCATTATCAACGTGTGTATGTCCAAAAGAAGGGACAGCATGGAATTAGCTGAAAATCAACTACATCAATCAACTACATCATGGGTAAGTCGTAATTGAGACATTATGTCCAAAATTTATCCTTTAAACTAAAATGTGTAAGTGATTGAAGACCTATACAATAACAACATGAAAACAAAAGTAAAAAGAAATTAATAAATAACAAAGACAGGCCTGGGGCCACATGTATAAACAATGCTGAGCAGAAAAATGCCCTCAGAAAGCTGCGTAAGGGAGTTTCCACACAGAAATGCAGATGTATAAAATAACACATGCTGTGATAATCTGCATACCTCTGCACACGCTGGACACCATACGTACACAATGTTTGGAGTCAGTGTGGAATGGCAACACCATGAAGGAAAGGCAGAGGGAGAAAATGCAAAACTTTGCGAAAGCAGATTTCCGACACTCTCCTGAGCATTCTTTTACTCAGAGTTTTATACATGGAATTATAAAACGTTTTATTTTTTTATTTTTTATTGGGGTAGAGGATTCTAGGAGGGTCTGGGGGCATGCTCCCCCGTGAGAGAATGTTTCCAAAAATCACTCTGAAATAGTTCGTTCTGATGACTTCTGAGGGTAGAAAATTACTTTATTTAACAATTAGATGGCTATCATGGATGCATTTTGCCAGCCTTAACTCATTCAATGCCAGAGAGTTCGGGAACACTAAGCCTCAGCAGTACCAGTATGGCTGCCGACATTCAAAATTATTAGATTGATCCTGTCATTGTGCAAACTTCTAATAAAATGCATTATTTTACCTATTCCAACATAATTTTTTGTTAATGAGGATAGATGGTACTAAATAACACACCTTCTGGTTCAGTTCACTATTGGAACAATGTCAAACAATATTGATAGAAATATAAATTTATTTTCAGTGCTTAGTTTGGTTAACATGACTCTTACATTGTGTAATAATAGTGAAAACAGTTTTCCATAAAAATCAGCTCTTGTATAACTATAGGTATGTAAAAATAAACAATTTGTATAGAGTACTCAAGTGACTACGTCACACTGGTTTCGGAAGTAAATTCCCCGTTCATTTAGAGCGTAGACATTAACTAAAGCTTACTTTTAAACCATTTCTACTGATTATGTCTTACCGGCAATTTCCCGGATTGTTCAATATAATGCCCGTTCGCAAAGTGTCCGGACCAGCTTCGAGTATATTTAATGTTTTAGTCTTTTTTTTTTGTGAACATACCAGCGCTGGCACAGTTTAAAAAGTCCACGTCCCATAATTCCCTCCGAACGAGCAGCCTTGTCTCCAGAGGTTGTCATACGTTAGCAAGCAGTCGCACACAGCTCCGTTTTTAAACACTTTTTTCTAACCTTAGCTAGCTAGCTTGAAGGACTATAAGCTAGAATTGCTTTATGTGGTTAACCGTAGCATAGTTTCTGACCTTGTCGGGTGGGCTTTTCTACTTAGCAAGCTAACATTAGCTCGCCTTGAGCGGCAGTCGCCTAATCCCATCTGCCACAGAGCAGATAGACGAGATGATGATATCTTATTGGTCGAGAACCACCCGTGTGTTGCAGTACTGGATATGCAGTCCGTTATAGTGGACTACAAGTCAAACTAAAATCATTAGTGCATTACTTTAAAAAATAAAAATTGGAACATGAGATATATGGTCTATATACTTGTACGACACAGGCTAACGTTTCGGCTCATTCTATAAATCAAATTTCAAGAAATAGTCGAGTCTCCGAAGCCCATTCTATCTTCCATAGGGAATTTGCTTCCGAAACCAGACTCCCGCCCACTTTGGTGACGAACATGTGGTGCCACTTTTCGGAAAAAATATAATGGGAGTCAATGGACTGAAAATGTTTTTTTTCTATATTCAGGCAGCTAGACGTTCAAAACACCCAAGAGAGGGGTTGTCACATTTTTAAATAATTTATAAAATTGGTCATTTGAAATTATGTCCAACAAATAAACAACTAAAACGACTACAACATCCGAGCTACTCGCTCACCACCACTACTTGAAAGCCAGAAAGCTGACACTTTCGACATGGCCAGACTGACTCTCGCCCTGGATGATACTCTTAGTTTCACTTCCATAATAAGACCAAGTGATAGCCATTTTCGCTAGCAGGGCGGCCGGTAGCTACTTCCATAATAAGTTATAAGAGCAGACCAAGTGATAGCCACTTTCGCTAGCAGAGCGACCGGTACTGCGTTAGCGGAACCGGCGATGTACGACCAGGGATTCTGGGTAGTGTAGTTATGTTTCTCAAACTCCGGTAATTATACGATTCAAATTTGATTTAAATGCGGTGGTGAGTATATAATGGATTTTATATCACATATATGTCAAAGTGTGGTCCATAAAATGCCATAATATCATCATAAGGATGACTGAAAGATCCCTAAGTGGAGGCAGGTAATGGCTTCCGGCAGTCTTCCGGGACCAGCCAGGGATAGGAGGGGGCGGGACTACGGAGTTCTATAGATGACGTGTACAAATGAGCTGTCCATGTGAGTTACTTTGTATCAACCGTTTAAAACAGAAACGGTTATCCTGAGGCAAAAAATTACGTAGGCCAAAATCTGTGGTGTGAGGGACTAATTAAAAACGGAAGCAACAAAACGATAGTCACTGGAAGAGATATGGGACAGAAGTGGAAATCAGAGAATTATTAAATATAAGTCGGGAAAGGGATATTCTAAAACTAATTGATGGTAGGCTACTGTCCGTGGAACGACTGAAAGCTAGGGGAGTAATTTTCTGAGACAGTAGCATAGCAGTAGCCTAGTTTGTTATATTGCCCACTTGATTGTGTTCAATTTCTTTATATTCTTCGTTACTAGTGCAGAAACGTGTTGGTACACGGGGACGCGTTATTCCCACGCCCCGATGGTGGTTTAGATGGTTAGACAATAAATAAAACTTAAAATATTTCCATCTAGAACCTCTAAAAATTAAAAATAGCAACAACAAAAAAAGACGGTAAAAGAACGTAATTGTAAATTGGTCATCATTTAATTTTTCCTGACTCAAATCCAGAATTCTTTACCGGTGTAGCAGAGTAAAGATGAAAAATAAAAAACTTCTGCACTTTAGACCGTTCGTATGTTCGTCGCCTAAAGTCGCCCGCGGCACTGAATGAGTTAAACTAAAATGTGTAAGCGATTGAAGACCTATAGCTACACTAATTCCATAAAATAGCCATTGTGTTCAACATAGCTAGATAGTTAATGTTAGCCAGCTAATTTCAGCTTACTTAATATAATAATAGAAATAAACATTAAATAAACAAATAATTACTGCTGTCTCCATAAGGCTGTCCATGGCCTATCTTAATCGTGTCTGAGTCAGCTCATTTGTTCAGACAAATTAATTAGACCTAGGTTTACAGTAAAATAGCAAATGTAACAAATGGGAAGACATTACCCATCACAACAGGCATATTATTTTGTATTGTAAATATTTTTTTTACATTTCAGAATACACTTATAATGTGAAAGCTAAATCTATCTCAAAGCTTAAACATGTATGACTCGTTACAAGACATTCGCGCAACTTCCCCAACTTATCATGTCCCCACCTTGCTCTTCTTGATTGTTTCACCGGGGCGGGCCTCTTAACACCAACAATATGCCAATATATCAAATCTTCTCCCAGTAACTTAATAACAGGGCACTCAACTTGGCTAGTCTTTGCATCAATTTACCTCGCTCTTTGCTCATGCTTTATCATAGCCCCTCCTAATAAACTTGTCATTGTCCAAAGCACTACTGCCTATAGCATGCGTGCAGCACAGTGTTCAGTCAAGAACGTTCCATTTTATGTGAATCAATGTATTTCATTCTAAAGAATTGCCTATCTTAACAAGGTGCACGCCTTTTCCAATTTCGGTTAAAGATTCAGCTGGAACAGTTGAATGGTTGGCTAAATGGCTGTTTTCCGATTGAACTCTGTGGAAAAATAAGTCAGGAGAAGAAACCCTTAAAGGCATACTGAACTTTGTTAGAGCATAATGTTGTATAGCTACCTGGCCCCGATATGAGCCGTAATATTCAAGCTCACCTTCATGACTTGCTCCAGTGGTCAGCAAATGGCCAATGAAGAATGACGTTTTTTCTCTCTCCATTCACTCCCATTGCATCGCGAAACAGGTTTTTAGCACATAAACAAATGCAAACAACGCGGATTATGCCAATATACAAAGTCACGACATCCGGAACCGAATGTTTAGTTCAATAGTGACACTTAGAAACTCTGTATTCAGAAGATATAATGAATAAAACTAAAACACGGAGTTGTTTCCACTCATAGTTTGGTTGTAGGAGAAATGAATATCTGAGTTGAGCAAAATCTTAGCGCCGGCGTCATGGCCAAGGGGATCTGCGCAATGGGGTTAAATTAAAGTGATCCATCCACATCTACGATATGGGGGGGACTATGTATAAAAATGGCTACAATTGCACTGTATACTACTCACAAAAAGTTAGGGATATTTGGCTTTCGGGTGAAATTTATGGAAAATGTAAGTTCACGCTACAGTGATATTATACGTATCATGAAAGTAGGGCATTTAAGTAGAAGCATGCAATGGTGATTTCCTCATCTCAAACAATTTATTGAAACAAAAGCCAACAACAGTGGTGGGTATACCACAACAAAAATGTCAATGTCACAATAACTTGTCATGTGCCCTTGAGCATCAATTACAGCTTGACAACGACGTCTCATGCTGTTCACAAGTCGACTTATTGTCTGCTGAGGCATGGCATCCCACTCTTCTTGAAGGGCGGCCCTCAGGTCATTGAGGTTCTGGGGTACAGAGTTACGAGCCTCTACACGGTGAGTCAGCTGATCCCATAGGTTTTCTATGGGATTCAGGTCTGGAGAAAGTGCAGGCCACTCCATTTGAGGTACCCCAGTCTCCAGCAGCCTTTCCCTAATGATGCGACCTCGATGAGCTGGAGCATTGTCGTCCATGAAGATGAAATTAGGCCTGTGTTGTTCATGCAGGGGCACAATGACTGGATTAATGATGTTATTCAGGTAGTATGGGCTTGTCACTGTACCATTCACAAAGTGTAGGGCAGTTCTGTATTGACTAGACACACCTGCCCACACTGTAACACCGCCACCACCAAAGGGTCGTCTGGTGACAACAGTGGCTGATGCATAGCGCTCTCCTTGGCGTCTCCAACATCATTGGCGGCCATCATTTCTGCTCAACGTGAATCGACTTTCATCAGAGAACAGCACTGAGGCCCACTGGTCCCTCGTCCAGCGTAAATGCTCCCTGGCCCATGCAAGACGATGACGCCTGTGCCTGGTGGTGTGGTCAGGTACCCTTGCAGGTCGTCTAGCACGCAGACCACGCTGATGTAAACGGTTTTGAATGGTCTGACGTGACACTTGGGTGCCTCTCACCTCCCTTAAATGTGCCTGGAGTTGAGTGGCATTCATCATCCGGTTCCGCAGGGCACTGTTCACAATGAAGCGGTCATCAGTGTGGGATGTGGCCAAAGGACGTCCACTTCTATGCCTTTCTGTGACTCTTCCAGTCTCTCTGTATCTCTGTTGCAACCTGCTGATGACACTCTGTGACACTCTAAGCTCAGTGGCCACTTCCCTCTGAGAACATCCTGTTTGAAGCCTCGCAATGGCGAGGTACTGTTGATCAATTGTTAGGTGTCGTCTTGGTCTCATGATGTCAAAATGTGAACAGCATGATGAAGAGGACTGTTTAAATACCAATTCTAATTGAACCAGGAAATTTATTGGTCGATTCATGGATCAAACACCTGTTGTGAATTTTGCCGTTCAGCTCCTTGTTAGAGAACAGCAAGTTGTGCAAAAAGTACTGAAACATTGAATAGTTGGACATGTGCATTCAAAAGTTTAGAGAAGGTCAAATTAATTTCACCTGTAAAGGTTATAGTGCATTTTAGGTTCATCCTGAAATTTCACCCGAAAGCCGAATATCCCTAAATTTTTGTGAGTAGTGTATATTCGTCAAATTGCTCATCCTTGGCCACCTCCTGTAGCTTTGGTGCTTTTGTGCGCAGCTATGCATTTCTTTGCCTCCGATTTAATGTCGATCCATTTTTTTTTTTTTACAATTTTTTTCTAATTTAACAGTTCGTGTGAAGGGTGATCCTGCATTGATGGCACATTATATCCTGCCAGGCCTACTTTACCAGTTCCTATGATACTAGTACTGACAATACAACAACAAAAAAATCCTTTTACTGAACATCTACTAATAAAACTTTCTGTGTTCGAATAAGTCTAGATTTTTCTGGGATGTTTCTACTGTATTTCTGGTAGCAGATTGATGGTTTAAGGCTTGTTTGATACGTCAGACCCTTGATGACTTAGAGCCATTTAGCCAACCATGTGTTCCATACTGTTCGTGTAATTTACAGCTAAATCTAGTCCCACCCCCCAATTCAATTATCGCTTGTAGGAGTACCAGAAAATAAGATATGAAGGGTCTTTTGGAAGTCATGGCATGCAAAGGATATGCGACCAAATATTAAAAATGATTATTCTACATTGTTAAACTATCCAATATTTTTTGATGCCCCAAAATTGGGAGGACTATGTACAAAAGGTTCTATAATTTCTAAACGGTTCATCCTATATGGATGAAAATACAAATTAAAGCTGATTCTGCACTTCAACCTCAAAGTGCTAGAGTACAGAACCAAAATAACAACAAAATAATCAATGTTATTCACTTCACCTGTCAGTGTTTTTAATGTTGTGGCTGATCGGTGTATAACTGCTTGTTACATATAATGGGGTGGGGGTGTTTGGACCCATGTGTGTTTCTCAACCTTCCTTTTTTTGGGTGTGTGCTTGGGGTACCTCAGTCCTGGACAAGAACACCGCGGAGGGTCAGGACCCCCAGAAGGTGGCAGAGGCAGTGCTGAGGGCCGTCGGATGCAAGAAGGAGGACGTCCTACTGGCTGGGCTGCTACCCACCCTGGCCGTTTACATTCGAACCCTGTGCCCACATCTCTTCTTCAAACTCATGGCCTCCCGTGCTAGGAAGGAGCAGAGACCAAAGCAGGACTGAGAGCTGGGCCCCGCCCGTTCATGCTAAAACCAGGAAGGGGAGGCAGCCAAAAACGGGCATGATCCTTCTAAATCCACTTCCTCTGGACCTGCAGGCAGAGCACTGCACTGGAGAATGCAACAGTCAACTAACACAAGTGTTTTATTGTCACAAGCCTGACTACACTGCAAGCTGATAAGCTGATGCAGACAGGAGGCTTATTTAATTTGATGCTGAAAATACATTTTTCTAAAAATATTCTCCAGTGGGTAGTGAGATTAACAAACAGGCTATATCTCTAACATGGGCCATGACATTTTAAGAGGACCAGTCTAAACACAATTGACTGACATGCAACAAATCAAACTGCTCAAGTCTCCAGCTGTCAGCAGAAATGACCATAGATCAAAGGCTTTGGAGTCCAGGTAAAGAATGTTTATTCAGTTGTGTAAATACAGCTCTAAAATCTCACTTCATGGGTGGTACATGATTCACATGTTAACACTGAAGTAGTCTAATAATGTGATATGTCCCTTGTGGGACAAAACCACAGATGGACATGAAGGGAAACCTCAATGTGAATATCTGAAATGTTGATGCCATAAATCAGTAGAGACCCACAAGAAGCTTAGTCCACAGCAGGGCAAGAGTCGTTGTGGGTTCATGTTGCATAAAGTTTGAAAGATACAGTCGGTGTCATTTTTGGAAAAATTTAAATTTTCCCTGAAACCTTGCCTGGGTGGCTACATTGTCAGTCACGATATTGAGGGTTTAGTCAGACCAGGGGGAGAAACAGGCTTTGTTTGACTTGCTGGTGCTTTTTATATGTTATAGTGGAAAATTTGGAATAAGTTTATGGACATGTATTTCTGTCTGACTTTTTGTGGTAAATAAAGCTTGAGGTAACATTCAGTTTAACCAAAGCTCAGAGAAATTACGCTGAGCTACTTTGGAGAAATTGTGTAGTGAACATCACTGCAGAAAGCAAGCATACTGACAGTTGGTGCCAAAGCTGATTTTGTTCAGTTGTTGACTGCGAGGGAATATCGGCACAGATCTGATCAGGTTGGATTGTCAGTTATGATTCCGATTGATAATGAGAACAGTGTGTAAAATGGTGCCAAAGGTTATCAATACCCTCTGAGAAGGGGAAGGAAATGTTACAAACAACTGCTCTGACCTGGTCTTTCCCTGGGATATCATTCATGATAATGTGGGACTTGTCTTGTATAGCAGAAAGGCTTTTAGTATATAATCAAATACCCTAAAGAAAAAATATTATATGCATCTTGATGACTGTTAAAAAAATTGATTTACATTAGCTGTACATTAACAATGACTTGACTCCAGAAATTAAATGCAAGACAGAATGTGATCCTACTTTGCAATTAGACCTTTGAATTAAATAGATTTTATGGTGTTTGAGACGTTAAAATAAAAAAAACAAGACAGAAGTGTTACTGAAGGCCAAACTGCAGGATGAAAGGGTTAAATTCAGTCTCATCATCATGCCCAAAGTAACAACTTTACAAAGCATATTCTGTTTCATTTACTTGACAGGGAACAGAAATACCCCTCCTACAATCCTGCTGTTTTACAGGAATATAAAATCAGCCCACAGAACCAATAAATGGTTAACATACATTAAAACATTTATAACTATGATGAAAATATTTAACTGAATGCATTTAAATACTTTCAAGGGGCAGTTCACCCAAAAATGAAATTAAGATTTTTCTATATAGCCAGAGTGCTATCTATCCATCCATATAGTTTAGCTGAGATTTCAGTAGTTTTATACAGTGTGATCCAAAAGTATTTGGACAGTGACACGATTTTAGTTGTTTTGGCTCTACTCCAGCACATTGGATTTGAAATGGAACAGTGACGATGATGTTGAAGTGCAGACTTTCAGCTTTGAGGGTGTTTACATCCATATAAGGTAAACCATGTTGCAATTGTAGCCCGTTTTATACGTAGTCCCCCCAATGGGGGGCCAAAAGTAATTGGACAAATGAACATAAACTTAGTCATTTAATATTTGGTTGCAAAGCCTTTGTAGTCGATGTCTGCCTAAGGTCCGTGACCCATGAACATCACCAGATGCTGGTTATCTTCCCTGGTGAGGCCTGTCCTGCAGCCATCTTCAGTTCTTGATTGTTTCGGGGCTTTTTGCCTTCAGTCTAGTCTTCAGCAAGTGAAACGCATACTCAATTGGATTGAGGACAGGTGACCAACTTGGCCAGTCAAGAACATTCCAACTTTGGCCCAAATAAACTCCTGGGTTGCTTTGGCTCTATATTTGGGATCATTAGCCTGCTGCATGGTGAAGCACCGTCCAATGAGTTTTGATTGATGCAATCAAACCCCCGTATGATATACTTTCATCTTCCGGGGTTTCGCTGAGTATATTCAGGAGCACACATCAAAAAGTAGGCAAGCCTTTAGATCGCATAAATACGAGGCGTTGCTTCATTTTAAAAAATGGCACAGCTTCGCTGACGTTTTCCTTTAATAACAATAAAACGTGACATGGCCGAGCAAGGGTGGGACGTCTTACGACACTTCCACAGTATGCTTGGAAAATAGTATGGAGGATTTTTTTTTGAGTACTGCACGTTGCGTACTAAATGGTGCACATTAAACGGCACACTTCTGCTAGTACACTGTACACAGGAGACAGGACGCAGTAGATAGGGTTCTGATTCGGACACAGCCCAGATGTTTCTGGATACTCAGGCATTCATCCTGCTGCTGCAGTCAGCAGTGACATGAATTAACAAAATTGAGCCAGTTCAAGTGGCAGTCATACATGCCAAAGCCAGCCAGATCGTTTGCAATTCCTGAGCTCACCAGTGCGTTCTTGTTAATGCATCTTAATCTACCAAACAGTTGATTTCAACACACCTAATGTTTTGGCTATGTGCTGATTGATTTATTCAGGGGGGAATCTATGTATAAAAAGGGCGGCTACAATTGCTACATGGTTCACCCGATATGGATGTAAATACATTAAAGCTGAAAATCTGGACTTTAACCTCAGTCTCATTTCAAATCCAATGGGCTGGAGTACAGAGCCAAAACAAAAAATGTCTCACTGTCCAGTTTTTTTGCACTGTAGATATCCACTGCAGCTCACCGATAGAACAGACTTCAACGGGTCCAATGTTTTTTTACATTATAAAAAAATCTAATATTCAAATATAATGACACGTTTACTCATGGTTTTTTAGAAGACTACTTTCTACCGAAGTACGCCAACTGTGTATATCCGCGCAAAGTCTAAACCAAAGCATGTGTCAACAGTGTGTCCCAGAATACTGGTGTGCTTTGGTTGAAATCTGTGGATATTCATTAATAACCATGTCATACTTGGAAAGAGATGTTGCCGTTTATTTTTTAGAATGTAAATATTTGCCGTTTTGAGTGCCACAAACATTGGACCCATTGAGGAATCAATGACCCACATAACCATCTCTTTATGAATGCTGGATTTACATTTAAGGTTGCAGACTCCAGAACATTCTAACCTGGAGAAACAGCATATGGACCTCTGCCCTGTGTGCCTTTGATCAGAATATCGTGCAAGGTGCGATTACTTCCAGGTTTCTCCTTTACTCCTCAAAATAGTACAATATGAATGAAATGTCTTCCAACACTGAACAACATGCACATACTAATGATTAATATTAATATGGCTTCTCCTAGTCCTTCTCCACTAAATTCCCCAGGTCTACAGGAAGTAGGCTAGTTCCAACAGGATCCTTGTATTGTTTGTATTCTTCACAATTCTATCAGACTATTTTCCCAGCTGTCCGAAATGCACATTCCCAACAATCATTAAGAGTAATTCTTTCTTCTACCGAAGACAAGCATATTTTCATTGAGGGGGGGAAAAAGCATGAGACCAAGCAAGGTACAAAAATGCTAACTTTTCTTGAATTGTATTTAGATATTCTGTAGGACCTTAACCACCAAAAGTGTTTAAATCTTGTAGACAGTGGCAAAATTTCCACAAGGTTAATTGACAATAAAAAACCAGTCGAATCCAGTTTCCGTTTGAGATTAACCACTGTGCTGGTCTTACACAAGGAAAGGTAAATGGCTATATGAAAGCAATGGAAACAAAATTTATTTGTAAACAGGAGATAAATTGTAGGTACCTTTTGCACACCTAATATTTATAGCATGGCTGCTAGAGAGAACATACAGTAGAATAGTATAAAGAAATGTTCCTGCCCAGTCTTTTGGCAAATCTCTAAATGTATTGGTGGTGATATTTTGGTCCAAGACCTTCATCTGAGAAATAACACTTGAGATGTGTTGGATGGTGTGTGGGAGAATTTCCTTACAATAAAGGAAAGATGTTACAGTTAAAGGAAAGATGACCACAAATTTCCCAGCCTTCTGTTCCAGAGGTCTGGAAGCGGACTGATCTTCATAAAGTAAAACAACATACAGAAAGTAAACGGAGTTTCAAATATCCTAATGTTTAATGAAATGGTGACTGATCAGCAGGAAAGGGTACAATAAAACTACAAGGACAAAAAAATCTCAGACTTAATACCTAGAACGTGTGTCCAACTGCTGTCCTTTCAGTCTTGGAGACCTTTACCTATATTCACAAGTTTAGTGTATGAATGATGGGGTGTACATACAAAATCAATAAGTGCACTGGTGATGTCAAAGAAAACAATTAGAGGGGGAAAACAAAACGAACAAAAAAAAATCCCTAGTTTGCTATATGCCTCTGAACCGTAAAACAACAAAAATGCTTGAATGGCAAAATGGCCAAACGCACTTTTTATCATCGTCGTTTCTTGGGTGTATTTATTGTGCGCCCCCAATACCCCAATCCCCCAACCTTTTTTGTAATGTTTTCTTCTGAAAATCATACAACATAGAGTTGGTAGATCTTCTTAATGCAGTAGGCCAGGGCGGCCAGCGCTATCGTGTTGTGGAGTCTCTTTCTGTGGACGTCGTCCTTCCTCACCAGTACCACGGGCGTGGACGAGGTGAGCGTGTGGAGCGGGAGGCGGGACAGTTTGTGGCTGTCGTACTCCACCTGGTACTTGCAGCAGGGGTCAAACTGCCAGGAGATGCCGTAGAGGGTGGCGCAGGCCACACTGAGCGCGCCAGCGGGCAGTGCCACGTAGCGCGAGTACTCCAGGGGCAGGGAGAGCGGGGTGAGCAGGCAAGCCGCCCCGGATAGCACCGCCGTCTTGTGCAGGCAGTTCCCCACCGCCACCCAGCGCGCCGTCTCGTCGCCGATGCGCGTGGGCTCGATCACGATGTACTTGTACTGAGCCTCCAGTGCCTGCTCCAGCTGGTACTCAAAATGGTCCTGAGCGTGCTCCCCGCTGTAGATCTCATGCACGATATAGCAATCCGTGGAGGCCATTACTCCCCTGTTTAAGGATGAAGGGAGGGAAGGAGGGAGCAGGGGAGATTTCAGGAAAGAAAATGACAAGGACGGAATAGATGGGGCAAGGAAAAACAGGGTTAGGAAGGAAAATAATTGGTGAAAAGTTTGTAGATTTTTTCCCCAACCAATTGGGCACCTGTTCCTTAGTTTCGCTGTCGAATACTTACAGATCCTTTCCAAAAAATTAGAATATCATGGAAAAGTTTTTTTTTTCTCTCCCATAATTCCATTCAAAAAGTGAAACTTTCATAGATTATAGATTCATTACACACAAAGTGAAATATTTCTAGCCTTTATTTGTTTCATTTTTCATAATTTTGGCTTACAACTCCAGAAAACCCCCAAAACAGTATTTCAAGAAATGAGAATAGTGTGTCGAAAATCAGCATTTACTTCAGTTATTTCAGAGAATGAATGTTTTAGACTGAGTGTCACACTATCATCTAATTTACTCAAAACACCTGCAAAGTTTATCTCAGTTTGGTTCAGTATGGTGAAGACTGCAGACTTGACAATTGGCCAGAAGACCATCATTGACACCCTCCAGAAGATGGGTAAGCCACAAAAGGTCATCGCTAAGGAGGCTGGCTGTTCACAGAGTGCAGTGTCCAAGCATATCAATAGAAAGTTTAGTGGAAGGGAAAAATGTGGCAGGAGAAGGTGCACAAGCAAAAGAGATGACCGTAGGCTTCAGCGGATTGTCAAGCAAAGACGATTCCAAAATTTGGCGGAGATGCAGAGGGAGTGGACTGAGGCTGGAGTCAGTGCTTCAAAAACCACCACGTACAGACGTATCCGGGACATGGGCTACAACTGTCGGATTCCTCGAGTCAAGCCACTCCACTCATTCTCTGAAATAACTGAAGTAAATGCTGATTTTCGACACACTATTCTAATTTCTTGAAATACTGTTTTGGGGGTTTTCTGGAGCTGTAAGCCAAAATTATGAAAAATGAAACAAATAAAGGCTAGAAATATTTCACTTTGTGTGTAATGAATCTATAAAAGTTTCACTTTTTGAATGGAATTATGGGAAAAAAAAAAACTTTTCCATGATATTCTAATTTTTTGGAAAGGATCTGTATATTGAGAAAAGTCAGGAACTTCGTTCCGTTCTCAGCGGCACTTTCCCTTTTGGGGTATACATACCAGATGCAGGGAATAATGTATGACCTGAAGTAGCAGGCAGAAAACAGCTCAGTTTTTTGTAGATTCTGAGAGTACTCTTAAAGGTGGACCAAGACAACTGAAAAACACCTTAAAGGATATGTGCAACCGAGACCTTATTGTAATGTCGTTTCCCATCATTTATAATTGCACATACAGTTGTGTTCAAATAAATAGCAGTGCGTTAAAAAAAGTGAATAAAGTGCAAATATTTTTTAATAGCTTTTAGTTCCATATTTCAAATGTAGTGGAAACATTACACATTCAATTCCAAATCAAAGCATTAACAAATTTGATCAAGTCTGCGTTATTCTTTTACAGGAATCAAAGAAATATAAATCTGTTGAAAAAAATTGCAGTGTCGACATTTTTCTCTTCAAACTCAAACACTTACTGTATAAACTGAAGAAATTTTTCAAGATTTAACTTCACTTTAAATTACTGAACTAATATTTAGTTGCATAACCATTGTTTTTGATAACTGCTGCGCATCTGCGTTGCATCGAGTCAACCAACTTCTGGCACCTAGAAACAGGTATTTCAGCCCAGGATGAACGAACTACATTCCACAGTTCCTGTGAATTTTTGGGTTTTGCTTCAGAAACTGCATTTTTAATATCACCCCACAAGTTTTCAATGGGTTTGAGGTCGGGGGATTGAGCTGGCCACTCCATTACCTCAATCCTTTTTGTCTGGAACCAAGATGTTGCTCGCTTACTCGTGTGTTTGGGGTCGTTGTCTTGTTGAAACACCCATTTCAGGGGTATTTCCTCTTCGGCATACGGCAACATAATCTCTTCAAGTATTCTGATGTATTCAAACTGATCCATGATTCCTGGTATACGATAAATAGGCCCAACACCGTAGTATGAAAAACATCTCCATACCATGATTTTTGCACCACCATGTTTCACTGTCAGTGTACTGTGGCTTGAATTCAGTACCCGGGGTCGTCTGACGTACTGTCAACGACCATTAGACTCGAAAAGAACAATTTTACTCTCATCAGTCCACAGAATGTTACGCCATTTCTCTTTGGGCCAATCGATGTGTTCCTTGGCAAATTTTAACCTATTCTGCACATGCCGTTTTTTCAACAATGGTGCTTTTAGATCATCTTTGATCTTTCTGGAGGTGATGATTGGCTGAATCTTTGCCATTCTGACTATTCTTCGATCCGTTTTAACAGTAGTTGCTCGTTTTCTTCTGCGTGTTTCAGGTTTTTGTTGCCATTTTAAAGCATTTGAGATCATTTTAGCTGAACATCCTATAATTTGCTGCACTTCTTTATACGTTTTCCCCTCTCCAATCAACGTTTTAATCAAATTACGTTGTTCCTCCAAACAATGTTTGGAACGGCCCATTTTACTTAGCAATTCAGAAGGAAATATATTTTATAACAATGTGTGAAACATTTGCTTCCCTTCTTTAATAAAGGACAATTAATGACACCTGTTTTTTCACAGAATGATTGAATTCTCTAATTAAACTCCACACTGCTATTATTTTGAACACGCCCCTTTCAATGAATGAGTCAATTACTCAGAACAAGCATCATGCATGTCATGACAGTTGGGTCTGTTGTTTTTCTGTTACACTACTACATCTACAAGTAAATTATTTGCCATGCAGAAATATCACTACTACTAATAACAGTGGTTCATCAGGTTACTGATGTTGTACTGCTATTTTTTTTAACACAACTGTAGCAGTAGCACAACCTCACTAACAGCTTTAGTATTGAGAAACCTACCCCTCTGCTGCAGCTTCTGTGAGCTTAAACACAGTCCAACGGGGCAATCGTTTAGGCCTTGAAAAACCATTATTAATCTCCTTTTCGAAAACGGGAAACTGATGTATGCTCATGGGTCTCTGTATGTTTTATCTTTATTCAGAACATGTTTTGAATAACAGTAATAATCACATTTGATTCTGAACTACTTGAATGCCGCAGTACATCCCACCCATTTGTAAACTTCCGCACTAGATGTTTGGAGAGCAGAAAGTTCAGGTTGCGTCCTGGTTGTGTCCCGTGTAAACAACCTCTTGAGGAAAAAAATGTTGGAGCACAACGTCCTCCTTCCGGAACGGATGGAGCAAAGAGTACAGTTTTGCGGAAGCAAAATTTCTTTTAAAAAACCTGATGGAAAGCATGGTTTGTGACCCAGTTTTGGTAGAACATATAGACATGTCTGAGTATACTGTGAATTTACCTTTTTGGAAATTAGATTTACTATGGCTTTTCAAGGCATAACCGCTTTCCCCATTGAACCATGTTTAAGCCCACTGAGAAACTGCAGTGGAGGGGTAAGATTCTCAACACTAAAGCTATCAGTGAGGTTGTGCTATGCATAATTATAAATGATGGAAACATTTCATTAAGATCTGGGCTTAAAAAAGTTAAAGGCCGGTTTAAAAATCATTAGTTGACGTTAAACAACATCAACTAATCCATAAATTATCGGATATAGCTCGCTAAAAGTACGGATTACGGGCGAACCGTTAATAGCCTGCCCTAGCCGGCTGATATTTCTGGAAAGGACAAGTTCCAGAATAGGTAAGAACTTTCAGAATTACTGAACTCGATTCCGTTCGGGCGCAAAAAGGCTAAAAGTTACAGCGTCCGCTTTTTTTCAATCGAGTCAGATGGAGATATGTCTGCAGATATTCATATTGCAGATGGTCCAGATGGAGCAACTGTAGATGGGTTACTTAGCACTAGTGAACTAACTTAAGGTAACATTAGTCTAGGTAAATTGACGTTAGCAAAGTGGGTCCCTAGTATTTAGCAACCACAGAATACAAATATTGTTTCATCTATTGTTGGTCATTGTAACCTATACAAATTTTACTTTGATTTTCGTTTTGTGTTACGTTAGATTGCAATCTAACGTTAGGTACTTAAGTACTTAATATTTCACACAATATTTCATTTGGCTAACTTAAGTTAGCTTCCGCTGGAATCCTTACAGATGGCAAGCAACTATCTAGACATCACTGGATACTTTTCTTTACGTATCGTTAGCTTGCTATAGTTTAAAAGATAAGTTAATTAACATAGCGTCTACCGAGTCGTACCACATTAGAATTCAAAACGTTACTAGCTTGCGTGCTAAGTAATACACAAACTGGATAATGCTACCTAGCTAATGTTATCAAGTAACGTTAACGTTAAATCAAAACATATCATGACGGACCTACACGGCCAAGCATACTGTGGATTGACAACTAACGTCAACTTTGAAAATTCTTCCGAAGACGGATTTGACTATCGTCATTAGGTGTAAGTGCGACTGCAAAGAGTTTTGCGCTAAAAGTTCACTTGACGGGCATATTAAAGTATTACTGACCTCTCCCTGTTGACTTGGACACCGCGCCTCCTTCCGAACGCCGCCATCTTGGAGACTCAACACACCGCTGTTGTCGTCAAAACGTGCGACAATGCATTGTTGGTAACGTAGTTTACTACGTGAAATGCGCTTGACCGCTATAATAGTTAAAAATAGCACTTAAAACTATGCTTCCCGTCGTGCTTATGTGCAGGGTATGTTCCATTGCTCTATACATTTATGCAATGTGTTCATGTGTATTACATACAGGTCAAACGGTATTTTAGTAAGTGTTTATAGAAAATGTATTGTATTTTATACTCAGCGTTTATTCAGGCGGTATTTTATAATAATACATAACGCTTACCGTGTTTGTGTTTTTCACGTTCCGACATGTCCAATCGAACGCAAGGACACCACTAGGGGGAACGGAGTAGGACAAACCATTCGCAAAAATACGTTATGAGCCGGGTCGTGTGTTCAATTTAACATTATACTGCGATTGACTTTATTAAGATAACTTGCTAACATTAAGTGGTCCGAACAATTGTTCCGACGATAGGTTATATCAAATACTCACCCATAATGTGCCAGGGCAAGCCTTCCAACTGTGAGGTCACTGCAGTGTGTAGCACACTCGGCTGAACTGATGAGTGGTGTAACTAGCGCACTAAGCGCAGACTCAGCTCGTGATAACACGTGCGGTTCGCTCTCTCGCCTGAATGTATATTGCGTAACTTACAGTGTCAAAAGAGATGTTAGTAACGTGTCTTATTTTAAGTCTTGTGGCAGTTGCATTCATTTTACTGAACATATGGTTATAGTTTATAGTGAGATGTAACCGTAATTAAGTAGTTTTGAATCAGTAGTCAATGTAGATGACAACTTATTTTTTATTTGTATTTATCATTTTTTATTCAAAGCAAATTAAAAGGTGGCTAATAGTAATACATTCAAGTTTAACCTGGTAAAGCCCCCCCTAGAAACGGTCCTGTTGTGCACATTTCGGATAAAGTGACAAAGTTAGTCATTTTGACTTCTGGACAGAAGCAGGGGGGGAAATGCACAGTGATTGTGTGTGACGCCCTCACGAGAAGACAATTTTGACTGCCCCCCCCCCCCCAACCAAATCCAGAAAAAAATTTAATCCGACAATATGAAGTCAGCGTTAGGCTAGGCTACAGACGATTCAGCCAATCATAAAAATGGCACATCGAAATAATATTTCTCTAATATCTGATTGGTTGGTTTGGCCAAACATGGAGACGCAGCGAGAGGTCACTTTCTTTGATCTATGCTGTCTGTTCTTGATAACTGTGGCTAACTGTTACGCATTGCTTAGGATATAATATTAGCTATAGCCTAGCTTACTCAGTGAGTTGAGGGTAGTGGCGAGAGTCTGGGACATTCGATTTTAAATAGATTGATTACATGTTGCATCTAGCCTAGTTGTTTAGATTTATATTATAGCTGCGATTCTGCGAAAACATCTGCAGAATTGCATTAGCTGGCTGCACTTGTGTGTGTGTTAGCTAGCCTACTGCTGCGTGTTGGCTACTCAGCCCTACTTTCCTCAAACTTTGGAATACTTCACATATAGCCTATTAAAATACTCTCTCTCTATCTCTCTCTCTCGTTCTCTATCACTCTCACGGCGAAACAGCAGCCGTCAACAGAGGCAAGCCCCCCGGCGTCTCAGGTATAAAATATCTAAAAAGAATTATAATTATATATATATATACTGTATATAAATGAAATGAGCCAATTACAGTATCTTAGTTTCACATGTAAATAGAAAATAGCACAAAGAGACTGAAATGCGCACGCGACAAATAAATCACAATTAGGAGCTAAAAAGCAGTATTGCTACTTTTAATATTTTATTTTTGTAATTTTTTTGTTTCAGTGTTCTGTCTTTCTAATGAATTCAAATTAAAGTTATTGTAATGACAAGTAACATTTCACACACAAATCATCAAAATCATTGTTTTCTGATGCGTTTGCACCGCTACATTTGAAAGCATACAGGGATGCACTGTGTTTGAGTGCTTGAAAAGTACAGGCTAAGTATAATTTAAACAGTTAAGAGGTAATCGCTATATACTATATATGTTACATTTATTTGCCTTTCTAAAAAATACGTTTTTAATGTCGTCGTTTGCTCTTTTTTAATAGTTTCTTCGGTTTTTCGGAGTGAAAAGTGTAGGCAAGAGATGGGAGGAATTGCTTGTGTGATTCCGGGTCAGTTAGCCAATGAACGCAGAGCATGTGAAAAAAACCTGAACTGCCAACCCAAAATGGGCTGTTCAGCTGGAAGGGTAAAAAACTCACTAGATTAATATTTAAAAAAATATATATTGCAAAAATTTTTCCCTTAAAAAACCTTATCAACATGTTTGGTAGACCTTGTAGAATAATATAAAATTGACATAAAATAGTATGACATGGGACCTTTAAGATTATGTTTAAAGGTAAGGTAATTAGTACAATGTCTTAACTCAATGGGTAGACTATAACAATAGTGGGTGGCTCTGACCGAGAAGACTGTTTGCCCAAACTTTCTGTGACGTTAGCACTACGCAGTCACCTCTGGTAGTTTGTCGTCTTGCTGCTATTGTTCTTCTATTATGAACTGGCTCAATGGGGGAGGGGCAAGCCCATGAAATACCTTGAAGATAAGGCAAATATCTGCACAATGTTTGAAGTTATCTGAATTTAATAAGTTGTCACTTTTTTATAATGTGACAATGGTGATGGCTACTGGCCTTTCTGTCTAATGATTTAGTGTCTGTTTGAAAAGTGACTCAATTGGTTTTACAATGCCATCCAGTATTTCCTCTGGTTTGGATACTATGTTTTTTTACACCTTCAAGAAAGTAGCTATTGGCTGTTTCTGTTGAGTGGTTGGTGCAAAATCCAAATTGCATTGGGTGCAGAGGAGTATGGCCCTGGTTCAGGTGAGCGATCAGCTGCTTAGCTACCCATTTCTTAGCCACCTTGGACACTACGGGTAATATACTGATGGGTCTGTAATTTCCCATAGTAGTTTGGTCACCAGCCTTGAAGATGGGTGTTACAACAGTTACCACTTCCAGGTGCTTGGAAAGATACCTTGCTCCCCTTCGTGCAGACCCCCTAGTGGCTATGGTGCCAGCGCAAATAGATTGCTAAACTCAGACATTCATTGCTCCTGCAACCAATCTATGAGTGGAAACAACAAACCCTGTGTTCTAACTTTATTAGTTTGTGACAACTTTGCCAGATATGGAGTTTCTAAGTGCCACTATTGTCACATAGCTAGTTCATTTAACAAGCAACTCCCAGTTTAGTGGCGTTTTTACATTAGAGGCAGGTGGGGCAGTGCCCCACCCGTGGCGTTGTTGTGCTAGATACTCGTAACATCTGAACGTTGTAGCAAAATATATTGTATATTTAATACAAAACTGATTCAATCGTGAAATTGGCGTGTATAAATATAATAAACTTGACTCACACTCCTTATAGTGCTGTTTTTGAGTAGTTTCCTTTGTGTGTATGTGTGTGCTCATGCTGCGGACTGTGCTCCCTGTCCTATATATATCTCTGCTGTGGGGCAGCAGAGCACTCTGCCCCACCGTTGCTAGGGAAACAAAGTGAGCATGATCTGCGTAAGCAGGGAAAACCTGCCGCAAATTATGTTGGGCGGAGGGGCAGAAATGTTTTTGCCCCTACTAATTCTGCCTAGCAACAGGTGGCGAAAAAATAATAAACGTTAAGTTAAAGGGATAGTTCGGAATTTTGGACATAATGTCTCAATTACGACTTACCCATGATGTAGTTGATTGATGGAAACCATTTTCAGATAATTCCATGCTGTCCCTTCTTTTGGACATACACACATTGCTAATGCTAGCGCAACTCGTAGGAAACTAGTAGCATCCACTACCAAACGCACTTAAACACTCCACAGTGCACCCAAAGCAAATAAAATACGACGACAGTCTATCGGGGTTATTTTCAGTGATTATACCATCATTTTTCAAGTCAAACTATCGTTGAATCCTTTACTTTGTGCTCACCTAAATTCTCAGTGGAAGTACGGCGGCGGAGCTAGCTGTAGATTAGCCAGGGTATCTGCCTGTAAGCTATCTGCTGTACTCCACAGTTGCCGACACAATCCGTTTTGCCGTAAAGTTACATATTTGGTAGACAACAAGTCAGCTAAACACAAACATGCTACAGAATAACACAGCATATACAAGCAAGCACATTGGCTACCAATTTGCAGGAAAAGTTTGACCACTTCCATGACTTCCCAATCGTGGCAACTAGCTAGCTAGCTAGCTTGCTGAATAGATAGATCACGCATGCAATCATTTATTAGTTACCTGCTCGTCAGTTGTTTTCGGTGCATGAAGAAAAACAGGTGATGGCACAGCAGTCTCCTTCAGTAGAGGGTGTCCCGCCCGTCCTTTTTTGATTTTCACATAGTCATCCTCCTTGAAATGGTCACTACAAACTTTTTTAGAGTCTCAATTGGTGACATCCATGCGAGCAGCAAGAAGCCACAGCTGTTTTCTTTGTTGATCTTCCACTGGAAATCGGTGAAAAGTTTGTGGTGCCCATTTTTTTTGCATGATTTGAACAACCTTGAAATACACACCGAAATACCATCTTACCTGAACGTTAGCTAACAATACTACGAGTCTGATTCTTTCACACGCGCGATATTGTTTTTGGCCGGCAGAGCTATAGGCTACTTTACGTTACCTAGCTACTAAACTAACGCCGTACTTCAATAGAGAATTTAAGTGAGCACAAAGTAAAGGATTCAATGATAGTTTGACTTGAAAAATGATGGTATAATCACTGAAAATAACCCCGACAGACTGTCGTCGTATTTTATTTGCTTTGGGTGCACCCTGGAGTGTTTAAGTGCGTTTGGTAGTGGATGCTACTAGTTTCCTACGAGTTGCGCTAGCATTAGCAATGTGTGTATGTCCAAAAGAATGGACAGCATGGAATTATCTGAAAATGGTTTCCATCAATCAACTACATCATGGGTAAGTCGTAATTGAGACATTATGTCCAAAATTCCGAACTATCCCTTTAACGTCGTTAACGTGGGCTGACGTGACCAGGAAATAAACATAAACAAAGCCAATTCAGTGTATGTGTATCGCTTATGCTAGCCAGCTAAATTTTTTCATTAGTTTGATTTTATTTTGTCATAGGTGTCAAGTTTGTCCATTAAAATACGGTTTTTCCAACATTTCGAAGGTATACAGGCGTATACGGTTATGATATGGGAAATCTAGTCTAACACATTTTTAAAAAATGTTTTCCAACATAATTAATATAATCGCTGTAATCACATTTTATTTATCCCTCTCTCTGATATTCTCTTGAATTCTGAGGCCGTGGGGAAAGCAAGTAGCGCATCTGGACTGTAAGTTATGATCTAAAAATACTCTTTATAACAATGAAGCACCTTGCTGAATTTGTTACACACTCATTACACACACATTACGTGAAAAGCTAAATACAGGAATAAACTTGAATCAGACAAATAACTGTGGTGGCTAGTGATTTTAATAATAGATAATGTTTTATACGGTTTTTGGTGAATTTATAGTTTTGTAGGCGTGAAATTAAGGGCAGCTCTCTCCATAGGTTGACACCTATGTTTTACCTTAAGTTTCTTTAAGTTCAAGTTTGAATGATTTATTTATTTTTACGATGAATCATAGTCTACATGCCATCAGTAGGCTAATCGGAATTTTAAAAAGCTGAGGCTAATTACTTGGTATCATTCACTTTAGCTATGTTAAGGCATGTCTTACCTTAGCTAAATCAATACCAAATGTTTGTATTAAATGTTTGCATATTTATTTGACATTTATCAGATAATTCTCGTTATTATAATGTGCCGTTGCCATGCTTTGTGTTTTTTGCATTTTAGCTAGGCTATAATTGCATTAGTTCTGGATAAACTTGATCAAATTTGTTTTCACTTTCCTACAAGTTAACGTGTCATAGCTATCCTTGTATTTACGGTTTTGATAAAGCATGCAAGTTATTGAAAAAACGTGTCTGTCTCATCCTATTACTTTGTTGCAGTATAGGCAACCTCAATGTAGGGTTCTGTTGTGCTGAAGCGATACATTGTATTCAGTTTTGAAATCTTTCTGCTCCCTGGCACTTAGGCCTACAGCGCAGCCCATAGCATAGGCCTACCATAGACTAATTGGCGATCTTTATTTTTTTGATGGTGACGTCATACAAAACCTACCCATGCGTGACACACACATCTGTGAGTTCATAAAAATATTTTTTTCACCACCAAAAGTTTGTATTCTGTCATAGAAACAAGATAAAACCAAAAGTAGCCCGAACATGTGCCAAAGCAGCAGTGAAAAGCCCTGCTCACTCAAATGGAAAATAAACCAGTGAAATTATTGTGTAATTATATGTCATTCTACTGTCAATATCTAGGCTACTACTAAATATGAAATGAATATAAAATCCTACCATTGGTTTTATGCATAGATATGTCCCTTTCGATATTCAGTGGTCATTTATAGTCTTGGACAATCTGTTTGATAAATACACACCCCTTTATAAAACTAATACACCTTCTAAAACGCCCACATGTAAAAGCCTGTATGCTATTCAAACCTGTCTCCTACATTCCAGTTCATTCTGGTTTCATTGACTCTTTTATCCAATATAGGACATTATAACCTTCCTAACAGTGTTTGCAATGTCTTATTGGATGCTTTGAACAATAAATTACAGCCAGGCGTAACAACATTTCTTGTTTTTACAGAGAGCAAATGCTGTAGCCTACACCATTAATCATCGGATTTAGCCTTGCTACTCAGCATGGATCAACCAGAAACCTTGACAGAGGTATTCTGCAAATGATATTCCGAGACGCCAACACTTTAATAGCCTACTTTTTATTACGAAATTATTACATGTGGCTGTTTGCAGCCGAATTGCAGTATAAAACATAATTAATATACGATTGTGTTCAGCTAATGACAGCAAATAGGCTAGCCTACGTCTTATTTAAAGTGGTGACATTTTTATTTTAGAACTCTTGACCAACAACAACAGTGAACAGATAAATACAATTTTGTATAATAGAATAAATAAATAGCCTAATGGTTCAAATAAACATATTGTATGGTGTTCTAATAGCCTAAATCTTTACCAAATACTATTGAAAACTAATAAACGAAAATGCTCCTGTACACACACACAGGCATCAAGATCTGGCTTGTTTGTCAGATTTGGCTGGGTATCTCTCCTATACAGCCATCCATCCACCATATTTTCAGTAGGCTACTGGATTCTAGGATCTGAGAAAAAATAAGTTTTATATTTGCATAGACTAATAAAATAGCTATATGCATATATCACCATTCAATGTCTATTCTTAGGCCACATAATATCTAAGCTACAATCAATGACCAATAGCGTTATTTTAGGCTATAGGCCGTTAAACTTCTGCTAGAATAGGCTATTGGCGATGGGAAAGTTGTAAACAAATGTATACTGGATGCGATTTCAAACTAGTTTGAAAAGTAGCATAAGGGAGAGTGAACAGAAAACATTGAGCATAGGCTATTAAAAATGAGCATCAATCAGGTGATTTGAGTCTGAATAAAATATCAAAGCTAGTTTACTAACTTGATTTGCTACCAGCTGTCTGAAACGGCTTCAAATTCCAGCTCGCGCCACTGGGAGAAAGAAATGTGGCTTGGGTAGTTCGAAAGAATCAAACAAACAGACGGAACTGTATTAACCGGAAGTACCAAAAACTTGCGACTCCGACTCTTCAAACCGAACGGTACGGAAAGAGCCGACTCAGAAAAAAGAGCCGAACTGCCCAGCACTACTCGGGTGCCGTAAAACACAGTGCGTGAGCGTCGTTAATTCTCATGGGAGTTGACGACGTTCACGTTCATTAGTTGCAAAGGGATACGTTCAGTTCACCGTTCACCAAAAACATGAGCACGTTCATGCACAACACTGACCATAGTAACCAAGATACCATACCATTGATTCTATCAGAGAATATGCCTCTGAACATGAGAGAGATTTTCCTCCTCAATATGTAAGTATTGTTTTACTTACTGCTTGTAATATTTCAAATATGTGCATTAGTTTTTCCACCCCGCCACAGTGTTTTGCCATATGTTTGATATTATTATTTTTGCATTTTGAGTACATTTCACATACTGTAGTGTAAGCGTTCGTAGGTGGCTCAGTCATGTTTATGTTTGATTTGCTGTGAGGCTATAACATTTACAGCATTTTCCTGATGGTGGAATATTATTTTATTGTAATCGTATCGTACATAAAATGTGACGCGTTCTATCATAATCAGTCGGAAATCGCTATGACCGTTTTCGTGGTACAACGGTAAGAGCGCCGACTTTCAGTCGGTGCAGTTGTGCTCTGAGGATCGGGGTTCGCGCCCCGGTCCTGCCAGATCCGAGCATGGCCGGCGCCGTGTGGGAGCAGCAATTGGCGGCTGCTTCCGGGTGGGGGGAGGGGCTCGGAGAGAATCGCTGCACGCATAGCGGCCCTGGGCGGGCTGGAATCACGGTCAGGAGCTAGGAGGAGTCGCGCCCTGAAGAGGACGTGGCGCCCTCCCGTCCTACCACCGGCTGACGGGGTTGCGTTGCGGTGATTCTTTAGCGGTTGCTACACGGGGCAATTGAATTAGAATAGGGTTCAATTGGCTACTAAATTGGGAGAAAATGGGGAAAAATCAGAAAACAAATTTTTAAAAAAAATATATATAAACATTTTTGGCTGTTTTGGGGTTTCATCTTATTTTAGTAGAACAATATATTGGCTTTCATAATCTGTATGTCTTAATGCAACATTCAGAGTAAAAATATAGTCTTGAAGCTTTTACATGTAAAATGATTTTCATCTGATTTTACTCATAGTAAAATGTCATAGCTAGTTTTCATGATCTGTATGTTTTAATGTCAAATTCAGTGTGAAAATATAGTTTTGAAGCTTTCGAATGTAATATGACAAGCTAGCATCGGACTGTTGCATCGTTTGGAGGCTTGGAAGCTTGCAGTCCCTCAGTAACCTTGGTTTCTTCCCGTCTCCTTTTACCTCTCTGTTTAGTTTTGTTTTTCCTCTGCTCAAGTCTGTGAGCTATCACCCATTTTACTGGGTTGTTATCATTTGGCTTTCGCCGAGTTTATTTTCCCTGACTATCTATTTTGGGGTTGTTATTATTTTGGGCTTTTAGTCGGGAGTTTTTTCTCCCATTCCTCTTCTCTATTTCCTCTAGTGAATGTCCACGTTTTGTGGGTATCTTTTTGATCCCCTCTCAGTAGCGTCTGGTTCTCTGAACCCGACCCACCTTTCAGTTATTAGCTGGAGTCGCTCATGTTCTGTGTCCATACACACATGCGTATTTAGAAGACCGAGAATGCTTACAAGTATGAACGAGTAACAGGACTCGCTCCTGTATTTACAATGCTGTCAGTAAGTTTGTAATAGTGCAATATTTGCTCTCAACGTAAATCTCGCATTTCAATTATCGCGCAGGTGTAAACGTGATCTCCAATGTCAACAAACATGGACGCAGCCATTCAGTTTTTGTTAATCTCTGCCGAGAGAAGCTGGAGAAGACGTGTGTTTCCACATCTGATCTGGTAGCGAATGAAGCAACGACTCGTGCTTCTTTTAATAGTAGCCTACTCAACATCGCCCTTAACACGCTCTATGGAAGTTAATCACTGTGCATTTTGTACCAGTTGTCAACTCCCGTTCTCACCCACACTCGTACAACCAAACTCATTTGCATAGGAACAAGAGTCAACTTTAACGTTAGTCGCAGAGGAGGCTCCTCCAGGGAGGCAAGGGAGGCACTGCCTCCTCAAAATAAAAAATAAAAAATATATTTGAAAAACTCCTTATGATAATTAAGCGTAATCAATCAAATGAATTTTAAAAAATACAAATAAAAACATGTGAGAGGAAGGGAGCGATTATTTAGCATCATATTTTTAGTTTAAATTGTGACAGAAACAGTGACCTCTATCGGTCGAAAAGGGAAATGGAGTAAACGCTCCTCGGAGGCAATCTCAAATTTGCCTCAGAGGAGCTCGCTGTCTGTTATACATATGTATTAAAGACCTGGAGGCTCCTGTCTTTTTCTTTTTTTTAAGTTCAGTAGTCATTTTAATAGTGAAAAGTCACGTGAGGGGAGGCAGCGCTTTCGCCCAATCATAGGTTCCTAAAACAACAGTCGTGCCATGACTTATAGTGGACTGAACGATAGTACTGTCAATTAAATATATGAGTCCCTCCCACTCTTTCTAATTTTAAGCGGTTGGGTTCACAGAACTATATCGTGGTTGGGTTGCTACCAGTTGCTAGCTAGTAGTAGCTACCAATTATTCAGTGATGGAGTCAAGCGAGTTTTGAATACGAAGGAGCTAACGAGTAGCAGACCTGTAGTGAAATGTTCAAATATTTGATGATTTCATTCAACCTTTTTTTTTTATTTATCGCAACTAGACACATTTCTGTGAAGTTATTATTTTTATTTAGTAAGATCAACGGTAGCAAAAGGTAAATTGGACGAGCGGCCTAATGTTAGCTAAATTGCTAACGTTTTTAAGTGAACGTTTTCTAGCTGGCTAGCTAGTTCTGGCCCGGTTAACAACCTTATTAGCTAGCTAACGTTAACTAGATAATTTATGGCCTGCTTTCTGTTGTGTGCTGGACGCAGTGGAACATCAACATGGAAAAAAAATCTGGATTGTAGGCTACTGTCACACAGCATACAGAATCCAACGAACACGTAAGTGCACTGGTATAGGAAATATGCCTCTATATTCCTACATGTGGAGTATTACTCATGCAAGGTGTTTACATATACATCTAGCAGTAATGGTGATAGACAATTAAAACATGTTCGTCTTACCAGTCTTCACCCGGGCACCATAAATGTAGAGAATATCCTTGACGGGGTGCCATAAATGTAAGGAATATGCTTCTGTATATATATAAACTCTTACATGGGATGCCAGAAATATAGGCAATAACTATGGAATAATGAGGTTTACCCATATTATTCTTAAGTTAGGTTAAAATTAAATCAGTCTCATTTGATTATTATGGATTATAATTACTACTACTTCAATTTACCATCAAAGCACTAATAACTAATAATTCATAAGGGTTGAAGGTATTACGTTCTAATGATTAGGTTTGACTCAGCTCTCGTGTTCATACGACATCAAAACAGACACCAGGTTTAACAAAAATAGATTTATTAAACAAGGAAAAAAACATGAATATTACATTCTACTAAATAGACATATTGTGTGGTGTGCGTATTGTAGCATTTATATGTGCGTATGCACATATGGGTGTGTGTGTGTGTGTGTGTGTCGGTGTGTGTTCAGGGAACAAAGGAATCACGTGGAGCAAGCTAACTGTGTCGCAGCACAATGGTGGTTATTGATCTCAAATCTGACGTTACTATAAATAAGTTCACGCACTTCTTTCACGAAATAACGTATTTATCTACAGTAAGTTGAATTGAGACCATATCACACAAATGTTCGTATGTGTTAAAGAAAAGAGGAGCAAACCATGAGGCCTGCTTTGGTTAGTTAACACTACTACCACATTAGCAATGAAACGGTAGGCCAGCTGGCTAGCTTGCTAACCAGCGCAACACGTTTATACAGCTATTAGCGCACAAAGTCGAGATGCAATCAAATTACCGATAAACAGTTCAGACTAAAATCCTAAGCTATGCCTGGGATGTTTGATCAGTCTTACTGAAGTCCGCAGTGCGTCTATTACAGCTGGCTTGTCTGTGAGGGATGGTCAGGGTGTCTCCTTTGTCTTTCTCCTGGTTTGTGTCTTTGTCCGACGTCGTCTGGTTATCGCCTGCGTCTTTGTCCGTGGCTGGAACACACCTCTGTGGGAGTTGCGTTAATTCAGATCTATGGTTAGATGCCGTGGGTAAGCTAACCCGTTCCTTGAGTCTCTTTCCGCGGCCCACCTTTGTAGCTGTGTAGCTAGTAAAAGGGGGAAGAGAAAATGGAGTGCTCTTGTGCAGCTGTGTGCAGCACGATCGAGGAAGAAGAAAAAGTGAAGTGAATAGCGGGAGAGAGACTGGAATTCTTCAGTCTTCTCTGCTTTATGGTTTTATGACCCTTACTCGTATTTCCGAGCTACAGGATTGGCTACGGAAGTCACGCTGGGGTCCATTTTGAACATGTGGCTTGTGTTACTTGTGGAATGAATGGAAACGTAGTCTGTTGTCCCTACATCCCCCCTTTTGGTCTGGGGATGCGGCTTAAGCCAGTATTCCTTGAGCACAAAAGTCAATTGACAGTTCACAGGTCCTCAAGTTCATTTAAAATGTCACAACAAAATGGCAGTCCAGGGGAGCTGACAAGTGTCACAATGCTGAAACACCCTCAATAAATTTGCATGACTGTCAAACATCCAGGCATTCATCAGTTATATAACTGGCCTAAAGTACATGACATGGCACAATGTAAAACATCTGAGTTCTAATAGTGAACAGCATGTTTACAAAACAAAAGTAAACCTTGGTGAAATGGTTAGTTGTTTTGTTAGTTCAGTGGTTATTAGATAGTGTCCAAAAGGTGGAGCACTAACAGGTATGACCCAGCCATTAAATTACTTAGATTGTAACCTTCTCGTCCAGAGGCTGTGGACTAAGAAGAGGAGCTGGGATGACTCAACCCTCCCTCCTGACATCCTGGGGGCTTAGTCCAGCTGGGAAAAGGAACTACCCGAGCTGGTAAACATCTCCCTGCCAAGAACTTATGCACCTCTGGAGCTGTCCACCAAGGCTGCGGAGTACACGTTGCACATCTTCTGCGATGCCTCAGAACAAGTATATGGTTCAGTAGCATACCTCACGTTGAAGAGCGATGACATCGTCCATGTCTCCTTTGTAATGGCTAGGTCCAGGGTGGCCCCGAAACACCAGCAGTCAATGCCACAACTGGAGCTCTGTGGAGCATTAACGGGAGCGCAGCTGTTCTCGCTCATTCACAGAGAGCTCACCCTGAGTACCACCAGACCTTCCTTTGGATCGATTCTACTACAGTTCCCTCCTGGCTGAAGTCCGAGTCCTGCAGGTTCAAAGTGTTTGTAGGAACCTGGGTCTCGGAGATTCAGGAATTGACCCACCTCCAGAATTGGAGATATGTTGATTCTTCTAACAGTCCAGCAGACGAGCTGACCACACATTGCATCGCAAAACAATGTTGCGATGCAATGTGTGCTGCTATGTCTGCAGCATATGACAAATTCTTTATTGCTATCTCCTGTAGGTTCTCATAGGCATAATGTTATAATGCACTCATAATGACAGTGTAGTTATCGAAAATGTTTTATGGGAAATGTTTGTTGTATTCCTATCCTTAGTTGTGATGACTTTTTAATGCATTACGGCATGTTACCTCGTCGACATTCGCCGGTTCTCCGTTATCATTGAGTTTGTAGCCGAAAAATTCCCAGATTGGCGAAGTGGTGTTTTTCTTTGAAACAAGATCAGCCATCTTCTCTCCCTTTCTCTTAACTAATGATAATGATCAGTCACGAGATAGGATAATACATTGACACTGTGGCTGTTACATCTATTGCACTAGCCCCCTCTGCAATTCTGAAAGCAAGCGATCAGACGTTGCAATTTTGATCCTTCATCCTACCTTACACTATCCTTCCACTGGAAATTGGAAAATCGATGTAATAACCATCCTCACTCTGCTGTTAACATTGCGCATCAGATAATTAATTAGTACCATTATACGAATAGGCTAATGGTAACAAAATAATAAATACAGAGCTGTCATGGTTTTCAACCCTGTTTCCCCATGCGGTCGTTTTCCTCTGTGGCCACGCGGGGGCGCTGTCCTTTTGATGGATGCTTGCTCCGCCCTGCTGAGTTGGCGTAGCATTTGTTAAGCATTTTCACCTGTGTGTAGTGGCCCTGAGAGTTATATAAGCCTACCGTTTCCTTCATTCGGGGCTTCGACATTGATTGTTAATTGTTTGTACTGTGGTGTTATTGTTGGCTGTGTATTCTCGTACCGTTTTGGCTATTCGCCTATTTTTAACGTCTCTTAGTTGAGACAGGGCTTATTTCTTACTGGCTTGGTAGTTAATATTCTCGTAGAAGTTTGGGACCGTAAATCTCTGCTCTATTTCGCCATAGTGTGCTTTTTCTCCGTGTATGGAGATTTGGGCGTTTCTGTTGGGAACTTTAGTCCAGTTCGCCTCTAGGTGCATGTCGTCTCATGTGAGATTGGGCGTTTGCGCTTCTGCTGGGCTGCTTAGCTTGTGGAAGTGTAGAGTAGTTCTTTGTTCCCCTTCGCCTGTTATTTGGTTTTCTTACTGAGAGACCTGGCGTTTTGCTTCTACTCAATTCCGTGTTACTGTGAGCCAGTAAGTAGCCGTGGTACGTTTATTCCCTGTTGTCTCCTTCTCGTGGACTACGTTCCCCTTTGTTGTGACTCAGGGTTTTTATTTATATTGAGGCTGTCGTGCTATTTTGCGTTGGTCTTTTGTTGCAGCCGTCCTGTACGTCCTTTTTACCTGCGGGACGATTTTGTTTGGAACTGTTGTTCTGTTTCGTTCTCCGGGTGTGTCTCTTTATATGGAGCTTGGGCGTTGTTGTGGACGTGTTTGTGTGTGACTGCGCGTGTCTTAATATAGCATCGGAACGTTAGCTCTCTGTTCCATTTCGCCTCGTTTCATTTATTCGTTTATTGAGAGGCTAGGGCGGTTGTTCCATTTTAGCTTGCGTTAGTCTGCATAGTAAAGTTATGGGACGACGGTGCTCCGTCGGCTCACCTGTAAAATGTTTCTCTCTCCTGGGAGATCGGGTGTTTACCCTCTTGGTTTTATGCATTGGACTGCGAGCCTTTTTATATCGCCATGGAACGTTAAATCTCTGTTCCATTTCGCCTCGTTTTCATTCATTCCTTTACTGAGAGGCTAGGGCGGTTGTTCCAATTTAAGCTTGCGTTAGTCTGTGGATAATAAAGTTATGGGACGACGGTGCTTCGTCGGCTCACCTGTAAAATGTTTCTCTCTCCTGGGAGATCGGGTGTTTACCCTCTTGGTTTAATACATTTGACTGCGAGCCTATTTATCTCGCCATGGGAACGTTAAATCTCTGTTCCTGTTCGCCTCGTTACATTTCCTCATCATAGAGAGGCAGGGCGCTTATTCTCTATTAATCTCGCGTTGGTCTAGCCGGTAAATGTCCGGCACTGCCTGTCCTGTTCGTTCCTTTCGGTGCCTTTCTCCTTGCATGGAGTTTTGACGATTTTGTACGGAACTGCTGTTCTGTTTCGTTTTTTAGGTGCATGTCTTCCTATAGGGAAGCTTGGGCGATGCTGTGGACACGTTTGTGTTTGACCGCGAGAGTAGCCTGGGAACGTTGGATCTGTTCTTTTCGCCTCCTCTCTTACCATCGTATTATTTTGCGGTGTTTGTTTATTGTTTTATGTTTGCCTTTACGCTACTCGCCCGTTCTGATTTGTCTCGTTGCCGAGACAGGGCGCGTATTATGTCTGGCTGTTCAGATTCCTGTCCTTGCGCTCTACTTAGCGTTTGACAGTTAGCCGGTTAGTAGCGTCTGTGGTGTGTTCGTTGTTCCTTGTCTTGTCTCCTCCCTTATCTGCGGGTATCCCGCCTTAGTGGCCTAAGGGCTTTAAGAATCCCCTTGCTGCGTTTGGCTCCTCCTCCCTCACACGTCACGCCCCTTTACACAGAGCAACCAAATATATATAAAAAAAAACGAAGCATACAGAATTTGTTGTGAGGCATCAGAACTAAAATAGAAAATGGAGCGGGAAAGGATGCAACACATGCAGTAATGCAAATATTTTTGAGTTATACAAATTTTGAAATATAAACTCAAGTATTATTTCCGACCAATATTATTATTTAAAAGTATGTATGCATGTTTTGTCCTTAGAATAGCAATAATAATTTAAAAAAATATATATATTTTTTTTAAATATCGTGGCTACAGACAGTCATCTCTGCGATATCCGATATTATTGAATATCGTGACAACCCTACACTAGACCAATGGCTATCACTTCCCATCCCTGTATCCAGCTGAGCTCAAGTGCCTGATGTCACGCAGTTCAACACCTGGGCAGACCTAGTGAGTGCCATCCAGCAGTCCTTACAAGGGGTCGCAGGCTCTGACCCCACCTTACCTCAGCCAGATCCCCGTAACGCTGAACTCCACCTCTGAGAGCCTGTCAAGCGGATTGCTTCCTAGAAGAGGTTACGTTTCTCAAGGCTGGCAAGCCAGTGTTGCCCAGCAGTCGCTTGAGCACTGTCACCAGTGATGGATGCCAACACAGGTCTCATACGCGTCGGGGGACATCTCCGCCGCATGGATACCCCCTACTCTACAGACATACATCCCATCGTCCTAGATCCTCACCATGCTGTGACCATCCTTTTCATCAAGGATGTGGATGTCCGCCTCCTCCACCCAGGACCTGACAAAGTTTTTGCTGAGCTTCGACGCTGTTACTGGATCATGCGTTGGAGACAGGCTATCAAATACCATCAGAGAACCTGTGTTGGATGCCAAATGTGGAGGGGACAACCAACCGTGCCTATTATGGCAGATCTACCACCTGCCCGTCTGCGGCTCTTCAAACCTGCCTTCTTCTCGACTGGAGTAGATTGTTTCGGGCCTTACCTTGTGAGGATTGGATGCCGCAACGAGAAATGCTGGGGGGTGATATTTAAGTTTCTCACCAGCAGATGTGTCCACTTGGATCTGTTGAGCAATATTAGTGCCGTTGCCTTCCTCCTAGCACTCAGACGGTTCATCGCACGTAGAGGTACCCCTTCCAAGATCTTACAAATTTCCGGGGTGCAGAGAAAGAGCTGAAGGAGTCCTTCGCGGCTCTAGAGCCACAGCTACAGGAGAGCCTGGCAGCACATCAGATCAAGTTCAAGTTCAATCCTCCTGCGGCTTTGTACTTTGGTGGTGCATAGGAATGAGAGATACGCTCGATCAAGTCAGCTCTGCAGACTGTGGTTGGCACCCAGGTCACCCCAGAAGATGTCCTGCTCACGGTTCTGATGGAGGTGGAGGGCATACTAAATGCCAAGCCTCTGGGCTACGTGTCATCCGACATTGCAGACCCCGATCCTGTAACGCCAAGTATGTTGTTGATGGGGTGGCTGGATGTCTCACTACCGCAAGTGTCTTACGCTCCAGACGCACTCACCAGGAGATGATAGCGCCATCGTCAGATGATAGCAGATCACTTCTGGTCCCAATTCATCAGGAGCTACCTCCCAACTCTCCAAGTCCGTCAGAAGTGGCGGCAACCTACTGACAACCTAACTCAGGACACCATTGTGATGATTGTCGACCCTCAGCTACCGTGCACTCACTGGCTCATTGGAAGGGTGGTCAGGCTGAAGACCAGCACAGATGGATATATCCAGTCAGCTGAGGTCAAAGCCAGAGCAAAGACTTACCTGCATGCTGTGGCTCGCCTTGTTCAGCTTCCAGCCCTCCCGGAGGATGAGAACTTCCGAACTACCGTAGGGAATTCATCTTTCAACATAATAGCCAGGCTATTATGGGGGCGGCTGTATTGAATTCCCCTGGTTTCCCTGAAGAAGTCATACAGTTGGCAAGGGATTCCCTGTGTCATGATGTCACAATCGCTGGCAGCTAGGAGTCCCAACCCCGCAAATTCAATCACAACTCTTCTCGTGAATGTTGTCGCGTCCTCTGTTTCTACGCAACGATACGAGGAGTGAAGCGAGCGATCGCAACTACCTCAGTTTCCATACAACAGTACCAGGAGTGAAACTGTGTTTGTGAAGAAAAAATCATACTCTGCATCCATGCATGCTCATTCCCTCATGCATTACGACCATTCTAACCTATAAAAGACAAAGAACTGTTCCCTGGCTTCCGTGTCTACTCCTTTACAAGAGTCTCACTGTGGATGAGGTGGTCCCAGCATCCTGATGGTCACTATCCCCCTTCTACTTTTCTCAATAACTACAGCCTATCTGGTAACACTTTACAATAAGGTTACATGAATTGGCATTAACGAATGTAGTTGTTAATATGAATTAATGATGTACGAATACATTAACAAAGTATTTTAAAACATTAAATAATGGTTTGAAATTATAAACCATTAGTTAATGTATTTGTCATCTGTTTATTAATAGTAGGCCACAATCCGTAATTTTAGCGCCGCCCTGTGTTTAGCTGAATATTACAACAACACGAGCTGCTACTGACAACAACGACTTTTCATCTTCGTCCTTGGTGGCTCATTCAAAGTTGATTCAGAAGCTGACATGACGTTTTCTAGCTATGAAAATGATTAGCTAGCTAGACCACATGTATACACATTTCTGACCAAAACAACGGCAGCAGTAGTGGGTAGCTTTTGACAATCTGAAGCCGAGCCAACACGCACCATTGACATAAAAATTAGTACATTTGAGCATATTATCACTAACTGGCAACCGAGCAAACTTCAGCTGAATAGCTCTGACTTTCACTCAGTAGGCTAGATACCATTGCTTTTGAAATTCAGAAGTTTCCATTAATTACGAGCGATCGTTTTATTTCAGTGTGGCTTACTTCCATGCGCACTTCCTGTAATGATGCTATAGAGCTCCGTAGTCCCGTCCATTTTGGTGATGAACGTCTGGTGCCACTTTTCTGAAAAAATATAATGGGAGTCAATGGACTTAAAAATTATTTTTTCTATATTCAGGCAGCTAGACGTTCAAAACACCCAAGAGTTTATAAAATTGGTCATTTTAAATTATGTCCAACAAATAAACAACAAACACGTTTTCAAAAAAACAACTAAAACGACTACAACAACCGGTGTACTCACTTGCTCACCACCACTGCTGAAGTGAAAGCCATAAAGCAGACACTTTCGACATGGCCAGACTAATAACGTTAGTGATTCTCGCCCTTGGTGATACTCTTAGTTTCACTTCCATAATAAGACAAAGTGATAGCCATTTTGGCTAGCAGAGTGGCCGGTATCTACTGCGATAGCTAGCAAAAGTGGGAGCCGGCGTTGTACGACCGGGGATTCTGGGTAGTGTAGTTATGTTTCTGAAACTCCATTAAAATTATACAATTCAAATTTGATGAGTGGTGAGTATATAATGGACTTTGTATCACATATATGTCAAAGTTTGGTCCATACAATGCCATAATATCATCATAAGGGTAACTGAAAGATCCCGAAGTGGGGGCAGGTAATGGCTTCCAGCAGTCTTCCGGGACCAGCCAGGGATTAGAGGCTGACATTTTTTCGGGAATCCTGTGGGTCACGGGATTCCGGTGGGATTCCCGCGGGATGGGAGTCAATTTCACTATTCATCACGTGATTGGGACGGGACAGGAAAAAAAGTCAACGGGAGCGGGCGGGACCGGGAATCATAATAACAATAGGTCAGTTTTTATATATTATACCATGGCTTGGCTAAATACTCGATTCTGATTGGCTGGAGGGTGGGCATTTATTTCGTTAAACCGCCCGGCAACGAAGTAGCGCCGGCAACATTTTAATCACCGTTCTAAATTAATACGCCGTCTACGTTATCTGCTGCCAGCGCCATTAGAGTCGACGCTTTTATGAATGGTATCCATAGCAACACCAACAGCTGATTAATAAAGCCTACAAATAACGCTAAATTCACCGATTTAAAATGTTTGTATTCGCCAAATATCTTAGTTACAACAACTTTAATCTAGCAAAGAAGTTTTGTGGTTAGAGGTGCAGTATTTATTCAGTTTGGAAATATGAACGTAACATAGTAGGGCTTTACTGCTAATGTAATGTAACGCTGACGTGAGCAACGCTGGTTGCGAATGCGAACAAGTTACTTCACAAAGCACGTTAATCTGTATATAAAAAAAACATTTTATCCAGCGAAATGTCTTAGATATGACAAGTTACATCTAACAGTAACAAACTCTGTATCTACAGTAGGCTATATGTTCCCATCTCATGATACAGTAGGCTATATGTTCCCATCTCATGATGCAGATCGTGAAATGCAATTTCCTTAGCCTGGGCTGTTTAAAATAGGCTGCGTGACCAAAAACTTTTTTTTTAAAAGCAATACGGAGAGAGGGAGGTAAATTGAGTTGCGGTTTCATGCAATTTTCTTAAATAATGTGACTAATGACAAAAATAACCAAAATTGGTGCTAATTTTACGGTTTAAAGTTGAGAAGGAACTATTTGCTTCCATATAGAATCAATTGTTTTCAGAACTACCAACGAGAGGTTTTTACAAAGTAATCTAAGAAAAGGATGGCGAGAACATCAAATCAAAATCATTGCATTGCCTAAAGACTACCCCCCCCTTTAAAAAAACACAATACGGGAACGGGATGGGACGGGAGTCATTCTTCCGGGATTGGGACGGGACAGGATTTTTTTTTTTAGTCTGTCGTGGGATTGGGACGGGACAGGAATATTTCTGTGGGAGTGGGATGGGACAGGAGTGAAAATCCACTCCCGTGTCACCCTCTACCAGGGATAGGAGGGGGCGGTACTATGGAGCTCTATTGTTGGACCTCTCTCACAGGGGTTTCAAACCCTCTCGTGAGCTAACTGGACCTATCTCACGGGATAACTGGATCTCTCTCGCGCAAAACTGATGTTCCCTCTGTTTCCGACTTTTGTCCAGAACGGCGCCTCATAGAGTGGCGACACCCGGTGGAGGCCTCCCACTTGCAAAACAAGTCCACCCAATGTTGAAATGTGACCACTCGCTGCTCAGCGGTCCTGGTTCCGGAAGTAAATTGATCCCCGTTTAGTTCCTTGTTTTAGCCCCTTATTTAGTCAGCCTATCACTCTCCCTCTCGCACACATTCCTCACTCCCTTTCATTATTCAATTAGCCTTCTCACCTGTTCCCCTCTCTATTTAAGTTCCCCTGTTTCACAGCCTCTTTGCCAGTTTGTTTTCTCAGCTCCGTTTTGAGAATTTCCCCGGCCATTCTGTTGTTACTCTGCTTGCCTTAACCTGTTTGTTTTGTTCCTCGTTCCAGCCCGCTCCAGCCCAGTCTCCTGTCCTGCCCCGCTTTAGTTCACCAACCCCGCTTCCAGCCTGTCACCTTTCATTTTCCCTGTTAGTTTCCTTGCAACCTTCCTTGCCTTGCTCAATAAATACACTCCCTGGTGGAGTTTTCATCCAGTCTGTCTCAGAGTTTTGCGTTTGGGTCCAGTCCAGTACTCAGCCATAACATCCTTGCCAACAAATCAATGGGTGGACTCATTTTGCAAGCAGGAGGCCTCCCGACCATGACCGAGTGGGTGTGTTCTGCACTCGTTTTGCACAAAAGGCTGCTCTGCCCACTAGAAACTATAGGCAAAGTCCGTGAAACACTTGTGAATTACATCAAATGCCTACGAGTGGTTCCAAATGAGCCATGCTGGTTTTTGGATCTTTTGATTTTCTTATGATGCACGCTGCTGATTAGGGCACCTGTTTATACTCGATTCCAGCAGCAAACTCCTCCCTCAACCGCCTTGCGATGCGGGATAGCACGAGATGGTCAAAATGAGTCCAACAACTGCAATGTCAGTCGCTGGACATCAATCCAGTCAGAAACCTGAGGGCTGAACTGATGAGGGCAGTTGATAAGCTCAAACCCAAGAATGTGAAGGATCTTGAAAGGATCTGCATAGAGGAATGGTCCAAACCCTCAAAATGTGTTCCTTAACCTTGTCAAACATTACAGGAAAGGACTCCATTCTGTTATCCGTCCCAGAGGAGGTCGCACCAAGTACTAAACCAGGGGAGCCAATAATTATTAAAACCTTGATTTTGGTGAAAGTTGTTTTTATTAAATAAATGTATAATTTTGGTTGGTTCCATTGAAACATTAATAAACTATAATATTTTTCACAGCTTGGCATTTTGAGTTTATCTTTTTTTTTTTTTTTAAAGTATTTTTTGTGCATTGCCGTCTGGGGTGCCAGTAATTCTGGAGTGCACTGTATATTGCAGTGTTTTTGGATTTCTTGTTTTACTTATAGGCTATGTCTCAAACCGCATACTTCCATGCTCCGAGCATGCATCCATGTTCAGTGTTTCCCCTAGGATGGAGTTGTAGCAGCGGAGGTGAAGCACTTATATACATATATATATATAAAATAAAATAAAAATTCCTATAATTCATTTTTGTGCGCTCACAAAGCGCGCCCTGCCGGGAGGTTTCTATGCGTCTGCCGGCACCAGAAGGGCTCTCGAGGCCTAAGTACATACAGTACAAGGACAACTACAGGCAGGGGCGTAGGTTTCATCTGAACATTGGGGGGGACCACAAACAGTAAATGTTCTTCGTGATGATAATGGAGGGGGACACTAATAGTATACCATCCAACAGTAGTGAACCATGACTATTGGACCGAGGCCCTCAACCATTCCCGTGAGCAAAGCAATACGAAGTATCGGGGGGTCTGGGGGTCCTCCCCCACAAAGATTTGAGCCTTTTAAAACTAATTTCCTGCATTTCTACACAACCTCACCCAGGGCATTTCCTAAAATAAAATGTTTTATTTATGAACATTTTGGAGAAGTTTTATTATTTTTATTTTTTTCCAAAGCACTAGGCGAGATTTGAGATGCTTTCATATAAATCTAAAGCCATGGTAGGCTAATCAGTACATTAGTGGATAAGATAAGTTTATAACATTTTAAACTGTGGTTCTCAAACTCGGTCCTGGGGGCTCCCTGTGTATGCTGGTTTCCGTTCCAACCACAATTGCAATCCCAAAATTTTAACAAGATGTTAATTTTTCTCAATTAGGTGTTTTTCATGTTTAGAGGGATTATTTACCCTCTTAAAACAAATTATGTCAGAAATAGTTATGCATACCATGAAGACTATGCCATGTTCATATTGTGCTTACAGTGCTATCTTGCAAACAATAATACAAGGTAACTTTTTTTTTTAAACTGATCAATTTAAAGACTGAGGTGAATCAATAGGCTCCTAATTCAGCAGTTGAACACTTGTGTTTTAAGTTCCTTCATTTGTTCCTTAAACTTATTAACAAAATGCAGGTTTGGCTCATTATCATTTGCTTTGTCTTTTGAATTGTTCATTATTTACCAAGTCTCTAGTTTTAGTTGCCAATGTGTCCACAAGTTCACCAATTAGAAGCCTATTGATTCACCTCAGTCTTTAATTTGATCAGTTAAAACATTTTTACCTCTCTTTTTGTAATTGTTTGCAATATAGCACAATGTGAATATTTGACTTCTATTATTCATGACATGCATTGCTATTGCTAACATAATGTGGCTTCAGAAGGGAAATAATCCCTCTAAACATGAAAAACACCTAATTAAGAAAAATCAACAACCTGTTCAAATTCTGGGATTGCAATTGCGGTTGGAACGAAAACCAGCATATGCAGGGGGCCCAGGACCGAGTTTAAGAACCACTGCCTTTAGTGGTAGTCGTCGACATCCCAATTATGGTATTCACATTTCTCTGAACTTCTAAATTAGGCTAATTACAGTGTCTTACAGTGTCGCAGCTTGAGAATACATCAGCCTCTCATGTTGCACTGCAGGGAAATAAAATAAACATTTTAAGGAACCAAATAATTTGGCAAATAGCCTACATTTAAGAAGCTACAACTGTTTTCTGATGAACCCTGAAGAAATTCTCTATTCAATTGTCCAGCAACGTCGACATTTCCACAGTGCTACCTAACATTATCGCACTCGCGGCTGTAATACATTGCTAGTTGTTATGAAAAAACATTTTTTTTACGTATATATAAGGCATAGACTGTAGAAAAATGAGTAGTTAGCTAGGTTAGGAACAGCGCCTACAGTAGCCTAGCCTACCTGAATGGGTACACTTCTGGGTCGGCGGTTTTTTTATTCACTGTGGGGATTTTGATTTGATTTTCAGTTGAGAGAACCGTTTCTGGTGAAACGTAGCAAAGGCCGCCTATACACCAAACAAACCATCTGCTCTACCCCCGTAACGAGCGTCTCGATTTCATACTCCGTGAAGTTTCTCGTCTTTTTTTGCGGTCTGACTTCTCCATTACAACCAACCTGATTATAACATATCCATAACGTTACACAAAACACTGGCTAAAACACTGGGTTATGGGAATTGAAGTCCATAGTATTACCGGCTTGAGCAATCACCTCTAATTGTTGACTACATATCCCATTTGTACTTTCATAAACTGAAACTTGTCGTGGCCATGAGATAAACCATTGCTACTGTTTGAAGTAGCGAGGGGTGAGTCGATAATTCATACTATGTTTACGGGTGTTACATATTTTTCCGCATAAACTGAAGTAATTTTTTTTTTTTACCGTTGTTGCAGCCTTTATTGACTGTAAGCTTTACATGGGAGAGGGATCAGGCATTGGGGGGGGGGGGGGGGGGGGGGCAATTCGACTGTTTCCAAACATTGGTGGGGAAACGTCCCCCGTGTCCCCCCATAATCCTACACCCATGACTACAGGGCTGCGTTCAGATCCAAATTTAATTATTTCTTCCTGTCATTCCCTTCCCTTGATTCAAGGGAATCCACATTGATGCAAGGGAAGGGAACAACAGGAAGAAAGCATTAATTTTGGATCCGAACGCAGTCCAGCACTTAAACATGTTGTAGCTACATCTATGGCCTTCTCTCGCCAGAACAGCTGCATTTGCTAGCTAACTGTCCATTAACATGAAGCAAGTTGTGTCAACGTTACACAACTTGCTTCATGTAGGCCTATATCATTAGCTAGACTGCTAAATGACTGTGACCCATATCACCCACTGGGTGACCGTTTACGTCCACTGGGTGTTGGCTAGCGTCTAGCTAGCTGTCATTCATTCTTCCAATTTTTTGTCTGTCCTTTTTTCCAGAATTAACTTGCATCACCACACTGTTGTATTATCAAACATGTTAATTTACTTAAATGTAATGACATTTTAAATGATAAAATAACTTACATTTATGACGTTTCTTTAAGGGAATCCAAAGAATATGTAATATCTCTGAGGGAATCTGTCAAAGTTGTCTTTGAGATTGACAGCTTTCGCGCGTCACGGTGGCCCTCGAGACACGACTTATAAGCTGCGTCCCAATCCAGTTTTTGTTCCACCCTTGTAAACTTCACTTGCAAACTTCACTTGGGGGAATCCCTTTTGAGACTAGGATGTACCCTCAGTCTCCATTTTAAGTGTCAGTCCAATCCGTTAGAAAGCCAAGTGAAGTTTGTGACATAGCCCCCTCCACCCTCAACTTTTCTCAAGGGAGCGAGCATAGAACTATATATTAACTAGAAAGGCAGAAGCCTTCTCAAAACGGCACCGTTTCCACGGCCCAAAGTTTTTTCTCTGATTGGCCAACGTGACCTGTCACGTGAAGGTGATCATTTTCTCCCTTTTCACAGAGTAATGGCTGCCGTTGTAACTCTAGTTAGCGACCATATACATGTATAGCGACGACTGCAAAGTTATGCTACCGAATAAAAAAGCTAAATGAAAGGTAACTTTGTTAGCTACCGTTAGCAAAGTTAGCTCGCAGTAGCAGCCAGAGGCCTAGAAAGCACATGCTATCACAAAAGCCTGTTGATAATACACCAATAGTAGCTCGATGCACATTTAAAAGAAAATAAGCCAGGTATAGCATAACGTTAGTTATACTTTAGAACACATTTGGCGAATCTTAACGTAACCCCCTCGAAACTGCAATGGACATAGCTAACGTTATTACGATAACCTTCCAATATCAACGTTATAGACTACTGCACTTTAGACCGCATAAACGGTATATATATATATATATATATATATATATATATATATATATATATATATATATATATATAATGTATGTTATATAGCCTGTGTCTATGTTCATAGACATCCTATATATAGCTACGCTGTAGCCTACGTTATGTGGTGAGTGAATACATTTTTTCCTGGTTGGTTCAGTTCAACAAGTTACTATGACAAGGGTGATGCAGGAAAATAAACAGACCTAACAGCAAAGCATATTTGTGGTTAATGCTAATTTAGCTCAAGCAGGACGACGAAGAAGACAAGCAGGCTAACCTAACGTTGTCAAAAAAAGATTTCTTACCGTGAAAATATTTAATTTTTTCCCCCAGGGTTTCTGCGCTGTTATGGTTTTGAAAGCTCCGCGCTATGATTCAGGTTTGGCAAAACTGGTATGCAGTAACAACAATGCTATCACATATTTTATAACAGATGTATACCTTGCCAAAAATCACAAGAGCATTATTCCCCTCAACTGGTACCGACCAACCCTACTGGCTCACGGACTACTAGGTGTACGAATTATATAGCTATTATAATTTTTGACGTAAAAAATTATACCTAACACATAAAAGAGAAAACCTCTGTATCTCTGCATGTCTGGTGCACAGCAGCCAGCAGATGGCACGCAATGTACCCACACACACACACACACGCACGCACGCATTAATTAGGTATAGGGCCGACTAAATGGCCAATTAGTGATTGTGTGCTCCAACGGGTATCAGAACTAGTCCATCTGATTATCAACTCATCACCCATGGTAAGGATAAGCCACAAATCAGCTGTGGAGACTGCCACCTACAAGTTCATAACAGTGTCATCTTCAGAGATATATGTAGGAAACTTCATCCGTAAACAGAGGGATATTGAAGCTACAACATTATATAATCCTGACCATGTAGGACTATTCAGGAGGTTTGGGGGAGGGGCTAAAGCGCTTCAAAAACAGCATGTTATCTAACCCTAACCCTCATATGACAACAATCCAGATGTATTTGGTAGGTACAATAAGGTCTACACTAGTGCAAATCCAAACATATGACTGTGATTAGGAAAAACATCAATACCTTGAAGGATTTTTTCCACCAAATAAGCAAAAAAAATCAAAAGACTTGATTTTATCCAGGCTGGAGTCTCAAAGGGTCTCAGAAACTACACCTCAAAGAGGCTCTAACCAGACAGAGGTGAAAATTAAACTTTGTCGTAGGACAAAACTAAAGACGTTTTTGGAAAGGCCTTGACCTGGAGAATAACGTTTGTCAATTATTTTGCCCTGACACCCCAGGGGACTCAGTAGCGCCCCCTAGAAGGGCAAAACTGGCCAAACTTCAAATGCTTCTAATTCTGGAACCAATGGACATATCGGGTAGATATTTAACAGGATGATTAACTAACTAGTCTTTCATAAATAATGTCAGAGCCAGCCTTCAAGCTCTAACAGAAGGGCCTGAATAAAACGTTTGATGCTTAATCATTTGATACTTTGATGATTCAATTATATGATTAATTGGGATCTTAACTGATGCTATATTGAACATACATTTTAAGCCCCAGGTCAATAGGATTAGTATTTTTTTCGTTATTGGTACTAATAGTTTAGAACGTACTAATAGTTTAGAACTACAATTCCCCAAAAACCAGAGAGCTCTACGTAATGATGGCCTGTGAAAAGATGGCGCCGTCTGTAGTCCGTTTAGGGTTAAGGGTTCGGATAATAAATATACGGCTAATCTGGGTCGCCCCATGTAGGGGACAGTATTAAAATGAATTGAGATTGTGGGATTTTGACCATATCCGACATAAACTGTTTGCTTTTTTTGTGACTGAATAAACCTTTCCACATGTTTTTTTGTGTCCCTATTAACATATTTAGCAGTTATCGCCATCAACCAGTAGCTAGCTACTCAAAAGTCAGTCTGGTAAACAAAATTCATTAGCCGGCTAGCTAGCTAACAACCGAAAAGTAGCATAGTAGCCAAGCCACAGTAACACCTCTAAATTTCGTTCTATGTAGCACGAAAACAGTCTGAGAAATGCTAGCATTGAAAATGCATGGGTTTAAATTTCGTTCTGTGTAGCACGATAAAAGTCGGACAATCGTGCTCCGGGTGACGATTCAATAGATTAATTGTCGTGACTATGAGCATGAAAAAGCGTGAGACCGGGTTGATTTTTCACCTGTTAACATAACAAAGTGTACCTTAACCTAAAGGCTAAGACCATTGCGCTATTGTGTGGTAAATTTATTAAACATCCTCACATAAATTTTTGGAAATACTGACTTATTTCTTTGTGATGGAGTTCATTTCACCCCTAGGGGAAATTATATTTTTCTAAATGCTATTTTACAGTCCCTTAAATACTGAATTCTGGGGAGGAGACGCTGCCTTTACGGGTTTTCCCTGCCCAATTCTGGCAGTTTCTCCAATCCTGGATTTGGCTTTTAACGGAACAGGGTTTTTTTTAATGAACTAAGTCAGGTTTTCAAAATTTATGTGATTATTTTTAAATTAAATTTGTAGCCATGACATTGTTCACCCAACGCCCTCTGCTCTTCCTCACCCCTGTCCCTTATCTTCCCTACAAACACCCCCGCCCCCCGCACATCTTGCCCTCTCCAGCCATGCCAATCCATGGCCTTCTTTGCGTAGCTATTTCTCCCCACGCTGGATGTAGCTGAGTATGTACATTTTGGGGAAACAGTAATAAAAAGTTTCAATTAATTATAAAACTTGTTTTTTTATTGAAGGGTTCATTGTTTGCATATGTCATACAGTGGTATAAGGAGAAATTGCTAATTTCTTTTCATTTGTAAAGACTAAATAATCAAATGTACACCATTCAAAATTATGAATCATGAATAAGGGAAACATTTTTATTCTTCGATATGCTGCGTTTCATTCACAGCAAGTTTAATCACCGTCTCCAACGTTGTCCTGGACGATAAGGGGAAAAAAACGTAGAGACGTTAGGAGTTTGTTATAGGACACAGCAAAGTTCAGCAGCCTGTCTCAGTTTAAAGCCACATCAAGGTGCAGGCTGAACGTGAGAACACAGGATAAGACGCACATCCACAAGACAAACCCTGACAAGACACATTAAAATGACAAGGTCACATTAAGGAAAAATGTACACGTTTATGTGGGCTCTAAGTGGTAGCCTACTAGCAAAACTCATCCAGGGGTGTCTGTAAGCAAAGACACTTCGTTTATGCGCTGTTAAAAGTGCATTACCGTATCTGGTTTTGATGCGCAACTTCAGTTCCTCAATCCGGTTGATTTTTTTTGAGCGATGAGAGGATGCACACGTGTAAATCGACATACAAAAGCAACATAATAGTAAACGCAGCCACAATAACTTAATGTAATGTTATGTAAAGCTACCATGTTCTATAGCCTAGATGGGCTATAGACAACGGAGCACTCGCTGTTCTTCGCAAACATTTACCGCATAGCCTACTGTGTCACGCGGTTACACAAAATAGGCTATTTCGAAAAATATAACCAGCTAATGACATGTTGGATCCACCAACCTTACCCTTATATTAAAACAAAGTTCTTTCCAGCCCGCTTTTCTGGGTCCAGCGCCTACCCCAGATCCACTCTAACCGTAGAGTGGATGTCGTGATTATTATAGTATTATGTGAAAAGCAAAACAATAAATACATAGATACAATCTTAAATAGGTCTATGATACGATTACGTTCACATAATTAAATAACGATTATTGCATCTGCTTGTTTATTTTGTTTAATCCGTAACGTTAGTCTGTGGTATGGCTAGGCAGTAGCCTAGCTCCAGCGGTAACATTACATTACATCCGGACCGGTCCCTGACTCAAAGATTTCCGTAAACCAGCCTTGCGCGGCTAGCTAATAGTGTGGTGTAGCCATGTAACTGTAGCCTAAATAATTAGAAATCGCGACCACAGTGAAACTTGTCGCCTATTTTTCCAGGTATAGCCTCTCAGGAATGTCTGTTATTGTTAGAATGAACTATGGTGATCTTGTAGTGTTATCGCGTTAGACAGATTAATGGCTACGCTATAGGCCACGGATATCTTGTTGAAATACCTCAGCCTAACGTGAGCAAAACTGCAAATCCAGATAAACGAGCCACGAATAGTTACTAAAAATCTTTAATAACTGTCTTGTTAACTAGCGTTATTAACAAGCATAATACGCCGGGAGCCGGACAACATTTCTGTAGCCAACCCGATGTTGACCCGCTACCGTTAGCGTCTTGCTATCCGGGCGGCTTTTCAGACTTCAACACTAACATATTCATGGGTGTGTTACTAATTAGTGTAATCTAACAACACTCATCTTGAGATATGAAGTATGACCTTAGAAATATTACACACGCGAAAGCATTTGAAAACCATTTCATTATTATGCACAAGATAGCTGGTAAGCGAACTTCATATAGCTACAGCAACGGATGCAGTTAGCTGAATGCTCATAGCAAGTCAGCTAACCATAGAGTTCAATAGAGGTTGAGAGAATGGATTTGAGGCGAAAATGCCAATAGGCCTCCTCACGTGATTGCCCTGTGACGTAACTAAAATTACCACGTGACCATGTTCTTAACCAATCACAGTTCAGTGCGCTTACTAAACACTCACCGATGAGTATTTTTAAATCATGGCTCTCTTTTTTCTGTGTAGGCTAAAAAAAATTTGAACCCAGGAAAAATGTAAAATGTGATTGCCTGCTTCTATTGACTACAATATTGTGAACTTTTGATACCTAGATTGCGCTGGGGCCACTATGTTGACTTTCACAACGCACCATTGGAAATACATGGCAGAGCTCATAATAATACTATTTCCGGGCCATGGCAGCCATCTTGCGGCGGTGCCATTGCGGAAAAACCCAAATTGAATAGGGCTGAATGGAACCACGTGACCACGTTTCCTTTCTAGTTAATATATATTTCTATGGGAGCGAGTCTGCAAAAGAGCAGACTCGGCAAGCTAATATTACCCACAATTCACATCGAACGTCCTGTTCAGTGATAATCACGTTAATGTTTATCGCGGTATTATACATTAAAAGCACATTCAGAATTGAAAAGATGGTGTATAGGCTATAGGCTAATAAATACAGGTTAATGTAGTAGTTTGCTATTTTGTATTTCATAGTTTAGCAAATTGCTTATGCAGCAACAGAGTAGGCTAGCTAGCGTATAATGTGGGATGTAGTCCTACCAGATTCTCTGTAGTTAATCTTGCTTTTAAACGGATTATTAGGCTACTCGTCTCAATATTTTTCAGGAGGCTGCCTGTTAGCCTAACAATTGATTTCGCAATAACCAAGACGAATAGATAAATAAACATGTGCAGCATTTTACTATATTCACATTTGTGCTGACGCAAAATGCGTTAATAGCCTATGTCATGTGAAGTTATCAATGAACAGCACATATTTGGGTAAATTCGTTTTTCTAGCTTGAAAGCATGCATTGCGCTCAACACTGGTTCCAGAAGAGGTTTTCCTTTTTAAATGTATGCTTTCTAAAGTTTAATTCGTTTTGACTAAATCGAGTGCCGTCTTAAATTAATGACATTCTTTAAGGTGATGAGGAGAAAACGCAATGCTAACGTGCAACTCAGAGAAAACGTTGGGATTTTTGGCAGTTAATTATTCAGAATTATTGCCACCAGACCCAGTATTAAACAATCTCACGTTAGTTATCTCTTTGTCATTGTCATTTGTTAATACTTAGCCTATAGGCTACATAATTGTTCTTGATTATTCAGGGAATTTGTTTGATTGACATAAGCAAGCAAAATAAACGGAATGTTAACTGCTGCTACAGATTTCATTACAATTCACAGACAGACATTTATATCAAGAAACATCATGTACAATAGAGAAAGGGGGGGATGAATAAATAAATGCAGATACAAATGAGTAATATTTTTACCTAGAAAATAGTGTACATATAGCATTTTTACAAACTTATAGGCAATATTGTTAGTTGTAACTTGGCCACATTTTGATATCAATACTTTTAAAAGCAAGCCTAGTTTTTGGATCGCAATTAAGGAATTATATACAGCACTCTGCGGCTATGCGTGCGTAACTTGGCTTTTTTTTTTTACGTCGGAGACGTTTTTGATCAGATATCACTTATTTTTGATAGCTAACTAATGATGAATAATGTATGAAGATAATGACATCGAGGGAGACATGCATACAGAATACATGCATTCAAAATTAATGCATTCAGACATTCGTGTAAGCATAACGCCCTGTACTGACGAGAATGAGAACATTTATCCTATTACCGATAGCCCACAATTAAATTAAAAGAGTTTGTAGATGAGCTGTATTTAATGTCTAATGAAATACAGTGAATAGTTTAGTTTTGTGTAGTGCAATGGATGTATAAGGCATGTTGATTCGCTTCGTAGTAGCCTAGCTTGTACCTGCTTCCTGACTAGCAGCTGACTGATGTTTCTCTGGCAAAACTAACGTTGGCTAACAAGCTTTATTGGACAACGCATATTTCCCAGGAATCTTAGCCAGAAAGAAAACAATAGATACTACTAAGAAAGTAGCCTACCAGAGATTATTCTTCTTGTTATTATTATAATTAACAGTGTTTGCAGTAAGCTACATTGTCTTCAGAGTAGCGTAGACTAGAGCAATGTTCGGAGGCTATTCAAATTTTTTTAAGTGATTAACCATGAAACAGATATGTTTGGGTAATTGAAGGTTTATAAATACAATCTCTTAAGGGATTGCAGTTTATAGTAGGCTATCTATCACAATCCCTTCAACTGGGGGTGGACCCAAACGCAGGACTGGGAGACAGACTCAGGTTAAGCTCCAGGGAGCACTTTTATTTTGATACACAAGCGGGGAAGGGGAGTGCGGAGTGCGGGTCTGGAACAGGGTTGGCCTGAAGGGCGGACTGAATGCTGGGGGCGTTGGAGAGGGGCTTGGGAGGTGGCAGGCCGACCGGAGATTACTGGCAGTGGGAGAGGAGGCAGGCAATGGCGGTGGGGCAAGCAGGCTGGCGGGCTGGGAAACAAGACTGGACAAAAGTTAAACAAGACACAATCAAATATACAGGCCGAGTACAGAGCATGACAAGCTAGACAGGAGTACGAACTGGCGACGTGATACAATGAGAGTGGGAAATAAATACACGGGAGAATTAGTTAATTGGTGCTGAAAGCGTGCGAATGTATGCAGGAAAGCGTGAGCTGCTGAGGGAGCGTGTGTAATGTGAACAGAGGGGCGAGTGATTGGTTGGAGGGAAAATGAGAAGAGAAGTGGGGAATGCGAGGGGGAACCACGCCCAGCCTGCACAACACAGTAGACAACATGGAACATGAAAACATGACGGGAAACGAAAGGAAGGGGGAAAACACCGAGAACAGGGAGGTGGACTGGAAGGGAGGAGGCGGACGTAACAGTACTCCCCCTCAAGGGACGCCACCAGGCGTCCCACCAGGCCGGAACTTGAGCGGGTGTTTGAGGTGGAAGTCCCGGATAAGGGAGGGGTCCAGAACGAGCCTCCGCGAGACCCAGCTGTGTTCTTCCGGGCCGTAACCCTCCTAGTCCACCAGGTATTGGTAGCCGCGTCCCCTGTCGTGGATGCCCATGATACAGCAGACGGTGTAAGCGGGTGCGTCGTCGATGATCCAGGGAGGTGTGGGGGGGGGTTCGGCGGGAGGGCTGAGCGGGCTGGAGGCAACGGGCTTGACCTGACTGACATGGAATACGGGGTGAACCTTGAGTGCCGGGGGTAGCTGGAGCTTGAGAGTGGAGGGGTTGATGACAGTGAGGATGGGGTAGGGGCCGATGAAAAGGGGCTTGAGCTTGCGGGAGGTGGCTTGGAGAGGGATGGAGGATGTGGATAACCAGACCCGTTGCCCCGGGATGTATTGTAGGGCTGCGGTCCGGTGAAGGTCCGCCAGGCGTTGGTTCCGGGATGAGGTACGGAGGAGTGCGGTGCGTGTCAACCTCCAAATCCTGTGACAACGGAGGAGGTGGGCACGGGTGGATGGTACAGCAACCTGCTCCTCCTGGACCAGGAACAAGGGGGGCTGGTACCCCAAGGAGCACTCAAAGGGGGACATCTGGGTGGCGGAGCTCTTCAAGGAGTTGTGTGCGTACTCCACCCAGGGGAGGAACTTGCTCCAGGAGGAGGGGTTGTGGGTGGACACACACCGCAGGGCAGCTCCCAGGTCCTGGTTCGTCCGCTCGGTCTGTCCATTGGTCTGGGGGTGGTATCCAGACGACAGACTGGCGGACGTGCCTAAGGCCTGGCAGAAGGCTCTCCACACCTGGGAGGAGAACTGGGGCCCACGGTCTGAGACGACATCCATGGGGATCCCGTGCAGCCTCACCACATGCTGCACCAGGAGGGGATGCAGAGGGGAGCTTGGACAGGGGGACAAAGTGGGCCGCCTTGGAGAACCGGTCAACCACCGTGAGTATGACAGTGTTACCCTCAGAGGGGGGAAGACCGGTCACAAAATCGACCCCGATGTGGCTCCAAGGACGAAGGGGGCGAAGGAGACTGGCGGGGGGCTGGTGGGAGGCCTTGCTCCTGGCACAGATGGGACAGGCTAGGACGTAGGCAGGGGTATCCCCCATCAGCGTGGGCCACCAGAAACTCCTCCTTACCAGGGCACTGGTCCGGTGGACCCCTGGGTGGCAGGACAGGCAGGAGGCATGCACCCACTGGAGGACCTGGGAGTGGACGGAATCAGGGACAAACAGACGGGAGTCGGGGGTTATTGCAGGGGTCAGGCTGGTTTACAATTCCAGTGGGTCAGAAGTGTGAGGCACCCGAGTTCCATCCCGGGTTTTCCTATTGTCTCACCGTCCACCCCGTGTTTTCCCTCTCTCCCTCCTACTTGTGTCTTGCACTCCCCACACCTGCATTGTGTCTTCCTCTCGTGTCCTCGTTAGCCTTCTCCCACCTGTTGCTCATTTTGTCCTCGTCATGTCTTGTATATAGTCTGCCCCGTCACTTTGTTCGGGGCCGGACCGTCTTGTGTGCTCGTCGTGTTTGTTCGTGAGCTGGGTTTCCCGTTTGTGGTCCTGTCTTGTTCTGTCTCGCCATGTTCCCTCTTGTTTCGTACCCTCTTGTTATGTACCCTCGTGTTATGTACCTCCTTGTCTTGTCTTTATCATGTTTAGTCCTTGTTTCCCTCCAGGCTCCCTCATTCCCCCAGGCTGAGTTCCTGTTCCCCAGGCTGAGCGCCTGAGCCCTTGGCTGCGCGCTTAGCCTAGTGCCTGTCGTCCTCCCCACGGCCTGAGTGCCGCCCTTGTTCCTGACCCCACGGCCTGATTGCCGCCCTTGTTCCTGACCCCACGGCCTGAGTGCCGTACCCGTTCCTGATCTCACGGCCTGAGTGCCGCCCCTGTTCCTGACCCCACGGCCAGAGTGCCGCACCCATTCCTGACCCCACGGCCAGAGGGCCGCCATGTTTCCTGACCCCACGGCCAGAGGGCCGCCATGTTTCCTGACCCCACGGCCAGAGGGACGCCATGTTTCCTGACCCCATGGCCAGAGTGCTATCCGCGGGAACCCCGCACCCGTTCCCGACCCCACGGCTGGCGTGCCATCCTTAATCTGGACCCCATGGCCAGGGTGACGTCCTCATTCCTGACCCCCTCCACGGCCAGAGTGCCGCCGCGGGCCCCCGTGCTATCCGCGGGAACCCCGCACCCGTTCCCGACCCCACGGCTGGCGTGCCATCCTTAATCTGGACCCCATGGCCAGGGTGACGTCCTCGTTCCTGACCCCCTCCACGGCCAGAGTGCCGCCGCGGGCCCCCGTGCTATCCGCGGGAACCCCGCACACGTTCCCGACCCCATGGCTGGCGTGCCATCCTTAATCTGGACCCCACCACCAGGGTGATGTCCTCGTTCCTGACCGCCTCCACGGCCAGAGTGCTGCCGCGGGCCCCCGCGCTATCCGCGGGAACCCCGCACCCGTTCCCGACCCCACGGCTGGCGTGCCATCCTTAATCTGGACCCCACCGCCAGGGTGATGTCCTCGTTCCTGACCCCCTCCACGACCAGAGTGCCGCCACTGGCCCCCACGCTATCCGAGGGAACCCCGCACCCATTCCCGACCCCATGGCCGGCGTGCCATCCTTAATCTGGACCCCACGGCCAGGGTGACGTCCTCGTTCCTGACCCCCACGGTCAGAGTGCCGCCATGTTTCCTGACCCCTAAAAAAAAAGGTATAAAAAATCATGCCACATCACTCCCATCCTTGCCTCTCTGCACTGGCTCCCAGTGCAACTCAGGATCCATTTCAAGGTCCTGGTGTTTACCTACAGAGCCCTCCTCAGTCAAGCCCCCATCCACATCACAGATCTCATCCACCCATACTCATCCAGCCGGTCACTGTGGTCGTCCGACCAGGGGCTCCTGGTGGTGCCCAGGACCAGACTAAAAACCAAAGGGGACCGAGCCTTCGGGGCGGCCGCCCCAAGGCTCTGGAATGCCCTCCCCCTGGACCTGAGAGCTGCATCCTCAGAGAGTACTTTCAAAAGTCAGCTAAAGACCCATTTGTTCAGGCAGGCATTTGGCCATCCCTAGCCAACCACTGTTTTTATGTATTTAATGTCTGTTTCTTGTGATTTTACTGTATTTTCTTGTCTTTTATGGATGCTTTTAAATTATTTTTATTTTTTATTTTTTATTAATGTTCTGATTTTATTATTGTTGTAAAGCACTCTGTGCACTCGTGCTGGGAAGGGTGCTATATAAATAAAATTTTACTTACTTACTTACCCCACGGCCAGAGGGCCATCATGTTTCCTGACCCCACGGCCAGAGGGCCGCCATGTTTCCTGACCCCACGGCCAGAGGGCCGCCATGTTTCCTGACCCCACGGCCAGAGGGCCGTCATGTTTCCTGACCCCATGGCCGGAGTGCCGCCCACGCCTAGCCTGGTTCCTGACCCCTCCTTAGTTACTGCCCCCTCCTCGTCATAGTCCTCTCCTAGTCTTGACCCCTCCATGTTCCTGCCTCGCCTTGTTCCTGCCTCGTGTCTGGTTTCGTCTTGCCCTGCCTATGTCTCTCAATAAATGTACTCCCTGGTGGAGTTTCCCCCTGAGCCGTCTCTGAGTCTTGCATTTGGGTCCGGTCCCCCCTGCGGGAACCTTAACAAGAAGTTTACATACACTAAGTTGACTGTGCCTTTAAACAGCTTGGAAAATTTCTGAAAATTATGTTGAAACTTCTGATAGGCTATTTGACATTATTTGAGTCAATTGGAGGTGTATCTGTGGATGTATTTTATGGCCTACCTTCAAACTCAGTGCCTCTTTGTTTGAAATCATGGGAAAATCAAAAGAAATCAGCCAAGACCTCAGAAAGAAAATTGTGGACCTCCACAAGTCTGGTTCATCCTTGGGAGCAATTTCCAAATGCATGAAGGTACCACATTCATCTCTACAAACAATAGTATGCAAGTATAAACACCATGGGACCACACAGCCATCATACCGCTCAGGAAGGAGATGCATTCTGTCTCCTAGAGATGAACGTGCTTTGGTGCGAAAAGTGTAACTCAATCCCAGAACAACAGCAAAGGACCTTGTGAAGATGCTGGAGGGAACAGGTACAAAAGTATCTATATCTACAGTAAAACGAGTCCTATATCGACATAACCTGAAAGGCTGCTCAGCAAGGAAGAAGCCACTACTCCAAAACCGCCATAAAAAAGCCAGACTACAGTTTGCAACTGCACATGGGGACAAAGATCTTACTTTTTGGAGAAATGTCCTCTGGTCTGATGAAACAAAAATGTAACTGTTTGGCTATAATGACCATCATTATGTTTGGAGGAAAAAGGGTGAGGCTTGCAAGCCGAAGAACACCATCCCACGGTGGTGGCAGCATCATGTTGTGGTGGTTCTTTGTTGAACTTCATAAAATGGATGGCATCATGAGGAAGGAAACTTATGTGGATATATTGAAGACATCAACATCTCAAGACATCAGCCAGGAAGCTTAGTTGAAATGGCTGTTCCAAATGGACAGTGACCCAAAGCATACTTCCAAAGTTGTGGCAAAATGGCTTAAGGACAACAAAGTCAAGGTATTGCAGTGGCCATCACAAGTCCTGACCTCAATCCAATCTAAAATTTGTGGGCAGAACTGAAAAAGCGTGTGCGAGCAAGGAGGCCTACAAACCTGACTCAGTTACACCAGTACCTACAAACCTGACTCAGTTATTCCAGGAGGAATGGGCCAAAATTCCAGCAACTTATTGTGAGAAGCTTGTGGAAGGCTACCCAAAATGTTTGACCCAAGTTAAACAATTTAAAGGCAATGCTACCAAATACTAACAGAGTGTATGTTAGGAATTTCACATTCTTAAAATAAAGTTGTGATCCTAACTGACCTAAGACAGGGAATGTTTACTAGGATTAAATGTCAGGAATTGTGAAAAACTGAGTTTTGGATTTGGCTAAGGTGTATGTAAATTTTCGACTTCAACTGTATGTGCATAGTGTCAACTGGTCGAACACAGTAAATACAGTAAGCATTGGTCGAATATGCTTAGTTTAGCTTCCTTTAGGCTACTTAGGAAAATAAAGCTGTTTTTTCCCCGACATGACCATGAACTGAATGAAATGTAATACACTGTAACGTAGCCTATCCGAGACTCGCTTGATTAGCAAGGGGACAATCTGTGTTCGATTTCATAAAGTAGGCTACATACAAATGCAGGTTCATATTTAATACTGGCTTGTCTAAGTGTATGGTAGCCTATATACTTTAGTACATTGTGTTAGATTCAGTTTACCAGTTTACCGATTCTGTTGGGCACACATGTTGGGGGGGGGGGGCATTTTGATTTTGGGGTGCTGATGCCCAGGGGCACTATATAGCTAGGCTCGTCTTAATCCGGCCCTGACATAGCTACATTATGTTAATATTTCCAACTTAATAAATACTGCACCCCAACCACTAAATGCTTAGCTAGATGTAATTTGTGGCAACTAAGATATTTGCTGGATAAAAAACGCTTTTTCTCAGCATATTTAACCTTAGCTACATGTGGTTTTGCAAATCAACCGAAATGTAATGCTGCCTGCCAACCGGCGGGCAACTTCGGAGTGGTGGTGACGTTCTTGCGGATCTCCAACATGGTAACGGCGATGTCTCTGATTGGTGGAACTCCGATTTAGGATTGTGGGTAGAGTAGTGCGCGTGTTCGGCTAGAGCCGATTTACGTCATATCTGCGTCGGACTACGTCTGGCTGCATCGGAAACTGTCCGAGATGGCCGAAAAATCGGTGCTGCGTGAACTAAGGCGGAAATGACAACAGGAGGTTAAGCAGGCGCCTGCAGCGGTGCAGCAGCTCTCGGGCGCCTTCATCAACATCGCCGCGCCTTCAAACAAACCAACAACAGCATTAGTTAGAGAGCGAGGAGAGATAGGTGTTTCGTCATGACACACGCGGATCATTTCACAATATCGCCACCTATCTCGGCGTACCCCTCCCTATGTGTTCAAACACAGGTATAAGGGTTATTTATTAAATCCTACAATGTAATAGCAGTATTTTCCTCTTTCCCTTATCTGTTCTCTTTTCTAATTTCACAATGAATATTTATTGTTTTCTCTTATTATTGCTATATTTTAAATTATTTTTTAATATAATGCAATCCTTTATTGTTCTTCAATTAATGTGATTTTGTTTCATAAAGTGAGCTTCTAGCATAAGCCCTGTAGGGTTTCCAACCTCTCTAGCATATTTCTGTAAATTACTTTGTGTACTTGCATTTGTTCTTTATTTGTGCAAATAATAAATAAATACATAAATAAATATGTGTTTTGAGAGTGTGGGATTGAGTAACATAAGGTCGCTACTCTGGTTATTATATATTGTACCATACATGTACTTTCTAGAAGTAACGTTAAGCCGATATGAATGCTACAATACTGGTAATGCTACACAAACAAATTAAGTTGCCAATTGTCATTCTTGACTGCTTCTGTAATCCATCTGCCTTGAGATAAATTAGGAAAACATTTACCTTTGCCTATATAAAATCTGTTGACTGAATCAAAAAGTGTATGAAGAAATAATAACAAAAAAAGGCCTGTCCAAATATAGGTAACAATGTATTTGTCAATACCTTATTCAAGTATATTTGTAATTATACCATATTCTATAGAAAAGTAAAGACTCAACTTTGTTATCAGGAGTGATTTGTTTTTGCAACAGCTTAAGTGTAAAATCCTAATTGGTCTGTTGTCCCAAAAAAAGTGTCCTCTCCAGAACATTTGGTGTGAGCATATAGAACATTAAGGTAGGACCACCAAATGATAACTCATTCATTTATTTCAAAGTATTTGGATGTCTTTTGATGGGAAAAAAAACTGTTACCTAATCAATATTTCTCTTCACCATCCTTGTTATCAGTAAGACAAGATCTGAAGATATGACCTGCTGTCCATTGTGTTGAGAAGTGGAGTTTTCCCTATATCCAGATGGGACAGTGTATAGCCAGACCTCTGCATGTCACATGCCAGCAGAGAGAACCACATACAAACAACCCAATGCCATAATAACATGAAGGGTATTAACAATGAAACAATATTAAGCAACACAACCTGGGTACAATGTTGTACATCCATCTTGAAAATAGTAAAATTAATGCTTGAGATTAAAGATCAGTTATTATGGCTATGGGTTGATTAGATATGGGTGGTCTGGTCTCCAGAACAAAATATATAGATTATACCAGCAATTAAGCAAAGAGAACATTTTCAGAATATTTATTTCACACAATATGGTGATATTCATAATATTGTAAATAAACTGTAGGACTATTCCCCTCCACCACCATTCAAGCCACAATGACACCGGGTTCTTTCTGTCATTTTGTATGTTTATTATCAAATCAGAAATATATGAACAATGATTGGTGACAGGTAAAAGGAAGATGACGTTGATATTGGAATACATCTTATGCAAAGACAATTCTATTTATCCATACGTTAACATAACTGGCAAGGAAAATGTCATCTTTCTTGACATTGTTCCCTCAAAACACATAACGACTCCCAGTATCCGAATGTCCCTATATGTACTATATTAGTTATTCATTCATACAAACTCAATTTATCCTGTTAAAGACATTGGATGGCATTCAATTCAATAAGTTCATTGTCAGGGTCCAAAGGGACCACCTGCTGTCATGTAATTTGAATAAATCATGAACACATATGAGTAGCTGAATCATGTATGCAATGTAATGTTTTAGTGTGAAAATAAATCTCAACAGACTGGTCAAGTAAAGGATATATAGAGTGAACAGTGAATTTTTTTTCTTCTGTGTTTTGGCTCTGTACTCCAGCACTTTGGATGTGAAATGAAACAATGATTGTGAGGCTAAAATACAGACTGCAAGCTTCAATTTGAGGGCATTTTCATCCATATTGTAAATGAAGAATGCTGCAGTACAGGCCTGGCATAGCATCACCAGTGAAGATACCCAGCATCTGATGATTTCTACAGCTCGCAGACTTCAGGCAGTCCTTGCACGCAAAGGATATGCAACCAAGTATTATTATTTCATACCAACATAATTAATGATTAGGATTAATACACTTTTCCTACACAAGGAATATCTTCAATGCATTCACTGTACAACTCTAAAGAAGTCCCATGAAAGAGACATTTCTCATTTATATTGGTACAGATATTCTGCAATAAAATATTCTTTAGATCCACCACTCAAAAGTCTATGAAAACATGCATGTAAGTTATGATACTTAACATAGCTACATAGATTCTCACATTACAATGTATGGCTACGATGTCTTCTGGGTTTAGGTTAACTAAAATTACATGTCTACCATGTTTCCTAGTCTAAACACAGATGACAGGTGTAGTTTAGGCCATTTCATAAATTGACAGACAAGAAACAACTGAATATAAGCAATAGAACATAAGCAGCCTAATGTTTACAGGTATGTTACCATAACAGATGACAGCTTAGCTAAATCATTTAGTTATTCGATAATGAAACGGCACCCAGCGCTTTAATTCCAATGCAATGGCAATTATACATATTTATTCAATAACTTTAATTGGAGTTTCACTGTGGAACAATTCAGGGTGCTTAGCCAAAGTCGCGTAGCAAAAGATAAATATTGATTACCCTAACAATACAAGTCATTAAATAATGTAGGCCTAAGTCAGTATTAAAACAACCTTCATTCGTTCTCCTCCATTTCTTGTAAATTTATAAAAGTAAAAAAAGTCCTCCGCAACCACAAACAACACGGCTAACGCCTCCATATTGTTTTTCTCCCTGCCGGTTTCAGAAACGTCTGAAACTGTCCCAGTTCGATGTGCTCGGGCGTTTGTCATTTCCGCCTGAGGCAGGCAAGCCGACTACTCACCGATGTCTACTCGAACACGCCCAGTACTTCACCAGGAATTTTGGAATTAAATAGACTACGAAATTGAAATCAGACTGACTTATGGCTTCTGCGGGAGTTTCACAATCACGTAGCTCATTGTAAGTCTGCCTTTTACGGTTAATATGTTAGGACTAATAATGAAATTCCCTACGGTGGAAATTAATGTTATTTTTACTTCCGGAACCAGACATTTCAGGTCTATTTTGAAGGAGTGTCAATGTGATATTAGATGACGTCATCCGTTACTCCCCCAGTCGCTGAGTGACGCATACGAACGAAGTAGCAAGGTGAAGTTTGTTTTGCACTGAGGTTCTGACTAGGCTACTTGAGCAATATTTTTTCTTATTTCTTGATAAAATATCAGTTGGAAATTTTCTCTTAAAGAGTCTACTGTAAATGTAGAACACGGAGTCAACAAGCTTGCAAGCTAACAAATGTATTTCTCGTACTGTTTTCTTGAAGAAACGTGGATCTTTGCAGATTTTGCTACATTTTGACAACAGTTGAATGCCTTGGCAAACCCTTTCTGTTGAGGAATTAAGTATACATGTTCAAGTGAAACAGTTATTTTAAAGGGAAGCCAGCTTGATTGTGTGCATTTCGTGTGCAACACCGTGAGGTTCTGCAAAGTGAATTCCAAAACGCCTTGCACAACTCTGCGTCCGGTTTCACCATGTCACTGCCAAGGGGCACCGGTAAGTGATGCTTGTTTTTGGCGAAAAAAACCTTTAGCCTTAGTTAGTGATATACATAACTACCTTAACTCTAGGTAGCAAATTGATCGCTTGTGCTTTTTAAAGTTAGCTTGCGATTGGTAGCTAACGTTAGCTAGTTATCGTTACAGCCTTGACGTCAGTTTTTTTTAATTGGCTAACGTTAGCTAGCTAGCCAGGTGCTGCCGATCAAGCTAACTTGGCTGTATTTCCAGCTAACGTTACTTTCTAACTAGCTAACGTAGTTGCCAAAGGAGTGATGTTTAGCTGCTTGCTAATGCAGCTTATCGATGAGTGCTTGTTGATGTATTGCTGTCCTGCTATAAACTTGGTCAGTTTCTGATGTATTAACTCTCAGTCCAAAATATACGTCGAATCTTGGCTGTGTAACGTTAATGCTAACTAAGAGAGAGGACATTACGTTAACAAGTTCGCCAGCTAAGTGACCTGTTTAAGTCACATGAATGAGTTTGTCAAGTAAATCTAACACAAAATATCCCATTTTGTTGCGTGACATTTGAAAGTGAAAGAAGAACCTGCCTATATGAATTATAGCGAATGTTTTTTTTTTAACGATACTTTGCTTCCTTAACTTTCTTCTTAGCCGGCACACGTGTTAACGTTAAGTTACTTTATAGCAGGCTAGCTTTGTGTTAGAAAGGGCAGTGACCGAATCTGGAACTGCGTGTGGTCGCTATGGAATGAATGTAGCCTACGTTAATGTTAGTTAAGTTCTAAGTTAAGTTATTTTTTCTCAGGATTAATCAACACCAGTGTCTCTGCACACTGACTGCACATTTGCAGACTATAATAACGTTACATAGCATATCATTCGCTAGCCGATATTATTTTGGTCTTTGTTTAAAAACTTTAGGTATATGATTGATTTGAATGATGGTCTGGTTGAATTTAAATGGTAGCCTACACTATCATCTAGTAGCCTAGCTTGCGGACATCAGTGGGCTAAGCTATAGGCCTACATTATTGATAGTATAGGTAGCTAAAGTTAGTAAAGTTAGGCTACTGAAATTGACGGAGCCCGCGAAGTTCCCAAAAAAAATTTGTAGTCTATATCTTGTGGGAACATGATCTTTAGTTCTGGGAACAAGTTATTATCATGTAGTCCTAAATTAGGCACACGCCATAAATTAGGCTACTAGTGGGAGTACAGAGTAGGAAGCAAGAGAACCTTTCCTGAAAGCCTAAGTTATTTGTGGTCATCCTGTCATCACAAGACAGATGGTTTTGTACAGTGGTTCTCAACCTCGGTCCTGCAGGCCTCCTGTGTAGGCTGGTTTTCGTTCCAACCACAATTGCAATCTCAGAAGTTGACCAAGCTGTTAATTTTTCTTAATGAGGTGTTTTTAATGTTTAGATGGATTATTTACCCTCTTAAGCCACATTATGTTTAGCAATAGCTATGCATGCCACGGAGAATTAAAGTCCAATATTCACATTGTGCTGTATTGCAAACAATTAAAAAGAGAGGTAAACATGTTTTAACTAATCAAATTACTGAGGTGAATCAATAGGCTCATAATTGGTGAAATTGTTGACACATGGCCACTAAAACTAACCGTTTGGTAAATAATGAAGAATTCAAAGACAAAGCAAATGATAACGAGCCTAACCTGCATTATGTTAAGTTTAAACACGTGTTCAATTACCTAATTAGGAGCCTATTCACCTCAGTCGTTACCTCTTTTTTTGTAATTAATTGCAATATAACACATAATGTGAACATTTTCAGCTAATTCCATGCTGTCCCTTCTTTTGGACATACACACATTGCTAATGCTAGTGCAACTCTAAGGTAACCGGTAGCATCCACTACCAAACGCACTTAAACACTCCACAGTGCACCCAAAGCAAATAAAATACGACGACAGTCTATCAGGGTTATTTTGAGTGTTTATACCATCATTTTTTAATTCAAACTATAGTTGAATCCTTTACTTTGTGCTGACCTATATTCTCTGTGGAAGTACGGTGGCGGAGCGAACGTGGCCATTGCAACTTGTTGCTCTTCTTTGTTGTTGTAGTCGACCAGTGCTGGCAGTACATTCGTAGGTAACGTAAAGTATCGCTCCCCAGATAGACTGTCATCGTATTTTATTTGCTTTGGGTGCCCTGTGGAGTGTTTAAGTGCGTTTGGTAGTGGATGCTACCGGTTACCTTAGAGTTGCGCTAGCATTAGCAACGTATGTATGTCCAAAAGAAGGGACAGCATGGAATTAGCTGAAAATGGTTTCCATCAATCAACTACATCATGGGTAAGTCGTAATTGAGACATTATGTCCAAAATTCCGAACTATCCCTTTAACATCAGTAGCAAAATTTGAAACATTATGAAATTACTTCCTATCTGCCTTATCTTGAAGCCAACATTCCAAGGTGTACAGAACAAAAAAAGTATTGAATTATCTCTACTAGAAAAAAAGTAATGGGCTTTTGAATCCTTTGGGGTTGACAAACTTGGACAGATGCACTTTCCCCCCTGATTCTATCCTATAACAATAGTCTTACTGAGCAACTATTTTTAATGAAGTATGAATAAATAGCATTTTTCTAATGATGATATGAATAGGCATCCTAGTAGAGTGAATGATTTAGGATAAAAAGTCACAGAATTATTTTGACATGGTATTCAAAAATTTCTCGATTCTCATTCGGCATGAGTACTAGGCTGAATCAAAATAATTTTTTGTTTGTTATAACCCTACCATACCACCAAAAATTATACCTGCTCAAAACATTTTCAGTTTTTCTGTAATTTTGACCTGGAAATGTACTGAAAATACAAGGTTGGGTTACAGCAAACAAACAATCATTTAAGGCCAGCCTAATTGTTGCTTTTCACATCATGATGTAATTATTGAATTAAGATTTTAAAATACAATTATATGGTAAATTTAGAGTTCATTTTAAAAGAATTTAGGTTACATTGGAACATTTTTTTCACATTGCATCCACTTCATCAATTGAAAACTTTATCTATTTAAAGTGGTGCAGGCTCAATTATGAAGCTGCATAAAACCCTTGAAACTAAGTGAAAAAGTGTTCCACTGTTGCCAAAATATTTTTAAATACATTAATTGATGCAAACAACTGGTATATGATGTATAATGGCTGCCTGAAGTGAAAATGTGTCCCTCCGTTACCATTTGTCAATATCCCTCCGTTACCATGATCATCTGACTTTAAACCTTGCCCCATAAAAATTGAGTGGCTTACCATTTTGCATGTTCATATTTAAGTGGTAATAGTACAATATGAAAGAGAAAGATAACCCTTTTCACCTCAGGAATATCCATATGCATGTCTGAAAAAAGTGTAAAAAACAGACGTTAATTTTGCGTCCCTCTGTTACCACCCTGTTTTTTTTAACAAATTTTACAAATTTTACCCCCAAGAAGTTGTTTGCCCCCAAACCTTTTTTCCCTCAGTTTGTAGTCTAAGGTAGCCTTTATATAATACCAGTTGTTATTTTACTCAGCCTTGGATAGAACAGGAGTACTAGGGCAAAATACAGCAAAAGTGTCCCTCCGTTACCGCTTGGCCTGGCCCAGAAATGTGAAATCTGCTTACATGGTTTAACTAAGCGCAGTGTCACTGCCGCCAACCACCTCCCCTCCTCGCAGCCGCAATTGTACCTGCTGGATGGTTTGTTCATTTACATTATTAAATTATATTGTGCGCACACTTTAATAACTTTTTCTTATAACATATGGATCTTGTGTAAGTTAACATCTTGTTCCCACATGATAACCTGTTCCCACAACAAAAGATCTTGTTCATCTTTCATCAAGTTAACAAGAGAAAAAATATTTTCTCTGAACTTCAGGGGCTCTGTAGAAATGTAATAAAATGGAAAGAAAACAGTTGTTATTTGGTGTTGGACACGACAAGTTTCTCCTTCAGTGTAAATACTAAAACACTTCAGACACTTGGATGAAATGACTTCTGAAATGCATGTTATTTTCATAGGTTGCTGCTGGTTAAGTTGGCCGTTTTCAGGTGGCGACGGCTTTGGATGGAGATGCTTTTGAATCGGAAGAATGCATCAGGTTTTGTGAATGTGTACCTCTATATATTGGAGCAAGTCGCTTAACTTTTATATGGATGGAGGGAAATGCAGAGCATATTTTTAACCTTGGCACATATGTGCTGGTAAAGGACGGGGATTTGTTTTCCTTCGGTAACCTCCTGCAGCAAGCCTAGCATAATACCCTTGCGAGTGAAAGTTTTTTGGAATGGGATTATCATGGAGGAATGGATCTCTCAAAAACAAACTCCAGGATAATTGAGAATCAATAGATAACTAACAATACTGCTAATGTTGCCTGGTGAGCCTAAGCAACAGTGTCGCTGTTTTATTTGAAATCGAATGAAAACCACTGGACTAACCTATTTATAAATGTGAGTGTCTGGGATTGCAGAGGAACTAATGCGTTGGTCATCCGTCAAACACGAGGCTGGGTTTAAAGTGTTTTGTACTAGCTGGAATTTAATTTTGTATGCTTCTAATATGCTTCACTATACTCTTCCTCATTTTCTAAAGAAACTTGGTGTCAGCTTGTCCATTTTGCCTCCTTTTTTTCATAGTTATTAAAGTGTAGACCATGTCCAGTAGGCATTTCCTCTCTTTAAAGTCACCAGCTACTGTATTTCTGGTGGTAACACCCCACTTTCACAAGTAACTTGGACATAAAGGTAAACGCAAGCATTGCACCTTCATTCACACAGTTTGGCTAATTAGTTTTGAATATCACTGAACTCACAGTACTGTGTTTGCAAGGGAAAAAATAGCTAATTCTTGGTTTTAATTAATTTTGGATTGGTATGTTCAAATCTAGGGTATGTGACTCGACAGTGTGAAATTAGCTTATTTCCCCAAAAGCTGAGAAGGCAAGGGGTTTCTGGTTTATCACATGAATGCCAGAGGCAGCCTGTTATCTCATGTCCTTCCCTGAGCAACAGATGGCACATAGAGAGACGAGAGAAGAGGGCCACAAGGAGACTTAGTCATAAAAGTTCATTAGTATATGGATGCCATAGAGCAGGTCAGCAAGTAAAAAGCAATGTGGAATTCAGAAGAGTGAGCTCTGACCTTCTCTAGAGGTCTGGAGTTTGAAAAGAACAAGGAGGCTCAAAAGCTTTTCTTGCCAGTGGGGAACAGCTTTTGCAGAGAAAGGGAACAAAATGGTTGCCCTTCCATGAGTTGGGAAGATAATCCCCTTAACATTTTAGAATGGCATGATATGAAAAATATAATGTTTACATACCAGCTTAGTGCAAACACTTCATTTTTTATCACCATTATTATATCTGTAAAATGTACACTGCACTTGTATTGTATTTAATTGAAAAGCACTGAAGTTCAGATTGTAGTTTGTGGTCAGCAGAGGTTAGAGAAGCAGGGGCCGCGTTCTCACATCCCCATAGTGTGTGCCGAATGGGTTTCGGTTTGTCCACAGTGCCTGCAGAGGATGTCGCGTCATGGGCACACGCCTGCCTGCAATGCAAATGGATGAAGCCCAAGTCAGTGATACGAACTGTGAGATAAGACCATAAAATCTGCAGTGCATTCTCCTTGTTTCTCATGAGCCCACTTAGTGCAGTACCCCAGGTCCACATTGTTCATGCAAAACAAACATGGCCAGGTAAATGTACTTCCTGTTAGCTTTTTTTCCTCTTTTCTTTGATTGGATAACCATGTGTGCTCATAGTAACTAAATGAGTTAAATGAGTAAAAGCAGTTCCAGGGATTGCGTGACTGAATGGTTCTTTGTGTGTGGCTGGGAGGTACGGAGAACCCATAGGCCCCGGGGGCACTGCTGTACCGGCGGAGGCCTGCGCTTTAGAGCTGAACACACTTGTGCTGTACCGGCGGAGGCCTGCGCTTTAGAGCTGAACACACTTGTGCTGTACCAGCGGAGGCCTGCACTTTAGAGCTTACCTCTAGAGCTGGGCGATATACTACAACGATAATTGTGGACTGCAATATTGATCATTGCCACCATGTGGTGTACTGTTTTTTTATTTTATTTTTTTATTTTTTTAATTTAATTATACATAGTGGTAGTAGTAAACATCCAAATTTCAGAGGCTGTGTGAAATGCTTCCAGGTAAAAAAAACATCACCACTGACGGCCTCTGTTTACTACCACATCAGGTGTAATTATAGAAATAAAGATGAAAACAAAGGTAACTAGAAAATGTTCTCAGTAGAGCACAGACATCTGCCAAGTCTAACAACATCCCACAAGGCTACCAAAGACATTAACAAAACCGTAAGCATGGCTGGCCTAGTATTTGTACCTCGTTATTGTTATTTTAGCTAATTTGTGTCAGAAGTTCATCAGTTTTTCTTTGACCCATGTGAAACCTTTGGTGAAAGTATTGTGGTGTTGCGTGAATCCGTTAAGAAGTTATGTGCATTTTTGTGAATATTTTAGCAAATTAGTTTAGGAAGTTCACCAGTTCTTCCATGACAAGCCTTTGATCAAAGTTTAGTGGTGTTATATGAATCCGTTCTGAAGTTATGCACCTTTTTGTGATATTCCACGCAACTGTCACGCCCCCCTTTTGGCCAATTGGCATGAAAAGTTAATCAGGGGTGCGTTTCCCGATAGCGATCAATCTTAGGGTTAAGTGCGATTTCAACGAGCGATTCTACGACGGCTCTTTAATTTGTAACATGCGTTTCCCAAAACAGTTCTTAACCCCTTGGCGCAGATGGCAAATTTCACCTATTTAGGGGGTGCTCTGTTTAAGGCTTTATAGCTCCAGGTGTGAGCATCACATAAACTTGGTAAATGGCTTAAATGAAACAAGAAAGGTGTACCATTTACAATACAAACTTAGATTTGTTTATTTTCATAATTTAAAGTGATACTGCAGTCAAAAACCAACTTTTCCCGCTGAAAACCTATGTTTTGAGTTAGATTATGATCATACACAACTGTATGTCCGAAAATTTAATGTTTAGTCAAAATGGTTTTATCTGAGTTTTTGTGTAGACTTACCAATATGCTGGCTTCCGGGGATTCGTGACGTCACGAGATCCTTAACATAAAAATGGGTGGACTTGAGGTGGTCCTAGGGGTGGGTCTTGGCTGGGCACGTGGTATAAAAGCAGAGAACGACGATTTTTTTTTTTTCCTTCTGAGACTGGAGACCCTTGTACTGCTAATTAGCTAGTTCAAGTTCAAATGCGAATTGCTTTGTATTATTGCTAACGTTAATATTACGACTTATATCGAGCTACAGTTATTCATATACGACGTCTTACTACTTGGTATCTTTAGCTAACTTGCCTGCATTATGCCAAGGAGTCAGAGATGTATCGTTCCTCGGTGCAACGCCACCGGCTCTGCTAGCTTTCATAATCTGCCGAGAGACCCAGCGCTACTTAGCCAGTGGCTTCAAGCTGTCGGTGTAGAGCACGCGGACTTGCCGAAGAAAGCCCTAGTGTGCAACGCGCACTTCACACCGGACTGCTACCACAATTTAACTGGCTTTGCGATGGGCTTCTATAAACCTCTGTCGCTGAAGCCAGGTGCCATCCCAACAGTGATGGATGTAATTTTGTAATCATTACATCAGCTAAGTAAAACCGCTAAGTACAATATACCTATTACATTGTATTTGTGACATTGTGTAATTGCACATGTATTGGCTACTATTATACAGTTGGGCCAAGCATGCCCGACTACGGCACAGCAGTATTAGACAAATCAAGAATAGCTTCATAACTACGCTGACATAACGTTACCTCAGTAACCTCACGGCAACATAGGTTTTCTGGAGGGGACAGGTTAGAGCAGTGGCCACAAGCACACCTGTTGGCACATTAGTTTGTTTCTGTTTACATGCAAGTTATCTGTACAAACTACAACAAAAATGCTTTTGCAAACGGTTGACATTACTGATGTGGGGTTGAAGGCAACCTATTGTGTGAGCTATCTTTTATGAATACGTAACGTTAGCTAATAAACGATAGCAATAATACATTTGATGTAGCCCTAGCAAAACCAGTAACCAGTTGGTCAGTAACTCGGACGGAATGTATCGATAAGTTAGGTAATGCAAGGCAGTCTATTGTGTGTGAGTTTAGCCCCGTTTGGTCCAGAGAGAACTGGTAACTTAGATAGCTAGTTATATTAGCTATATCATTTATGAATAATGTTAGCTAATAAATGATAATTCTCTCCAGACCAAGTGAAGTTATGAGGGTGCTACAACCAGCCATGTTCAATATACTAACGTTACTGTGTGACTGGGTTTTGCTGTGTATTTGAATGTATTCAATAGTAACGTTACTTTAGGCAGACAAACAAGCTAACTTAGCTAGGTAACGTTAGCTTTACCATTCGGTTACATCCCGGGTCCTCTCCTCGCGAAGACGTTGCTCAACTAATACAGCCATTTTATTTAGTTGTGAGGAGAGAGCTGGAAGGGGGCTGAGTCAGTTCATCAAGACACGCCCTTTCACTCCTTGACCGTATGAATATTCGTAATATGACTACGTGGCATCATCGTCATATGACCACACCTACTCACGAGTTTCAGTTCAAATTGAAGCGGAAAAAAAGGCCTTAGAAAAGCCTCTGCAGTATCTCTAAGTCAAAATAAAGTGCCACAAATGCAAAGAAACTGGGGGAAAAAAATGAAATTTTGCTGAGAGCTACATAAGTGAAATCGGTAATATATATATGCATTTCCTGGATCATAAACTCCATGTCCACAAGTTTTGCAAAATCTGAGGATGATATGCAGAACTACTAAAGGTCTATGATGCAAAATATAGCAGTGTACCCTGTTGTCCATTAGTGTCTCCAAATCTATCCAAATGGCTAAATTGTGCACTGCTCTAAATAAAAAAATATTATGATATATTTAACTACAAATCAACAGTTTTGGTGCATAAAACTCACTTTTGCATAATTTTCAAGTGGGAATTACTATATTTTCATCAGTATAGGGGGGTAGATATCTATGGGTCCAAAACCCCTATGCAAAACATGTCATAAAATGAATAAATTAGTTTTGTCCAAACAAATACATTTGCTCCTTCTGATGGCTTAAGATAAAAAACATTGATATCACAGTGTTACATACACCTAAATAAGTTGCCTAATCATTCACTCTTGTACCTCCATAAAACATCACTTGTCCCTGTACACTACAGTATGTATACATTTGTCCTGGGATTGCATTTTTCTGTATTATTTTAATCTTCTAAATTTTCCTATTCATAATGACTCCAAGGAAATTTTTACCTTAATCTACCACATATCAGCGCACAGTAAATTGGAATGAGCATTTGTCATGCCCTAAGAGACTAGTATATGCCAGAGCCTATATTATGTATGATAACATGAACATAAAATAGTTTTCCACCATCTGTAAAATGCTGCCAAATGTTCTATCTTCAATGAACATCGGTAGCCTACATCAAAAATACATTTAACGATTGCACTACAGTATGTGAAATGCACTCAAAATGCGAAAATAACAATAGGCCTATCAAACATATTGGAAAGACAGTGCTCGAGTGGAAACACGAACGTACATATGTAGCCAGCGAGACCAACGGTATTTTAGACGCAAAAATACTTACATACAACGGCGACGTTTCAGATAGTGTAATAGCGGTATAAAGTGTTGTATATTTCTCAAACCGATTGTACCAGACAATAAATGACAACTGAATTTTGAAAGGAACATCTCGATGTGTAAAACCAATGGTAGGATTGTATATTTATTTCATATTTAGTAGCATATATTGCTAGTAGAATACATGGTAGAATGAGATAGTACTTTCACAGTTTATTTTGCATTTGAGTGAGCAGGGCTTTTCACGGCTTTTCTGGCATACGATCAGGTTATTGTTGGGTTTATCTCGTTGCTATGACGTTATTCTAATTTTATATGATGAATAAATATATTTATGAACTCAAACATAGACGCTATTGTCCACTATGTCACGCATAGGTAGGTATAGACTAGGTGGGGGGTTGCTTGATAAATGGACTTGCTACAGGGAAATAGTGACACTTAGAAACTACGTATTTGGCAGAAATCGTCACGAACCGTCTACCAATACATTTAAAACAGAGTTTGTGATTTCCACTAATAGTTCGGCTGCAGTAGCAACGAATGTCTCAGTTGAGCAAAAAGCTTCCGCCGGCGTCACCTTCTACGCAAAGGAGTTAAAGCGTGAACACACAGTCACCTCTTAAGTGCTACTTAACCGGAAGTGTAAAATCCGGGTTCAGAAAGGGTCCTCCCCAGTATTTAGCTCCAATCACCTGGATTTGCGAGGGGCGATAGATTGGGAGACGCAAACTCCACTGTATTGCCCAATACATGGCCGGTAAGGCACGTCAAAGTTTCTTTTGAAATAAAATCTTTTTCCCATTGATTTTACTTGTCTCAAACGTATTTATTTATAGGGCTATTTAAGGAATGGCTTGTATGGGTAATTTCCAAATATATAAAAATAAGTAAATTAAAAATAAATAAATAAACGTAAATATTTTTGCATCTAACATCACTTAAAGAAAAAAAAAAAACAATCAGTGGTTATGGTAACCGTAAAATTAAATGAACACTAACACAAAAAATCTAATAAAGTATGTGATTTATGGGCTTCTAAAATGCACTTAACAGTCTAAGACTGGTCTGGAGTAATCGTTAATCTACGAGCTTTTCAAAGAGCGTCTTAAGTTAAGATGCTTTTGGGAAACGCACCCAAAGTTCAAGAAGCTTCGTACGAAGGGTTTTACGACGTCTTGGCCTTACGATCTTTTGGGAAACGTGCCCCAGGTCGGCCCATGACCAACCTTCCCACCAACTTTGGTGTAAATCTGTGCATAACTGTTTGGTATATCCTGCTGACAGATGGACACACAAACGCACACATTACCTCCTTGGCGGAGGTAATAAACCACATAGTGGCGATGATCATTACTGTATTCGATAATTATCGTTGTGGTATATCGCCCAGCTCTACTGAACACACTTGTGCTGTACCAGCAGTGGCCTGTGCTTTAGAGCTGAACACACTTGTGCTGTACCAGCAGTGGCCTGTGCTTTAGAGCTGAACACACTTGTGCTGTACCAGCAGTGGCCTGTGCTTTAGAGCTGAACACACTTGTGCTGTACCAGCAGTGGCCTGTGCTTTAGAGCTGAACACACTTGGCCCTCTCATCTAACAATGACCTCACCCAGAAAGGTGGTCGTCTGGAACTGTTTAACATAAGCGGGCATCAGTGTGCCGCACAGATTAGGAAGGATACAGACATCTTGCCGGTGTTGGTGACCTTCTGTTACCGGGTGTGCACAGGGTGGTTTTAAAAGAAACCGAATGTACGGAAGGAAGCTGTAAAGGACCCTGTGAGGCTGGGGCAATCCTCAAGCCGATGCCCTGGCTTCTTGCTGGAAAGCAGCCTGACCGTGCACTGCACGGCTGAAACGGGAGTACCTTAGCATACCTCAGCATTTTTTCAGTAATTAAAAAAGAGAGCTGCATTATTTTCCACAATAATAATTATTTGAAAAGGTTTGTCTGTCAGAAGACTTGTAAAATGAAAGAGAAGGGGGCAGGGCCTGAGTGGAGTGCAGAGGAACTTTAAGTTTCCTCTGTCTTAACAGGTGCAACCCAGAACATTTTACATTTGGCAGGTTTTTTTTTGTATCTCTTATTATCAGCAATGTAGATTTTGTAGTTAATTAAAAAAATTTCAATCACTGAAATGTAAAAACACAAGCAACACAAAGCCAGGATCCTGTGCCACTGTGGCAATCCCAGAGGTAACCGGAAGCGGTTCTGCTTTTTCATGTTCATTTCTCGGTAATGCTCAGCAGCTGGTGACGATGTATCCTGCCTGTGGCGGGACCTGGGGTTGGTGCGGCAGCAGGACCCCCCCCACACCCCGCTATGACAGGCCTCCTGCTTCCTGCCGTGAGGTTGTGGCCCTGCCACTACGCCCTTCCATTGTACAGCCGAGCACGCTCAGTACAACCCGTCAACCAGGAGTTAATTTGACTCATGGCAAGGAGGTAGCTGGGAGTTTACGGAAGCCTGCAAGCAGTTGGAGGAGAACAGCGAGTACTGGCGCGTGCACTGATTCAGCCCGTCGGAAAATCACAGCTAGCAAGGGGAAAAAAGTTTTAAAAAAATAAAAAAGAGTTTTATTTCTCTGCAAGGTTTGTGTAACTGCTGATCGTTAGACACTTCCTCTTAGAGGTCGCGCATTTGTTACATCACCGAGCCGATGGAAAGAAGAGAAGGTATGTGCAATGCGTGGGGCTTGCATTCACTCACCCCAATGTATCGATTTCCTGCCGTTTTCTGCTCCAGGTTAGAAAGACAATGGGAATGCAACACGGTATGACCAAAGAAATGGGGAAACTGGTTTGGTGCAAAATTTGTTTGTTTAGTATGCTGTAGAATGCATGGTGTTGCACATGCATTAGTGGTGTATAAAACCATAAACTCCAAAACACCGTATTTCTTGCTGTGCTTACAACTTTATTAAATAAATAATGACAAGATAGTGTTGCAGAGTTTGTTTTAAAATTGACTTTCGAGTGTCTCCAGCACCTATGGTCAACACAGGTGTGCAAACCTTTATTCTTACACATGCATTAGTGGTAAAATAAATGTTTAGCAGTCACATACTTGCAGTGGCAGTCTGACGGTGAGGAATTAAACGGTTCCTTGTGGAAGTTGTTTGGGTTCAGAAAGCTGTATTCCTATCATGGGTTATTATCTCTTGCTTACTTATACTTATTGAAGGTATGATTGCGGAAGCCCTGTTGCTTTACAGGACGGTGCCAGCGAGTCTATGCTGCGATCTGTGAGTGGAGCCCTGTGTCAGTTTTGCACAGTTTTTTACAAGCGTAAATTGTTCTTGTTTTTGCGTGAGTTGAGAGTTTATCTCGCTTGAGGCTGGATTGGTGGCATAACTATTGAAACATCTGCTTTAACGGATGGGGCATATCCAGCAAGTTTCTGCCAGGGAAGACCAGAGGGTAGAAGTTGGCGGAAGACTAAAACTGTCTGTGAGGAAGCTCTCTGTGTGCACTCTGCAGTCTTCTCCCTCCCTTCAGGAAATAGGCCCTGCCTTGGTTTCAATCCGGGTCCGCGCTCTCGGGAGATAATCAGAGGAATGTCAATGAGCTGTAGGCGTTCAGCATCGAAAGGGAAACATTTCTCAAGTGCATGAAAAAAAAAAATGAATCCCCACAATAACAATTTTCATAATCAGTTTTTTCCCTTTTTGTTATCCACCATCTCCAACGTGATCTGCTCTCTTCGCACTCTTACCCTGTTGCCACTCTGAGCATGAACGCGTCGCAACATGCAAGGCATTATTTTGAACTGGTCTGACACAATTTAGCGTTACTTGGAAATTCCGTGCGTTTTTTAATGTGCCACAGATTTTCCTACCGTATGAAAGCAACTGTTCCCATCTGAATATCAAGGTTTTAAAAGCAATTGAACATGCATCTTCTAGATCCTGGAGTACCCCTGTGTATGCTGGTTTTCGTTCTAACCACAATTGCAATTTTAACCAGCTGTTAATATTTTCTTAATTAGGTGTTTTTAATGTTTAGAGGGATTATTTAAGGAAAAAATTATGAAGGAACTTAAACTTGTGTTCAAGTACCTAATTAGGAGCCTATTCACCTCAGTTGTTACCTCTTCTTTGTAATTTTGGTGTTGGTGCACATGAGCAAAGAGCAGGTCTTTCCAACATATTGCACACATAATGTTGCTGTCAGTTGCCTGTAGTTTTGTGTGTGCTGTTTCACATCCCCTGAAATGCGTTTTTCAAACTTTTTTAACTTTTTTATTTTGTTGACTGTTGTTTCTTTGAGCCTCAGGTTGGCAGAATAAGATGAATTCCTCGCTGGGCAGCAGTCTGACAGAACGCTATGTGTGGCATGCTGCCAGAGAAGAGACTCTGCCGGCAGCATGAATTAATCTGGGAATGACACGTAACGGTTGCCATGTAGAAAAGCAGTGTGTCACTATTTTAAACACAGGTCAAAATATTTGGGGGGGGGGGGTTGAAAAGGTTGCTAGGTGGCTCATTTGGTTGAAAGCACCATGCCAGTGCCGACTGTGGCTGCCCAGGGTATGGGAGAGGGTTCAATCGGTTAGGGATCCAAAGTCACCCCTATCTAGTGACCCCTGCTAGTCGGAAAAAAAAAAACAATCGGAGGGAGAAACGGCATCATTTGCAATTGTGACACATTTTTTGTTGTTTTGGCTCTGTACTCTATCATATTGGATTTGAAATGGAACCGTTAATATGATGTTAAAGTGCAGACTTTCAGCGGTTTTTACATCCATATTCAGTGAACCGTGTAGCAAATGCAGGCATTTGTACACATAGCCCCCTCACCCCCCAAAAGTAATTCGACAAATTAACATAAACTTAAATAAAGTCATAGCTATTTTATATTTGGTTGCAAATCCTTTGCATGTCATGACTTCCTGATGTCTGTGACCCAACAACATTAAAATATCTTATCTTATTTTCAGGTACTCTTACAAGCGATACTATAAGCTCTCTGCATTTGAATGGATCTCCATGGGAATTGGGGGGTGGGACTAGAGTAAGCTGTAAATTACATGGGAATAGTATGGAACACATGGGGGTCAATTTACTGCGGGTGATCAACTAAGAGTCATTATGTAAATTACTCCAGCTGCAAACAGTCATATGTAAATGAGAGATTCTGCATGTTTGGAATGTTTATACTGTAAGAAAACGGTGAAAAGACTGGCAGCAATGTTGCTGTTTTTATAGTATTTTTAATTTTATTTTTTTTGTAGGGTAGGCCTATAGGCTACTGTTACACTGAATGAGTTGGCGGCTTATTACCAACTGTTTCACTGAATGTCTCTTACTTTCTGCCGGGAGTTACAGATTTTTGTCAGGACTGAAATCATCATAACTATGCTCATAGCACTAAGCCTGCTCATGCCGTAAGTGTCACATAAAATTATATATGTTTGGGGAGTTGGCGGTTTATAAATCCGATCTCTTAAAGGCTTGCAGCTTAAAAGAGGCTATCATCAATTCTTAATGTAGGCTATTATTGTAAATTCTTAATTTTCCTAGTAGTTAATTTTATGGTGACCTTGTGTTATGTGTGAAAAGGATAAAGTGAACAGAGCTGAAGTGAAGAAATTAATGAATAAAGAAATGTTGGCCGAGGCAAGGGGTTTCCACAGTCAGTCAGTCATGACCACGAGCAGAGCGTCACACCCTCGCCAAACCAGACAAGAGCGAGCATCCGGTTTGTGAAATACAAATGAAACATTGAACAGTTAATATCGGAAACCTCTTTTGCCTTTGCAATAAAAATACGTTAATGTGTCAAGTGTGAAAATAATAACAGCCTAAGAAATGAAAAGTACTTAACAGTTGCACATTGTTTTTGTGGAAAATACACATGTGCCCTGCTGGGCTCGAACCCACAATCCTCTGTGTGAGAAACTGCAGTTCTAACCACTAAGCCACAGTAGCTTCTTGGAAAGCATGAAGCCATTAGCTACATTAACATTAAAAAACATTAGTATGAAGCGTTTTGCGTGTTATTGGATTGGCGATTATTGCTCAGGATTAGTGGCCGGTTAGTAATGGTTGGGGAAACACTGTAATTTAGCTCTTTCCAGGTTCAATGACCATTCATGCTCTCTGGATAATTTTGGAGATGGCCTGAACCTCATGTTGCAAAACACACTTGATTCCGTTGCACCTATCTAACTTGTAGAAAATGGGAGTGCAAGTGGCGATTGACCAAACTTGAGGTTTCTTGGCTTGCGTGGATGAACTACCAGTGTCCTTTCCCCTGCTAGAACGGCCTATTTCTGAGTTGATTCATGACCATAAAAACAATCCAAAATTTGGAAAAGACTCCCCTCCCTGATCAGAGATGCTGACTCTGTGGCTGCCGTGGTAAAAGCGCCGACTTTCAGTCGGTGCAGTTGCACACCGAGGATCATGGGTTTGCACCCCTGGTCCTGCCAGCTCCGAGTATGGCCGGTACCTTGAGGGAGTGGCAATTGGCGGCCGCTCCCAGGGTGGGGGAGGGACTTGGTGAGAATCGTTGTGCACAAGTGGCCCTGGGTGATTTAGAATCACGGTCAGGAGCTCGAGGAGTCACGCCCTGAAGAGCACGTGGCGACCTCCTTCCAACAACCGGCTGACGGGGTTGTGTAGCGGTAAATTCTCAAGCGGTTGCTACAACTACAATTAAATAACATAGGGTACAATTGGCTACCAAATTGGGAGATGTTGATTCTTTTGAATCTTTTAAAAACGGACTTAAAACAAATTTATTCTCACTATTAAGGAAGCTGGCTATATGATAATCACTTTTTGTTTTATCAGTTTGTATTTGTTACACTTTTATTTAATCATTGTCTATGCATTTTACCTTTATTTTATTTTTAACTATTTTATTTGTACTCAGTTTTATCAAAATTTTCTATTTTACTGTTTTTAGATTAATTGTTTTAATCCTTGTGAAGTCCTTTGAGGCATGCTTTGTGATATTGGGCTTTGAACAAATAAAACCTACCTTGACTTGACTCAAGGTGTCCATACAGGCAATAGGCTGCTATTGTTCTGTTCTTGCATGGATTTGTAGGCTAATAGATCTTTGCATTTGTGTCAATCTAACTGACCTGTTGTGTTTTCCTGTAAATCCGTATGACTGGTGTGTTTCTGCGCAGGGAAGAAGAAAAAGTCTCGACTGAAGATCCCAGAGGAAGTTTTCAAGCAGAATGAGCCTGACCCTTTGTGAGTGTTTCCGTTTGGTTTCAGTTGTTTGTCCTGCAAACAGATTACACCATGATATAATAATCACAGCCTATCAAGTCATGCTCTTTGAGTGTCATAATTAGGGCCACCAGTTCTTCTTGCATGAACTTCAGTCCTCCTCCAGCAAGAGGTCGATGGCACTGTCAAACAATTATCCCGATTTCATCGCCCCAATCACCTAAGTTGAAATGGTATTTGGCACTAATTAAGCACATTGGCAGTGATGTTTAGAAGGGACACTCGCGTGTTAAATTCAGTCCTGTGGACGTGCGGCAGTATTTAGAAATTTTATCTTGAAGCAGTAGGGAATAGTCACATTAAGAATGGCAGCAGTTACATTTAACTTGCACAAAAAAAGTAAAGAAATAGTATTAATAATAATAAAACGGTTTGCAGCAGAGGTGTATTTAAAAAAAAAAATATATATAATAATGAAAAATAAATGTAATAAAATTGGTGAATGTCATTTACAAAGTTTAAATGAAAATTCACGGTTCTAAACTGAAATTTGAAAATGGTCAGTTGTTCAACACTTCTCTCTTTGATTGATGAAGCTAGGCGAAAACTTGTCCATATGAAGAGACATCTTTCTGCATCGACAGAGTTGGTTACAACACACAAGTATCGTTTTGCCTTTTTTTTTTCTTTTTTTTTGCCAGTTCCGTGACTTTCCCTGTTTTTGCCATTTCCTCGATTTCTTGTTTTTTTCTGCTTTCCATGATTTTTCGGCAGTATCTAATGGTACCTGTCAAACTTAACATAGCATTGTGTTGTATAGGCTTACACATTTCAACCATTTTGCTGAATGCTGGGAGAAACAAAGTGTGACAATGTATACAAATTTTGGAATGCGCTGGGATCAAGATTCCCGTCCTTGTCAATTGTTGCAATCAGATGTTTGATTGCCCCTGTCAACAGTGTTGATGCCCAGCGCTCCTTTTGCCGTTACAGTAATGTTTTCAGTGACATCAGGCACGTTAAAGACTCAAAATACCGCAGAATATGTTGTTCCAAAACCAATTTTAAAGAAGTAAAAAAAAATTTAAAAACTGCAACCCTTCACCAATCATTTTAGTAATGCAATTTGAGCATGCTCTATTTCTAACAACATTCTGGCTATTTGTTCCTACCGGCCGGAAACTGCCAGTTGACTTTTTTTGAAACTTCACGCACTTGTTACTGTTGATACAGTTGTGCTTGTTATTTCAATTGTCTGTTGCGCATTAAAAATCTATTAATTCATTTCATAAAATGTTTTTTTAAAACACTCCTTGATTTCTGCTGCTTTTTTTTATTTTTTTTTTTAGTTTTCAGTGATTTTCAGCAGCTTTGCTATGTCTGCTCTGTGACTTTGGCCAATATTTTCTGTGACAAACACCCAGCCTTAATTATTACATTGCATGTTGAGTAAAATGAATGAAATCCATCTGTGTGCAATGTACCCTGTTTGCTCAGATATGCTTTTTGTGTCATTTGAAGTTCCATCCATTTTGACGTTCCCTTCTCTGACTCCTGTATTAGGTCAACTAATTGGTATGCCTCCGCGCCAGCGATAGCCGTACGTCCGTTCTCGTGAACGTGATATCTCAGGAACGCCTTGAGGGAATTTCTGCGCATTCGGCCCAAACGTCCACTTGGACTCAAGAATGACCTGATTAGATTTTGGCGGTCAAAGGTCAAGGTCACTGTGATCTCACAAAAGACGTTTTTGGCCATAACTTAAGAATTCCTTTATGATAAAATTTCACACAAATGTCTAATAGGATAAAAATAAAAAGTGATGACATTTTATATATAAAAGTTCAAAGCTCAACTTCACTGTGACATCATAATGTTTTTTAACATGTTCAGGTACATGACTGTACAGTTTCCTCATTTAATTTGCAAATAAAACAATGACAAAACTGTATTGCCTGGCTAATTGGCTTCTCTATCAGTACTCTGTACTCCTCTGTAAAAATTGTCTCTAAGTGAAGACAGCATGTTTCTCACTGGAAATTATTTACTGGAATCGTACATGTCAATACAGAGAACTTCCATTTCGCCAATAAATACACTTCATACCTTTTTATTTAAATTCCTTAAGTCTTCACTACATATATTTTCTGAGTCTGGACAGACATGGATGTAAACTGCACCTTGACTTGTTGGCGGAGGCATACAACCGCAATGCGGTTATTTCTAGTTTTTATAAGTGTCTCAATTAGCCACTGAAATTTTTTTTCTCAATTGTAGAATTAGTCACTTGATTGTGCTGTTCAAGTGCCTACAGGGGCCACTGGAGGATATTTCCACCACAGAAAAAAAAGTTGGCTTAATTGCGACTATTTCTCGCAATTGCAATTGTTTCATGCAATTCAAACTCTCGGAATTTGTTTCTTGTTTTCCTCACAATTGCATGCATTTTGTTTTCTTGGAATTCTGTCCTTTTTCAAGGAAATTAAAGTTTATCGAAATTCTGACACTTTCTCGCTATTGCTCACAATAAGAGTACAGCCAATCAAGTAGCCGGTCACCTCTGCAGTAGGTTATTCAGGAGGCTTTACAACATCAAAATTGATACATTTATAAAGGACTGTTTTCGGACGGGTTTTTAGAAACCATGAAATTTTGTTTCCACTAATCAAACGATCACAGTCTGAAATGAACACGAGCCACCCGCCAAATGTGGGTTAAATGTTGGCTGTGGTTGGTGAAATTGTCCGCATTGGTGGATTTTCCAAGTAGGAAAAATCTTCCGTACCGGAAACAGCTGACAGTACGTACCGCAAATCTAAACGCAAAATCTATTGCACTTTATTTTGTATTAATTGAATTTAGTTTAGTTGTTTAAAAAGTATAGACAGTTTTCCTACGGAATATGAAAAAAACCTGCAGGAAAAGCCCTAAAAAACCTGGGGCGTATACTAAGAAGCAGGATTACTGAGTTAGCTGGACAATTGCACTGAGTAAAAACTGGAACCCTCCCAAATCTGGAACATGGACTGGAGTAAAAAGAGCTGTTCTGGGTTTTACTCACTGCAGTTATCTAGCTAATTTGGGAACCCTGGCGCTGACAGGAACATAATCATGAGAGCTGATTCATTCAATCAACAAAACACCATTTTCATGCAGAAATCGTGACCAGTGCAAATAGGCTCATTGAAAGAAAACCCACCGCTTAAATGTAAGTATGAAGTGTGGAAGCATTTTGGATTCCCTGTCAATTATGAGGACGGAAAAGCGTTTGTGAACCGAAAAAACACAATGTGCAAACTGTAACTGTGGTTGCAACACGTCCAACATGTCTAACCATTTGCACTACCACCAAGGAAGATAAAGGAACAGAACCCCCAAAATCATTGAGTGGCCAGCTGACCCTGAAACAATCCTTCACCAACACCCTGGCTCATTCACCTCCCAGAGCAAAGGTTATAACCAACTACTGCTTATCTTGCTAACTTTACCAATGGTTTAGTATTGGATCTGCACAAGAAGTAATTTACAGGCCATAACACACCCTCGATAGGTAATCCTTTGTCATGAGAATTAATATGTGGAAAGGAAGGTAGAGGTTTTAAAAAATATATATATTTAAAAAAATGATTTATTTTTTAAATGTTGACAGTTGCCGGGAAAAAAATTTAGAAAATATCTCAACCGAACAAAGAAGTGGAGCACAGAGTAGACATTAACATCTCAATAATGGAGATGGAGGCAAAATCAAAGGAACGTCAAAGACTTGGAGGCAACCCTTGCTAATGGAGGAACCATAATTCTTGGATTAGTGGATCAGGGAGGAGGAGACTCAAAGGCCATTTTCCGCTCATTTCTGTACCAAATAAGGGAGCTTGCAGATGCTATAAAAGATGGAACAAAAAAAACACAACTTTTCAAAAATGAATTTTTTTTATTTTTTTTTCTCTTTGCTTATTGCCTCATTGAATACCACCATATCTGAACATGGACCGATCAACCCATCGTTCAACAGAGAGCTGATGATGATGAGGGAAGACCTAGTGCCACAAGCACTGGGACAATCTCAGTGAAGACAGCAAGGCACATATTGGGTCAATGTCTAATTTGCATTGCAAGATGCACCTGATTTTGAACCTAGAGGAAGAAGCTAAGAAAGCTTTATAGACATATGAACAAGTCGTCATTCAAGAAGGCAAGTAAAAGCACAGCGTCACCGCTAACAAATCTGGGGTGGCACGTCTTGTTAGAACAGCTTGCAAGGCTTTCACTACATGTGGTTCTGATGAAGCTGGTATTCCCCACCTGCTTGAAGCCTATCTGGACAACCATAGTCTGAAAAACCAAATCTCTTTCATTGGTAACAGAGTCAACTATCTCTGTTACAATGCTGCAGCAGTGTACTACCATCATCAAATTGTTGATTTGATCCAGTTACTGCCCAAACCAAATCAGCTGCTTAAAGCCATTGTTGCTGATGCTCAAGAAAAGGCTTAACTTGCTGGTGTGAGATCACTTTTTATCATTGAAGAAAGTGACGGACCCTTCTGGGGACTTCTCAGTAGACGTTAAAGTAACATACTCAGCTTAAACGATCACCTGCTGAACTTAAAGATCCACTTTGAAAGATGGAGCAAAGATGCCAGCTCATTCCTGGAGGGTGAAGTACTTTTCAACGAGGATATTGTTGAGCGCCACAAAGACACAGGAAGGTGAGAACACAGGAAGGTCTGGAGCTGATCATGTCATCCATGCTGATCCTCCTGGAAAGACAAGCTGCTGACTAACTACCAGGTGGGAAATACTGGGACCCATCAGAGGAAGTGAGGGCACATGCATCAAATGCGCCAACCACAAAGGTAGTGTCAGAACGAGATATTGGAAATATCGGAAACACCTAGAAAAACTGAATATCTAGTAAATAATAACAAGTAGGCCCACCCTTTGCCTTCAAAACAGTTTCAGTCCTTCTAGGAATGTTGTCATACAATTTTTGAACTGTGTGTAGTGGGATATAGGCCCATTGTTCAATAAGGACAGTGTCCAGTTTTTTGAGGGATGAAGGAGGTGGAAATCTAGTTTGCGCACTCTGCGCTCCAGAACTTCCCATAAAGGTTCAATTATGTTTAGATCTGGTGATTGTGCAGGCCATGGAAGGCTTTTGACGTCATCCTGGTGTTCTTGGAACCATACTTTAATGTTTTTAGCAGTGTGTATAGGGGTGTTATGTTGGAATATGGGGACATCATGAGGGAACAGTGTTTGCACCATAGGGTGCACCTGTATGGAGGACTATTCAACCCAAAATTAAAATGAAAATGAAAACGAAAATGAAAATGAAAATGGAAAATGAAAATGGAGGATTATTCAGCCCAAAATTAAAATGAAAATTAAAATCTTTTCATTTTCGTTTTCGTTTTCGTTTTCGTTTTCATTTTCATTTTCATTTTCATTTTCATTTTCATTTTCATTTTCATTATCGTTTTCATTTTCATTTTCGAGCTGTACTATATGTAAATGAGGGGGTATGGTCTTCCTATCAATCAAAGCAAGCAGGGTGGGCCTCATACAGGTTTAGTGCAGTAGCACTTAATGAACACTAGGGGGAGCATAGCATAGGGATGGGTAACAGTCTATGCTTGATACTATGCTCTCAGGGCACTCGTAAGTTTTAATGGATGAAATGATGAAGAATCTGAGCAGTGTTATAAAGTATTCTTGTTTTATGAAATAAACTGAGCTAGCTAGCCAGCGCTATGCTGTGTAGGCTATAGGTCAAACCTGCGAGGTGGAAAATCCAGGTTCAGAAAGTGAAAGTCCTCCCCAATCATTTGTTACAATCACCTGGATTTGCTAATTGTCTCAATTCTTCAGCCAAGAGGTAGGAGCTAACTAGGCTCATTAGTGAAATCGTGAGTTCATGGGTGGAAGAAACACGGCAGGACTTTTACTTTCTGACCCCTGGAATTTCCACCTCTGCAAACCTGGTAGTAGCCTACGATAGGCTACATTGTGGCAGGTTAAACGTTGGATTGGATGGTTGTGTTGTAGCTACTGCTGGAAATAAATTAAATCCTCTCTTAAAATAAATGAAAAGACCGCAAATGAGTCACTGGATCGTTTAAACTTTTAACCTGGCTCCGGTACTTTAAGCGAACATTAAGGCATTGCTTCAAAAAGTCTATCGACAGCCAGATTCTATTCTATATGTTATGCAAAATGAGAAATGTCAATGTAGGCTATTTGAAAGTGAGTCGGCTTCGTCATACAAAAAATCCAGGGTTAAATCTTAAATTGAGCTTGCTAGCTGTTTATTATTATCCTAAAATAGCTCTCATAAGTGTTTATGTTACCCATCTATCGTTAATTGTGTTTACTGTATTACACACGTCATGTGTGTGCCATGAGTCACTGGACCGTTTATTTTAACCTGGCTCCGATAGATCTAGCTAGCCTACTTCAAACGAACATTAAGGCATAGCTTCTAAAAGTCTATCGAGACATTAATGTATTTGAAAGTGAGTCGGCTTTGTGATATACAGAAAATCCAGGGTTAAATCTTAAATTGAGCTTGCTAGCTGTTTATTATTATCTTAAAATAGCTCTCATAAGTGTTTATGTTACCCATCTATCGTTAATTGTGTTTACTGTAGGCATGTATTACACACTTTGTGTGTGCCATGAGTCACTGGACCGTTTATTTTAACCTGGCTCCGATAGATCTAGCTAGCCTACTTCAAACGAACATTAAAGCATAGCTTCTAAAAGCTAGCTAGATTCATGACGGTCTTCAAAAAATATGGTCGCAAATATGAATGAAAGTGCGTTTTTGCGTTGTGAAAGAAAAAATATTGCTGAAGACAGCTGGAAATGGAACGCACAAAATGGTGCTATGACGTTTTATTCTATCCGATTGTTTTAATACACATCGGAGCTAGAATCCTGAAAAATAAACGAGAATGTCTAAACTTGGAACCTGCCAAGTGTGTCGTTGTTTTTTCCCTGAGGGAATTTCACGAAGCAGAGGTGTAGCCTAGCTACTAAACGAGATTAAGGGGTTAGACAGCTCATTTAAATTTCCACCCTGGATTTTCTGTATATCACAAAGCCGACTCACTTTCAAATACATTAATGTCTCGATAGACTTTTAGAAGCTATGCCTTAATGTTCGTTTGAAGTAGGCTAGCTAGATCTATCGGAGCCAGGTTAAAATAAACGGTCCAGTGACTCATGGCACACACATGACGTGTGTAATACAGTAAACACAATTAACGATAGATGGGTAACATAAACACTTATGAGAGCTATTTTAGGATAATAATAAACAGCTAGCAAGCTCAATTTAAGATTTAACCCTGGATTTTTTGTATGACGAAGCCGACTCACTTTCAAATAGCCTACATTGACATTTCTCATTTTGCATAACATATAGAATAGAATCTGGCTGTCGATAGACTTTTTGAAGCAATGCCTTAATGTTCGCTTAAAGTACCGGAGCCAGGTTAAAAGTTTAAACGATCCAGTGACTCATTTGCGGTCTTCATTTATTTTAAGAGAGGATTTAATTTATTTCCAGCAGTAGCTACAACACAACCATCCAATCCAACGTTTAACCTGCCACAATGTAGCCTATCGTAGGCTACTACCAGGTTTGCAGAGGTGGAAATTCCAGGGGTCAGAAAGTAAAAGTCCTGCCGTGTTTCTTCCACCCATGAACTCACAATTTCACTAATGAGCCTAGTTAGCTCCTACCTCTTGGCTGAAGAATTGAGACAATTAGCAAATCCAGGTGATTGTAACAAATGATTGGGGAGGACTTTCACTTTCTGAACCTGGATTTTCCACCTCGCAGGTTTGACCTATAGCCTACACAGCATAGCGCTGGCTAGCTAGCTCAGTTTATTTCATAAAACAAGAATACTTTATAACACTGCTCAGATTCTTCATCATTTCATCCATTAAAACTTACGAGTGCCCTGAGAGCATAGTATCAAGCATAGACTGTTACCCATCCCTATGCTATGCTCCCCCTAGTGTTCATTAAGTGCTACTGCACTAAACCTGTATGAGGCCCACCCTGCTTGCTTTGATTGATAGGAAGACCATACCCCCTCATTTACATATAGTACAGCTCGAAAATGAAAATGAAAACGATAATGAAAATGAAAATGAAAACGAAAACGATAATGAAAATGAAAATGAAAATGAAAACGAAAATGAAAAGATTTTAATTTTCATTTTAATTTTGGGCTGAATAATCCTCCATTTTCATTTTCCATTTTCATTTTCATTTTCATTTTCATTTTCGTTTTCGTTTTCATTTTCATTTTCATTTTGGGTTGAATAGTCCTCCATACACCTGATCTTGTAAAATGGTTTCATATTGTTTGCTCGTTACACGTCCATGGAGATCAATCATTGGACCCAATGAGTCCCATGAAATGGCTGCCCATACCATTACAGAACCACCACCATACTTAACAGTTGGCAACAGACATTATGGATTAAATGCCTCCTTAGGCTTTCTCCAAACATAAACCTGTCCAGATGTATTAAAAAGAGTAAAAGATGACTCATCAGACTATATCACTTACAGTTGAAGTCAAAAGTTTACATACACCAAATCCATTTAAACTCAGTTTTTCACAATTCCTGACATTTAATCCGAGTAAACATTCCCTGTCGTAGGTCAGTTAGAATCACAACTTTATTTTAAGAATGTGAAATGTCAGAATAATAGTAGAGAGAATGATGTATTTCAGCTTTTATTTCTTTCATCACATTCCCAGTGGGTCAGAAGTTTACATACACTTTGTTAGTATTTGGTAGCATTGCCTTTAAATTGTTTAACTTGGGTCAAATGTTTTGGGTATCCTTCCACAAGCTTCTCACAATAGGTTGTGGGAATTTTGGCCCATTCCTCCTCACAGAACTGATGTAACTCAGGTTTGTAGGCCTCCTTGCTCACACATGCTTTTTCAGTTCTGCCCACAAATTTTCAGTTGGATTGAGGTCAGGACTTTGTGATGGCCACTCCAATACCTTGATTTTGTTGTCCTTAAGCCATTTTTCCACAACTTTGGAAGTATGCTTTGGGTCATTGTCCATTTGGAAGAGCCATTTGCGACCAAGCTTTAACTTCCTGGCTGATGTCTTGAGATGTTGCTTCAATATATTCACATAATTTTCCTTCCTCATGATGCCATCTATTTTATGAAGTGCACCAGTCCCTCCTGCAGCAAAGCACCCCCACAACATGATGCTGCCACCCCGTGCTTCACGGTTGGGATGGTGTTCTTCAGCTTGCAAGCCTCACCCTTTTTCCTCCAAACATAACAATGGTTGCAAACTGTAGTCTGGCTTTTTTATGGCGCTTTTGGAGTAGTGGCTTCTTTCTTGCTCAGCAGCCTTTCAGGTTATGTCGATTTAGGACTCATTTTACTGTGGATATAGATACTTTTGTACCTGTTTCCTCCGGCATCTTCACAAGGTTCTTTGCTGTTGTTCTGGGATTGATTTGCACTTTTCGCACTTTTCGTTCATCTCTAGGAGACAGAACGCGTCTCCTTCCTGAGCGGTATGTCTACGTGGCCCCATGGTGTTTATACTTGCGTACTATTGTTTGTACAGATGAATGTGGTACCTTCAGGCGTTTGGAAATTGCTCCCAAGGATGAACCAGACTTGTGGAGCTCCACAATTTTCTTTCTGAGGTCTTGGCTGATTTCTTTTGATTTTCCTTTGATGTCAAGCAAAGAGGCACTGAGTTTGAAGGTAGGCCTTAAAATACATCCACAGGTACACCTCCAATTGACTCAAAAAATGTCAATTAGCCTATCAGAAATTTATAAAACCAAGACATCATTTTCTGGAATCCATTTCACTATTTTTATTGGGAACATCAATACTGAAATGTGTCAAATATAGAAACATTTAAAAAATGGGATAGTAGGCTAAACAAACAAAAAAAAAAACCCTAATGTGCAACCTGCAAATGTTAGGCTACTATACAAAGTATTCAAGATGAATAAAAAAATAAAAAATAGATTTAAAAAAAATCTAAGCTTCTAGGTTTGTACTTTTTTGTTGTTGTAATATTTTAATGCTTAATCATCAATCATCGCCGCCATATGGCTTTTTTTTTCTTTTTTCTCTATTAATCACACCTTGGCTCTATAACCTGTGTTCTTTGCAATGTCACGTGACATTTTGTAATGAAAGGGTTAAGTTTACATCGCAAATTATTTATCACACTGTTGCAATGTGAAATTTTTAATATTCATGGAATGAAAGAAAATAAAATACCCTTCCGTTGACGATGGTAATGCAATACCACGCATATTCATTGGCTCTGGGTATACCTAAAAATAAGGTATACTGCTTAGCCCTACAAAATTGCAAGTAGCCACATAGCGGACTTCAAAAGCAAGTATTGTGTCCGATATGAGAGTGCAAAGAACGGAAAAGCACCGTATGATGGCTAGTACAGAGCGGACAACTTCATATGCGTTGAGTGGATAGTGCCTGCTACACTTCTCATAACTCGGTCACTGTCCAGTGTTTATATCTGACTTGATTTTGGACTTAATTTTCTGAAATCTGCTCAAAGTGCCAAAAGGCACTTTCTCTTCCGTTCTTTCCAAAGCATTTTGTGGAATATTGTTCTGGATAAGACTGGGTGATAAACATTATCACTTGAGAGCTGATCGAGATACATACGCTACATGGCAAAAAAGTATTTGGACACTACTTAGTCTAGGGCTATTTTTCATGGTTCGGGCTAGGCCCCTTAGTTCCAGTGAAGGCAAATCTTTACGCTACAGTGGAAAGTCTTCCCAGAAGAGTGGAGGCTATTATAGCAACAAAGAGGGAACCAGCTCCATAGTAGTGCCCATGATTTTGGAATGAGATGTTGGATGAGCAGGTGTCCCATATACCTTTGGCCATGTACTGTATTTCCCATGTCCGTATTACAGCCTCACTCAATTTCCAAGACCGACACCGGATAAGCACTAATACTTTTAAACAAGAGCCTATGACAATCACAGTGAGAAGGAAATGATTATAAATCATTTACATATCATTGGCGCTTTAAAAAATGTGTTTAATAATTTAGAGATTTTTCTAAACATGCGCATTTGTGTCCATGTTTAGCGATTAAAAGTTTAGAAGTCACACCCCTTTTGGATACCATGGTAACCACTGCCATATTCTTTTACAGGCCACCTCGGAACTTGGACTCAAGAACCTTCATCACCATTGGAGACAGGGTGAGTAGATGCGGCCAGCTCCGTGGGTGTCCCGGCCCGTGCCGGCATCCGAGCAGACTGGCTCTGTGGATATCTCTCCCCCCCCGTGCTGGCATCAGAGTGGCCAGCTCTGTGAATATGTCTGCCTGTGCTGGCATCAGAAGGGCCCGGTTCCATGGTAATACCCGGCTACAGGCATAAGGAGGAGCACTCATTCTCTGACACTCAGTAGGCACAGCAACATAAATTAGGGCTCCTACGATTCAATTTTTTAGAAAGGTAAATTCAGTTGTCCAAAAATGGCAAATTCCTTTTAATTTATTACGTTTCGAACTATGTCTACAAAACGACGTTGCGATGCAATGTTTGCTGTTATGTCTGCATATGACAAATTATTTATTGACAAATTATTTAGCCTTGTCCATGATTTTATCTCCTGTAGGCTCTCATTGGCATAATGTTATAATGCACTCACAATGACTGTGTAGTTATCGAAAATGTTTTATGGGAAATGTTTGTTGTATTCACATCCTTAGTTGTGATGACTTTTTAATGCATTTACGGCATGTTACCTCGTCGACATTTGCCGGTACTCTGTTATCATTGGGTTTGTAGCCGAAAAATTCCCAGATTGGCGAAGTGGTGTTTTTCTTTGAAACACGATCAGCCATCTTCTCTCGCTTTCTCTTAACGAATGATGACAATCAGTCACGAGATAGGATAATACATTGGCACCTTGGCTGTTACATCTATTGCACTAGCCCCCTCTGCAAGGATGAAAGCAAGCGATCCGACATTGTAATTTGATCCTACATCGTAATTACACTAACCTTCCATTGGAAATTGGAAAATCGATGTAATAACCATCCTCACTCTGTGGTTACCATTGCGCGTCAGATAATTATTTAGTACCAGTATACGAATAGGCTAATGGTAACAAAATAATAAATACAGAGCAAATAATAACAACCCAATATAAAAAATTTAAAAAAAGCAAAGCATACAGAATTCGTTGTGAGGCATCAGAACTAAAATAGAAAATGGAGCGGGAAAGGACGCATCACTCAGATTTGTCGGGCAGGCCACGGCACATGCAGTAATGCAAATATTTTGATTTATACAGATTTTGAAATATAAACTTGCGTATTATTTCCAACCAATATTATTATTTAAAAGTATGTACGTATGTTTTGTCCTTAGAATATCAATAATACATATCCGATATTATTGGATATCGTGACAACCCTATACCGAACACTGCTTTTCTTTTTAACCCCTTCTTGCAGATGCGACATTTGGTCAATTCTCGCCTATTTAGGGGGTTTCTACAGTTTCACCATTTAGAATACTAATTTAGATTAGTTTATTTTCATAATTTAGGCCAGAATAAAGTGCCATAAATGCAAAGACATCTTGGAAAACATGCTGATACTACCTTGTTTCGATCAACAAATTCAGTGCAGTTAGACTCCATAGCTAGCTAGTTATATAAGAGAAAAAACAAAAATGCCAAAATTTGGAAGCTGCTGTTGTGTCGTTGGTTGTTCCCTGAGAACCGGGAGATAGTAGATATGGATGGATAACTTTAAGGGTTTCTTCTCCTGACTTATTTTTCCATAGAGTTCAAAATTTGTTAGGAGAAACAACCCTTCAAGTGATCCATCCATATCTACTGCATATCTGGCAGCAGAGTGATGGTTTGAGGCTCGTTTGATACCTCAGACCCTTGACTTACAGCCATTTAGCCAACCATGGGTTCCATACTATTCCCGTGTAATTTACAGCTTAATCTAGTCCCACCCCCCAATTCCCATAGAGATCCATTCAAATGCAGAGAGGTTATAGTATTGCTTCTAAGAGTACCTGGAAATAAGATATCAGGAGTCTTTTGATATCCTTTTATACAGAATCATGATGGCATCACCTGTTTACCTGTGGAATACCTGTTTGACCTGTTTTTTTTCACAGAATGAATGAATTCTCTAAAACTCCACACTGCTATTATTTTGAACACGCCCCTTTCAATGAATGAGTCAATTACTCAGAACAAGCAGCGTGCATGTCATGACAGTTGGGTCTGTTGTTTTTGTATTACACTACTACATCTACAAGTAAATTATTTGCCATGCAGAAATATCACTACTACTAATAACAGTGGTTCATCAGGTTACTGATGTTGTACTACTATTTTTTTGAATACCACTGTATGTAGCACTCAGTATTTCATTGCAAACTGAACTTTTGCATTTTTGCCAAGATTTCTTTGCATTTGTGGCACTTATTTTTATATTTTTACCTAAATTATGAAAATAAACTTATAAGTTAGTATTGTAAATGGTACAGCTGTGTTGCTTCATTTAAACCATTTTCCAAGTGTCTGTAATGCCTGGAGTTATTACGCCTTAAATAGATGAGTACCTACTAGGCGAGGATTGACCAAATTTGGCATCTGCGTAAAGGGGTTACTGTTTGATTCCATTCTGTGTTGATTTTAAAGTGACTTAAAATGTAGCTGGTGCTTTGAGTAAATTTTAGAAGGCTGCTTTAGTGTTCTAACTTTAGTGTTCTAACTCTTGTACTTGAGTACATTTTCAATAAAGTAATCATACTTTTACTAGTAACATTAGCCCCCGTCACATATTGAGAGAAGGTTTGCACCAATCTGCCCAGTGATGAGTACATGTTTGAAATACAGTACACAACATACCTACAGAACTGTATTGCAGTCAGATATAAAAAACCGAGTACTGGAAATTCCTAATAGGGTAGAGAGCTGAAGTTTGGCTTGGTGCTGCTCATTTGAATTTCCTGTCTTTTGCGGCTTTTGACCAAGCCAAACTTCTCACTTAAACAGTTTTTTATTCTTAATTATATATCTTAATAAATATTGACATTGATAAATATGCAAAAATGTATTGTGATAATATTTTTGGCCATATCACCCAGCTCTAGCTTTAAGCACATGTGCTTCCATGCTATAGGGCTCTGATTATAGCCTGGGGTGTGGATGTAACATTATGGTGCTGGAACCTGTCTCTAGACCAGGCTTGGGAATAGGGAGGAAATGCGGAGGTTTCTTGAACGATACTTCCCATATACTCCTCCCTATTAAATAGAGCGGCGAAAGCTAAATGTAAGCAATCTAGGCCTATGTAGCATTGAAGTCTGGGTTCAAAGTATGTGTTTCTTGGTTTAAATATTTTACTGTGTGCTGAATCCGAGGGCATTTAAAAGGCCTGTTTTGTGTTTTTATATCACTGAGATATATATATCGCTTATATCACTAAAACTCTGTCTCCCATCGTGCTTCCCCTTTCATATTGACGAATCCGTCATCTTGATGTGCGTCTCCAGAGAGCCATGAAAATATGTATACCGCACCAAGCCTGCTGAAAACAAGTAAGAGATAGAGGAGGCTGGACTCGGTCTCACCAGTATGTTCGCACTGAGGTCTTTCGCTTGCTTGTGTTGTACAAGCTGTGTGAACGTGCCGTGTGTATACTGTACACCACATTGTGAGTAAACGTGTTGATTGTCCAGTACATGTCAGGGGTGATGACCTCAGCACAGTGACCCAGAGCTTTCCCATAGTGCACTGTACCCTGGTGTAAGGGGAGAAGGAGCGTATAACCAGAACGTCTGCCCAAAGGTGACGTTTAAACAGGAAATCCTGTGAAAGCAAGAGAACACAGTGTCCCCTGCCTTTCTCCCCCCCACCCCTTGACACAGTGTACTCTTTAGATAAATATTCTTCTGCTATGTTAGAATCTCCTGTATATGATCGTGCAGATTGTATTGTAGTGGAACTGTTACACTTATAACGCTGGGTTTTACGGCATATATGAAATCCAGAGCAAACTGGCAATGAAGTTGGATCAATTGATTAGATATTGTAAATTAACACATCACAGACCCCGCTGGCTACATATATTATTATTTTTGCGCAGATGGCAAATTTGGTCAATTCTCACCTATTTAGTGGGTGGTCTGTTTAAGGCTTTAAAAGCATCACAGAAACTTGGCAAATGGCTTAAATGAAACATGACAGTTGTACCATTTACAATGCAAATTTGTTTATTTTCATAATTTAAGTCAAAATAAAGTATCACAAATGCAAAGAAACTGGAAAATAATGTTGTTTTTTTTTAGTTTGCAATGAAATACAGAGAGCTACATATGTGAAACAAGTAATTCTATATATATTCTATATACGTATATTTCCTGGATCATAAACTCTGTGTCCACAGGTGTGCAAAATCTGAGGATATGCAGAACTACTAAAGATCTATGATGCAAAATATAGGCAGTGTACCCTGTTGTCAAGTTGTGTGTCCAAATCTAAATTGTGCACTGCTCTAAATCATAAAATAATGATATATTTAACAACAAATCAACTGTTTTGGATCATAAAACTCACTTTTGCATCATTTTCAAGTGGGAATTATTATCTTTTCATCAGTGTAGGGGAGTCGATATCTATGGGTCCAAAACCCTATCCAATACATTTCATAAAATGAATAAAATTAGTTTTGTCCATTATAAAGCATATACCCCTTCTGATGGTTTAAAGGGTTAGTTTGGAATTTTGGACATAATGTCTCATTTATGACTTACCCATGATGTTGTTGATTGATGGAGACCATTTTCAGCTGATTTCATGCTGTCCTTCTTGTGGACATACACACGTTGCTAATGCTAGCGCAAGTCTATGGTAACCGGTAGAATCCAATACCAAACGCACTTAAACACTCCACAGTGCACCCAAAGCAAATAAAATATGACGACAGTCTATTGGGGTTCATTTGAGTGTTTATACCATCATTTTTGAAGTCAAACTATCGCTGAATCCTTTACTTTGTGCTACTCGACAGTATGTAAACCTTTTTTATTGTATTTTTATTGTATTTTTCAGTATTTTTTTATTTATTTATGAATTTTTAAAAATGTTCCCATTCTAATGACTCCAAGGAAGATTTTACATTCATCTTGCACATATCAGCGCACAGTAAATTGGAATGTGTATTTTCCATGCCTTCAGTGACAAGTATAGCCCAGGAAGATACAAATCCTAAAGCCTATATTATGTACAGTGCATCCGGAAAGTATTCACAGCGCTTCACTTTTTCCACATTTTGTTCTGTTACAGCCTTATTCCAAAATTGATTAAATTCATTTTTTCCCTCAAAATTCTACACACAACACCCCATAATGACAATGTGAAAAAAGTTTTTTTGAGATTTTTGCAAATTTATTAAAAATAAAAAAATAAAATTTCTCATTTACATAAGTATTCATACCCTTTGCTTTAACGTATTTTAAAGTTAAAACGTATTTTAACTTTAAGGGTTGTTTCTCCTGACTTTTTTCCCCATAGAGTTCTATAGGAAAATGAGTCCGGAGAAATAACCCTTGCAGTGATCCATCCACATCTACTCCATATCTGGCAACAGAGTGATGGTTTGGGGCTCGTTTGATAGCTCAGACCCTTGATAACTTACAGCCATTTAGCCAGCCATGTGTTCCATACTGTACCAGTGTAATTTACAGCTGAATCTAGTCTCACCCCCCAATTTCCATAGAGATCCATTCAAATGCAGAGAGGTTATAGTATCGCTTGTAACAGTACCTGAAAATAAGATATCGACAGTTTTTTGATGTTGATGGTCACAGACTTCAGGAAGTAACAGCATGTAAAGGATATGCGACCAAATATGAAATATGATACTTTAAAAATACGTTAAAGCAAAGGGTATGAATACTTATGTAAATGAGAAATTTTATTTTTTTATTTTTAATAAATTTGCAAAAATCTCAAAAAAACTTTTTTCACATTGTCATTATGGGGTTTTGTGTGTAGAATTTTGAGGGAAAAAATTAATTTAATCAATTTTGGAATAAGGCTGTAACAGAACAAAATGTGGAAAAAGTGAAGCGCTGTGAATACTTTCCGGATGCACTGTACAATAACATTACAATAAAATAATATTCCACCAACAAGAAAATGCTGCCAAATGTTCTAGCTTCAAAGAAAGTCAGTCCATCAAACATAAAACATGACTGATCAATGAATGCACTACACTACAGTGTGTGAAATGCGAAAATAACCACATCTAACATAGCCTACTGGACAAGACAGTGTTCGAGTGGAAAAACGAATGTACATATGGAGCCAGTGAGAAGAACGCCATATTATAACGGCATAAGCTGTACTTTTTCATATCAAAAAAACTCCCGTCAGCGAATGCGTTTTCTGTAGCTGTTTGCGTCATAGATTGACTAGATTAAAAATGCTGTTACGCTGGGCTGTAATTTATTGTTCAAGGCATCGCAGAAAAAATAGCAGCAAAAAATAGTATATCCTTTGAAAAGGATATACTGTCCTCTATCAGATAAAACTGTTGTGAATAAAACCGGAATGACGTGTGATACTTCAGAGCTGCAGGTAGGGCGTAAGGGGTACTGCGCGCAGGCTTTCCACATTATGTAGTAACGTGCTGAACTGGTGTGTATTTCTCAAACAGATTGTCCAAGACAATAAATGACCACTGAATTTTGAAAGGAACATCTCTAGGTGTAAAATTGTGCATTTGAGTGAGCAGGTCTTTTCACTGCTTTTTTGGCATACGATCAGGCTATTGTTGGGTTTATCTTGTTGCTATGATGAAATATTCTTTTTATATGATGAATAAATATATTTATGAACCCACACATAGACGCTATTGTCCACTATGTCACGCATGGGTAGGTATAGTTGCAGGCGAGACTGGGTGGGGGGTTGCTACAGGAAAATAATTTTTGAAACTTTTATAAACTTTGTATTCTACAGAGTTGTCACAAATCGTGTACCAGTAAAGATGAAACATGGAGTCTGTGGTTTCCACTCATAGTTTGAATATCTCAGTTCAGCAAAATCTTGGCGCCGGCGGCATGGTCACTAGGCATCTGCGCAAAGGGGTTAAGCATCATTTGAACGTGAAATCAGCAGCTAAAAAGTACTGACTACTAGTGTTGCACGGTACATCGAAACTTCGGTACTTTTTCGATACTTAAAAAAAAAAAACGGTTCGGTATTAGAATTTTCCGACGTTCGGTACTTTTAGGTCAAATGTGTGCTCTGCTGTTATGTGTCTGCATTAGTGATTGAGAGGATGAAATGTGAACGTTAGCTAACAATACTACGAGTCTGATTCTCTCACACGCGCGATATTGTTTTTGGCCGGCAGAGCTATATAGGCTACTTTACGTTACCTACTAAACTAACGCCTTACTTCCACGGAGAATTTAGGTGAGCACAAAGTAAAGGATTTAATGATAGTTTGACTTGAAAAATGATGGTATAATCACTGAAAATAACCCCGATAGACTGTCGTCGTATTTTATCATGTCACGTATAGAAACAATAATATTTTTTTAAAACGTTGTACAAATGAGTATTCGCCGTTTTCCCTTGCTTACTGTACTATATACAGTAGGCTACCTGATGCACTTTCGGTTTAGAAGACACCTCATTTTTTTTCTCCAAAATCTCTCGTATAAATATGTTTAAGAAACCAAGTACTTACCAGTATATTCAGCTACAGCTGTTTTCTGATGAACCCTGAAGAGTTTATCTTGTTATATTTCGCCACAGTCCCGTATAGTCGACATTTCCGCAGTGACCACCCCTCTCACTTAGGGCTGAAATACGTTGCTGTACCTAGCTACTTGTGTGAATACACACGCGCTTTCGTACGTTCTTTTTTAAACGTATTTAAATAAATTAGGCGACGTATGTTATGGTTATTATACTGTATGTGACTATTCTGAAATAAATGTATTCTGTAGCACATTTCTGAATGATACAGCTTCTTCTTCAGTTCGAACTTAAAACCATGGATGTGCAGGGAATATTTTTTTAGATATTGACATTTAAATAAAACTAGTAGAAACCAGGTGGAAATTGCCTCTGAAGGGCCAAAGTAAATAGGGTTAAGGTCATTTCAGTAGAGGTACCGAGTATCGAATCAGTATCGTTTCAGTTTCAAGTACCGTTTCAGTATCGAGTATCATGATACTAAACCTGGTATCGGTATCGAAGTCAAAATTTTGGTATCGTGACAACACTACTGACTACTAACCTGAGAGCACACTTTTTACCTTTATATGCACTTGGGTTTCCTATTGCACAAGTTTAAATCTTGTAGACTGATGGACAGAGTAAGTTATTACACAATGGTGACTATGACAAAATATGACAAAAGGATTATCTAGAGCAGGGGTGGGCAACTCCAGGCCTCGCGGGCCGGTGTGTATGCAGGTTTTTGCTGCCACCAGTTAGCAATTATTTAATTAGCCCAATCGTTTACATGATCTGATATTTTAATCTACATATCCGCGATATGAACAGCAGCTGATGAATGTTCTTGTGCCGGTATGCGTGTATTGTAGCGTTTTATCGTTCTGTAATTTACGAGTGAATCATGATTGTGTGTATGACTAATTAGCTGATTGAGCCGTGGTAACTAGTGGCAGTAAAAACATGCATACACACCGGCCCGCGAGGCCTGGAGTTGCCCACCCCTGATCTAGAGTATCCTTTGTGAAAGATAGATAAAAGAAATCGTGAAGTTCCTTTCCTTATCAATACAAGAAATTTGAACGGTCCTTAGCATGGCTGCCCGGGAATTATTTCCGGTTCATGCGATCTAAAGGATCCTTCCTTGCTCGAATTTGACTATTGGAATGCAGCCTCAATCCAGTTGACGTCCATGCTGTGCAAACAGAAATGGCTTTAAAGCACTTATTTGGAAATTTGGAATTGAATTTGAGAACTATAAATCACTAGTATCAATTTTTTTCTTAAAATCTTTGAACATCATTCATAAATTTGTTACTGTTACTCGGAATTACACAATCAGCCTTGACATTGTGCCTCTGTCTCCGCAGAATTTTGAGGTGCAGGCGGATGACCTGGTGTCGCTGTCGGAGTTGGGCCGAGGAGCCTACGGAGTCGTGGAGAGGGTACGGCACGCGCAGAGCGGAACCATCATGGCCGTCAAGGTGAGAGATGCACGTCGTATGCACACATAAATATAAACATTTTGTGTTGTCATAAGCTGACATCCATGCAAACATTTGTGAGTAGAACTTTAATGGATTCTTTCATTGAACAAAAAACATGAATGTTGAATAAAAGAAATGTGTTTCCTAACCCCCCCCTCAAAATAAAATTGATTCAAAATGGATGTAGTTCTTGGGCTCAAATATAGTAGTGTGGCCTCAATAGCCTTGCAGTAGTGTGCAGGGTGCTAGGAATTATCTGTGCATGTGATAAAAGAATGCACTGCACATGTAATAGAGTACTCAAGTGAGTACGTCAGACGTGGAAGGAGTTTGGTTTCGGAAGTAAATTTCCTATGACAGATAGAATGGACTTCGGAGACTATCGACAATTTCTTGAAATCTGATTTATAGAATGAGCCGAAACATTCCTGGATTAGCCTGTGTGGTATAAGGATATAGAGCATACATTTCATGTTCCAATTTTTATTTTTTAAAGTAATGATTAGTGATTTGTAGTCTGGTTTGTAGTCCACTTTAATGGACTACATATCCATTACTGCACCGCACGGGCGGTTCTCGACCAATCAGATATCATCTTGTCTGGACATTTTTGGCAGTGCATACCACCTTTCTGTTATCAACATGATTTTAAATAGAAACCACCTACCTTTGTACATTACATTACATTACAGGCATTTAGCAGACACTCTTATCCAGAGCGACTTACACAACTTTCTTTTAATTTTTTTAAATTACATTTATCCATTCATACAGCTGGATATATACTGAAGCAAGTCAGTACCTTGCTTAAAGGGTAAGTTCGCTATTTTGGACCTTGGACCCTATTTGCGGTCCGTCTTCCATGAACCTGACCCATGAAGTCAATTTTTTCGCTGATCGGTCCAGTATTGAGTTCGGTACAGATTTCCTGTAGGCTCTCACTGGGCTACAATGGAAGTGAACGGGGCAATCAGAAATGTTCGATAAATGTGCTTTCATGTACAATAAATGAGACGGGAAGGTCAGGGTGTATTGTTACCGGTCTCAGTATGCTCTCCTGTGAAATGTATCTCAATCCGAACATTTTTACGTGCTTGGCATGGCTTGGAAGTAAGCATTTCTCTGTTGCTTGTTTGCGCTGCACTCGCGGAGTACTATGTGTCGGGGGTAGGGGAGCGGGAAGGTGTGCCGGCCGTTTACGAAACTATCTAGCTGAGCAGTCTGCGTTTGTTTACCTGCAGCAACGTAGGCTACAATTTCCACAAAAAAACTTGGATGATGGATGACTATAATGATTACGAAGACGAAGAATTCGATTTTGACTGACGTTACTGGCTACAGATTTGAGCCAGAATACACGGACACGGAACTACAAGAGATGGATGATAAGAGAGCAAGAGAAGAGAGAGAGGCTGAAGTTGCGCAGGTAATGTTATCCGAAGTCGCTGCCGAGGCTAGACCAAGAATTTCGGGGGACTTTTGGTGTTCTTGCAAGAGGTGCAAGCAGATGCCCAGAGAGGAGGAAAGTTTGTGTTGTAGGGAGTGGGATCTGTTGCTACCGAATGCCATTGAAAACCTGGATGTATCCGTGGATGACACTGGATCATCTCAATTGATTACCATTACACTATGACTGCCAACAGATATGTGATAGATGAGAACTTTGGACAGGACACCATGCGTCAAGCATTTGTAAATAAAACATTATAGAATTGTAAAAAGTTATAGTTGATGAACGTTTCCGACAGTTTTGTTACAAGAAAACAACTTATGTCAAGCTCGGATTTTGTTAGTTGGTATTGAGTGCTGGGTCAGAGGACGCGCTCAAAAAAAATAAAAATGTTAGTAACGTTATAGCTAGCCTAAATATAACTTACCTCCGCTCCGGTGCTTGATAGTGCTGCAGGTCCGACACGAGGAACAGCTGTGTTCTTTAGAAACCAGTGTTTTGCTTCTGATTTGCGGTTACAGAAATCAGTAGCGTCGAAATGCGCTCCACAAACTCGCGAGTCTGCCAAACGGAGTTGATTGACTGGAGTGTTTATGTCGATCCGTAAGACAACCAGCCAAAGTCTCAATCTTTCTGGGTCAGAGAACGGGAGCCTGTGAAAACTGGTATTTGAGCGTCCAGACATTTTATTCCCACAACCGGGGACTGCACATTCGCGCACCATTGCTGTGATGAATTAGCCTATTACAAATGATGATTACAAAAACTGCGTTACAAATATTTCTGCTGTAGGCTACTAGCTAGTAAACTCCAACGGGAGGTCAGGATTTGTGATCAACTGCTTTTCAAGCGGCCCCCCCCCCCCTCTCTCTACAACGTAGCTAGACTACGGAAGTTTACAGTGCGAGGTAGTGCGGTCGGAGAAATAGTTCTGTTTCAAATGGAACTGTTGTTTCAACGTTCGGTTTGCGTTTGCGATAGCCTACATTTCACAGGAGAGCATACTGAGACCATAAGAATACACACTGAGCTATAAAAGCACATTTATCGTTGTTTTTCCATAACATTTCTGATTGCCCCGTTCACTTCCATTGTAGCCCAGTGAGAGCCTACAGGAAATCTGTACCGAACTCAATACTGGACCGATCAGCGAAAAAATGGACTTCATGGGTCAGGTTCATGGAAGACGGACCGCAAATAGGGTCCAAGGTCCAAAATAGCGAACTTACCCTTTAAGGGTACAACGGCAGTGTCCTACCTGGGAATCGAACCTACAACCTTTCGGTTACAAGCCCAGTTCCTTAACCATTACACTTCTTTATAGGGGCAATATTTATGCCACAGCTGCCGACTTTTAACATATTTCTAGATGATTATGTAATGTAAATGGACATAATTCGATGCAAATATGCAATCTCTTTACAATGGAATGGGAAATAGTATTAGGATCTGCCAATTCGATGCAAATACAAAAATTGTGATAATCCCTTATGCAATTAAGTGGATTCTTCTTATCTTTCATGCATAAACCGATCAATCAATGTTGTTTTGAACTATCTAGTACTTTAGCCTACCAAGATATTTTATGGTACAGTAGAACCTCTACTATCCAGCATATACTTTCCGGAATGTTCTACTTCCTGTTTTTTTTTTTTTTTTTTGGTGTTTGTCAAGGTGGGTTTTTTTTATTTGGTGATTTTTATTTTTTATTTATTTATTTTTTTTCCCTCCCCCTACCCTAAGTGACCTGTGTAATCAGCCCATCGCACACCTCTCCCACAGACTCACAGGTGGGGATGGGGGAATAATTAATATGTGATTTTAACAAATAAATTGTAATTAAACAAAAAATTGGAAATACGCCTGGGCGCGAAGTTTAAACATGATTCGGGGGCTTGGTAAACAAATATCCCACCAGCCCAACACCGAATGTGCATTGTGGTAACTTTGTTTTGTTGTTTATTCGTGAGGACAATTCATGAAATGTGTATTTTTCTTTGAAAATAGCCAGTCCTTTAAAGTTGTTTGGGCAGCAGGTGGGGGCCCAGAGCAATAAAATAATAAATTGGCTTGAAGCAACAAAAATACTGTACTAATATGGCTCCTATGTTATCTTTGGGGCACGTTCAACAATCTGGAATTTTCTACCCTCTAGGGGATTCCAGATTTTCTACCTTATAGGTTCAACAAGTCATTACTTGGTGAAACTAAGTATGGGAAATTGATGAGCTCCAATGTGGAGAGTTCCAGAGAGAGACCCATTGTGTTACATGAAGAAACGAGCACTTGGCTGCAAACCCAGAAATGTGCAGTGCAGAGAGACCAAGCAAGGCACTCCGCATCACTGAGCTATCCTAGAAGGAAATGCAGTACATGGTGAAAAATGTAAGCTCAGTCTCCTCTCCAGGTGCCAGCAGTATACCTTACAAGGTGTGCAAAAAGTGCCCAAAATTTCTCCGATGGCTTTGGAAGTATATTTGGAGGATTTGCAAAAAGGGTGCCATCCCAGCTACCTGGAAAAGAGAAGAAGGGTGCTTTTTCCCTAAAAAAAAAAAGACTCCCTGAGTGATCACTCAGTTCAGGACCATCTCTCTGCTCGGTGGAGAAGGTAAGATCATCTTCTCAGTGCTGGCCAAGAGGATGACTGCATACATGACGGATAATGGAAATATTGACACCTCTATCCAAAATGGTGCGATTCCAGGCTTTTCATGGTGCCTGGAAGACACCGGAGTTCTCAGTCACCTGATCCAGGAAGCTAAGGCAAAGGACAGCGACAGTTGTCTTACAGTTGTCTGGCTGGACTTAGCTAATGCACATGGGTCCATCCCCCATAGCCTGATCCAAGCAGCAATTAACCACTACCATATCCCAGTCCACATCAAGGGAATGATCACCAGTTTCTTTTGAGGCGTCAAGTTTTCCACCACTAAAACCCCTCACTTATCCTACAATTAAAATATACTGTCGAACAGTAACCTGGCGGAGTCAATTAACAAGTCAAAACAGTCTAAATCAGATTTTAAGATTGAATAATTAAAGGAAAACCAGTCAGTTAGAATAATGAATTGGAATCATACATTCATTAACCTCTTCCTACCAAGGGCAAAATATACCAATTTTCGCCTGTTTTTACTAGTGACCAACAAAGCTGTTTGTCTCAAAAACTGTAAAGGCTACAAATATGGTTCATAGCTTTTATTAAAACGGAGAACTGCACTGTTATGACTAAGTAGTCATAATTCATATACATATACTTTTTGCTACTTAACTACAACAATTTATGTACAGAAATTGTGAAAAAATAAAATTCAAAATTTCTGATTTTTTACCTGATGAGCTACAAGAGCTATGGAGGAAATAACTCCTCTTTGTGATTCCTCAATATGCTGCCTATCTCTGCTAAAAAATATGGTGTCAATATCTCAAACCATTCAAATTCTACAGAGCTTTTTTTCAGGTGAACCATTTCGGTTACTAAAGTTGGCACAAATTGTGCCAAATTGTGCAAAATGGCAAGGTTCCAGAAAAGTTTCAATACGATTTATTTTTTTAAGTTTTACAATAAAATTTGTTAATTGGCAATAAAAGTTCATTTTTAGATGTGTTTTTGGTGTGTTTCATATTACACAACTAACTAGCCTACCTGTGGTCCCCAAAAAGCTCTCCAAACCCATGTAGCAGCACAGTGAATCTTGTATTCCACCAGAGTCCCATTAGCCAGAAATGAGTCCAGGTATATGCAAATGGGATATAAAATCAAATGTCCACCCTAGATAAAATAAACCCCAAAATAAATACCACTTTCCCAGAAGGAAAGGATATATCTTAAGGATATTTAATCAAAATATTGAGGTGAGCCGTTTATTATATATTATTAAATTAATTAAATATATAATTTAATAACTTCCGTAACGCCCGTGTTACCGCTAGGGTGCGTTTGGCAGCAAGAGGTTAATGAATGTAGGCTCACTACTTATAATTTACAGAAAATAAGACATTAAACCAAACGTTGAATTGAATTACCAGTAGAGAGAGAGACTTATAAGCCAGACCTTGCCAGAATATTCCAGTTTCAGCACAGCAGGAACAAAAGAAAAGCGAGCTATAAAAACACAACCAAGGAACCAACATCGAAAATAAGAGGGGGAAAAAAACTTCTCTAAGACTTCCAGAACCACTGCAACGCCAAACTCAAAATGAACTTAAACTGTACTCCTCAAAACTGAACTTTCTTCTTGCCACCCCCCCCCGCTCCACTCCCCCAATTCAGTCATGCCGAGGTAAGGTGTGGAGGGGGGGGGGGGGGGGGGGGGGGGGGGTCAGACTCCTTTATGACAAGGATTGGCTTATCTAGAAGCTGACAATTTAACTTATTAAAGTGATTTTATGTTGTTTAAAGCAGGTGAGCTCCATGATGATATTAGAAAAATATAATATCCTTTTTTTTTTAAAGAGACCAAACATGAATATTATAGGAGGTAGTTCAGCTCAGCTACTGAAAACCTCTACAAAAAGATGTATGCTCCTGATTTTACCAATGGAAGTGGTTGTAGTGCAAACGTTAAGTCTAGGAAGTTATGTAATCTTCAAATTTTGGTAAAATATTACGTCCACCTGACAAGACCAGTGGTAACACCCTGCTCTCCGCTTGAAACTGGAATTGCTCCAAAATGATAAACTGCAAACTGGCATGCCTCCACAACCATTATCTACCTAGACATTTACACTTTCAATTGATTCATTCAATTAAATGTCACAGATTGGCATTCAATTTTAAAATCAAAAAAGGAAACTATGAACCGTATGGTATTCTAAGCCTCACTGGCCCCTAAATAGTTTTGTGTTCTGTGTCTCCTCAGAGGTAATAAAACTCACAGAATGGTTCCATCCTAGATCTATGTATAGATAATGAGCTCAGGACATTTCCTTTGATATGGTGGGGAAGAGAGGAGAGAGAAAGAAAGGAACAAAAACAGGCAGTACTGCAGTATTCTTATGGCTTTCAACCAGACCAGGCCTCTTCATAACAATGTGATATTATATGGACCATAAACAAGTTATGTTGTCTCTCTCTCGAAGGCCGTAATTTAAGAACAACATATCCGACACATTTAAGTTGTAGCCATGGTATAAGATATATAAACCACACAGTGTATGTTATGAGCAAGGTAAGACCGAAAATCATTGTGGCCGTTGTGGGACGAAGAGGGATTTTTCCACTTTTTCCTCCGTTAAGCACTCGGCTAGCCAGTTAGTAACTTGGATCTTATTGCTGGGGAGGTTTTGTGGTGTTTTTATTTATTTATTTTATTTTTTTGCGCCCCCTCAGGAGCTAACCTATCTGTTGTAAGAGTTTTCCTCCGTTATTAACTAGCTAACTGTAGTTTATTGTAATTCCGGTTAGTTGTATATGGTTTTATATAAATAAAGTATTACCTAGTACAAGGGTTTATTTTCTTTCCTTCTTATTGCTATTCCGTAAACACTAGTGGATTAACTTAGAACCAAATTGCTTTCGCATCTGGTCATTCCTTTTTTAGTGTCATTAATTAAACGTTTAGGGGTCGATGATTTTGTACAAGCAGACCTTTAGTAAAATGACCCCTTAGAGTACTCTGAGCAGTTCTGGGCACCGTATTACAAGAAGGATATAGAAGCACTTCAAAGGGCAACTAAAATGGTTTCTGGTATGAAAGATTTAGAAAGTTATGACAGAAGACTTAAGATGCTTAATCTCTTTAAGCGTAGTAAAAGGAGACTTGGGGGTGATTTCATTGAGGCTTTGAAATTATTAAAAGGGATTATTAACAAGGTGAACTACAAGAGATTCTTCAGGCTGAGTTCTGTCAGTAGAACGAAGGGGCATCGATGGAATTTAGCAAAATCTAAATTCTGCACTGATATCAGGAAGTCCAACCCAAGGGAGAGGAGAGCCATGGTTCAGGCTGAAGTGAGGAACCTGGAGGAGGAGGAGGAGGAGGAGGAGGGAAGGAGGTCAAGAGCTGTTGAGTTGGGGTCTGGACAGTGGGACCTCCCCAAGAGAAAGATCACATGGGCTGACCTTTGGAAGCTGGAACCATTCCGCATTTCCTTCTTGCTGCGGGCGGTCTACGACACCCTTCCAACCCCAGTGATTTTGCACAGGTGGGGAATGAGGGAATACCCACTGTTCAAACTCTGTGGAACTAGGGGGAACCATGGCACATATCCTGTCTGGTTGTAAGACAGCACTGACCCAGGGAAGATAAAGGTGGTGGCAGGACAAGGTTCTAACTGTGCTCGTGGCCACCCTGGAGCAGGAAAGAAGAAAGAAACGCCTAGCCAGTGCAAAGCCAATGCGTGCAATCACCTTTGTCAAGGAAGAAAGCCTTCAGCCCAGAGTACAGCAAAGCCAAACCTTCTGCAATCAGCCCAAGAAAGGCAACCTGGGAATAAAGCTTTTGTTCCCTGATGTGGTCCTGTCGATGACCCTGAGGCGCGATAGTCATGTGGTCAATGCAGGGGAGAAAGTTCATCCTGGTGGAGCTGACTGTACCATGGGAGGAGGGTTGTGAGGAGGCATCGGTGAGGAAACATGCCAGATATCATGATCTGGTGTAGGACTGCAAGGTCAAAGGCTGGCAGGCTTAGCTGTTCCCAGTGGAGAAGGGATGCAGAGGATTCCGTGCTCAATCCATTTGGAGTCTGCTTACAGCCATAGAATTGAGATGAAGGGAAAGAATGTCAGCAGATCGTGGATTGGAGGCAGCAGAAAGAGCCTCATGTTGGCTCTGGAATTGGAGAGAGGAAGTGAGTTGGAAGCCAGGAGGAGATGGGCAATGACTTGACCACCACTGCTGACCTACCAGCTGGAAAGTGTTATGGTTAAGGGTCGAAACACGTGAGGAAGGTTGTGTACCGAGACTACCGTCTGATGACATCAACTCCTGGCCAAGGCAACAGCTATCAATGCATGGCTGTAAGTGAGGCATCACAAGATATATTGAAGATCTGGGATTTTCTACCCTCGGGGAATCCGGATAGTATTCGGAGTAGTAGTAGAGTTTCTATTGTTTTTTTTATACCCAATGTGAAAAATATTTCTAAGCTAGTTTCACAGAAGTTTTTTGTAGTATGATCCTTACAAATGAATAAACATATATCAAAGTTATTTCTAATATATATTTCGGAAGCATTGGTTTCAATTTAATAGGCACTGTTGCTTAAGGCCTAGAAAGATGATGGACTGTTTTTCTTACAGAGAATAAGAGCAACAGTCAACATTCAGGAACAGAAGGGGTTATTGATGGATTTGGACATCTCCATGAGGACGGTGGACTGCCCCTATACCGTCACCTTCTATGGGGCACTGTTTCGGGAGGTGAGACCCATGCTCTGACCTGACTTTGTACTCATAATCAGGTGGTTGCTGGTTCAGATCTCAGGGGAACTATCTTGTGTAAGATAATTCGCCTAAATTGTTAAATTGTAGATAAAGTGTATAATAATTAATGCTGGGGTATGCAGGTTTTTGGCGTGAGCAGAATCTGGGCAGAAGGACAAAGATTTTGAATGTATACAGTGGCGAAAACCCCACCCCCTCCTCTTTTTCCCTTCCCCCGGCCCCTCCCCCCAAGCACATGAACGCGCGCTGACCTGGTAATGATAGTAACATAGAGAACTCACATTGGCATCTTCACCCACCTGCGTGTCATCATGTCACATTCTCAGGTAAGAGAAAAAATAAACTCTTATTGTATTGAACGTAATCAATGAACATATATAGGCCCTATTTTACTTGGAGCTAACGTTACACAGCAAGTATAATATTTACGAAAGATTTGAATTTGACACTGAATTGTTGGCTAGCTAGCAGTAGCTTGATAGCTTTGGTAACGTTAGCTGCCTATGTTGCTAGCTAGCAAACTTTAGACAAAAAAAATAAAAGCAAGGTAAAGACAGCAATCGCTATAACTTACTAACGTTACTAGTACAACACTTCAAGCAAGTAACGTTAGCTGCCTTGCTGACTATTCCTGTTGCATCAGTGAAAGTAGACTGACATTTGTTTATTACATTTTAGAGTTTCCAGGATGAGAACATTGTCTCTGATCGCAAGTAAAGCCTAAGCTAGCTAGCTATCGATTGCTAGCTTGATAAAGTTAGCTACCTAGCTAGCTAGCTAAGAATACACAGCTGATAACACACATCCCTGTGAACCTAGCTAGCTAGGATGATATTGGCTACATCTCCATGACAGTAGCTATATGACTAGCTATCTTAGCTAACATAGAACTAGCTATGGTTAGCAGTGGGATCACATCCCGGCATTGGGCTTATACTAACGTAAGCTAACGTTACGTTGGCTATCCTTACAGTTCGGGACAATAACAAATTCACAAAGAAATAATGTTAGACCAAGCAAGATAAATTACCTGTCCAGTAGAAATAGAGCGAGCTCTGCATCACTTTTCAGGTTTTTTAGGTCCCGTAGCTCTCACCATCTTTGATATGCCTGTCCGATGTTGACTCTGGTTTTATTTCTAGCTCGATCAACTTCTTTTCTCAATGTCTCCTTTTCTTCTTCATTTTTTCTTTTCTTTGTTACTTTAGTTGAATACGCTGTTGTTGGCAAAGCTGGTATAAGAAATTTCGGCTGCTGCTTCTCTGCCATGACTACGTTGCTGTGGCCAGTGAGTGAGCCTCTCGGGGACGCGCGCCACAATTTTGATAGGCAGGTTAAGACCGCCTCCTGGCTGAGAGCTGCCCTGATTGGATGTTGGCTACAGGGAGCGCAGAAAAACTGAAGTCCCTGAAAATCTGTCCTGGGACAGCCACAGATATCGGATTTTTTCCCAGAGCAGTTGATTTATTGCTAGCTGTCGGAATGTGAAGAGAATTTCACCAGATATTACCAAAAAAAAATCGCATACCCCAGCTTTAAAGCTATGTGAGATGCACTGGGTATATAACCTCCACTGAGTAAATGTACCTTATTATGCATTATGTTTGAAAAATGCATGACTGCTTATATAAAAATGAAAAACCATTACTGTGATCACTACTCCCAACTATGACCTAACCAAAGACCAGTAAGACCAGTGTTCACTGTCAGTGAATGTTTGCATGTGTGTTTTGTTGTCAGGGTGACGTGTGGATCTGCATGGAATTGATGGACACCTCTCTTGACAAGTTCTACAAAAAAGTGGTTGAGAAAGGCAAGCGGATTCCAGAGGACATCCTGGGGAAAATAACTGTCTCAGTGAGTGCCTGCTTAATGGCGGTAACCCTGGCCGAGTCTTTCAGCAATTTGGAAAGACTTTATTTGTGTAGACAGGTTAGCAGTCTGCACAGTCTCAACACCAGATACTCTGAAGGGAAAGTAATATTGTAGGTACAGTTTCAGATTAGTTCCCTGCAATCTGACTGATTCTAGCCAGTTTTGACCAGCATTACATTTTAGATGAAAGGTAGTTGGCTTGAATTGATGCTTCCAGTTGATCTCAATAAGGGCCTGAATAGGGCCACCAGTTTCTCGGCCATGTGACTCGCAGGGATTTAAACTCCACTATTATCCTCTTGTGGCCCCTGTTGGCACTCAAATGGCAAATCCAAGTGACTAATAATACAGTTGAGTGGCTAATTGAGACGTTTATAATCAATTATATCAATTGACCTAATACATGAATCAGAGATGGGGAAGTGAACATGAATGGAACTTCAAATGACGCAAAAAGCATATTTTTGAGCAAACGAGTGCAACAGTGTCCACCTGATGCATTACACATAGTTTGTTTATTTTGTTCAACTTCAATGTAATAATTAAGGCTGGATGTTTGTCGTGGAAAATATTGGCTATAGTCAGTCGCGGCAAATTTGTTGAAAATCACAGAAAACTGAAAAACGCGGCTGAAATCACAAAGCGTTTTTAAAAAACGTTCATTTTATTAAATTAATGAGATTTTATGCACAGCAGACAATTGAAACATGCACAACTGTAGCAAAAAGTCAACTGGCAGTTGCCGGCCGGTTGGAACAAGTCGCATTTAATCTTAATTCGCTCCATCACGGAAAGAAGGAGCATATTTTTTTGCCTTTAATTTAACAGAACATTGTTAGAAACAGAGCATGCTCAAATTGTATTGCTAAAATAATAAGACGGGGTTACTGTTTGTCCATTTTTACTTATTTAAAGTTTCTTTTTGTACATCATTTTGTATATTGTGATGTTTGAGTCTTCAATGGAGCACCTGTTGTCACTGACAACTTTACCTTAACAGGGATAGGAGTGCTACAACTGACAAGGACAGTAATCTTGATCTCAGAACATTCCAGCATCTGTATACATTGTTTCTCTTTGTTTCTTACGGAAAGCAATTAAACGGGGGAAATCGCGGAAATGGCAAAAAATGGGGAAAGTCACCAAAAAAGGATAAAAATCACGTAAAACACGCGACTTGACAAACACCCAACCTTTGTAATAATTGTGAAGATAACAATAGACGACATTTAAAAAGAAAGAAACATCAATTAAAGTCTGAGATCAACACCAAGGGGGGATCATCTGTCAGCAGGGGAAAACAGCGGCGGCATGTCATTCAGAATTTAACAGATGCGTTTTTAATATTCCACTTGAAATAAATTACGTATACGTCTACCCTTCCGCATTTTTGAAAACTACAGTGGGCGGGTAAGTTGATTTTGAAGATACCTCCTCGGCTATGTGAAGAAGGCGTTGACCGAACTCAGAGAGATGCGGGGAACCTGCTGTTACAACTGTAAACAGTATTAGCTTGCAATCTAGCTTAAAGAGTTCTTCGCAAAATGACCAATTATTCCAGTACAATGTGCCCCCAACGATTTTGTGGACTATACACTGGATGACAACACCTTCTGAGAAATTGTATTTGAATCGGAGGTGGAAGGCTACCGTTTTGAGCCTGAATACACGGCCGTGGAGATTAGCCGAAGGTGTGAATCAGCACCTTCTCATGCTGTAGTCAGAGCTGAACGTGCAGCCAACCCGGGATTATTTGGGTAAACGATGATTGGTGGTGTATGTGTGGTAACTGCCGCAATGCCAACTAAAATGGAAATGTTTGCTGCAACGAGTGGGACCGGACAGTTTAATTTGTCATCTATGGAAAACAGATGAAGAAGGAATAGTCTGGCATACAATGACGTAAGCGATGAACTGGCATAAGTGACCCAGGCCTAGAGGGCTGGGTGGAGAAAAGAGTAATGTGTAAGCGTCGCAGACCATAGTACTGAAGTACGCCAACTGTATTGTACATCAAACACTCCCTCACCGGAAATCATTCCTCTTCCGTTTGTGTTGCCTCGGCCTACTGTCCCCCTTGTTACCGGCGTTCTTAGAGCCGGGGGTTCCAGCCCTGTCAATGCATTGAGAAATAGAAATAAGAGAAATAAACAGAACTGGTAGACCCCCAAAACAGTGAGTCATCTTGGAAATGCTAAAGGACAAAAAATATGTCATCTTAATGTCTGTAGCTTAGTATCGAAACTTGATCAAATTAAAATGCTGCTGACACAAAGTAGCATAGATATTTTTGCTGTCTCGGAAACTTGGCTTACACCAATAATTCCGGATTCCTTTCTTTATATTGAGAATTACAATTTATTTTGTAAAGACCGGGTTGGGAAATGTGGAGGTGGAGTAGCAATATATGTATCAAATAAGTACTCATCAACAAAACATCTAACATACATGGCATCCGAAACGTTACAAATCACCTTTTATTTAATGTCTCAGCATGCTATAGATATTTTAGTTTCTTATAAACCTCCTAACACATCACCAATAGATTATGTATCATCCCTAACAACTATTCTTGAGTCGGTAAAAACAAAAGAATACATACTACTTGGTGATTTCAACTTAATTTGGAATGACACTATTGCTACACCGCTCAAACATATAGCAACCAAATTTGGACTTGAACAATTGATAAAGGAACCAACGTGAGTATGTAGTACATGTGAAACAATTCTTGATCTCATTTTTTCCAATGAACCGAAAAAATATAACCTAAATGGGGTTATTAAAACAACATTATCCATTTCCTTACCTTTGCTATAAGAAAAAAAATAATAGAACACAAGGGACATATTGAATGTTATAAAAATGATACCAGGCTCCAAAAAACAGACGTACCAAAACGAGATTAATAACATGAACTGGGAAGAGGAGAATAAGATGAACAACCCAGAGCAAATACTCACGAGAATGCATGAAAAAATTAAGACTAACTAAAAAATACACAAAAAGTTCTAAACTAAAGTCTCGACAATTATCTTTACCTTGGATTACACCAAATACAGTCAAGCCGGAAAGTCTGCACACTCCCTTCACCTTCTCCACGTTTTATGTTAGACATATTCTACAATAGATTGAGTTAATTTTTTGTCTCAAAATTCTGCACAAAATAACCCATAATGACAAAGTGAAAACAGGTTTTTAGACATTTGTGCTAATTTATTAAAAATCTAAATGTAAAATATATGTACACAAGTGTGATATGACACCCAACAGTGAGCTGAGGTGCATTTTGTTTCCACTGATACTGCTTGAGATGTTTCTACAACTTAATTGGAGTCCACCTGTGATAAATTCAATTGATTGGACATGATTGGGGATTGCCAACACCTGCCTATATAAGGTCCCACAGTTGACAGTGCATGTCAGAGCAAACTCCAAGCCATGGGGTCAAAGGAATTATCTGCAGACCTCAGAAACAGGATTGTGTCAAGGCATAGATCTGGAGAAGGGTACGGAAAAATCTCTGCAGCTTTACAGGTCCCAAAGAGCACAGTGGCCACCATCATTCGTAAATGGAAGAAGTTTGGAACCACCAAGAATCTTCCTAGACCTGGCCGCCCGGCCAAACTGAGCAATCGGGGAAGACGGGCCTTGGCCAGGGAGGTGAGCAGGAACCCGACGGTCACTCTGACAGAGCTCCAACGTATCCTTGTGGAGATGGGAGAACCTTTCAGAAGATCAACCATCCAGGCAGCACTCCACCAATCAGGCCTTTATGGTAGAGTGGCCAGACGGAAGCCCCACCTTAGTAAAAGGCACATCACAGCCCGCTTGGAGTTTGCCAAAAGGCACCTCGAGGACTCTCAAACCATGAGAATCAAGATTCTCTGGTCTGATGAAACCAAAATTGAACTTTTTGGCCTGAATACCAAGCGTCACGTCTGGAGGAAACCAGGCACCGCTCATCACCTGGCTAATACCATCCCTACAGTGAAGCATGGCGGTGGCAGCATCATGATGTGGGGATGTTTTTCAGCAGCGGGAACGGGGCGACTAGTCCTGATAGAAGGAAAGATGAATGCAGCACAAGTACACCGAGATCCTTGAAGAAAACCTGCTCCAGAGCGCTCTGGACCTCAGACTGGGGCGAAGGTTTACCTTCCAACATGACAACGACCCGAAGCACACAGCGAAGAGAACAAAGGAGTGGCTTCGGAGAAAGTCTGTGCATGTCCTTGAGTGGCCCAGCCAGAGCCCAGACCTGAATCCAATTGAACATCTGTGGAAAGAGCTGAAAATGGCTGTGTACCGACGCTCCCCATTCAACCTGACGGAGCTTGCAAGGATATGCCAAGAGGAAAATAAGATGTGCCAAGCTCGTAGCTTCTTTCCCAAGACGCCTTGAAGCTGTAATCACTGCCAAAGGTGCTGCAACCAAGTATTAGGCTAAGGGTGTGTACAGATATGTAACCCCTAAATAACCTATTTTTGTCAGTAAACACTCCATAAACACTCACTTTTTTCTTTGTTTCTACATATTTCTTGCTGAAATTTCTCACATTTTAATTACTCCACAGCTATAGATTTTTTACTCGTCTTTTTTATTTTTTCTCATTTTCTGTTCATCTCTTCTTCTTTTTTTATGCTGTAGGACAGGGAACCCTCTGTAAACCAGTAATGTACTGAGTAGGGCCCAAAGATTTTAGAACTTTTATGTACTATTATCTTTTTTCCCTGTATTAATAAAATAAAAATGAATGAAACTAAAATGTATATCCAAGCAAACTATAGACCAAAGTCTAGTCTATACATAGTTGGAGTACTTCAGTAGAAAGTAGTTTTTGGAAAAAGGTCTGTGGATGTTCGTGAGTAACCAGAGATGTTGCTGTTGATTTTTTTAGAATGTACAAGCGCCAAAACCCACGGAGGTCCATTCTAACAGGTTGATATCATGGTGAGCTGCAGCAGATATTTATAAAACTAGTGAAACCCCAGCTAAACTATCTGGATGGATAGATAGCACTCCGGGTATATTGTAACATATCTTAATTAAATTTTTGGTTGTCATTCTTAATGTGACTATTCCCTACTGCTTCAATCACAAAATTTTGAAATACAGCCGCGTGTCCGCAGGACTGCATTTAGCACAAGTGCCCCTTGTAATCATCACTGTGCATCATCTGTGCTTAATTTACCCCAATTACTCTTTCAACGTAGATGATTTGGGTAATGAAATAAGGATAATTGTTTGGCACATGGCTTGACAAAAATTGCTATCGACCTCTGGCGGAGGATTGAAGTTCATGCGAGAAAACGAGTTGAGAAACTGGTGGCCCTAGTCATGAGTGTAAATATGATCAGGCTAAGGCTATAAACTTACATAGGCTGCAGCCTAGGTTATTTCATGGGGGTAAGACAAGGCTAAGAAAATGTGTAGTACATTATTATATGTACAGTGAGTACTGTGCAAAAGTCTTAGGCACATGTAAAAGAAATTCTGTAAAGATGCTTTCAAAAATAATGAAATGAAAAGTTTCTAAATATCAACCATTTACTATTTAGTAAAAAACTAAATGAAATCAATATTTTGCGTGACCACCCTTTGCCTTTAAAACTGAATCAATTCTCTTAGGTACACTGTCTTGCAGTTTTATAAGAAAATCAGCTGGTAGGTTGTTCCAAGCATCTTGGAGAACTTGCCACAGTTCTTATTCAGACTTTGGCTGTCTCGCTTGCTTCTGTCAGGTAATCCCAGACAGCCTTGATGATGTTGAGATCAGGGCTCTGTGGAGGCCCAGGGATCTGTTGCAGAACTACTTCTTGTTCTTTTCGCTGAAGATTAATTAAATTTATTTTTGGGAAAATGAATGTTTGGAAATCTAAAGTTTGCTCTTCTATTGACACACTAATGCAGAAGATAAAAGAAAAAAGTTTTTAAAAAATCTATATATAAGGAATCTATATATTATAATACAAAATCTGGGGTGACTAAGACTTTTTCACAGTATTGTACATTGTTTTTCGCAGATGCTTTTAACCAGAGCGACTTGGACAATGTTTTGCATTTTTTACATAACATTGATTTATACAGCTGGGTACACATACACATACTGTCCTACCTGGGAATCAAACCTGCAACCTGTAGGTTACAAGCCCAGTTCCATAGCCATTACTAAAATACGCTGCGGCTGCTGACTCATTCCAGTTTTATGCTGTGTCACGTCAGTGCGTTTTTGTCTGACTGTAAACATCCCCTCTCACCTACTCTCCTTTCCAGATTGTCAAAGCTCTTGAGTATTTACACAGTAAGCTGTCTGTGATTCATAGAGGTAAGTGGCCCTCTGATGGTACTTTATGGTATTGCAGTGTTCTGCCTGTGGTGACTGCTGGTGTGCCCGTTTAATAATATCTTTACTGCGTTTATGACCTCAAGTCACCTTCAAAGTCTTAAGCATGGTCCTTATTTCTATGAATTATGTCACTGTTTAATGTGTACTAGTTTTTAGGACTGCTAGATAATGTGTTATTTTATGTATGTGTTTGTCTGCATCGTGAATGTTTGCTCTAACAGATGTGAAGCCCTCCAATGTCCTCATTAACAAAGAGGGTCAAATGAAGATGTGTGACTATGGGATCAGTGGGTACCTGGTGGACTCTGTGGCTAAGACACTGGATGCCGGCTGCAAACCTTACATGGCAGTGAGTGAAATTCCCAGACATTATTGCCATTGGGCCGTAGTCTCATTATTTTATAAGGTTTGTTTCTGCGATAAGCTAAGGAGTATAGCCAGCATAAGAGTGAGTGAATGGGTGCAGCTCTCTGAGAAGACTCTTGTGTCTGCAGCCAGAGAGGATCAATCCAGAGCTCAATCAGAGGGGCTACAATGTCAAGTCCGATGTGTGGAGCCTGGGAATCACACTGGTGAGTCCTGCCACATACACACACACAAACTCAGAAATACACACACACTTCCGCACACAAACTTGCAAACTCATACATATGCACATGCACGTACACACACACACACATACGAGAGGGCATTTAGGCCATAAATTATACTTGATCGCACACACCATTATACTCTCTCACACCCACCAGCATACCCGCTCACAAACACCATCATACTCTCACACACCACTATTTTCTCTCCATACACCATTATACTCTCACGCACAATCATACTTTCTCATATACACCATTATGCTCTCTCACACACAACGTTATACTCTCCCGTGTGTGTGTGTGTGTGTGTGTGTGTGTATATGTGTGTGAGAGAGTTTGATTAAAATGGAAGGTTGTTTGATTAAAATGGAAGGAAGTTTAAATTCTCAGTTCTGTTCCCCTCTCAGTGTTACGTCGAGTGTCTAAATCAAGCCACTGCTAGTTTAAATAAAACTTTAAATTTCAAAAAGTTTTGTTAGTACAATAGCAAGGTTACCATGATTATTTCATATTTTTTACCTTATTTTTCAGGCTCAATAACGTTAGCTTATATCTGTTTTTATTTTTTAGCAGTTTTTTAAAAGTATCACTCACAATTTCAGTAGTAAATGTTGTAAACAACAAACATATTCAACAGCTTTACAGCTGATCGAGGAGATATGTGATGACAGGCTGCCAAAGTTGTCCTTAGGCCCTCTTGAAAAATCAAATCTGATTTTTATTTTTTAACATTGGGCGAACATGATCTTTTCTGGCTGGTGCCTTGAGGGAGCGGCAAATTTGGCGGCCACTCCCAGGGTGGGGTGAGGGACTTGGCAGGGGAGAATCACTGTGCACACAACAGCTCCGTGCTGAGTTGGAATCACGGTCTGGAGCTCGAGGAGTCACGCCTTTAAGACGACGTGGCGTCCTCCTTCCTTTCACCAGCCAACGGGGTTGTGTAGTGGCGAATTCTAGAGCCCTTGCCCACGGGGAATTGAATCGTTCTACGGCACAATTGGCTACCAAATTGGGAGAAAATTTGGAGAAAATTGGGAGAAAATCGGGAGAAAAAAAATAATAATTTAATAAAAGAAATGTAAGTAGCTAGCTAATAAGATTGTTAACCCTAAATTGCTAAAAGCTGTAGCAATGTAGCTAACATTAGTATCACCTATCACCTTTTTGTATTCCGAATTTGCCTCACTAACACCGATTTATCGATAGCAACTGCTTAATATTAGAGTGGGCATAATGGATGACTAGCTCCTCGGAGGCAAGTTTGAGATTGCCTACAAGCCGAGTTTATGCTATATGGAAAAATAAGTCCGGAGAAGAAACCCTTCAAGTTATACATCCATATCTACTGTATTTCTGGCAGCAGAGTGATGGTTTAAGGCTTGTTTGATACCTCAGACCCTTGTTGACTTACAGCCATTTAGCCAACCATGTGTTCCATACTATTCCCGTGTAATTTACAGCTTAATCTAGTCCCACCCCCCAATTCCCATAGCGATCCATTCAAATGCAGAGAGGTTATAGTATTGCTTCTTAGAGTACCTGGAAATAAGATATCAGGAGTCTTTTGATATCCTTTTATACAGAATCATGATGGCATCACCTGTTTACCTGTGGAATACCTGTTTGACCTGTTTTTTTCACAGAATGAATGAATTCTCTAATTAAACTCCACACTGCTATTATTTTGAACATGCCCCTTTCAATGAATGAGTCAATTACTCAGAACAAGCAGCGTGCATATCATGACAGTTGGGTCTGTTGTTTTTCTATTACACTACTACATCTACAAGTAAATTATTTGCCATGCAGAAATATCACTACTACTAATAACAGTGGTTCATCAGGTTACTGATGTTGTACTGCTATTTTTTTGAACACCACTGTATATATATATATATATATATATATATATTTAAATCTTTAGCTAGCTAAATGAAAACGATGTTGAACTTAGTTTAGCCATTCGTAAATTAGCTGTCGGAGTGCCGGTGTACATCTGGTTGTTCGTAATGGGCAGTGGGCGGAGTCAGCTCGGAGAATAGTGAATCACACAGGCCAAAACAAATAGACGTTCCGACCCGGAATGGAAATTTCAAAGGAGAACATACTGGCTGTAGCATTGTTGCCGGAGAAGCCAGTATTAGCATGTTTCCTTAATCTGTGATGACATATCATGGTCATTTTATGATTTAGTACAGTAAATTTGTTACATATAGCTCCTTTAATTCTCATAAAGAATTTTTTTTAAAATATATTTTTTATTAAAATGAGGTAGTGCCTTCTTTGCCTACCTGGAAGAGCCTCCACTGATTCGTACCCTGGCAGGGGCCCCATCATTAATGTAATTATGAAGCCATTATGCCAATGCTCTCACGTTCCTTGCCCCATAGTAGAATTGTAAATGCGAAAGTGCCATACCACCCATTGATTTAGGTCTCTGTAAAAATTTCCTACGGATGCAAGGAGGCTTCTTGTTCCATATAAAGTCAGAGATGATCTTGATCATATGTGGAAAAAAAGATTTGTTGGTAAGAATTGGTATAGTTTGCAATAGGTACAGGAATTTGGGCAGAGTGTTTATTTTAATTATGTAAATTCTGCCTGCCAGAGAGAGAGGGAGCATAGACCATTTGTCCAGGGCCACCTTAGTGTGCTCCAAGAGAGGAGCAAAATTAAGCTTGAAGAGGTCACAAATGTTTCATGTTACCACTACTCCCAGGTAAGTGAAGTTGTCAGGGGTCACCTTGAAAGGATAGGAGTATAAGGCTATTCTTTGCCAACTCACCCCAAGGCACATACAGTGAGAAATTTGTTCATGTAATATGTTGTACCGAGGGCGACGAGGATGACCAGTTCTAATCGTTGGAGGAACAAAATAATTAGTCATAGCCCTATGAGTCACTTCAACTGATCTTCAACTTTCGTAGTAATTTAATATGAAGCGAAAAAAACATTGCCACCAATGCACACTCTCTACTCCCTCCGTCTTCTAATTGCTGGCTAATCGAAAGAATGGCAGATATTGTCCTTGTGTGACCACCAAGTTCACTGTATAACCTTTCCAAAGCCATGCTGTGAGGTCCCATCCTGTCACTTTCCCTTAGAATGTCCTGAACACATTTAATTGTATTGCTAAAAAATAATAATGTCCTCATTGCCATCCACCTCCAGAAACTGAGCTGAGACTTTAAACTGCCTTCCGTTTTAATCAAACTACCTTACATTTCAATCAAACTTTTACACTAGTATTCTTTCTCACATGGACTATCATTCTCTCTCACACAGTTGAGCATTCTCTCACATACACATTTTGTGTGGCATAACAGGTTATATATGAGAGTATAATAGTGTTTTTTAGAAGAATGATGGTGTATGTGTGAGAGAATATGGGGTCATTCCGGGGGAAAATTGACCCTTTTAAACCTTGACCTCTCCTGTACATGATCTCAGTAAAATCTTTAGGATGCCCTGGCAGTCTGCGGGTGTAGCTGGCACTTATACAAATGTCAGCTCAAGATATGATTGAGCTAATTAAATAATTAAGAGCAGAAGTTGGTACAAAATCCTGAAACGGATCAACCTTTCTTGTGCAGTCCTGAGTAAATAAAAGGACATTTGTTGAAAAAGCTTCAAGAAGAACAGTTAAGAACACAAGATACCCATGAAGCAGCGCCAGAAGAAGAATTGAAAGGGGACTGGATGGACACAGGACTGATAGACAGAACTGGTGTGCATCTGCCATGAGGGATTCTCCTGTCAGTCAAAAAAAATTCTAAACCTCTCAAAACTATGGTGAAAAGAAGTTGAAAGCAACCCATTATACGATCAAAACAAAATTTCATCAACCTTTATCAATCTTTAAGGTGTTCCTTTAACCCAGCAGTGCACAACAAGGGCTGATCTGTTTCAGGATTTTGTGCCAACTTCTGCTCTTAAAGTATTTAATTAGCTCAATCATATCTTGAGCTGACATTTGTAGCACCAGCTACAGCCACAGACTGCAAGTGTATCCTAAAGATTTTACTGTTATAAGGTACAGGTGTGGACAAGCATAGTTTTTATAGAGCTGTCAGAAAACTGAAACGGTCATTGGTTGGAACGAAAACCAGGACCATCGCTGTACACCCCTGATTTAAACCAGTCAACCACCCCATAGTTCTGTAAAACAAAATAAATTCCACTCTATAAACTGGCATGTGTATACATCGGACTGTATAGAACAAAACATGAAAAAGTGAACAAAACACACGCTCGAAGAGCCGCAACACAAAGGATTTCAAACGGAAAAGGAACGGTAATGAGTTTAAATATTAAATATCACAATAAAGAGACATGAAAAAGGACAAAGACACAACAAAAACAGGTTTTTACAGACCAACCGTGAGACGCCGACTGGCGGGTTTGTACTAGGAAGTATTCATCCTCCCTAAAATGAGAACAATTCCACATCTCCACATGCGACAATACCAAATTCTCGACAAACAAAACCCTGGTTAAATGTGCCTCCGCTGTCCTTTGCCTCTAGACCTCCTCTCACTCACGAGTCTCTGTATTTACACTTACTTCCGTATTATACAAGCACAGACTAAAGTAGCCTATACTACAAACACACCAATAGGTTACACAAGGGACATGCTACAAAAGTTGCAAAGCAAAAGTAGCCACAAACCCACAAGCAGTTTACTACTGTCATGTTCCTTCTTGAAATTAATAGTTTGTGAACTATTTGCATTTAACAAAGCGGCATACAAAAGACGCGAATATGCTCACACAAATATGCTCGCACAAAGCAAAGTTAAAACCAGCTTCCAAATGGAGAATCGCACAGAAATACAATTAGCTAATGCGCACCCCTACTGCATGGCAACAACTACCATATAGTAAGCACTGTATACTACCTGAAACAAACACCGCAGTGCTACTTTAAAAAGAGCATCAGCACGGTAGCAATATGGCAAAGTGCATGAAGTTATACCAAAGGGAAAGCGAACCAACATAGGGAAATGAAACAACAAAGGGAAAATCTGCCAATTTTAATTCTTAATTAATGCAAAGAATTAAGTCAAAGTATTCAAACATGACCCATATTGTAGAGTCTTTGTGATAGCAGTGAGACCAAGATGATATCTGCCGTTTACAGTTTTCAAACTGTAGGTCTCAAAATTTGAAGTGGCCAGTGGGTAGGCCAAAAATAGTGAAATGGACACTCTGGGGTCGATTTACTGACATCCCAAATAAGGGGTGTTATTTTGCGGGTGCAGCCAAATTATTTGCATGAACTTTAATTTCACACTTTGTGGGTGATCAACTAAGAGTCATTATGTAAATTACTCCAGCCATATTTAAATGAGAGGTTTTCCGTGTTTGGAATAGTTATACTGTAAGAAAACGTTGAAAAGACTGGCAGAAATGTTGCCGTTTGTATGATATTTTTTAGTGTAGGGTATAGGCTACTGTTACACTGAACGAGCTGGCGGTTTATTACGAACTGTTTCACTGGATGTTTCTTAGTTTTTGCTGGGAGTTAGCCTACAGATGTTTCAGGACTGAAATTATCATAACTATGTTTACTAGCCCTAAACCTACTCGTGCCATTTTGCTTGTTATTCACTGCATAGGCTTCAATCTTGTGGGTATTCGGGCATAGACACCCACAGGCAAATCGCATTGCAGGGTGAATCGTATTGCAGAGTGAAGTTACAGTTTGATGCAGGTCACTGGTGGTTTAATCTGGTTTGATGCAAACATGAAGCACTTGAAATAAACGCAAAACAAGCAAACAGTAAAAAAGACATCCCTCTTGACGTCTCAGGTTCATTCCAATCGCTTACATTCACTCCTTGCATCCTTTCCTTGCTCCTTAGCTCCATCAAACGGAGGACGCGAGGAAGAGATGGGGGATAAGATAAGATTACAGTTTTCGTCTAGTTTTTACTAGTGTCAATTAAGTGCCAATATCTCAAAAACTATTCATCGCACATCCATGGTTGAAAGGCTTGTACCATTCAGAAATTTGGAACAGAATAAATTTATGTCAAAGTGGTCACATACAGTTTATACAAAATACATATAAGAATACAAAAATAAGTACAAAATGCCTTGTGTTTTTATAGTTTATCACTGAATATCTCAACTTCAAACTACTGGAGCAAGCCAGAATTGCTTATACTAGTGCACCAATATGTTGTCCACTTGTGTATACAATTTGGTAAAGATATCTACAGGCTTTCCTTATCCATTGGTATTTTTCCCAAAACGGGGCCCAGGTGTCCCAAAAGCTATCCAAACCTCCAAATTCCACTGGAACAGTGTGGAACACATGGTTGGCTAAATGGCTCTAAGTCATCAAGGGTCTGACGTATCAAACAAGCCTTAAACCATCACTCTGCTGCTAGATATGCAGTAGATATGGATGGATCACTTGAAGGCTTGTTTCTCCTGACAAATTTTCCAATTGAACTCTATGGAAAAATAAGTCAGGAGAAGAAACCCTTCAAGTTCCACACTGTTCCAGTGTAATTTAAAGCTAAATTTAGTCCCACCCCCCAATTCCCATAGAGATCCATTCAAATGCAGAGGTTATAGTATCGCTTCTAAGAGTACCTGGAAATAAGATATCAGGAGTCTTTTGATATCCTTTTATTCAGTCATGATGGCATCACCTTTTTACTTGTGGAATACCTGTTTACCACAGAAGTTGTTTGAGAGAATGGCAAGAATGTGCAAAGCCGTTATCAAGGCAAAGGGTGGCTACTTTGAAGAATCTAAAATATGACTTTTTTTTATTTGTTTAACCCTTTTTTGGTTTTTGCATAATTTAATTTGTGTTATCTCATAGTTTTGATGTCTTTACTATTCCAAAATGTGGAAAACAGTAAAAATAATGGAAAAAAACCTTCTATGAGTAGGTGTGTCCAAACCTTTGACTGGTACTGTATACACACACATATATATATATATATACACTACTCACAAAAAGTTAGGGATATTTGGCTTTCGGGTGAAATTTATGGAAAATGTAAGTTCACGCTACAGTGATATTATACGTATCATGAAAGTAGGGCATTTAAGTAGAAGCATGCAATGGTGATTTCCTCATCTCAAACAATTTATTGAAACAAAAGCCAACAACAGTGGTGGGTATACCACAACAAAAATGTCAATGTCTCAATAACTTGTCATGTGCCCTTGAGCATCAATTACAGCTTGACAACGACGTCTCATGCTGTTCACAAGTCGACTTATTGTCTGCTGAGGCATGGCATCCCACTCTTCTTGAAGGGCGGCCCTCAGGTCATTGAGGTTCTGGGGTACAGAGTTACGAGCCTCTACACGGTGAGTCAGCTGATCCCATAGGTTTTCTATGGGATTCAGGTCTGGAGAAAGTGCAGGCCACTCCATTTGAGGTACCCCAGTCTCCAGCAGCCTTTCCCTAATGATGCGACCTCGATGAGCTGGAGCATTGTCGTCCATGAAGATGAAATTAGGCCTGTGTTGTTCATGCAGGGGCACAATGACTGGATTAATGATGTTATTCAGGTAGTATGGGCTTGTCACTGTACCATTCACAAAGTGTAGGGCAGTTCTGTATTGACTAGACACACCTGCCCACACTGTAACACCGCCACCACCAAAGGGTCGTCTGGTGACAACAGTGGCTGATGCATAGCGCTCTCCTTGACGTCTCCAACATCGTTGGCGGCCATCATTTCTGCTCAACGTGAATCGACTTTCATCAGAGAACAGCACTGAGGCCCACTGGTCCCTCGTCCAGCGTAAATGCTCCCTGGCCCATGCAAGACGATGACGCCTGTGCCTGGTGGTGTGGTCAGGTACCCTTGCAGGTCGTCTAGCACGCAGACCACGCTGATGTAAACGGTTTCGAATGGTCTGACGTGACACTTGGGTGCCTCTCACCTCCCTTAAATGTGCCTGGAGTTGAGTGGCATTCATCATCCGGTTCCGCAGGGCACTGTTCACAATGAAGCGGTCATCAGTGTGGGATGTGGCCAAAGGACGTCCACTTCTATGCCTTTCTGTGACTCTTCCAGTCTCTCTGTATCTCTATTGCAACCTGCTGATGACACTCTGTGACACTCTAAGCTCAGTGGCCACTTCCCTCTGAGAACATCCTGTTTGAAGCCTCGCAATGGCGAGGTACTGTTGATAAATTGTTAGGTGTCGTCTTGGTCTCATGATGTCAAAATGTGAACAGCATGATGAAGAGGACTGTTTAAATACCAATTCTAATTGAACCAGGAAATTTATTGGTCGATTCATGGATCAAACACCTGTTGTGAATTTTGCCGTTCAGCTCCTTGTTAGAGAACAGCAAGTTGTGCAAAAAGTACTGAAACATTGAATAGTTGGACATGTGCATTCAAAAGTTTAGAGAAGGTCAAATTAATTTCACCTGTAAAGGTTATAGTGCATTTTAGGTTCATCCTGAAATTTCACCCGAAAGCCGAATATCCCTAACTTTTTGTGAGTAGTGTATGTATATATATATATATATATATATATATATATATACACACTCACACACATATATATATATACGTATGTACAGTATATACATTAAGAAATCTTACATCCACAGTACGTCTGATATTAGCTCCAAAATAATTAGCAATCGTAGCTAACTAGGATTTATGAATTTGTTTGTGAGCTTGCACGAACTAAATGACATTATTATAATACTGTAATGTCTTGACTGAACCGTGAAATAAAGTACTGAGAATGGATGTAGTTTCATGCTTGAATTCAACAACTAGCCCTTGTGTTGGTTGCTACACAAAAAAAAATGCAAATGAACAAACCCCCTTAGCAGGCCATGAGCTCCTTTCCAGCCTGTGACAACAGAGAAGCTAACTAGCGATACTCTAGATAATAGCGCTCCATTATATATTTTTAAAAACACTTACATGTCCAGGCACGGGTCCATGCCACAGAGTCATTGCTATGCCTGAGGACTGACTTCTTCACCTCCGAAATCACTGTGGTGCAGCACATCCAAAACCTGAGCAACCGTGAAATAAACGCTCTTTTTTCTACCGTTGCTTGCCGCATTCGCGTATAAATGTATAAAATAATCGTAATCGTTGAAGCAGCAAAGACATGACCAGCGCCATTGCACCATACAGCAAACCACGTAAGCGTAAAGAGAAAAGCTAGCCTATGACGTACATACAGCTAACAAAAGCACTACACATGGCTAAATATCATCTGGATAGGCTAAAAACTTACTTGTCCAGCAATCCAGTCCATCCCTTCCAGGATAAGCTCAGTAAAAATGGCCGCAGGCGTAATCTGATGCTAACAGCAGTGTCATGTGGCCGAAAGCGCACACCACGATTGCCCTATGGGCTGTCGTTACGCATGGATACAGCGCCGTTCCCAGTCGCTCGAATATGACATATTTAACTTTGTTTTAAAGGGCAGGAAACCCCCGTAGAAGATAATCTACGTGGTTTATGTTAGATCATCCCTGAAGCAGTCTAGTAATGTTTTTATGCAACGGTAGTAATGTAGTACAAACGCAAATGGAGATTTTGCTGGAGCCTAAATTACTTCGGATAAAAGACCTCAAATGCAGACATAGATTGAAATTACGTTATTATTTCTCAGTCATAGCTTACCAGAATTATTAAAAAAAGCTTTTAAACGCAAGGCAGCTTGCGTGTTAATGTTTGAGCTGTTGCAGTTGAAATTGTAGAGTCGATTATTTTTATGCCTCCACGCCGGCGACAGCCGTGGCCGTAGGCATTATGTTTTCGGGCTGTCCGTCCGTACATACGTCCGTCCGTCCCATTCTCGTGAACGCCATATCTCAGGAACGCCTTGAGGGAATTTCTTCACATTTGGCCTAAACGTCCACTTGGACTCAAGGATGAACTGATTAAATTTTGGTGGTCAAAGGTCAAGGTCACTGTGACCTCACAAAAGACGTTTTTGGCCATAACTCAAGAATTCCTACGCTAATTATGGCAACATTTCACACAAATGTCTAATAGGATGGAGTGATGACGTTTTATATCCAAAAGTTCAAAAGTCCAATTCACTGAGACGTCAATGTTTTGCTTACCACTGTAGCTGAGAAAACTATCTAATAATCACATTAATTATATAATGTTCAATATATGTTCAATAAATAAAGACTGTCCTTGCAATGATAAAACAAAGTTTATTCATCTAATGTTCAATGTTTGGTGACAGACATGGATGTAAACTTGACTGCAACTTGACTTGTTGGCGGAGGCATACAACCGCAAGGCGGTTATTTCTAGTTTAATTATTTGCCGGAGACATTCAACTGTATGAACATAGGATAAAACGTGACGTATTGCATAGGCTACATACAGCAAAATTAAATATTGTTTTGAAAGGACCGGGGTTAACGGTAAGCATTTAAGGTTGTGTTTCCTATGCAATAACAAAGAAACTGAATGATATGGGAAACAGAAACGTCAGAAATGTTATACTTGCGTGCTTAACCAAGTTTTTTTTTTTAAATGTGTTGCCTGTGGCTGAATTTTTTTAGGGCACCCCCTGGTAAAGAAAATAAAACCAGCGCCTATGATTCACTGTTTGTTATAATAGACGTTGCATTGCTTGTTTAATTCTAATACTAGTTACTCTTGTATTCTTTTTTTTTTTTTTTTGTTTCTGATTTTTCCCCATTTTCTCCCAATTTAGTAGCCAATTGAACCCCTATTCTAATTCAATTCCCCCCCATGTAGCAACCGCTAGAGAATCACCGCTACACAACCCCGGCGGTAGGACGGGAGGGCGCCACGTCCTCTTCAGGGCGCGACTCCTCCGAGCTCCTGACCGTGATTCCAGCTCGCCCAGGGCCGCTATGCGTGCAGCGATTCTCTCCGAGCCCCTCCCCCCACGCGGAAGCAGCCGCCAATTGCTGCTCCCACAGGGCGCCGGCCATGCTCGGATCTGGCAGGACCGGGGCGCGAACCCTGATCCTCGGAGCACAACCGCATCGACTGAAAGTCGGCGCTTTTACCGCTGTACTACCGCGACGGCCGTTACTCTTGTATTCTGTAACACGATTTGATTCACGTTAAAAAAAAAAATATATATATATATATGTATGTATGTAGCCTAGGCTATCCACAAATTCTCTTCTCAATTCTATTTTGAGTTTATTAGCCCCCATTGTTATGCAATCATTCAGAAAATTCAATTATGGATATTCAAAACACACCCGTACGTGTCTTGCTACAATGACAGCCGTCATCTTATCGATTCCATGTCTTTTAATACCTGCTTTCCATTTGTACTAAAATGCACCCGCAAATACCTTTCAAAAACTTCCTTTCAAGCTTAGTAAATCACTTTGCACATGCTAAAGTAATCTATTTGTATGACCACCTCCCACTATTTCGGGAAATGATGTAGGGACGCCCCATTTTGAATATTCATTCAGGCTAACCCGCAAAAATGAGAAATGAACGTATCTTTCAATTTTCGAATGTGCAATCCTCTTTACACCTCGTTAGTTACTCAATAACAATGGCAGGCTTTTCAGGCAAGTGCAACCAGGGACTGTGCAATAATAACAATGGTGGCAAGTGCAATATCAAGGACCGTGGTGGAGTGTGCAATAAATGGGTCTAGTGCAATGTGGGGGTAACCTAAGGTTGTTATGTTGATATTATAACGATGTATGTATAATTGACCGTAATTGTGTGTTAGTGTCTTGTCTTATGTATTGAACCTGTTATGATGTGTGTTTTTTAATGGAGCTGCTATGATGCAAAAAAAATTTCAGAGAAATCTGACAATAAAGCATTATCATATCATAGTTGATCACCTCGTATGATTTTTTGCAGTTTTACACTTGTTTTTGTACATGCAAACCTTTAGTAAATCGACCCCTCTGTCCCTAATTTTTAATGATCAAAAGTATAACAATGGTCATTACTCCAATGTTACATTATGGGTGTCAAATATCAGAAAGATCTCAGAGGTCAAGGTTAAAAAGGATCAATTTTCCCCCAGAATGACCCTTCAGAGCGTGCAATGGTGTATGCGATAGAGTATAATGGTGTGTGTGTGTGTGTGTGTGTGTGTGTCCGTGTGAGAGAGAGAGAGAGAGAGAGAGAGTATGATGTGTGAGGGTATAATGGTGTGTGTGAGAGTATGATGTGTGTGAGAGAGTATGATGGTGTCTGAAAGCAAGTATGATTTATGGCCTAAACGGCCTCGTGCATACAGACACACACACACAAAACATGTGCACACAAACGCACACACTGCATACGTGCATACACTCACACAAACGCGTGCACAGCACACACATCCTCTTCCTCACTGAACACACACTTCTCAGAGGGTGATGTTTTTCATATTGTAATATTCTATATATAAAATCTATAGAATAAGGACATAATGAGCACCTTTTGTATCTCTCTGGGAAAGCAAAACACCTGAATTTACAGCGGTTTTCTCTTATTTTAGGTTAGGCTACATCCATGTTAAACATATCCATGATAAATCATGTCAGAATATGAATATTAATAATATAACCTTATGAATAAACCACCCTACTCATAACACACCCTGTGGCTGAAATGTTCTCTGCACCGTACCCGTTCTACCCATTATTAGCCCTGTCAATAATTTAATCAATGCCTTGGAACATGCAATACCCCTGTGGATGTGTTTGGTGAGGCGAGGGTGTTTTTGTGTCCCTCAGATCGAGCTGTCCATCCTGCGTTTCCCCTACGAGTCCTGGGGCACGCCCTTCCAGCAGCTCAAGCAGGTGGTGGAAGAGCCGTCCCCCCAGCTTCCTGCTGACCAGTTCTCCCAGGAGTTTGTGGAGTTCACCACACACTGGTGAGCACAGAGCCCCCCTCCCCAATTTAAACACTGATAACATCAGTGGGTACTGCCCAACTCTGTCTCTGGCCTTAGGGAATAAGAACTTTTCATACACAAACAGCAGTTTTGCGTTGCCTGCTTCGCAATACATTTCTTCCAGCAAGTCTAGCAGGTTTTATTTTTTTGGAACCTCACTACCATTCGGTGAACGGAAGCAAAGGACCTGTAACAAAATCACTAATGTGCCGGTGTAATTCAGCATTCAGGCTTCTGATGAAAATAATTTTTCCATATCCTGATTTGATTATTATGTTTACTTTTCACAGCTTGAAAAAGAAGGCTGAGGAGAGACTGAGTTACCTTGAACTCATGGTAAGTTTGAGCTGAGGATAATAGTGGTGTGCATGTTGCAATGTTCAGATGTGTTTGAATAAACAAAGTTCCTAGTTACAGGAATCGTGCCTGTACTGAGTTTGAGGAGTGCATTCAGCAAGTGTTACTTTGCTTCACAGCGAATATTTAGAATCTGGTGCTAGCTGAAATGAGCTCAGACATGTTCGGTCAGAGGTTTTAAATCAAAGCACTTTGCAGTTAGGTTGAAGATGGCATCAAACATTCCTCTGGTTTCTACAGGAGCAGCCCTTTTTCAAGACACATGAATCCAAGGAAACAGACGTGGCTTCTTTTGTGAGAGAGATTCTTGCTGACGGTCAGAAGTAACTTCTCTCTACCTTCCACTGATCTACATTAACGTGACAATGTATATGGTCCTCCCTAGATTCATGCTTCGGAATAGGGCTTCAACCTGCCATGTACACCTTTTGGAAACAAAATCAAATGGCCTTACAACATTAACGTTTTTGGTTTTTTTTGTTCGTTTTATTTTTTTTTTTGCAAAAATCTATTTTGGAAACCTGACTACTATTGGGTACAAAGAGAGGCAAATGAAATGACTGAGCTGTAACAAAATCACTAATGTGCAGGTGTCTTTCAGCATTCAGTCTCCTGATGAAAATGATGAAAAATAAATGTTCTCCTTAGGATTTCCAAAAGCAATAACAGGGTTAAAGCATACTGAGAACAGATGTCGGATTGCTTGCCTTTTTTTACCCATGATGCATCGCACCCGACCTTTGCATCCATTCACAAACTGTTAAGCCTCTGTGAGGTGGACAAAGATGGTGGCGATTCCATTTTACTGTCCATACAAGGGGCTGACTTTCATATTTTAAAATTTCATAGTCAGGAAGAAAGCACTGTATTGTTTTACTTGGGCCAGTCTTTAAAGGGAATTTAAATGTGAAATTATTCTGCTTATAAACCCGAAACCTTAAAAGGCACTGATTGAACCCAAACATGCGATGTGGTTGAAATCTACTGAATGTGAGGGAGACGCACTCCTCAACTCGGTCTCACAACGTTTCTGTCAGTCAAACCGCTCATATCCGCATTAGTGCACAGAAAAATGTATAGTTTACGGTTTTGACTCCACTGTGTAACTCTCCCTGCAGCAGCCCTCTCCTCTGTGCACTAGCCTCTATCTGCATTAAACACCCTCGAGTACAGCAGCACAGTTAACTCAAGCATGCGGTTTCCTAAAGTCCAGGTCCCACAGGAACCATGGTTCCGCTTGCCAGTGTGTTTATATTTGTTTTGATTTGGTTTCCTTGAACGTGAGGCGTGAGTGTGATTAGTCAAGAGCGGGCAATCGGAATCTGGTCAATAGCACACTCTTTTTCTGTTGTCTCTTAAAAAAAAAAAAAAAAAAATTCCCACTGAAATATGCTTTTTACCCCCTGAAAGTTGACCCACCCCCCTCTAGGCTGTGTAAGGTTCTCCTGATTACCGAGAGTGCGGCTTATTAGTGTCTGTTTCACTGGTGCATAGGTAAAGGCTGCCCTTCCTGTTCATGATGGATACTGCTATGAAAATATGGAGATATTTTCCCAGTGCAAGTTCCACTCTATGGCAGGGTTTATTCACCAGAGCAGTTCCTCTTTAGCCCCCCACTGCTCTGCCATTTCTGAAAGCAGGGGTGACCTGCTCCTGTGCGGGGAGAGTTGCTGGTCCTGTGAGATCACAGGCGATTAGATTCGGGGAGGGGATTTGTATTTGCGATGAATGGGTTGTGGGTGGGGGAAAGGTTCAGATAGGGGGGAGGGTGGGGTGGACTGAAATATAATGTGCCTATTTGTGGCTATTGTAAAGATGCCTTTTAATTGGGTTATAGTACTTCTATGTATACATTTTTACAAAGGAAATTTCCAAATAAAATGGTATTGATGGATTTGTCCAAAATATATTGAGCAGGTGTCTTTGTGTCTGTCTTTATAGTGGTGTTGTCACCTTTCCATACACGCACACGCACACGCACGCACACACACACACACACACACAAAGTAGGACCTGCCTTCTAGGACATCCTGACTCTGTCCTCTTGAATGGACACAACGCCTATTTAGAAAATTGTGAAGGTACAAAGTCTTAAAAAAGGTTTTGTTTCCTATTTTATAGATCCTATTTTATAATATACCAAGAACATTTTAAATGGTAAAAATGTACTGTATTAGCAATGCAAGCATAGGTTTGGACACAGGATAATATACCAATATAAAAATTATTTATATAGCACTTAATTAATTACATTCTGTGTGCTTTTGACACAATATAAATGTTATAAAATTGACAAAAAAAAACACGGGAGGAGAGAAAACCAATAATATGTGCCTTACACTACATCCCTTATGTACAGTTGAGGACAAAATTATTAGCCCCCCCTGTAAAGATGAACAAAAAGGGTTATAAAAAATTCACCGTTTGGTGAATTAGCTTAATCTCACACTGAAAAAACAAGAAGAATCCAACCTTTAATTGACATTAATTTATTAAGAGAAAAAAAAATCCCTCATCAAGAAATAATTATTTTTAACAAAACCACACTGGACACAATTATTGGCCCCCCTGCATTTATATATAGAATAAAGTAATATTTTTTTATATTTGGTCACATATCCTTTGCATGCCATGACTTCCTGATGTCTGTGACCCAACAACATCAAAAGACTCTTGATATCTTATTTTCTGGTACTCTTACAAGCGATACTATAACATCTCTGCATTTGAATGGATCTCTATGGGAATTGGGGGGTGGGACTAGATTTAGCTGTAAATTATTCTGGAACAGTATGGAATACATGCTTGGTAAAATGGCTGTAAGTCAACAAGGGTCTGAGGTATCAAACAAGCTTTAAACCATCACTCTGTTGCCAGATATGCAGTAGATATGGATGAATAACTTGAAGGGTTTCTTCTCCTGACTTATTTTTCCATAGAGTTCAATAGGAAAATTTGTCAGGAGAAACAACCCTTAAAGTGATCCATCCATATCTACTGCATATCTGGCAGCAGAGTGATTGTTTAAGGCTTGTTTGATACCTCAGACCCTTGTTGACTTACAGCCATTTTACCAACCATGTATTCCATACTGTTCCAGAATAATTTACAGCTAAATCTAGTCCCACCCCCCAATTCCCATAGAGATCCATTCAAATGCAGAGAGGTTATAGTATCGCTTGTAACAGTACCAGAAAATAAGATATCAAGAGTCTTTTGATGTTGTTGGGTCACAGACATCAGGAAGTCATGGCATGCAAAGGATATGTGACCAAATATAAAAAATTATTACTTTATTCTATATATAAATGCAGGGGGGCCAATAATTGTGTCCAGTGTGGTTTTGTTAAAAATAATTATTTCTTGATGAGGGATTTTTTTTTCTCTTAATAAATTAATGTCAATTAAAGGTTGGATTCTTCTTGTTTTTTCAGTGTGAGATTAAGCTAATTCACCAAACGGTGAATTTTTTATAACCCTTTTTGTTCATCTTTACAGGGGGGGCTAATAATTTTGTCCTCAACTGTATGTGACACTACAAAAAAGTAAAAACAAAAGGTCTAACAAAAATGCTCACTGACACAATGCAGACACTAAACTAAATGTTCACCAGAATATTTCACACTTTGCTTTGTGAGGTGAGGTAAATAAATGGGAAGTTAAGCATACTTTTAAGGATTGATATAATTGATATGACTTTAGTATTTCCAGTTGTACGTGGGTATGATTCACCTTATGGCACCAGAAAGTTTTGTATTCCACCACTAGAGGCCAGTGCATGGCAAAAAAAAGTTTTTGGATTTATGTTTGTGTATAACTGAGGTACTCCTAAGAACCATATTGAGCTGCTTTCTACAAAGTAACAGACCTTTATCAAAACCTCTGACACTAAAAAGTAATGGAACAATTAAGAAATGACAGACAGGCCAAACTCATTCTCATTTGAATCTTTAATGGCATGTAGGGCATGTTAAATCTGTAAAAAGAAAAAAAACGAACCTACAGTTGAAGTTGGAAGTTTACATACACTTAGGTTGAAGTCATTAAAACTAATTTTTAACCACTCCACAGATTTCATGTTAGCAAACTATAGTATTGACAGGTCAGTTAGGGCATCTACTTTGTGCATGACACAAGTCATTTTTCCAACAATTGTTTACAGATTATTTCACTTTTAATTCACTATATCACAATTCCAGTGGGTCAGAAGTTTACATACACTAAGTTGACTGAGCCTTTAAATTTTTAATATTTGGTCGCATATCCTTTGCAAGCCATGACTTCCTGATGTCTGTGACCCAACAACATTAAAAGACTCCTGATCTTATTTTCTGGTACTCTTACGAGCGATACTATAACGTCTCTGCATTTGAATGGATCTCTATGGGAATTGGGGGGTGGGACTAGATTTAGTTGTAAATTACACTGGAACAGTATAGAAACGCATGGTTGGCTAAATGGCTCTAAGTCTTCAAGGGTCTGACGTATCAAGAGTCTTTTGATTTTGTTGGGTCACAGACATCAGGAAGTGATGGCATGCAAAGGATATGTGACCAAATATTAAAAATTTAAAGGCACAGTCAACTTAGTGTATGTAAACTTCTGACCCACCGGAATTGTGATATAGTGAATTAAAAGTGAAATAATCTGTCTGTAAACAATTGTTGGAAAAATTACTTGTGTCATGCACAAAGTAGATGTCCTAACTGACTTGCCAACACTATAGTTTGCTAACATGAAATCTGTGGAGTGGTTAAAAATGAGTTTTAATGACTTAAACCTAAGTGTATGTAAAATTCCGACTTCAACTGTATATTGGATATGGATTAGCTGTATAAAGGGCATTGCACATTATACAGTGCAAATGGACTGAGAGAGATAGGGATACCGTGCATTTTTCCACCATGAATGTCCCTATGAAGAACACTCATTTTCCAACTTGGCAGAAAGGGGAAAACCTGAGTGACCGAAGAAAGCGGTGTAATATTGACAAACCATCTGTCTCGTATTATGAAACCTGCATATATGGACAAAACACATCTCTAATTATAAAACCTGCATCATGGGTTATGCAAATGAGAATCAAGCTTAATGAAATAAAATACATTTTTGAGTGGGATTTGGCACAGCTGTGGTGGGGACTGTGCACCCAGAATAACTGCCCGGTCGTACCTCGGACGCACGCGGATATCATCCTCCTGTGCCAGCCGTCACCTTTGCATGTAACAGGAGAGGGGGAGCAGCCCCTGCTTCCTGTGTCCTGGGAATGTGTTTGCTGGTTCTGTGACCGGTGTTCACACACATATCAGTGTCTGTGGAGGGGACTGGCAGGAAGGGCAAAGGTCTACCATCATCATCAGTATTAGACCTGGGGGGGGGGGGGGGTGCTGCGCGCTGCGTTCGGACCCAAACTTTATCCTTTCTTCCTGTCGTTCCCCCTGGGAATCCTGAAAATGCCAGGATGAAATATGGTAGCCACACCAAGTGGGATTTGGTTCCAATTTAAGGGGTGGGAGTTATTGTATAAATTTAATTAGTAGGCTAATTATATTACCTCAGTTCCCTCACAATGCCATGCTCCATGCAAGTGGGAGGTCACGTTTCAACTCTATGGGGTAGAATTCCTATATCGGTTGCGAGGGCCATTCACTTCCGTTTTGTTTAGTTTCTCATCTATCATCCATTGCAGAGCACCTGTTAAGTTTGCTTGGTGCGCATAGCAAGTCACCAGATAGCTCACTCGAGGGAAGAGAGCAAGGGAAGGGAATGTGTTAAGTTGGATCTGAACGCAGCCATGGAAAGGTTTCTCTGGAATCTGACCTGTCCCTAAACCCCGACCCCACACACCTCCCCCCTAGGTTCAAGGTCCTTCTTCTGCCCGCATCCACCCTTAGCAAATCGCCAGGGCCTTGGAGTGAGTGGCTTCATGCCAGGCTTTTGGGAGAGCCTTACCAATGGGCTGACTCCTGACCCCCTCTCCTCCCCTCCCTTCCCACCCCCTCAGAATACCACTCCTCCTGCTGGCAACACAGGGTTTGTAAGTGCTATGCTAACCCACAAAGCAATGCTCAATGAGGCTTTCTGGAGCAGTCCCTCCCTAGGAGGCCAGACTTACAGTTCTAGTTCAGGCAGATTTATGATTTATTTCCTATCAAACTGATATTGATGTCATATCCATGAAGTGTCATCAGAGAATCATCATTTCAGAAAAGGGAAAAAATGCATAACCGTAAGACCTCAAAAGATGACCACTACAGAAGGGTGTCCTCCATACATGATAGTTCAGATGGTTTAAAAGGCCACCTGTGATTGGTTTGCTCTCTGAGCCTAACTGGAATTGGCACTAAAGTACAATAGAATTAGTATAGTAGAATCAGTGGTCCTTCAAAGAGCAATCTGTTTAATGTTTGTAGTGTATATTGGGATGGCAGGTATTCCAACCACCATCCTGCTTGGTGGGGCATGCCCCATACCTATAAAGCACAGAGAGAGGTACTTTTCAGGGTTTCTTACAGAAATAACCACAATGACCACAGACTCTCAGCCCTTAGGAATACTGTGTATTTACCAAGGGATTATGATACTCCAATTACACTTCTTATTTCAAGAATACATTATTGAGAACAGTTACAAACCACACATTTCCTAAACGCTTGTATGAAATGGGAAGCTATTTAAATATCGGGTTCATCCACCATAAGATAAGCATTTCTCTATTTTCACACCCTTCCATTTAAATATTAACAAATTATAAATACCTACACACTCTTTTTTGTTTTAGTAGCAGCAACACGTTCCAAAAAAGTTGGGACGGGCAATAAAAGACTGGGAAGGTTGTGGAATGTTCAAAAAACACCTGTTAGATACATTCCACAGGTAAACGGGTGAATAAGTAACAGGTGATGCGATCATGACTGGGTATAAAAGGAGCATCCATGAAGGCTCGGGCGTTCATGAGCAAGGACGGGTCGAGGTTCGCCACTTTGTGGAAAAAACTGCGTGAGCGAATAGTCCAACAGTTTAAGAATGTTTCTCAACGCACGATTGCAAGGAGTTTTCACCATGTACAGTCCATAATATTATTAAAAGATTCAGACAATCTGGATAAATTTCCGTGCGTAAAGGACAGCAGAAAGCCAATCTTTTGGTACAAGCTTGACCCCCCCCCCCTCCCCCATTATGTATAGGCCTCTGTGTGTGTGTGTGTGTGTGTGTGTGTGTGTGTATAATTGATAAATCAATGGATTGCTTGGCTGATTGACTGTACTTCATAATCTTGTAGCCAGCACTGGAGAAAATATTGAATAACCATCATCATAATGAAGGATATAAGAATTAGTGATGTCAGCAGTATCATCCGGGACGTGGGACACAGGGAGGGTAATGAGAGAATGCTGTCCTAAACAGAGCTACATGGATGGTCGCATTGTTAACATTCATATCTAAAGTTGCAATTAAAAAAAACGGATCTTGGAAAACCACTGAGGACATGGTGGGGTGGGGGCCGGAGGGTGTTGAAATATAGCCCCTGTTATTCGTCCTGTTTCCTGAGTACTTCTTATGCTACCTCCCAAATCCAGAACTTGGATCAGTTACACTCATATAAAGGTCAACTGTATAAAAATAATGATAAAACAATGTCACCCCCCCCATGAAAAAAACAGGAGAGGAACATCTGTTGTGGACATCAGATGCAGGCCCCCACCCCCCCTAAAGGGGTATCAGGGGCCAAAGCAAGCTGGTGGACGGCCAGCAGAAGTACCACCAGGGGCCAATGAAAATTTATATCTGAGCTGTTGAAAAGCACTGTCATGATGAGGGTCAGGGGCGGTCAGATGTATCGCTGCGCTTTTATTTTTTACTTTTCTCACTTTCTTTGGCACAATCAACTCTTATAGTGAAATTAAATGTAGTTTTTGTGTTTATGCCTTTATGATTTTTTGAAATGGGTAGGCGATTTTTTTAACGCTAATAAACTACAAGTGTAAACTACATTCCTCAGTCGACAATTGCCTCCCCCTTCGAGCACAATTAGCATATTCAAATAGGACGGGCTTTCTAGGGCGGTCTGAGTTTTATTAAAAAACTGTATTCAGACAAAAGTGGTAAAATAAATTGCACTTTTACATGGTTATTATAAATACAAGTCACAAGTCATAATCAGGCACTTTCCCCAACCTCGACCTGTTACTTAAAAAATAAAAATAGCAACATTGTGGGAAGAAAAACCTTCTCAGCAAGTTCTTGTTATGAACACATACTCTTGACCTTAGACGATAAAAAACACAATTTGTTTAATTACATCATTGTAGATTTGTCTCAACATGGTAGATTCACATAGAACAGAATAATCTTTATGAATGTGTCACTCCTCAACACACAGACTAAAACAGTGTAAAGTCCAATATAGTGCCATAATAAATAGCAGATGTAACAAAGGTACGCATAAACACAGGTGCAGGGGGAACAGGTGCTGAGGACAGTTGTGAGACGTTTAGTAAAAAGCATAATAAACTAATGTTTAAAAAAAACAAAAAATACAATAAAAGAATTGGATGAATTACATCAGGTAAAATGTTAACACTCATAAAAGATCGTTGTGTGAGTATTTGGTAGCAGGTCTTGGCGCATTGTTTATACAATAGTTTCCAGTTAAAATAACACACAATAAAGACATCATTTTACAGTAGCCTATACTCTTGGTCTAAAACCTGACTGAAGCATGTGTAGAAAGTAGTCCAAACTTTTATGATCAATTTAGCTTTATTAAAATGTAAAAAATCCAACTTTTCATAAAACAAACACAAAATGGGCTGCGGTCCAAATCCCTAGTCTGGTTGTGTCAGAAACAGAGGAACTGCTGTAGCCTGAGAGCTTGGAACTGTCAGAATGTAGAGGGGGCCTCAGCTGCCCAACAGGTATTTTGGCTGCCCTCCTTTTTGAAGCTCAGACATGTAGAGTAGTATTTTCAGTTATGCGAAAGGCATTCAGATGAGCACGTTGTTGGAAACAATGACAGAGCTCTGCTTTCCAATTTGATCTGAACAGACTGCCCAATTCCAACAATGCACCAGACTATTCCCTTGTGGCATGCCAGGTCACACTTGTGGACTGCCTGCCGGTGTTGTGCTTGAGCCACGGTCAGGACTGTAATTGTGTCATAAAAAACAAGAATATTTTCTTAGTTTTTAACATTTGAACAAAATAATAATAATAATAATAATAATAATTAACTTGTAAAACTTAACATCTGGTTAACATCCCATAATGATTATTATGGAATTATAATGACTAGGTAGTTCTATAATTAATTTTAAAGATGTTTTCTAAATGCAAACAATTTTTTTTGCTTTGGGTGGGAATTTGTGACTGGTGCTGGTAAAACGGTCCACAAGTAGCACACGGTCATTTTTCTGTTTTTTATAGTTTATGAAAGTACAGATCCTGTGCTTTCAAATGACATTTCATACACTGCAATATGCACATATTTGAAGAAGATATGCTTCTTTGAATGTTGGTACACCTTAAAACACTTTCCTGAGAAAACAGCTCTCAAAGATTTGCAAAGATTTACACCTCAGGCTGGTAAACTTAATGGGCGTGAACATTAGCTAGCTAACCCCACCCCCAACCACTCCCCCACTAGAGTATTTGTCACTGGCTGTCAACTGTAGCTAAGGCAGATACAGCCTCTAGCCACAATTGCAGTCCCATCATTTTTTCTTATGCCATGAAGAATAAAAATACCATGTTCGCATTGTGCTATATTACAAACAATTACATAAAATTATTTTTGAACTGATCAAAATAAAGGCTGAGGTGAATCAATAGGCTCCTAATTGGTGAAAGTGTGGACACATGGCCACTAAAACTAACCATTTGGTAGATAATGAAGTGACAACATTAAAATAAAACATTAACATCACTATAATAGTTTAGCCTATGGCTATGATAACTTTGTGAATAAACAGGTCACTTTTTAGTTCATAAAACTAAAAAATAAGCTAAATATCCCTTGCTCACAAGTGGCTTACACTAGGCCTACTAGTTTACTATTAGTAGGCTCTTCTTTCTGTAAATATACACCATTTGTTATTATTGTTTATTTATGTATTTATTTTACTACAAACCAAAGTATGCCTTCCTGAAGCGTGTCTCCGTCTGTGGCGCATCCTGTAGAGTAGCTACTCTCCATGTGCTCTTTGCGAACCACAACGTTGCATGTTCGAATCTGACCTTTTTTCGCATTTACTCGCTCCCATTGTTCTTGTCTCTACACTGTGCTGTCCAATAAAGCTAAATTGTTAAAATTCCCCTCAGCCTACAACTGTTTAGGCTACTCAAGTATAGGCTATCATTTGATATTGTGGTGAAGCAAGCTGCCTACCTCCAAATTGAGTGGGCACTTGAACTAATTGCCCACACCATTTGCCCATTACAGCTTCTGTGGGGGACTGGATGAACTTTATAAAAAGGCTGAGCCGGGGAGCTGGTGGGAGAACAGAGGGAAGCGGACAAATTGTGCCTTGTGGGGTTGCGGAAAAACTCTCAGTAGGTTTCTTTGTTTGGGGGCTGCTTTGAGTTGCCCGGGGCTATTAGAGCCGGCCCGGCGATGAAGATAGTTAGAGAGCGGATTGTGTCTGAGTTAGATAGGTGGGATTGGGAGGGTTATAGTCGGCCATCCGTTTCCCTGTCATTTTCCCGGTTGTCTCTTGCGAGCACCGGACTGAAGTGCTTGGCGGTTTCTGTCCTGACGGCATCAATTTCCTCTGTCCTCCAAGCACCGGAGTGTTCTTGATCTTGAAGTGCTGGCCAAGTTCCCTAAACCGTGGGCGCGACGGGGGGTCTCGTCGGCAGAAAACCAGGGCAGTATATTTTAAACACCCATCTGTAAATTAAATGTTGTCTGTCAGTGGGATTTATGTAAATGAGCAAGACGGCGGCATTTAGGACTAACCCTGGTTTCACATTGGCCGCGCATAGGCGGCAAGTGCCGTTGACATCAATGGAGAGTCGTTTTCCGCTTTGCGCTCTGGTCAGCGGTAAGCGCAGCGCAAGATCCACTGCCTGCGCTGCGCTCAAAGTTCAACCAAATTCAACTTTGACCCCTCCAGTCGCTGACCTTTCAAAGCGCAGCCAATAGCTAGAGAGTGGGCGGTACTGAACGGACCAACTTCGCGAACGCAAAATGGACGAGAGATTGATTACGTGCGTGACCGAATTCCCCGTGTTATATCAGTCGAACTTGCGGGACTACCGTGATATAAATTTAAAAAACTTTGCATGGCGAAACTTAAGTTTTCAGTTGGGGCTACCAGGTTTGTAACAAATAAGCACTACTACATTGATATCTACCAGATTATTACCAGGTTGCGCTAGCTCGCTACGTTAACTATCGATAGCCAGGATGGCATTCTATATTACGGTCAGCAGATAAGTGTTTGTTGTTTGTTTAGAACGGTATACATTTCACGTTCGAGAGCAATTAGAAAAAGGTGGAGAAGAGCAGAGACCCTGAAAACGAGTGACCAGCTCTCTCCCTGTCCTGGTTCAATGTGGATCACGTTAATGTTGTGGGCAATACTGAATGAAATTAAATCACATGTAAATAATAACCGGATTTTGTGCTTGTATGTGTAGAGGAAGAATGACTGGTGTAAAGTCGCTTTTAAAATACCCGTCCCGGATACGGATATGTATTGTTTTTGCCGCTTCGCTCTCTGCTTGCGCTGACCATAGCGGCAAGATGGCGCTCTTGCGCGCCCGATGTGAAAAGGCAGTAACCCCGGATTTACACCAAGAACAGCAGTCCCGCGCCGTCTGGCTGTAAGTCATTCAATTCCAATGGAGAGAGAGCGACAAGGCTCCATTCTGTCGGTGCCGCTGGGAGCGGTACGAATCGCAAGTAACGCACTGTTCGCGCAAGCTAAAAATATTTTAACTTCTGTGCAAATCGTGATGACCAGCCAGTGCGCAACCAATCATATGAAAGGAGGAGGGTCATCTCACTAGGACACGTCATTTCCTTGCAAGATGGAGGAGAAATTAATCATAACTGTTGCTGAATTTCCAGAAATTTACGATGCGTCTATGTATGTGTACAGAGACCTAAACAAAAATAAATGCGGCATGGAAGAAAATAAGTGAGATTGTAGGCTTCCCTGGTGAGTTTGCTATTTTGCAATATGGCATTTTCGTATTGTATTTCATACAGAGCTATCGTTTGTAGCTTTTCATAATTGCTTCGGTTATTCAATCATTCCAAGCTAATTTGCTTAAGTTATGTTCCAGCTTGCATAGCTAGGTACATTAACTAAACAAGCTGGCTTTTTACCCAGCTTGCTAACTAAGCAGCCTATTTATTAGCTAGTTAAGTAGCTAATCAGCCTTCGGCTAGAAATACAGTACCAGTCAAAAGTTTGGACACACCTACTCATAGAAGGTTTTTTTCCATTATTTTTACTGTTTTCCACATTTTGGAATAGTAAAGACATCAAAATTATGAGATAACACAAATTAAATTATGCAAAGACCAAAAAAGTGTTAAACAAATTTTAAAAAGTCATATATTTTTGATTCTTCAAAGTAGGCTACATAGGCGTGTGCACAACGCGCGTACATCCTCCTGTCTATTACACACAGGGGCACGCACAAGCATGACTAAAAATATCAAGATTACAATGTGAAATATTATTAGCCTATTGTGTAGGCTATGTGCGATGGTACGGGACAATGGCTATCCATTAAAAAGGAGCTGATCACACCTATATCAAGCCTAATGCGCGAATTCTCATTTACACCTAATGCGTGAATTGTCATTCAATGGAAAACTTGCGCACAGCAATAGACGGACATTTGAGTTCTGAAAATGTCATTACAATACAGCTGTTTATCTAGGCATACAGCCTGTAAGTAAATAGAATGGTTTGTGACTGAAAAAAGTTCAAAATATTGTCCAGTGAATATTGCATTTATTGTTTTTCAAATAGCCTAGGCTACAGTGGATTCGCTGTGTTTAAGGTTTTTTCGATAGCCTATGGTTAAAAAACAGAGATAAATGTCACCATGTTAACTAAATTGTAACCTTAGCTATGCTTCGTCCTTCATATTTTTTAAATTACAGTGACCAGGTTTCCATACACTCAGCTTATTAAAACCCAGCTGATTTCACACGTTATTCCATAACTGAACAAAACGATTTTAAAGAGAACTAAGCGTCTAATTAGAAACGAAAACAAATTTGCAGAACGTTACACAATTAATTCACAATTAATTGTAATGCCATTCTCTGCATGTGCGCTGCATGTTCTTTTTTTCCCCTGCTGTAAGTCGCACGTTTCACGGTCTTCCTGGGAAAGTGTATTGTTTTAAAGCTTTACGCTATGAGTAAAACAGGTTGCTCACATTTCCATAAACAGGACATTATTAAACAAGGGGAAATATGCGTGAATATATGGGTTACCAACCTGACAGTTTTATTTAGTGTCATCATTAAGGCAAAATAACGGTATTTATGTTAATCAATATTACTATGCAGGTAGCCTAATGAACTTCGGATGAAGCTTGAACTTCAAGAACTCCATGAGAACAGCCTCATGGAATTGATGTTTGACACTTTCATTGCATAATCAAACGAAATTCGCTGAACAAGCAGGCTAATTTGGCGTTTTCTAAGGTGAGACTGAAGCCATTGATAGCTTATTCTCAGCTGTTGCAGGTCCTTTTAACGAAATTTAACCGCATATATTTAGTAAAATAACAGCCCTGTCGGGAATTACCGGGAAGTCATAGGCTAATGGTTAGTCCGAATAATATTGATCATACTCCATTTAGCCTATTCCTTGATCACACTAAACACGCACGAGCATGTCTGTTTCACCATCAAGCAATCCGCCAAGGTGCAAAAGCAGGCTTTTAAAGGGAATGGGATATGACATTTTGATTGGTTTATTGCATGTCATGCCCAAGACACACCTATAATTAATGAAGCGACTAGGTTCAGCCCATTTGCACCTTGCGCCGTGCTTAGCGCCCAAAAAACACGCCGTTAAAATAGCAAAAGTGGACTTGGACACGCCCAAAATGGACTTTACGCCATACGCTTAGACCAAGCGCCAAGATAGAGCCCCAGATATCTTATTTTCTGGTACTCTTACAAGCAATACTATAACGTCTCTGCATTTGAATGGATCTCTATGGGAATTGGGGGCCTACGTTTCATGGTCATAGATCATACTGTAGTTGACGTGGTTCCTTACCGGGGGATTCAATGAGATAGATGATGTCGGGAAACAACACCTCAGGCGACTGAGTTGCATCTTTTGTCCACTCTTTTGTCCTGTTCTGACAGCCCTTGTGCCATAAGGACAGGCCTTGAGTCCTATTCGGTTCAGTGGCTAAATATCTATGCTGGTCTTTCGGAAACAAAGACTCAGTGTAATTTGCTGAAATAGCAAGGACTGTTTGCTTGATCTACAATGGGCTCTGCCTACATCCTGCCCTTTGCCTATGATATGTTGCTGACTGTATGTATTTTTGTGCATTGGCTTTGCTTTGATTGGCTTGAAAAACTGAATCTTCAAACAGTGTGTCATGTTCTGTGCTCCTGTCCTGGTTTTGTGTTTATCTGGCATTCCGTCCCTTGTTTTCCCTCTCTCCCTCCACTTTGTGTCTCCTTCCCCACACCTGCATTGTGTTTCCTCTTGTGTTCTCATTAGTTTCGTCCCACCTGTTCCTTGTTGTTTCCTCATCAGTTTTGTATATAGTCTCCATTGTTTCTTTGTTCAGGGAAAGATCGTCTTGTGTCCTTTTTTCGCTCCAGATCGCCCTGTGTCTTTGCTCGTGCCTTGTGTCGTGTGGGTTTTGTCGTGCCTTCCGTTTTGTTTTGTGCCTTGTACCTTTCTTGTGCCCTGGCTTCGTGTTTGTGTTTTACCCCGGCTGCCCCAGTCTTGGCCGGCTCCTACCCCCTGGCGACCCCTACCCCCGGTGGTTCCTGCTCAGGCTAGCTCCTGTCCAGGCCAGCCTCTGCCCAGGCCGGCACCTGCCGAGGCCAGCCCCCTGTCCCGCCTGGTTCCGTCCAGCACGTTCCTGTCCCGCCTGGTTCCGTCCAGCCCGTTCCTGTCCCGCCTGGTTCCGTCCAGCCCGTTTCCTGCCCCGCCTGGTTCCGTCCAGCCCGTTTCCTGCCCTGCCTGGTTCCGTCCAGTCCGTTTCCTGTCCTGCCTGGTTCCGTCCAGCCCGTTTCCTGTCCTGCCTGGTTCCGTCCAGCCCGTTTCCTGTCCTGCCTGGTTCCGTCCAGCCTGTTTCCTGTCCAGCCCCTGCCTGTCTTCTGCCGAGCATTTCCCTATCCTGCCCCGTTTAGTCTCGCCAACCCCGTTTCCAGCCTTCGCCAGACTTCCCTGTTCCCTGCTTTGTTCCCTTGTGTAAATAAATACGCTCCTTTGTGGAGTTTTCCCCCCTGGAGCTGTCTCTGAGTCTTGCGTTTGGGTCCAACCCATGATCAAACCGTAACACAGTGGTTTCTTCTAATTGTTTTAGAGTCTTCATGTATTTAACTTTTTTTATACTCTAACGGTTATCAAATTTTTTAAAAATCAACTCAAACAAGAGTAAAAGTACTATGATCTAATCATACTCAAAAAAGTACCCTTACATGGTATAAGTATGTACTGTAAGGAGAGTAGTTGTCATTACTTTCCACCACCTGCATTAGACAAAACGCATTCAATCCTGGACTAGACCAACCTAAGATCAACCCCAAGGGTCTTTTACTGACAGTGTGGCAAATTCAGAAATCACATAAATTAACTCGCCAAACTGTGTTTTTGACAATGTCAATGTTAATGACAATTGTTGATTGAATCCTGACTACAGTTTTATTGGTGACTATATATATACAGATCCTTTCCAAAAAATTAGAATAGAATAGTTGTTTTTTTTCCATAATTCCATTCAAAAAGTGAAACTTTCATAGATTCATTACACACAAAGTGAAATATTTCTAGCCTTTATTTGTTTCATTTTTCATAATTTTGGCTTCCAGCTCCAGAAAACCCCCAAAACAATATTTCAAGAAATTAGAATAGTGTCTGTACGTGGTGGTTTTTGAAGCACTGACTCCAGCCTCAGTCCACTCCCTCTGCATCTCCGCCAAATTTTGGAATCGTCTTTGCTTGACAATCCGCTGAAGCCTACGGTCATCTCTTTTGCTTGTGCACCTTCTCCTGCCACATTTTTCCCTTCCACTAAACTTTCTATTGATATGCTTGGACACTGCACTCTGTGAACAGCCAGCCTCCTTAGCGCTGACCTTTTGTGACTTACCCATCTTCTGGAGGGTGTCAATGATGGTCTTCTGGCCAATTGTCAAGTCTGCAGTCTTCCCCATACTGAACCAAACTGAGATAAACTTTGCAGGTGTTTTGAGTAAATTAGATGATAGTGTGACACTCAGTCTAAAACATTCTTTCTCTGAAATAACTGAAGTAAATGCTGATTTTCGACACACTATTCTAATTTCTTGAAATACTGTTTTGGGGGTTTTCTGGAGCTGTAAGGCAAAATTATAAAAAATGAAACAAATAAAGGCTAAAATATTTCACTTTGTGTGTAATGAATCTATAATCTATGAAAGTTTCACTTTTTGATTGGAATTATGGAAAAAAAAAAAAACTTTTCCATGATATTATAATTTTTTGATTTTTTGGAAAGGATCTGTATATATATATATATATATATATATATACACTGCCCGGCCAAAAAAAAAGTTGCACATAATATTTTGTTGGACCGCCTTTAGCTTTGATTATGGCGCACATTCGTCGTGGCATTGTTTCGACAACCTTATGCAACATCACAATGTATTTGTATGTATGTATTTGTATGTATTTCCATCCAGACTTGCATTATTTTTTGGCCGAGATCTTGTATTGATGATGGGAGAGTCGAACCACTCTGTGAAGTCTTCTCCAGCACATCCTAAAGACTTTCAATGGGGTTAAGGTCAGGACTCTGGTGGCCAATTCATGTGTGAAAATGATTCCTCATGCTCCCTGAACCACTCTCACAATTTGAGCCCGATGAATCTTGGCATTGTCGTCCTGGAATATGCCCATTGATGGGATAACCTGGTCATTCAGTACATTCAGGTACTCAGCTGACTTCATTTTATTGCTGCATAACGTTGCTGAGCCTAGACCTGACCAATTGAAGCAACCCCAGATCATAACACTGCCTCCAGAGGCTTGTACAGTGGGCACTATGCATGACTGGTGCAACTGCAACTTTTTTTTTGGCCAGGCAGTGTATATATGTCAGTTACAGTTTAGCATCCCAGGTAAGTAATTTTTAATGAATCATATTAAAAAAAAAACACCTATAACACTAAATTCCATTACTACTGGTCTGGACTTCTTGTAAGCCTCAGAAACGTCATTAGAATGGTTTTCATCCTTTTTTCATAGGAAGGGCACATTCTGTTCTCCTTAAAGTCTTTGAATCTAAAAAGGCTGACATCACTTGTGGGGGTCCCACAGGGATCCATCCTAAACGGTAAATCCTCCCACTGGAATACCACTGCACCAATTGGCCTTCTTCACTGCTCAGGATGCCTGCTTCTGCCTTGACAACCAGAACTCTACGCAGTGCTTAAAGATGAGAGGCCAGGGCAGACAGGTCACTGTTCACCTGTAACGTGAAGAAGCCATTAAATATTTAAGCACCTTCCTTTTCATGACCGCCGTATGTAAACAAGCATATTATTTGACCGATTGATACCAAATCCTACTTGGCTCTGCGCTTGAAAACCAATATCCCGACAATCACAAAATGGACCAGGTGGAAGGCAATTAATTGAAACCTAATTAATTTGGTGTTGGATTAAACCATCAGTGTTACCTGTGCTTCAAAGATTTTAAAAAGAAAAAAATTGTGAAATGTATGGCAGTTTATATCCTTTGCACCTACATGTGTGTTTTGGCAAATGTGTGCACATGGTTCTAAGGGAATGTGTGGGAAAATGTGACCCATCCTGTGCCTGTCAGTGATTACAATCCACCCACAATCAGTGTGGCTTACCAACCCAAGGACCAGACAAAGACTATGTGGCACATACATGACTAACCAGAGAAATTGTATATGCAACTTAGCTGTATAATTACTGGTGATTAACCTCCTGAATATCCTCCTCCTATATCAATGGTGATTTAATGCATCTTAAGTGTTAATGAACTGAAAAAAGATAATGGCATGGAGATGAAAAGGGAATGAGGAGGGTAACTTTACTCTGACTCAGGGTTGATACTGGAGATTAGTATGCTAAGCGCAATGAGAAACAGTTTCCTTCCGCTGGCTCACTCTGATAATGATTTTGCTTAGGAAAGCCTAATGTGTGACCAGGGACCGTAACCTTTTTTCATCGGTGATCCATGAGACAGTATAGTTTCTTAAAGTTGTATTGCACTGATCTTTGGGCATGGGCACTGTTTGATCACCCTGTCACAGTTTTGGGAAGACATTACCATTCTGGCTCAGCAGGTGCCCATCAGTATTGCAGATTTTCTTTTTTGAATTGACACTGTATGTGTAATTAGGAGCCAGCTGATTCTGTTTTCCCCAAACCCAAATTGTTTCCTCATTGGGGGGTTCCTGTCCTCTGTGTGAGAGAGGAGATCAGCTCTCCTGCTTATCTTTGGATAGAATGCACTAGCTAACGTCTTACATGTAGGAATGTGTTTATGTGAAAATAAGTGGTCTCCCTGAAGGTAAAATGTTTAGGAGGTACATTTGAAGTCCAGTTCTATGAACTTTTTTACTCCAGGATTCTTTTCTACAGATAAATAAAAATCATTTGTACTATGTGCCTGTTGTTGTAAAACAGGATTGAATACGGTGCTCTTGGTGTTTGGACAGGTGTGTGAAGGTGACCCTCAAATACTGCTCAGATGTAAATAACCCACGCAAGCAGAACGGCAACACCCACCCCACCAAAACAGGTGGGAGTTGGTCAATCTTGAGCTTTGGTTGTTTTTGATCCTCTTCTTAGCTGAGAAACCACGCTCACATCCCACAGTGATGAAGGGTAGGATCATGCAAACCTCAATCAAATGTGCCAGGGCATGGAAGTTTGTTGGCTTCTCGTCTAAATTATAAAAAATGCAAACATTTTTAATCATGTGATGATAATATTCAAACATGACTTTTTTAAAGTTTGTTTGGTACAACATGTTGTAGCCTACATTGAGAGGTTTGAGTCTTTGATGGAACATCTGGGCATCAACACAGGGGTCATCAAACATCTGATCGCAACAACTGAAAAGGTCGGGAATCTTTATCCCAGCACACTCCACAATCTGTATACATTGTCGCACTTTGTTTCTCCCAGCTTTTGGCAACATGTTTAAAATGCTTACATTTATACAAATCACACTGTAGCCTACATTAAGGATGACTGTCCAATCTGTCGAAAAATCACGGAAAGTACTAAAACGGGGGAAATGGCGGTAATGGCAAAAACGAGGAAAGTCATGGAACTGCCAAAAGAAATGGCAATAATCAGTGACACCCATGACTTCTGTGACAAATACCCAGCCTTAACCATATCTGCTTGCCGCAATGGCAAACAACAACATCCCCTCCCCCCATGCAATCTCCAAGCGCAACAGAACAGCCACATTTCTGTTTGAGGAGAAGAATATCTTCAAGGCTATTATCGTTACAATAAATGTGTTACTAATGTAGGCCACCACCCAACATGTTTGAAAGTTCTTGTGTGTCGCGTGAGAATAGTAGCTATACTAGTGGCTTGCTATGATATGCGCAAAAAACTCTGAACAACTGTGTTAATTCTGATGACTTCTGAGAGTAAAAAATTACTTTATCCAACAATTACGTAGTTGTCAGATAATTATCCTGTGAGAATTTTTCCAAAAACCACTCTGAAATGGTTAATTCTGATGACTTTGGAGAGTAGAAAATGACTTTTTTCAACAATTACATGGCTGTCATGGATGGATTTTGCCAACCTTAAACTAAATAAGCAATTGAAGACCTATACACTAAAATAAAGCCTTATACAGTTCTGTGCTCCTGGAGGATGCTTCAGCGAGGAAACACAAGTGTAGCCGTTGCAGAAGTCTTTTCTCGGAACGTGTGGCATGTATAGCCTAAATGAACCACCTCATCTGCCACAGGCAGGTACACCCCATACACAAATCCAATCTTACCATTCCTTTTCATTTATTATAAAGCACTTTAATCCATAACACCCATTCTTTAGGACAAACAAAGAGGCTAACAAAATTACAGTTAAGCGTGTAAGCTTAATATTTCTGATGTTTTTGTTTACCATATCATTCAGGTTGTTTGTTACTGCATAGGAAATGCAACATTCAATGTTTAATGTTAACCCATGTTCTTTCAAAAAAATATTTAATTTCGCCGTATGTAGCCTATGCAATATGTCACGTATATGTTCATACAGTTGAATGCATCTGGCAGATAACTCAAAAATAATTTTCTCTACAATCGCAACACGTTTTCAACTGCGACAGCTTAAACACACAAGCTGCCTCAAAACCTTTTTCATCACTCTTGTATGACTGAGAAAGAATAATATAATTTACATCTGTTTATGTGAATTTGCTGTCTTTTACTGATGCAATTAATGTTTTAGGCATAACTATTTTGTATCATTTACCATACATATTTCATGCCTGAAATACAGCGTCCAATAAAATGGTACATACCATTTTCAAGGCAAAAACAAGCTCTGAGACAAGAAGAGTCTGTTAAAAGCCCACTGACAGGTTATACAGCTGTGCAACATGTCAATAGTAATTGACATCGCTTAAATTGACGCTTGACTGAGCAAGTACGTTCCATTTGCCTAATGCATGTTGCCTCGTTTCCTCCATCCTCATATCTCATCCTTGCAATGCTTTCACAGGTAACCACAGAGGTTCCACAAGCAGTATGTCTTGCCCCCATCGTCTAAAGCCCTCAGATGAAAAATGAACAAAATATAGCATCAGGCAAAATTTAGGATTATGTTTCTGCAGTGGGTGGCACACAGCACCATTCTAAGATAAAGCATGTGTCTGAATAAAAACTGGGTCTGTACCCAAGGCTCCACTTCTCAATGAAAGGGATTCACCTTGGAGCTTGAGGGAGATGTGTTCCAGGATGGTTCTCTTGGCGAGTTCATTACATTGTGACAGACTTTTGGAGGGATGTGCCACATGGAGATTTATGACAGGCGGAACTCCTCAGAAAGGGTCCACCTTCTCTTTAATGACATTTGAAACTCCTTACGTTATCTAATTACCAAACATTCATTTCAGTTTGCTGTCACACCATAAACAATCTGCTGTTAAACTGTTCCTCTTGATTGTATTTCACAAAACTTTGGTTTGAAAAATCGTTATGCCTTTAGACTTTGTATGTTTTAGACAAAGGGGTTTTCGACTTGATTCTAGAGTTTTATGTAAAACCGTCGTCAATTGGGTAATTGCCTTAGAGCACAGATGCACTTAACGTTAACCTAGCACTGTTTGTCGATAGCTTACCTAGCCACTCGGTTAGTGTAGCATAATTCATTAGGAAACGGTTGAAGTGTTACGATCCTGGGGAAGGTTGGACCTAAATGCACGACTGAGGCAGATACAAAGGAAAAGGGGTATTTATTAAGCGTTGGGGTAGTCCCAAAGCTGTACAGGAAAGTCAAACATAAAATACACAGAACATAAATAGTAGTCCGATACGGACTGCTCCAAGCCGGAGCTGGACTTTAAACCAGGGTTGGGTTCCAAGCCGGAACCGATCAGGTACTGGACTGGAAGTCCAAGCCGGACTGGGTGCAGGATATCCCCTACTGTTCCAAGCCGGAACTGGATAGGGTAGGTGGAGGAGTTCGCACCGGGTCAGGACTGGAACTGGACCGGGAGGTCCACTCAGGAAACGGGAGCCGGAACGGAACTTGTTCCAAGCCGGAACTGGACTCAACAGGAGGTGTACAACACACCGGAACTGGACAGGAACTGGACTGGAACTGGACTGGAACTGGACTGGGAGGTCCACTCAGGAAACGGGTGCTGGAACGGAACTCGTTCCAAGCCGGAACTGGACTCTTACGGAATGGTGGGCTTTACACCGGGACTGGACTGGAACTGGACCGGGTGATCCACACAGGTACAGGTACTGGAACGGCGCGATTGTTCCAAGCCGAAACTGGACTTTATTCGGGCGGAGAATCTCACTCCGGGACTGAACAGGAACTGGACCGGACGGTCTACTTGGATTAAGGACAGAAAGCAGAGGGTTATTAGTTAGGTACTGCAGACAGGGTTTGGACCGGGAGGTCTTAAAGGAGGTGAGACGACAGCCAGGGTTGTAGCTGGCGAAAACCCAGCGGGGCTGGGAGGTGAGGCGTAGCTCGGGTAGGTCCCGTTGGAGCCGGCTGTACTCCAGAGATCCTGGAACCGTAACCGAAGTACAGGAGGTAGCTACGGCCGGACAGGAACAACGGAGAGAGTTAGCCAGGCAGGACTTGGCAGCGGATCTAATCCCGAGCTGGAGTTGGAGGTACCGCAACACACTCACACAAACATTCAGAGAAACGAACACTGCTGCAGGGAAGCTGAGAACACGGCGACTGGAGATTGAAGGGAGACAAGTTTAGTAGCATGCAAACAGCGAATGTTACGGGAGGATAGCTACCAAACCGCAGAACAGGTAAGCAAGTTTACACCAAGCGTACAGCAGAACACCGGACCAGAAACGTGAAACGAGCATAACAAGGGAGGTTTAGTTAAGCGAACTGTAAACAGGGTCTGAAGGGTTACACACGTAATGAACCGACAAAGAAGGGGAGACAGCAGGTGGGTTAAATAAGGGAGTGAGATTGGAATCAATAAGGCACAGGTGCGGAAAGTAACCGGGAGTGCTTGCTAATTAGACAGGTGAGGAATGCAAGCAAAGAGAGGGGAAGGCGATAGGCGGAAACTAAAGTGGGAAACAAAGAGAGCCAAACAGAGGGGAAACGCCCAGCCTGAAGCAGAGGGGAAAACACGGACAAGGGAATCCAACAAGACACGGAGGGACATGGCAAAACCGGGAAAACGGACTGGATGGGAACGGGACGTCACATGAAGTTCAGTTTTACTTTATGTTCACTTATGTAAGCTCAGGGAATTTTTGTTTAGTTATGTCTAGGTTTTTGATGCATTTGTCTTTGTAGCAAGCCTTGGACAAGTTTGATCAGCGTGAAGAAAAATATTATCTAAGTGACAGGGAATGATGAGGGAGATTGTGACATGTTGACATGCAAGTTATTTGTAAAGAATAACAGTGTTATTTACTACAATAGTAACAGTGAATTTGCGACGTAAACTTTAGGGGTGTTTCTCAATGTCTGTACTTGTGAACTTGTGTGACGTAATATTTAACGGCCCAAGTTCTGTTCCAAGAGCCCAACACGAGTTGCCAGACTGGGGGATTACCCCTAAATGTAGGGGTTTTTTTATTTTTAGAAAGTAATAGTTTTAGACTAGAGTAAAAATGTAGGCTATAGGAGTCAATGACAGGTGGGGGATTACCCCTAAATGTAGGGGTTTTTTTATTTTTAGAAAGTAATAGTTTTAGACTAGAGTAAAAATGTAGGCTATAGGAGTCAATGACAGGTGGGGGATTTTAAAAAGGGTATGGGGGACAAATTGTAAGAATTTTATGGGAGTCAGTTGAAGATGGGGGAGAGGGGAATTAATTCATGCATCTGGCAACATTGACGAGAACGGACTTGAATATCCCTTCATTCATTGATGCATGATGGCAGACGAGACGGCACCATAGGGACAAGCGTACAACTGTAGGCTACATTTTTAGTTATCTCATTCATCAATAAATTTGACTACAATCTTTCTAAGAATGAAAAGGAGGCAAGATATATGTCTGGCAATAGCTGGATTTTAGCAAATTTTATATTTGTAGAACTAAAAAAGTTAGGCATTATGGTTCAGTTAACTTGTTGCTGGCGCTAGCTTGGTTGCAGTGAGTTAGCCGAGCCTGCCCTTGCGGTAGGCTACGTAGCCTACTTGCAGTAAGCGCAGGTAGATTTTGTGCGTAGGCCTATAAAAAGTATTTGTGAATGAAGTAAATGCATTGGCTAGCTATACAACAGCGGACAAAAGAGGCGTTTTGTTCAATGTAATATTTTAAGTAAAACAGCCTTACCATGACATGGGATACACTGGGCCGAACGTCACGCACGCATTGCATCTCAACTCAAAGTAATGTTAGATAAAAACTGACAGCCACGTTAGCCTATTTGTAGCACAGGATGTAGCACATAAGCACAGGATGCCACACAATTAAATTAGCTTGCTTGCTATAACAACATAACGTTACTGTAGAATATAACCCAAGTAATCAAATCAGCAGATCGCTGAATTTCTCGATTTGAAAGCTAGATGAATTAACTTGTTAATTCACCCACGTTACACGAAAATCCGAGCCTCGATCCTTACCTTCTAAAAAAATCTTTCACAGTCCTCCTTCGTTTAATCTCTATTGAGATTGAGATCTCTATTGAGATTAAACACAAATCAGCCTAGTTAGCAATTGCCGTCAGTTTAGACATTAGACATACTATTTTCCACTGTAACATTAAATTGGCTTCTCCCAACCTCATTAACATTGAGTCAAATATTAGTAATAGTGGGTTTGCTTTTGCTACCATGTACTTAATCAGTTTGAGTTGTTTTATCAAGTTTGCCTCAAAGTGTAACAGTGTGAGACAGTCAAACATAAATTCACATTCAGCAATACAGCAGACACTCCAAAATATATCAGTATTAGGCCTACTTTACTTTAAATACTTTCTGAAGCGATTAGGAAACAAATTAAACACATCTTCATCGACGGTACACAGCTAACGTTAGTTAGCTAGCTAGAAGGCTAGGGCTAGGTCTAGTTGGACAGCTAACATTAGTCTAGCTAATAGTCAAAAGCAGCATTCAAAATGACAATATTCAGACAGTGCGAACGCCCAAAATGACATGTTTCAACCATAGCTTAATGTCCCAGTAATCACAGTAGCTACGAAATGGGTATTCTCTTGTGGTGTAATTTATACACATTTTCATGATGGCTATCAGAGCTCTCAGTGACAATCTCTTTCTCTCTCGTAATTTATCAGAAATGCAGATATCAAGTGAAAACTCCTGTTCATATAGGTATAAAATGAAAACAGTTATGGTTTTTTGGTCTCTACATGCATGCAGAATTTTCCAAAAAAAAACGCATATGTGACACAAGCTGGTAAAACGGTCTGCAAGTCACAGTTATGCAATCCACAGTAGTCTACGGAATAAAATAGGTTCATTATAAGGCCTAACGCTTACGTCCTTTAACTTCCATGTATTCTTGCGCCGTTGCAAGTGAACTGGGCGTGTTGGTCTTAAGATGAGGAGTGGCCAGGATTATTTTTGGCGTATTGCTATCTTGAGCCAGCAGAAAGCGCTTGCGCTAGAACCACCACAAACCTGGTCTAAAGTCATGTTGCAGTTGTTTACATGTTATTTTAACAGCACATATAAGTGCGTCTACATAGGCGTGCACAACGCGCGTACCCTCCTGTCTGTTACACACAGGGGCGCGCATAAGCATGACTAAAATATCTAGATCACAATGTGAAATATTATTATTGTGTTGGCTATATCAAAAATGCATAATAATAAAAGGTTCCATAGGTCCACATACCTTTCCCTCAGCGAAGGGAAACGATGCCACATTACATTGCTCTCAGCCCACTCCATCGATAGATGAGCGATGTGCGATGTGCGATGGTAGCTACGGGACAATGGCTATCCATTAAAAAGGAGCTGATAACACCTATATCAAGCCTAATGCGCGAATTGTCATTTGCACCTAATGCGTGAATTGTCATTCAATGGAAAACTCGCGCACTGCAATAGGCGGACATTTGAGTTCTGAAAATGCACTTCAGATGTCATTACAGTACAGCTCTGTTTATCTAGGAATACAGCCTGTAAGTAAATAGAATGGTTTGTGACTGAAAAAAGTTCAAAACCTTGTCCAGTGAAAATTGCTTTTATTGTTTTTCAAATAGCCTAGGCTACAGCGGACTCGCTGTGCATAAGGTTTTTTCGATAGCCTATGGTTAAAAAACGGAGATAAATGTCATCATGTTAACTGAATTATAACCTTAGCTATTCTTCATCCTTAGCTATTCTTCCATACTCTCAGCTTATTAAAACCCCGCTGATTTCACCTGTTATTCCATAACTGAACAAAAGATTTTAAAGAGAACTAAGCGTCTAATTAGAAACTAAATTTGCAGCACGTTACACAATTAATTTACAATTAATTTTAATTCCATTATCTGCATGTGCGCTTTACAGGAGCAGGTCTGTTTCCCCTGCTGTAAATCACACTTTTCACGGTCTTCCTGGGAAAGTGGATCGTTTTAAAGTATTACGCTACCAGTACAACAGGTTGGTCACATTTCCATAAGCAGGACATTATAAAACAAGGGAAAATATGCTGAACCTATGGGTTGCCAACCTGACAGATTTATTGTATTTAGTGTCATCATTAAGGCAAAATAACGTTATTTATGTTATTAATCAAAATTAGAATGCAGGTAGCCTAATGATCTTCAGATGAAGCTTGAACATGAGTTCATTGCATAATCAAAAGAAAGTCGTTAAACAAGCAGGCTAATTTGGCGTTTTCTAAGGTGAGACGGAAGCAATTGGTTGCTTATTCTCAGCTGTTGCAGGTGCTTTTAACAAAATTTAACCGCATATATTTTGTAAACAGCACTGTCAGGAATTACTGGGAACTCATAATGGTTAGCCCGAATAATATTGATCATAGGCTACTATTGATCCATATAGCCTATTCCTTGATCGCACTAAACACGCACGAGCATGTCTGTTTCGCCATCATAAGCAATCCGACAAAGTGGAAAAGCAGGCTTTTAAAGGGAATGGGATATGACATTTTGATTGGTTTATTGCATGTCATGCCCAAGACACACCTATAATTAATGAAGAGACTAGGTTCAGTCCATTTGGAGGTTGCGCCGTGCTTAGCGCCCAAAAAACACGCCGTTAAAATAGCAAAAGTGGACTTGGACACGCCCTAAATGGACTTAGCGCCATGCGCTTAGACCAAGCGCAAAGATCACCAAGATAGAGCCCTAGATGTTCCTTTGCTTTCTTTTAAAAGGTGTTTTTACGTTCTGAAAAAGTGTCGAGGGCAGCTAAATTCAAGCGAGCAGCATTACAGGGATATCGTTTGCATGTAAAATGTTGAGATTCTTAATTTAACGCTTTGGTTCTTTTTCTTATGCTCTCACAAGATTGACATAGGCTTATATAAACAAGGCACACTGTTCGATTATATAGCGAGCACATTAAAGATATAGGTTGAGTATCCATAATTTCAGGGACTGCCGATTGAGTCGCATGGTTCAGAAGAGGCATACAAACAGGTGGGCACTGAGTCAAAGATTTCCCTGCTGCAATTTAATTATTTCCCGCATCCGAATTATGAACTGGCAACTTCGGATCCGTTTCCAACCCACTATCCGTGCACTTCCGGATTTCGGCTTCGGGCACACCCCTAATACACACCACTTTATAACGCTATCAAAATATGTGCAACTTGCATGTCCCCACTTTCATCAAAGGTCACCACGTTAATCAAGCTCGGCCTGGGTCGCCACGCTAATCAAGCTCATCTCCCTCAAGTCCACCTGCCACATGTCCATGGCCCTTTGCTTGTGGACAAACATTGATCATCCACTTCAGAGGTAGGAAAGGCTTCTGGCATACAACCATCTCCTAACAAAACAGCTATATTATTCTATTACTAACAAGTAACTCTTGTTAGTAGGACTTATGCAGACAGAATTAGATGCAAACATATCTGTTAAACTGCTGTCACACAGGTGATTTGCAGACACATCCTTTGTTTGCACAGTATTGCATACATTGCATTACTTTATCAAGTCATTGGTATCCACAGTGCATTGTGACGGGTGCATCACACCCAAATATTTAGTGAAGACACCAGAGGAAGTTTAAGGGCCCAGTTTTGTAAGCCTGGCAGGTTGTGCCTGGCTTTATTTTGGCCCTCTGCAGAGCTATTATCAGGTGTGAGTCTGGTGTATGCGTGCATTCCAAGCTGTCAGGTGATCATGAATCCGCTGATGGTAAAATTAGCCCTGGACCGGGCAGTGCCAGGCAGACAGATGGAGAAAGAGTTCCTGGGGACCCTGGAGTGGTTGTAAATAGCTCCACACAAATTGGGCACCGCAGGGATGATGCTAGTACCAGCGCTCTGCGCTTCCATCCACAAAACTGTGCATAGCTCCAGACAAGAACTGAACAGAATTGCTCTCATCTCACTCCACTTCATAAAAGCAAAAAGCATAAAATAGGATAAGGATGCAAAACAGAGTTTGGGTCAACTGGGATGTGCTCAGTGGATTTCCCATGACTCTCTGGGCCATCACTGAGATTCTGGGAGCTGTGTGCGTGAGCTGTGTGTGAGCACTGCGGGAGCTGTGTGTGAGCTATGCGGGAGCTGTGTGTGAGCTCTGCGGGAGCTGTGTGTGAGCACTGCGGGAGCTGTGTGTGAGCTATGCGGGAGCTGTGTGTGAGCACTGCGGGAGCTGTATGTGGGCTCTGTGGGAGCTGTGTGTGAGCTATGCGGGAGCTGTGTGTGAGCTCTGCGGAAGCTGTGTGCAAGCTCTGCGAGAGCTATGTCTGACATCTGTGTAGGAGGTCTGTGGGAGCTGTGTATGAGCTCTGTCATCTCATTGTGGGTTTCCAGGTTAGTCTGAAGAAACCTGAAAGTCACGCAGCTGGATTGTAGTCGTAAGCTGTGAAAGAAGTTTTTTCTTTTATGTATAATGAAAGCGAAGATGGTCTCTTAGTCTGCAACAGATCTAGATTTTATTTTTTTTTAACTCCGCACAAACATTTACATTAACACTAGGCCTACGCAAAATCTTATTTTTTCCCAATTTACCTTTGTTAAATTCATTATTATTATGTTAATTTTTAATATATCCAAATATTGGTCCAGCTTGGAGCGTATTTAAACGGTCAGGATCAAATCCCAACATTCAATGAGCAGAACGACTATTTAAAGGCGGACTTAAAAACAAAATTCTAAAAAGATAAAACAATACATTTCTAGAGTGATATTCTTCACTCTACATCTATTATTGAATAAACTTTATAGACATTGGGCATGAAGTGGCATCACACAAGTGAGAGACTGATGTAAACAGCAAAGATAGTATTCAATATAAAGATTTTCAATTCACATTATTGGGATTGAGAATTTCAGCTACATTGCTTTTTTTGCAGCCCAATTATTTTTTTGTCCCGTGATCTAAGAGCAGCTATGACCTCCTTGTCTGGCTTTGGCACAGGAACAATATTTGGAGGTAGGGTAGTAGTGTTGTGTCTGGGTGCTTTGTAGAGGATAGTTGTGTTCCGTCACATTGATATTGCATGGTCAACAAGTTCTTCCCTGAAGTTCTATGTGGTAGGAAACAAATATTTTCCACTCAACCCATTGCTTGAACTGCTTAGGGAAGATCATGTTGAAACGTGGGGTGCCTGCAAGATTGAAGCACAAATGTCAGTTACCATAAATATAATTATTTACAGTGTAGTAGGTAGTGCTGTGTGTGATAAACCATACGTTCTAATGGACACATAACTAATAACATAATATTTTTTCAGTATTATGTTGGTTCTATAAAAGCACCAAACAATTTATCTTGTAGACTGGATAGGGTAATTTATTATCTCAATATTTACCATCGGCTGTGGTGGCCTGTGGGTGGTTAACATTCTCATTGTGGTCCATCACTGCCAATTTAGTTTGAGCTTCCATGGTCTCATGCTTGTAATGACGGTGTTTCTGTGTGTATTTGAGCATTGCGTTATGGTAGACTTCCAGCTCACCTATTGATAAAGAAATAGAAACAACAGGCAGGCAATATTAAACACAAATCAATCCGATGTAATGTGTGTAGATTCACATAGCCTATATTCCTTCAACTGTATACTTTCTGTGGGACATTAATTTAGGTCAGGTCAATGTTATGTAAGAAAAAAGGAACGGCTCCGAAGTTCGTTGAAAATGACAAAGTTTATTCTTCGTAACAGCAGTTGTCAGAGATACAGCAATGCACTCTGGATTCAGCGGAGTAAAATCTGAATCCTGTTCTGTAAAATGGATGACTTTAAATACCATTTTAGGGCTTTGTTTTCTACAGGCAGGAAACAGAAATGTGTATTCAAAAATGATGTGATTGATTTAAGGAAGACACTGTTCGGCTCCCTTAGATCAATCAGTCTGTCCATCAGTAGGGGGTCTGAAGGTGCAACTTCCCGTGGTCTAACCAGGAACCAGTCTATTGTATTGCTAATCTAATTTCCTTGGTTGAAATAGGCTTTGATCACTCACTCCCAGCTGCTATTCTATAATTGAATGCTATGCCTAACAGTGGCGACGAGTCACTGTTTTCACTTACAATTTAACCTACATTGTATTTATGATAAGTTGGTTGATTCGGCCGGCGGCGTGGTTGATTTGTCAGTGTTTTGAGTGGATCATATCAGTTTAGAATCTTACAGTTAATTATGGGTGACAGCTAATCTTGACACCTTGTGCTGGTGCATGAGATCCAAAAAAAATATTAGGTGTACCACTGAGATAATATTGACAGGAATACTGAGATAAATTGTTTTGTAGGTCAGAGATATATGAAATGTACTAAGTTTAGCATCATCAGCTAGTAACATGTTTTTTGTCAGTAGACCGTAAATGTAAATATAATCATAAAAATATTAATATTGCATTGGGAAACATACTATTGCGTTTGAGGAGGGCCTTGATAAGGAATTTGTCAAGAGCAATGGCAGTGACAACTTTGAATGGCTCAGAGTCTTTGTCTAGCCATTTCGTCCTTCTCTCTGCATCATTTGATAGAACAGGGTGGAAGCAGCTCCTCTCCTGACCATTTTTCATCCATGTGTGTTCATCGCAGATGTGATGTAGAAGAGATTTCCATTTCTGCCTCTGCACCTAAACACATTTAACCCAAAATGAAAAATGAATTGGCCTCTGTTGATGGTATGATAGAACCGAGACAACTGTTGTATGATTACCATCTACGATCATAGGTTGCAAACATCCCTCCATCTCAAACATATTCAGTATAAAGCTCTGAAGGAGACTCACCCGGCCTGCTCCATCTCTAAACATCCACCTCAGCTATTATAACAACCAGAGCAGTTTGATTCCACATTTGGTAATTAGTGATAGTCATACGCACATCCCTTTTGAGGTGCTGGGCTGAGAAGCGCATACAAAAGGGAAGAAAGCCCTATAGCAGCATTGTTAGTTATGTGATTTACCTGAATCTAAATAAGCATCAATCAACAGTCAATAGAGAGCATTTTGAAATGCCAATCTTTATCCATCTAATGTTAGTAAGCAGCTAACCAGCTAGTAAATGCAAAATGGCTTGCTCTACCTATCAATTGATAGCTAACTAATATTTACCTGTAGTGGGACATCAGATTCCACCAGAGTCCATGCAAAGATAGACGGAACAGCTCCTTCTCTCAGAAATTCTTTCTTGGTCCTTGAAGTAAATCTTCCGGGAGAAAATGGATTATCACACACTCACATTTTCGAAGGACGTGTAAGGCGCGTTTGCATCCTGGTAACGCATGCCATGAAGCCAAGCCATGTACAACTCTCAGTTGTGGAGTGGCAGTCTATGAAACTATATGTTTCTGTCATCCTATAATTTTAGGAAGCATATGGCACGTCCGCATATTGTAGGAATAGAGGACAACAACAAGTAGAAATGTTTGCTAGCTAGCAACGTCGCAAGGAGCTGCTTTTTGTTTTCTTATTCTATGGTAAGCTTGTTGTGTTTATAAGTGAAATGCCTCCCTCCCACGCGAGCCACCATAGGAGCAGCGGAGAGTAACGTTAGCCTACACTGCTGCAAAAAGGTCTACCGTTGAATGTTTTGGACAACTGGCAACCTTTCCATACGCTGTTTGAGTATGTAAAATTTATATTGCATACCATCAAACTAAAACTTTGTTTATTTAACAATTTCAGTGGATTTAGGCGGTTATTTAAACAAAAGTTATCTGGGGGGCCATTAAATCCAATGGCAAAATGCTGATCAAATTTTTCAAAATGGGTGAACTATCCCTTTAATTTGGTTTCAGCTACTTGTTAGTTTTTGAACAGTTTGTACTCACTCGCTAGCTTAGGTAAATTATTTGCGGTCAATCAGTAGCTTGCTTTGTGTAATTAAAGCAAGTGTGCGGCAGTGTAGTATAATGGTTAAGGAACTGGACTTGTAACTGAAAGGTAGCAGGTTCGATTCCCAGGTAGGACACTGCCATTGTACCCTTGAGCAAGGTACTTAACCTGAATTGCTTCAGTATATATCCAGCTATATGAATGGATAAATGTAATAAGAAGTTGTGTAAGTCGCTCTGGATAAGAGCGTCTGCTAAATGCCTATAATGTAATGTAAATGTAATTAGGCCAACTACAGGTCTTTTGTGTTGCTAATTTGAACTCCCCATTCGTCTACGTCCTGCTCATACACTGCCTGCTTTCCGTCGTGGCCTGAAGACACACCTCTTCAGACTCCACCTTGACTGACATACCAATCTAGGACTATTTTCATAGTACTTGTTCCCTGTTTTTTGCTTGTTTCCTGTTTAACTCTTTGATTTTATAGTTTAGAAGGTATAGCTGACTGTTTGTACTATATTCACTGTTCATTACTAGGGATAGCTGCTACGTTGTGAGAATGATGTGCTTTGTCTGATCTGTTTTGTAGTTGCTTCAACGACCATCGGTATGCACTTATATTGTACGACGCTTTGGACAATAATGTCTGCCAAATGATTGTATTGTATTGTATTGTATTCTGTTAACGGCGTTAATAACTTAATGGTAACGTTTGGCTAGATACGACTCGAGTCTACATGCCCATCATTCAAGCAGCTAAGTTAGCCTACTTAAAGGAGAAGTTCGGTATTTAGCATGTTAAGCCCTGTTATAAGGTTATTTACGATCATATACAACGGTCCATATCAACATTTTGAAAAACTGTGCAGTCTTGAGATATATTGCTTTTTGCTCATGTCACAGCTAACTTACACAATGGATCTGGATGGGCAAATAGAAAAATGAAAAAACCATAAACTCTCGTTTCAAAGACGGGAAACTCAAAAACAGAGTGGTCACTGGTGTTCGTTGATGTTCTGACACAAAAATCGTCGCAAAGTATGCTTCGTATCAGGTTTTAATGATCATTTTATTAAATCCATTGACTTGTATAGACACCAAAGGAGGATAGACACATCCGCAGCCGGAAACCAGAAATACTTCTGAATTGTTTTGGAAAGTTTGTAGTTTTCTGTTGCTCACTAGTGGTCTTGTGCGCTCGCAGTGAAGGAATCAGTCGCATAAACGTACACTAATTTAGCAAAATGGATCCTTTTGAAGAGTTCGTACTAGCTGCAAAGCAAACCCCGACCTGGTGACCCAGAAGCGGCTCTTCTTCTTCTACGGTAGCCTTCCAACTCAGCCAAAACCTCTCAAAATTTCAAGCGGAAGTTTACAAACGTATGGCTGTACGGCGACTGAAAATAGTTATATAAATCTTTAAACAGTCATTTAACTCAGTGAGTTTCCCTTTGAAAACGAGAGTTTATGGTGTTTTTTGAAGGATTTTCTATATGCCCATCCAGATCCATTGTGTAAGTTAGCTGTGACAATGAGCAAAAAGCTATATATCTGAATGTTGATAGGGACCGTATGATCGTAACTAATCTTATAACAGGGCTTAACATGCTAAATACTGAACTTCTCCTTTAACGCACACAAACAACGGTGGAGCAGCTGACTTTCGTTTCAGTAAATTCAGTGTGCAATGATGTGTTGATAACTTAATGTTTAAAGCCTATCGTTAATCATGAAACCTACTTTTTAGCTAGAACAGAAAAGGCACCAGCATTGAAAAGGCACTGTTTTATCCAGGTTATTTCTTTTATCCAAGTGTTCACTGGTGTAAATGTGTTTTTTCGGGAAATACGTTGGCTAACTCTAAGATGGTTAACGTTAGTAGTTTGCTTTCTTTAGATTGTACAAAATTGATGATTATTTTATTTGGTTAAGTAGGACGTGTCTGTCCATGGATGAAGATCTGAGTTGTTAGCAAATGTTAGCGAACTAGTTTAATGTTCATGTGAGATGCAACCAAGACAGTATGTTACGGTGGCTAGTTAAAGTTTGTGGGCTAATGCTACACAGGCGGACCACAACCCCCGGTTTAAAAACACAGGGTATGCCAAAAAAAAGTGACCATTAGACCCACCTCAGCTCACCTACGCTTGCAAACTAACGTTAGTCCACCTATACACAATACAATTAGCTGGCACACTAAAGTTATGAATGTGCCTGTTGGTACCGGCCAAACTGGAGATATCTAAGTAACTAACAGTACCAGCAGGTCGGTGATCAATATCAACCTGTGCCTTTACGACATGAACATATAACCATGCAGCAAGACCTTTTTACTTTTTAAATCTCATGGCCAGCTCGATAAAATGTAAGTCTCCATTTCTACATTGTGAGCTAGCTTGCTAATTAGCTGGCTCGCCAACTGGGAATCCCACATTCATAAGAGCAATCAATGTTATGCAAGGTTCGCTGTCACTTGCATAGTATTGAATTTGATTTATTTGGTACTTCTCTGTATATTCTACTTCCACAGAGAATATAGGTCAGCACAAAGTAAAGGAGTCAACGATAGTTTCACTTCAAAAATGATGGTATAAACACTCAAAATAACCCAGATAGACTGTCGTCGTATTTTATTTGCTTTGGGTGCACTGTGGAGTGTTTAAGTGCGTTTGGTAGTGGATGCTACCGGTTACCATAGAGTTGCGCTAGCATTAGCAATGTGTGTATGTCCAAAAGAAGGACAGCATGGAATTAGCTGAAAATGGTTTCCATCAATCAACTACATCATGGGTGAGTCGTAATTGAGACATTATGTCCAAAATTCTGAACTATCCCTTTAATTAACAGACAAGACATCTAGAAAATAGCCTTTTTAATTAACCTTCTTAAACATATTCAGCTCGTTTCAATTGACAATATAAACGTAGTAACAAGGTGTTCAAAATGTTGCTTTTAAAACGACATTGACAAATATGAAAAGCGAATCAAATGAAATATAGGGCTTTCACACTCAGTCAGTGTGGATTCGTGGAAATAGGTTAAATACGCTACTCGTTTTAACATTCAAATTATTAACACTTCAACTCATCAAACAATGAATTACATGAAATCCCAGTTCAATAATGTAGCCTATTGAAATGTAAAGGGAAACAAAAAATAGCCCGTGCAGCTGCCGTCTTGTGTTCATTGAACTGCGCACGATTGAGTTAGGCCGTGTCCGAATCAGCACTCTTCCACACTGTTGAGTAGCCTTGGTGAGTATAGGGCAAGAAAGTCGCGAAAGTTTTTCAAATTGCAGTGTACTTCAAACACCCAGATGACAGACTTACTTCCGGGGTTTCGCTGAGTACAATCGGGAGCACACTTCAAGAAGTACACAAACATTTTGATCACATAAATATGACGTGAGCTTCGTTTTTTTTAAAAATTAGGCGCAGCTTCGCTGACGTTTCCTTCAAATACAACAAAAACAACACGTGACATGGCAGCGCAAGAGTGGGGCGCAGGTTTGCCAGATCTTGTCAGTCTTTCCAGCCAAATGGCGACTCAAAACTAGCCCAAATTACAGGCTATTTGTAACCGAAACCAACATATTTTAAATAGAAATCATCATGTTTTTACTTTTTAAAATAAGTGTGTGCTTTGCGACTTTTCATTTTTACCTGTGACTGCACTTTGAAAGTACTTTTGGCCTTGGATCCAAAACTCTTTGGGCTCTATCTTGGCAATCTTAGTGCTTTGTCTAAATGCATGGCATAAAGTGCATTTAGGACATGTCCAAGTCCACTTTTGCTAGTTTGACGATGTGTTTTTTTAGCGCTAAACACGGCGCAACGTGCAAATGGGCTGAATCTAGTCTCTTCATTAATTATAGGTGTGTCTTGGGCGTGACATGCAATAAACCAATCAAAATCCCATTTCCTTTAAAAGTCTGCTTTTCCACCTTGGCAGATTGCTTATATGATGGCGAAACAGACATGCTCGTGCGTGTTTAGTGCGATCAAGGAATAGGCTATATGGATCAATAGTATGATCAATATTATTAGGACTAACCATTATGAGTACCCGGTAATTCCAGACAGTGCTGTTGTTTTACAAAATATATGAGGTTAAATTTTGTTAAAAGCACCTGCAATAGCTGAGAATAAGCTATCAATGACGTAGGCTATGGCATTTTAAATGTACTACATAAATGAATGAATATTTAATTTCTTACATACACCTACAGTTTCAAAATTAACTATTTTGTTTTGTGTGGACAGAAACATTAGCCTGGCCTACACTTTGTATAACATTAGCCTGGCCTACACTTTGTAGGACCGCATGCAATGTCATAGCGAATTGATTTGTTTTTGTCAGAATAATAGCCTAAAAAACATATTTTTTTGTAAATCTTTATTTGCTGATATGAATTACTCTTGCTACTGAGTGTATTACTTGCCTGAAGTGATTAATGTTATCAGCATTTTAGAGAGATGAGTTAGGCTATTTCTTAGAGGCTATTGCTGCCTTCAAGTGCTCCTCTGGAGCTCCTATTTCCCAGTTGCCAAATTGTAATTGCGAGGTTGACGCATTCACATGCTCCGAAGTCGGAATTTCCAGCAAACATGGATGTCTAGAAAGTGAATGTTTCTTTTGATCCTTTACGAATAAAAAAATAAATGGAGAGCTGCTATCACTTTCTGCATGAGAAAGAAGAGGATAGGAAACATATGAGAGCCATTTATGATAGGCTATATTAAAGTATATTCTACTTTGTGTGTCCTGTGTGTTCGTGACCATGAATATGATAATCTGCTGCGCTCCGCTGCCTAGTTGCATTGTCATATGTGAATCTATCGTATTTTTCTGCCATTTCAAATTGGCAACTGGGAAATATGAGCTTCGAGGAGCACTTAAAGGATAGATAGGTAAAAGGTCAGTGGTGAAATGTCAGAACTTGGGAACTCAGTTAGCAAAATTATCTGACTTTCCCACTTATAATTACGACTTGGAGGTTCGTTCAAGTGCAACTTCCATGTCGGAAACTCGTATTTCCAATAATTCCGACAGCACTTATGTCTCTGGCAGCATATGTCTCTGGCTCGCCGACATAGGGTCATATAAACTTTATAAACTTTTTATCGACTAGCGTTATAAATAAAATTCAAAAGCGATGTATATTAGGGCCCCCTGCTGACCTAATTTCCCCCCCCCCCCCCTGAGCTGATCATGTAGTTACCCAACTGGAGAGTGCCCTTTCAACACCAGTAAAATGATGCTGATTACTAAATATGAAAAAAACAGCACCTAAAGGTATGTATTTTACACAGGTATAGCACACAGCACAGAAAGGAAATAATTGAGTGTAAATGATAATGATCCATTTTGATTCACAAGTTTATGGTCAAATCAGTGAATTCTGCATCTGCCCAAGAATCCAGTTTTTCTTTATTGATGGAACTAACAAGCCCTTTTTCATGAACCAGGTAAAACTGGTTGTTGTGACTCTGCAGAAGGTTCTAAAAATACCAGCAGAGTGTGCCTTGAGGGAGAGAAAGAGGGGAACAGCTTAATTAAAAGGGTTGAGTGTGATTCCATCTGTTTGAGGCACAAAGATCAGCGGAGCCAAGAAGAGAGGAGAAGACACCTGGGGTTCATGATGCTCCTTTCACAAAACTGCCACTGACAAAAATGTTAGCAAAGGAATTGTTCTAATGTTAAGGCTGAACACAAATAGGTGATGGAGTTGGCCATAAGCAGTAATAAAGAGAATAACGTCTGTTTTTAATGAATACGGTTTTGAATGTTTCAGACAAACAAAGCATTTGAGAGGAGTGCTTGCTTCTCACCTCTGCGCACTCGCTTCTCAGTTCAAGTAGTTTGATTCTGGCATCTGCGCTCGATGGATTTTTGAAAGCTGCGTGCTCTCGCTTCTTTGTTTTGTAACCAAAATATGTCAAGGATTAAGGCTTGCTAGGTCCAGCAAGCAGCTAGCAGCATCCACGTCATGGCTATAGTGGGCAGTGACACAATTCAAACTCCTCAACAGACCTTCAGGCACGACAAACATAAAGAGCACAACATTTACTTAGTGATCAATCCATTTACCATTCAACCATTCAACCATTCATTCCTGCTACCACAATACATTGTCATTGTAATAATCAGTCCGACCATTATACCAAATGTTTACCTCTGTCTGCCGTAGAGATTAGCCTCGCTTATCAGAAAACAACCACACCGGGGACACCTATTAAGAATATTAATGTTTTAATGAGCCTAATATTATAAAGCCATAAACGGTGTTTCTTGTTGCATTGTGCATCTACATTTAGTCTTGTGAATTTAACAGAACATGAAAATAAATTAATATTCTACATATAGCTGCAAGCAGTGATTCCCGGGGACCGAGCAGCATAAGCGGCATTTGTCAAACACAGAGACTGCAAAATGGTAGACAACTCTAGACAGGGTTGACCCAAAAAGCAAATGTTTGTTTCTAATCAGGGCTTTTGCCATTGTTGATGGTATCTAAACCCGATCCCGTCAGGGCTTGCGTATTATCATAAACTCTTCATTTTCCTAGTAGCCTTCTTCTTTTTTATGGTGACATTGTGTTATGAAAACCATAACCCGAACAGAGCTGAAGTGCACATCCTCTTTGTTGCAAATGAATCAAGAAATCTTGCCCGCTAATCTGCAACGGGACAACATAGGTAGGCCTACACATAGATGGATGTTTTTGTCTGCTTTTTTGTGAGATTGAGACTAGTGACGATGTTTGAAAAGAAATATTAGTTCAAAACATGTACCCAATGGCACAGTTATGAATTGATTTTTTACATTACTGCAACAACGTGCTCTTTACCAGATCATATTTTGCATGAAAACTTTATTTTCTGTGTCTGACAAATGGATACTTGTTCCCATAGCCAACTGAGTAAACGTGACCTGCGGTAAATCTTTCGTTAGTCGATAGTATCGTAAGCTACTGGGCCATGTCGGCAGCCTTTTACGTCTTTCAAGTACAAGTGAAACAGTGAACAGTTAATACTGTTAAATTTCTTAACCTTTACAATAAAAAGGCGTTTGTTACTGTGAAAAAAACATTAAATGAAGCTTAGCATTTGCACAATAATTTTGCCAAACATTAACCTAGCCATTGGTACCAAGTGGGAATCGAACCACTGACCTCATGCATGGAAAGCCTAGATTGTAACCACTAGACCAAAGCAGGTTAATGAAAATGTGCAGGCCAAATAAGACTTTTGTGTTGTGGTATCAGATTGTGTTGGCTTACTGACTTCATAATTAACAGTTAACAGTTAATATTGTGAAATTTCTTAGCCTTTGCAATAAAATGACTTGTTTTATGTTAAAAGAACATTCTTAGCATGCACTGCACATTGTGCGCCTCAAAAACATTTTTTGGAACAGGTAGGCAGCGAACCACCAACCTACTACACGGTAGTACAATGCCTTAACCACTAAGCTACAGGAACTTTCACAGTTGGTAAGGTAGGTAGACAGCCTGTTAAGCATAGATAGTGTACTTGGCAGACGGCATACCAGCCATCCCAACATATAGCGCCACCACGTGGATTGATTGGGTTAAAACTGCAGAGCTCAAGTCTTGATCTAACTCTCAATCAACCCACCAAGTTTCAGAACTTTATGTCAAATTGTTTTAGAATTACTAGCATTTTTGTTATAAGCCATGCCCAATGCAAAATTCATTGGCTTCTCATTCGGCCACATTTTGACATAGGCCTTAGAAAAGTAATGCATGTATGAAGGGATGTGGGCTGAGTCCCTATAACAGGCTTCGTAGTACCATTTTAAGTGTTTTACAAAAAATGCTAATTGGCGGATTTTGTTGGGCATGAGCAGGAGGACTTGTACACCAAATTTTGTGACTAGATCAAACGGGGCGTCGACAGTGATTTTTTGTGAATTTAAAAATATTTTCTTACATTTGGATCTTTATAGCGCCATCAATTGGTCAATTGGATCTGGAGGTCCAGATGTTACTGTTAAGAGACCTACCAAGTTTCATAACTTTCTGTCAAATGGTTTTGGAATTATTAGTATTTTTGTGATAAGCCACGCCCACTGAAAATTGATTGGCTCATAATTTGGCCATTTCTTGACCTAAGCCTTAGAAAAGTAACGCAATAAGGAAGGCATGTGACCTGAGTGCACACACCAAGTTACATGCAAATTGGTCAGATTTCGTAGGAGGAGTAACATTTTAAGTGTTTTACAAAAAGTACTAATTAGCGGAAAATCCAATACGGCTGACTTCATGGTTCCTTGAGGAAAATTTGTTCATCATGAGCAGAGGGACCTGTATACTACACTTTGTGACTCGAGGTCAATCGAGGTGTCAGCAGAGGGCGTGTCAATGTCAAAATTTGTCTCAATCAACCCACCAAGTTTCAGAACTTTATGTCAAACGGTTTTAGAAACACTGAAATTCATTGGCTCGTCATTTGGCCATTTCTTGACAAAAGCCTTAGAAAAGTAATGCATTAAGGACATCCAGTGAGCTGAGTGCACACACCAAGGAGGAGTAGCATTTTAAGTGTTTTACAAAGACTGCTGATTAGCGGAAAATCCAATATGGCGGACTTTATTGGTCCTTGAGGCAAATTTGTTCAGCATGAGTAAAGGGACCTGTATACCACATTTTGTGACTCTAGGTGAAACGGGGCATCAGCAGTGGGCGTGTCAATGTAAAAATTTTGTCACATGCACTACAGCGCCACCAGGTGTTCAATCTGCGTCATAATATAGAGGGTCCAAGAGTTTGGCAATCCCAACAAGCATGCCAAGTTTGGTGATTCTAGGCCAAACCAGCTCACAGGAATTTTAGGTGAAAGGGGAGGAAAAAAAAGAAAAAATAATCCGAACAAAAACAATAGGGTACCAGCAGCTACGCTGCTCGGTCCCCTAATTAACATTCAGAAGCTACATTTTGCGGCATTATGAATTTATGAACACGGTACGCGTGGTCCTGAGAAGGTGTAAAATTTGTTCATACGTACAAAGAAATCTCAGATACGAAAACTTGAATGAATGCCAAAATATGAGTAAAATTGCTAATAAGAACGTTTATGCACAAAGTCGCTCTGCTCACGTTTCATGAATGAGGCCCAAAGAAGATGTCATGTCAACCCACTAGCTTGACCAAAGAGACAAACAAATACTAGGAAAATGAACTGAAACAGTGGGCTGCATTGTTAGATTTAATAAAAACTGGACAGTCCTGTTATACACAAAACACCAGTAGGCTACTGAGCCTTGTCAATACAGTAATTGCACTTTGTTGTTATTTCACAAATTTTCCTCTGCTTGTTTGTTTGTTGCCTTGTTAGACAACCAGTCAGATACATAAGCATTTATATTCAAGCATTATATGGTATAAAATGCGGGGGGAGGTCGTTACTGCTCCACTATCTAATGAAGAAATACAATTAGCTGGATTCAAGATTAAATTAAGGTTTCTATATCTGTACTAAAGATGGCTGAAATTGGTTTTAGCGGGCAAGATTATGTAATTTGAAAGCAAACAGAAATGGATGCTGAGTTAGACAGCATCATGAACAGGAATCCAACGTACGTATCATTTAAGGTGACATGCAATGTAGAACCTGCTTCAGAGCCGTGAATCAGGATGAAACAGAGGATGAGTAGTGCATAAGTGCTTTGGCACGGATTACTATGCACACAGTAAAATGTCCGGTGTTAATTCAACTCTAAAAGATTTTATATGACTCAAATAGGGACTGCATATGCATTGCAAGAGTTGATTTAACATTTTACTATGCAGATACACTATCTTTTCAAATCAGAATTTATTTAATGTGAAAATTTTATCTTTACCTGCTGCCATTTTAATATCAAAGCTGGTTTCTAAAACATCATGTACTTGCATGTATTCTTCATTGTTTCCAAAGATAATAAGAAAAAAAGCTTTCTGAAATGTGTTTAAAAAGCCAAACAGGTGGACACAGGTTGAAAATGCTGTCTCCTCTCAGTGTATTTGTAAATGTGATTAAAAAACTTTTTCAAGCAAATTTAGCCGGTTTTTGCCGACTTTTCAACACAAAAATGTTCACTGGGGTCTACTCTGTCTATGGCACTGATAACATAGGGAAGGTTGACAATTTCTTAAAAACCCCGCTTTACCTCCACCTGTCTTTGCATCTTGTAGGGGAACTGGATGTACGCTGGATTATGCCATTGACCACAATTGCAATGCTGGCTACAGACATGTAAGCCACTTTAAAGCTAATTTTGTTCATTGGTTAAATGTGTAATTAGCATGTTTAACGTCAGATAGCATTTAAATTTTTATTCATTGTTCCAACGATAATAATAGGGCCTTTTTGATTATAATATCAAAGCTGGTTTCTAAAAACAAAAAATATTTTGCATGTCTTATTCATTGTTTCCAAAGATAATAATAAAAAAAGCTTTCTGAAATGTGGCAAGTGGCAATTTCGTCATGGATTTTCACACGTCTGAGCCTGTTTGGTAATTTGGTGACTCACCACGTGTCAAGTGGGAGGGAAACTTCTGTTGGGGGTGTGTCAGGCAAGGCGGAGCAGCCCAGTTAAATTTTACGGTGGCGCAATGCAATTTTGGGGTAAGATTACTGTGATTTTCACCTGCACCGGCCGCCAGCTCACAGCAGGAATATGGCGCAAATCGTAGCACAGCATATGGCGAGTTTCTAATTTACGGGCTTTCCCGAGCAATGCGTGCATGATCATAACTTATTCAAAAGTCAATCAACCATTTTCGTGGATCATATGCAGTCCAATTAGACTTATATATATATAAGATATAACTTCCCCAAGCAGGAAAAATGTGTACTTTTTATTGCTCATGGTCGACAGCACAGGACAGACTAGCGAGAGCAGAGGAGGGACTAGCAGGAGCAGAGGGACTGGTAGCAGCCATTGGAGGAGGCTTAAATGGTGCATGGACGTATTCGTTTTTTTTCTCAATTTCAACCAATAAAACAATTAACCTGTATTGAATTTTCCCCGGATGTTTCAATGGTGTTTCTAAAACTAAAGCCATTAAGCTCTGGTTTACACAAATGGTAGGCTACTGGTTCCGAAAATGTTACCCAGTAAAAGCCAGTGGCCAGTAGGACTACACACATATGATAAAGGACTATGGTTATATAAATACATAAATTTTTTCACAATGGCACCTGCATGTTTTTGCTAATGTGAGTTGACCTTTAAATAAAGTAATTTACTTTTCTCACCAGATAGCCAGCCTATATCCCACCAAAACCCTCTATTAGACTCGCTACGTTACATGCTATGAGGGCTGGCTGGATGGGTCACCTCCCGTAGCCCTGCTTTCTTTCCATGTTGCCGCCAGCTCCTTTTTGGCTCTTCGCCTAATATCATTGAACCTTATCCTACACTGGGCAACGGTTCTCATAGGACCCACAGCTACACACATTAACTGCATTGGTTATCTCCTCCCTAGCTGATTTAACATAATCTATTCTTGGCGGTCGGCTTGAGGTGCCATAGATTCTATGACGATGACTCTGCACCTCCTGCACAAGGATGCCAGTTTCATCTTGGGAGAAGCTTCTTCTGATAAATATATCGTCTTCCATTTCATTAGTAGATCACAGATATTAGCAGTATGCCGAAACACAAGCGCATGGCTTGTAACGGGAACGAAAATAGGTAATTTTATTGGCTAGGATTGAAACCAGCTGCAACACACCCACTGATAAATATTCAGCCTAAACCAGCATACTTTCCATCTATGCAGCGCGCTGTGAGCTCCTTGCTTCTGGTCACGGAAATAATGAAATTCAGTAGCTACGCCCAGTGTGCCATGCGCCATGCCATTGACTGCGCCTATTCGCCGTGCACCGGAAAATAGCGAATTCGTGAACACGAAGGTTTGATTATAAAAAGAAGAGTGCACAAATTCAAAAGTGAACAGATTGTCTGTCTGCCCTGTGGCAAATGGCAGAACAGCATGTTTCTCTAGGTGGCTAAAGATGTTATGCTACATCAGAGCTCATTTCTGATAAAATGAGAAAACCCTAATTTTAAATTGTCTGGGTTCTGTTCCACAGGTGCATGATAAACATTGGGATGGCAGGTATGCCATCCGCCAAGTTACGGCTTGGCGGAGCATGCCCCACAACTTTATAGCACTGAGAGTTTGCCACTTTTCAGAGTTTCCTACAGAAATAACCACAATGGCCACAGACTCACAAAGAGCACAGACTCTCAGCCCTTGAAAACATTAACTTCTGTGTTTTCTGACCTCATGTAACCACACACAATTCAGACTTCACACATCCACACAGTAAAACTTCTTCTTCTTCCTGCCGACTTCATCATCAAAAATGCCCTCAAAGAATAATTCTCCACATTGGATAACAACATCCTATCTGCCAATGACAATGTCTGATTAAAGTAGACAATCCCAGGATACACAGGCTAAATGCTGAAGAGGCGGCCAAAGTTAAAAGCTTTTTTTTTAGGAAAGATTGGGTAGCCCCTATGGAAAAAGAATATACTGCAGTATATTGTAAATATATCGAAATTATCTTCACAATATATTTAAAATATACTGCAGTATATTACATTTCCATAAGGGAGCATTGCTTTGGAATAGAACTAGTTTATTTAGTGTGAGCTACGATAGCCAATATTGTTTGTTGTAACTTTGCCAGTTTTAATTACTTACAGACAGTGCTTTGTAGGGTAGAGTATTCTGGGGGCAATTGTAACAGGGGTCAATTGTAATACAATTTTTTGTTACAATTGCCCCCAACCCGAAACACATGAAACTAGCTAGCTTGCTGGATGGAATCTCAGCTCCAGCCTGTTTCAGATTGGTGAAATTTTATGGTGTTGCAATTGTCCCCTGTTACAATTGCCCCCAGAATACTCTATGCATGAGTAATTAGGCATTTTTGTTGAGATACTCTATACCAGACCAAGTCTAAAGTGGGAGTACTCAATCTAACCACAAAGGAATATTGTCAGCTGAAAACGGTTTACATATTTCAACACTCGATCAAAAAAGGAACAGACACGAATGCAGTTAGAGCCACATGCCGATAGAAAGGGGGTCATTCAGATGTAAAACCAGGCAGGTAGCTATTGGCAGCCATAGACAATTTGCTGAAGTTTCTGATGCCTTTTTCAAACCTTCAGGACAGAGATAGCTGAGTGATTGGCCCATTGGGTGAGGTGGGGGGAGTTACAGACTCACTGTACTGGCCAAGGATAATAAGCGCAGGGAACAGACCAATAAGCATGCATGATTAGGCCAGTAAGAAAGTGTAAAAGCAGTCCTGTGCCTGGAATAGCCTCACAGGAGGTGGTGACAGTGGGGGTGAGGGTGGGGGGAGAGGGAGGGTGTGGAGCAGGGTAATTGGGCTGTCTGTACAACCTGGTTTAGGAAAAAATCTTTATTTCCCAAGTGTCTGTACAACCAGGATCAAAAACAGATCGGAGCACTTTTCACACCATTCAATTGGATAAGTGTGATGAGGGCATCTTTCTTCCTCTCCTTTTTGGGGGGGTACAGGTACAAAATGTCCAGGGTCTTAAAGTAGTGATGTGACAGCTTAACTGATATCAAAACATTTAGACGTTAAACAAAGTCTAGTGTAGGGTTGGGACGATACCAGTTTTTTTTCAGACCGAGTACGAGTACTCACTTTTGGGTACTTGCCGATACGAGTACTTTCCATTATTTTCAGTTACCACAATAATAACACTTTATTTTTTTATTTCATTGATGCCTTTCTACAAATAAAATAGAAGAATTAATTAAATGCAAGACTTTGAGGTCATTCAATTTATACAAAATAGGCTAATAATAACTGTCAAATCATAAACTGACTAATGATGACTGTTTTTCATTGTGTGTTGTTTAAATCAACAACTGTTGAGCTGAACACAAAATCTTTGTTGAGGGAGTGCAGTTAATTTGATTAACACTATAAGGACGGGAGCGGTCATTTGCCCGCTTTTGGAATTCTGAACATTAATATCCCCTAGCAGGAGAGTCACACTGCTGCCTCCTTTCATGACTTTTTCTATATTTGTCATTGTGGTACAGTGCTGGGGAATGCTGCACATCAAATATGAATCACGATTCAGCAACTGCATGGCCTATTTCTCACCTCAAATATTTTCAGAAACATATTTTAGTGGACTATTTAGGTGGAATAAGAGAATTAGAACAGGACGCCATGTTGTTCTGGTTTAAAAACGTGGAGGGGAAACGAAAGTAACAGGTGCTGGCTGTTGCCGTTGTGGGTGACCACAATTATCCATATGACGTAGAGGTACCTCCAAAGAGGTACTCTGACATCATGATTGGGGCGGCGGCAGTGTGGGGAGCAGAAAGGAAATTTCAACCATTAGGGGCAGCACAAAGACGCTTTTCTACCAGTTTCTTATGATATACAATATTATTTCACAATTGTTGAAATAACGGAATGCATGAATAAGTTTAATGATAAGGTAGGCATACAAACACACAAAAAAAGTGATTTAGAGTGTAGTTACCCTTTAAGTAAAGTACATTTTATTGAGCAAAATGACACATCAAATCAAAAGTGTCCTCCTGGCTGAGGCACCATGCCCTTTTAAAAGGCAGACTAATCAGCCTGACGGTGCCCAGCTGCGCTAATTGGGGTTGGCCGCAGCTGGCTTCTCTGCCTTGCCCCCCCCCCCCCCCCCCCCCCGCCCCCCAGAGCCTAGCTCTGTCCTATTCACACATCTAATTGCTCAATTCACACATCTCTGAGAAACCGAAGTAACTTTATATGCGTTTTCAAGAAGCCCAACAGTTTTGTTACGTAATAATATTATGTCCCTATTTGTACAGTGCAGTTAGTACCGTAAATAAACCGAGTCTCATTAGCTAGTTTGCTGACTTTGTTTTATTTTTATCCTGCTTGCTAGATAATGTTAGCTGTAATTACATGTTGCTAAGTTTATGACATTATTTTAGCTACCATCTTTGGTTCTTTCCACAGTCTGGACAATTAAGTTTGGTGGTCAAAATAGCTCGCTGCCCATGCCCGTGGCGCCACATCGTGATCGAATAGAATATTGTTCTATTCTACAACGTTATTGCACCTATTTTGCAACGTTTTGAAATGTCCTCATTTCATAATTTTAGGCAGGACAAGATTTACAGACAAAGAAAACCTATGTAATTAAAATAAATATTGGGTAACTGTTATTTTAGTTGAATTAATAACAAATATATAGTGGTGTGTGTATGCATTGTTCAACCACTGCTGCAAGCAGCTAAAATACAATTAGAGCTATAAGTTACTTTCATAATTTTAGGCGGGACAAGGCAGAGAGAGAGAGGGTGGCAGTCTTCAGATGGAGGAGGGCAAGTCAGGGAGTGTGAGGCAGTGGCAACACAATTGTGACAGCAGTACTTCACAGAGGTGAGTGGCTGAAGTCTTAGCCCGATCCACGTTGGCCCCTGTATCCGTCCTAATTACAGTGTTCATGTTTGTCTGAAATTATAAACTACAGCTTTAAATGAACCCCCTGAAATGTTGACGCAGGATTTTTTTAAAGTGACACCGCTTGCAAAAACCTCAGCCTGCACTTAGGACTCTCGTCTTGCCACAGACTATAAAATGTACCGTTTATACACGCTAAGAAAATCATGTTTAAATATAGAAACAATAATATATTTTAAAAATGGTGTTAGGCTTGAGCTTATGTAATTAAAATAAATATTGGGTAACTGCTGTTTAAGTTGAATTAATAACAAAAATATATAGTGGTGTCTGTGTATACATTGTTCAACCACTGCTGCAACTAAAATCCAATTAGCTATGAGTTACTTTCATAATTTTAAGCAGGACAAGACAGAGAGAGAGGGTGGCAGTCTTCAAGATCAGGTGGAGGAGAAATGTCCTCTGGTCTGATGAAACAAAAATTGTTTGGCCATAATGACCATCGTTATGTTTGGAGGAAAAAGGGTGAGGCTTGCAAGCCTAAGAACACCATCCCAACCGTGAAGCACAGGGGTGGCAGCATCATGTTGTGGGGGTGCTTTGCTGCAGGAGGGACTGGTGCACTTCATAAAATAGATGGCTTCATAAATTATGGATATATTGAAGCAACATCTCAAGAAGTTAAAGCTTGGGCACAAATGGCTCTTCCAAATGGACAATGCCCCAAAGCATACTTCCAAAGTTGTGGCAAAATGGCTTAAGGACAACAAAGTCAAGGTATTGGAGTGGCCATCACAAATCCTGACCTCAATCCAATCGAAGATTTGTGGGCAGAACTGAAAAAGCGTGTGCGAGCAAGGAGGCCCACAAACCTGACTCCGTTACACCAGTTCTGTCAGGAGGAATGGCCCAAAATTCCAGAAACTTATTGTGAGAAGCTTGTGAAAGGCTACCTGCAACGTTTGACCCAAGTTCAAAAATTTAAAGGCAATGCTACCAAATACTAACAGAGTGTATGTAAACTTCTGACCCACTGGGAATGTGATGAAAGAAATAAAAGCTGAAATAAATCATTCTCATGAAGTTGTGATCCTAACTGACCTAAGACGGGAAATGTTTACTAGGATTAAATTGTGAAAAACACAAGAGAGTTTAATTGGATTTGGCTAAGGTGTATGTAAACTTTCGACTTCAACTGTACATACAGCGAGCACCATAATTCATTGGACAGTGAAACATTTCCAATGAATTCCAACACTCCAGCACTTTGAGTTTGAAAGTATATAATGACAATGAGGTTGAAGTGCAGACTGTCAGCTTTAATTTGCGGGTATTTTCATCCATATCGGTGAACCTTTTAGAAATGATAGAACTTTTTGTACATAGTCCCCCCATTTTTGGGCATCAAAAATATTGGACAATATTAACATAATGTAAAATAAAGTAATAATTTTTAATATTTGGTTGCATGTCATGACTTCCTGATGTCTGTGACTCAACAATATCAAAAAACTCTTGATATCTTATTTTATGGTACTCCTACAAGCGATACTATAATCTCTCTGCATTTGAATGGATCTCTATAGGAATCCTTGTTTTTTGGGATCCTAATAAACACACAGTTTTGCTTCCGTTTTGCTTCCGTGTTGTGCTATTCATTAAGATCCCATGCGTAATTCTGAACAGATTTCTGTCATTCAAATTTCTCTGTAATCCGCAAAGTCTGATTGTTAATTCTTTGTGTCAATTATGTTTTTATCACCAGTCAATCAAAGGTTATGATTGGAAATGTCTCGGGTTTTCGCTGCCTATGGCACCACACTCGCTTTGCGAGTCCTTCGCAAGAGGAAGTAGGCTATTCAGTAAGATCCTGCACGTAATTCTGAACAGATTTTTGTCATTCAAACAACTCAGAATTAGTTTAGTTACAAACTGCCAATTTACTAAGAAAATGCCGGGTTTAAACCGGGCTGGTGCCCATAAATACAGTCAATGGGATGGACCCGTGCCGGGCTCAGACAGAACGTGCATGTGCTCGGGTAGGGTCGGGCTTGTTTTTTTGGGCCCGATCTAAGCTCTAACATAACATAAACACAACATAAAAAGACTCTTGATATCTTATTTTCTGGTACTCTTACAAGCGATACTATAACGTCTCTGCATTTGAATGGATCTCTATGGGAATTGGGAGGCGGGACTATATTTAGCTGTAAATTATGCTGGAATAGTATGGAATACATGATTGGTAAAATGGCTGTAAGTCATCAATGGTCTGAGGTATCAAACAAGCTTCAAACCATCACTCTGCTGCCAGATATGCAGTAGATATGGATGGATGACTAAGGGTTGTTTCTCCTGACAAATTTTCCTATTGAACTCTATGGAAAAATAAGTAATGAGAAGAAACACTTCAAGTTCTCCATCCATATCTACTGTATTTCCGGCAGCAGAGTGATGATTTAAAGTGTGTTTGATATGTCGGACCCTTGATGACTTAGAGCCATTTAGCCAACCATGTGTTTCCATACTGTTCCAGTGTAATTTACAGCTAAATCTAGTCCCACCCCCCAATTCCCATAGAGATCCATTCAAATGCAGAGACGTTATAGTATCGCTTGTAAGAGTACCAGAAAATAAGATATCAAGAGTCTCTTGATGTTGTTGGGTCACAGACATCAGGTAGTCATGGCATGCAAAGACAAATGATATGCGACCAAATATTAAAAATTTAAAGGGACGGTCAACTTAGTGTATGTAAACTTCTGACCCACTGGAATTGTGATATAGTGAATTCCCCATCACACCTGTCAGCCAAGAACGGGTAAAACAGGAGTTCACAGCGAACTTTGGATTTCCTGGGGTTCTGCCCCAGCAGAGAACGCTCTTGTGTATATGAAACATAATCAACATCCAGGTGATGTGCGATGCTACGTGTAAGGTTACACATGCATTTGCAAATTATTCTGGCTCAAGCTATGACTCTATATTGACCAATAGATACTGCAATCTTCCGGGTGGACAGTCTTCTGTTAGGAGACCATGGCTATCCATTAAAAACTTTGCTGACACCTATACTATACCTATAACAAGATGTGAATTGTCATTCAATCAAAAACATGCACTGCAACATGCACTGCAATCGACAGACTGAAAATTCACTTCAGATGTCTGGATCATAATACAGGTGGAACATTACAATACAGCCCTCTTCATCTTGAGCCTTTAAGTAAATGGAATGGTTTTGATTGAAAAAAAGTTCTAAACTTTGTCCAGTGAATATTGCATTTACTCTTTTTCAAATAGCCTACCGTCCCGGGGTGTAAGAGGGAGTGTCAGGTTCGGAGGACCAGGCGCGACAGTCAAGGAATCACAAAGTGTACCCCGTAGTGATACACCACTAAAGCAGACAAATCTGCACAAGGAGGGGGAAATAGATACAAAAAAAAAAGAATGGGAAAAAACTCCCGGCCTATGCCAAATCAGAACAACCCAAAAAAGAGGGCGAACTCGAGACCCGAGTAGAGAAAAGAAATGAAAAGCACCTCACGCTCGACACACGAGCGAACACCAATAAAGAGGCGTAAAAGAAAGGTAACAGAAAAACATCTGTCTCCGAGGAAACAGAGGGCAAACCAAAACGAGGAACAGAAATAGCTGAAGGGAAAACAAAACCTATCAAGGAACTCGAAAGCTACAAAAGCAAGTCTCGCGTTACTTTTAAGAAACTTAAAAGCAAAGTGGTCGCTTTGATCCTATACCTTACCGGTTTGAAAGTCAAATAGCAATGACAATGAAGACTGTCATTCTGAGCGCATTCGATGAAACGAAGCACCGGAAAGCCTGAGCTTATATAACTGGCAGGAAACCCAAAACAGGTTTGAGGGATAATAGCTGAGCGAGATCCAAATACCAGAACGGAAGACGGAAAATCCGATAGAGTGCCCTGACGCTGCTAAAAGAAAGAACGAACGAAGAAATAAAAGGAGGCTGCCCAAAACCATGACAGGACCCCCCCTCTAAGGGATGACCCTAGGCAATCCCTCAGCCTTGTTTCTGTGGAAGCCCTAATAAGTGTTAGGTCCAAGATGTTCCTGGAGGGTAAAATTTGGCGGCACATTGAGGGCCAAAAGCGTCGGGACAAAAAGACCCTAGTCCGGTGGACGCCAGGGTAGGCCGCCAGCTGCGAAGAGTGACCCCACTGGAGAACCCGAGATCTAATCCAGGGGAAACAGACAGTGGGGCGGACCCCCACCTGAGCCCGGATCCGACCGCAACGCCTTTTGATCAGCAGCTTCGATCTCCCACATCACCGGGGCTGCAATCTGGGTGACAGGTACGATGGGCTCAGGGTGCGGTTCTCTATCAGTGGTTGCTTAACATTCTTCGATCCCGGTCGATAGGTTAGAAGAAATCTAAACCAGACTAAGAATAATGCCCACCGGGCTTGTCGGGATTTCCGCGTCTTAGCCTGTTGGAAGTATTCTAAATTCTTATGGTCGGTCCAGACCATAAAGGGGTGTTCGGCTCCCTCCAACCAATGACACCACTCCTCTATTTCCAATTTTACTGCCAGCAGCTCCCGGTCTCCTACGTCATAATTTCTCTTGGCAGGTGTTAAAGTGCAAGTGAAATAGGCACATGGATGCATTTTGCGGTCCAGAGGAGATTACTGGGACAGAATGGCTCCCACTCCCAGCTCTGATGCATCTACCTCTACCACAAAGGGGAGGGAGGGATTGGGAGTTACCAGGTTAGGTTCGGAGCTGAACCTCTTTTTGAGCTCTGTGAACACTGCCTCAGCCCTAGAGTTCTATTGGAACTGTGCAGGAGATGTCTTCTTGCTGAGGGCTGTGATAGGGGCAGCTACCGTGCTAAAATTGCAGATAAACCGCTGGTAAAAATTGATAAGGCCAAGAAGCGCTGTACCTGCTTTACTGATGCTGGAGTAAGCCAGTTCTTAACTGCCGAAACTTTCTCATGATCCATAAGGACCTTTCCGTCCGCCACAATGAAACCCAAGAAAGAAACGGAGTTAGTGTGGAATATGCGCTTCTCGGCTTTAACGAACAGCCGCGCCTTTAAAAGCACATCCAAAACCTGCCTAACATGACCGATGTGAGATGAGAGATTCGGAGAGAAAATTAAAATATCGTCGAGGTAAACGAAAACGAACCTCTCCAGCATCTCTCTAAGAACATTGTTCACTAGTGCCTGGAAGACAGAGGGGGCGCTAATGAGGCCGAACGGCGTCACCCGGTACTCGTAGTGCCCGTGGTGGGTGTTAAACGCTGTCTTCCACTCATCGCCCTCACGCATGCGCACCAGGTTGTAGGCATTGCGAAGGTCGAGTTTGGAAAAGACCGACGCCCCCTGTAGAGTTCATGAGTGCAAGCGGGTACCTGTTCTTAATGATGATGTCATTAAGACCCCGATAGTCTATACAGGGCCTCAAATTTCCGTCTTTTTTTTAACAAAAAAAAAATCCAGTGCCAGCTAGTGAAGTGGAAGGTCTGATAAACCTGTTAGCCAGGGACTCCTCAATGTACTCTTTCATAGCAATGCTCTCTGGAGCCAACAGGGAATACAGGGAGCCCCTGGGCGGAACCGTACCCGGATACAATTTAATGGTGCAGTAATATGGCCTATGGAGAGGCAAGGTGGTAGGGCCTTGTTTGCTAAAAACCTCAGCGAGGTCAGTGTACTCGCAGGGTACATTAGCAGGTAAAGGGAAATCAAGCCCCCCTCCTACCCTGGTGCTCTCTAAACTCGAAAAGGAATCAGGCAGGGACTCCCACCTGATGTCAGAGTCAGAGAATTCCTCCCCCTGAAGGACGAAATCGTCAGCCAGAGGATCCCAAGCCAAACTCTCCTCCCTATTCTCAGAGAGAACGGCAGAGCTGCCCTGCTTAGAAAGGCAATCACTCTCCTCCAGGTCACTGTCTGAGCTAAACTCAGAATGGAAATTGCGCCCCCCTGGGGTGAGTGATAGGGATGACTGGCAGTGAGACCTACATTGAGGATAGTCTCCTCCTCGCCCCAACCAATATGAGGGCTGTGCTGCACCAGCCAGGAATGTCCCAGCACAAGTAGAAAAACCAGCAAGTCGACCAAAAAATTTTTTATGCGCTCAGAATGACAGTCGCAAGCAACACACATCTCCAGGCAACCGGTGATTTCTCTGATGGTCCCGGTACCTAATGGGCGGCTATCGAGGGCCATAACCAAGCGGGGGCATTTGAGACGGTGTACAGGAATGCCCTGTTTCCTAGCCCATTTAGCGTCAATAAAAGACTCCACCGTTCCAGAATCAATAAAAGCGTCGGCCCTAACCGAACGCTTATCCCAGTGCAGCTGGACCGGCAATAAAGTCCAAGATGAAGAGACGGTGTGTCTCGCTAAGGTTCCGGTTCCCCCTAGCGAGAGCATCTCCCCATTAACCACTAATTTGGGGCACTAACCCTTTAAATGCGCTCTGTGCCTACAGTACCTACACCACTCCTGTGGCGATTTAAGTGGCTTGAATTCGCATAGAACGGTGCGATCCACCTGTATAGGCCTCCTCCTGGTAGAGGACGAGTATGCGGGAGAGGTGGCTGGGGGTGTTATCGAGGAAGCCGAGAGGTAACGAGTTGACCACTCGCTCCCGTCACCTTTTTGTCTTTCTCGCTCTCACTCCCGCTCTCTGATGCGGTTGTCGATGCTGTGGATGCTGTGGAATGCTCTGATGCGGTTGCGGATGGCTGTGGAAACCAGAGCACCGAACCTGGCGGGTGGCTGGAGCACTGCCAGGGAATCCTTAATAGGATCCACTAAGGCATTGAGAAACAAGGCGCTGAGAGGGCCATCGGCCCACCCTGTCTCCTCTGCCAGTGCCCGAAAAGTAATGGAGAAAGCTGCCACGGTATCTGTGCCCTGGCGGAGAAGGGTTAGTCTCATGGCGGCCTCCTGACCAGAGACGTCATGATCAAAGACTAACACCATCTCCTCCATCAGACCATCCGCATCGCTCATAATCGACTGGTTAGCCCGAATTAGGGGATCAGCCCATGCCAGGGCAGTCTCGGGACTCCTGGGTAATGAAACGGGAGGGCTGAGCCTTAAAAAAATTTAACATTGTGTGAAGAACGACCTGCTATATCAGGGAGACTGCTACAGGATTTGGCGGATAGTCTCCGCACCCTTACCTGCACTACACCTCCTCCAGTCTCAAAAGCACCAGTTAACCCCACCCCATTCCCCACTCCTCTCACCACCAGGGAGCCTAAACTCCAACTCCCGCTTCGTTATTGTTCGTTTGTTCATTTTAATGTATTTAGTTGTGTCTGGCTTTTGTCTTTTGTTTTTTTCATACGCTGTGTGTGTCTGTTGTGGGACGGGGAAGCGCTGGAGATTGTTTAGGGCACTCCTGCTGCTCGTTTTGATAATAGTGATGAATTGTCTATTTGTGATCATTTTGTTTGTGGTCGTCACCATGGAGACGCATTCACAACATATGCTTGTATGGAGGAAAGTTGTGGAGGCGGAGTTTGTGTGTTGGGACAGCGGGGGCTATTTTTAATCATGACGTTTGGCTGTAGGCTATTCCACTTTAATTCACTTAATTAGTTTGATTAATGCAATGATTCTATTGAATGTATTTATTTGGTATGTTTCTTTGTGTGTTGTGGGTCTGCCCCACTGTCTATGTATTTTTTGTTGTTGTTGGTGGCTACAACTGAAGTTCCCTAACAGGAAAATAAAAGTTATTCTATTCTGTTTTATTCTTTTCTATGTACATTACGAACAGGTAACAGAATGCTTTGGAGCAACAAAAATGTAATACTGTCATCGTTCCAGGTCATTTAACATACAATACATCATTGTCCAGTGCTGTTACTATGTAGCTGGCCATCTAGTAAATATGCTGACTGTTTTATTTTCCAAAGTTAATCTTATAACGAATATTACCTTGACTTGATGAGGTCCAGACAGTCATGTTATTTTGGGGAATCGCATCAGCTTCGGAGGCGAATCGAGGGCTGCACTGACGGGAATGGTGCAGTGGCCGCTTTGCTCAAGCAGTCGAATACACTGCACTGCTTCAAATTTATGGCATGTTGTATTTGTAAGTTTGATTGCTAGTATTACTCCCCTTACACGCAACAGCTTTTTTACAAAAATTGCATTTTGCTGAGTTTACGTTCGCTTTGGTAAAGTGGGCCCACACTTTTGAACGTTTTAACCTGTCTGCCATCAGTGCCAAGACTGGAGGGCACAGAATGCAAACAGACAACGTTGAACGTAATCGCCTGACACTGCAACTCGTCATCATTAGGACCCGAGCAGAAACATATATTTTACGGTAGGTCATTTTAAAATGCCTGCCAGCTGTTAGAATGAATTAAAGTGAATTACGTTCAAATATCGATAGCAGCACCAACAGAAAATAAGCCCAGAATAAGTGGGCAAAGGCTCGAGATAGAGCCGAGCATAGAAACTGAGGAAAATACCTTTCACTCTCAATACCGGAGAGCGTGGACGGAGGTATTAGAAATAATGATAAATGATTTGCTCTGCTCTGTTTTTATGACCTCATCTACCATGTATAACGTAAAATGTGGTGTGTAAAAAGTACCATTCATTTCTATAAACAATACTATATGGACACAGTAGCAGTACAATGCCATACTTGTCAGCATTGGGCTTTGAAAATAAAGGAGATCAGTATTCGTGGACTCAGAACCCTCTTGGGGGGTCCAGGGGCTACCACTATCCTTGCATTACGACAGGGTTGCCCACACTTGGTTCTGGAGATGTACTCACCAGGTGACTTTACTGCTTTCCCTGCAATCTCAGAGCAAAGAGGATTGGGTTAGTTCAATTAAGGTGGTTAAATACCTGGTTGAAAGTTAAACGTTCAGAATACATTTATTTCAGAATAGTAACATACGTAACAAGCCTAATGTATTTAACTTGATCCACTTTTCCCCTAGTGATGAGACGTATCTGTCCCAATTACAGTATTCATCCCTCAGAATCACAGAAGAAATGAGAAATTAGTCAAATCACAGTTATTTTTTTATTAGGCTGACAGACCTCTATTGTTCAGAACGAGTACATCTTGTTGTACACATTCTTCAACCACCCATATGAATAAAAATGAATTTTAGTTCCTGAATTCCAAGTGGTTTATGAGAATACGTGATCAGTTATGGTACGGAAGGGTCACCTTTTACTGAGGCAATATTTTCAGACAATATTTTCAAAAGGTTTCTCTTGAAATAACTGAATAATACAGTTCTGAAATGTTTATGGTTGCTGATGTAACTACTGAGAACATAGTAGTGAAAAATCAAGCCATCAGGCATTGACAACGGTTTATGTTCAGTTTACCTGACTATACGGACCATCGATTTACGAGCTGCTAGCGGGTCATCATAATAGATCAGGGGCGCGTTTCCCGATAACGATCAATCTTAGGGTTAAGTGCGATTTCAACAAGTGATTCTACGATGGCTCTTTAATTTGTAACATGCGTTTCCCAAAACAGTTCTTAAAGCGTGAACGCGTAGTCACCTCTTAAGTGCAACTTAACCAGAGGTGTAAAATCCAGGTTCAGAAAGTAAAAAGTATTTAGTTCCAATCACCTGGATTTGCTAATTTGCACAATTCTTCAGCCAGGAGGTAGAACTATTTAGTGAAGAAACACATTGCAGGACTTTTCCTTTCTGATCCCTGGATTTTACATCTCTGTTCTGTCTGTGGTGCTGCTGATACGGGAGGAGGAGGGGCGATAGATTGGGAGACGCGAACCCCACTATGATGCCCAATACATGGCTGGTTAGGCACGTCAAAGTTTCTTTTGAAATAAAATCTTTTTCCCACTGATTTTACTTGTCTCAAACTTATTTATTTATAGGGCTATTTAAGGAATATATAAAAATAAGTAAATTAAAAAGAAAGAAAGAAATAAATAAATAAATAAACGGAAATATTGTTGCATCACTATAAAAAAAAAACAATCAGTGGTTATTATGGTAACCGTAAAATGAAATGAAGACTAACACGAAAAATCAAATAAAGTATGTGATTTATGGCTTTCTTAAACGCACTTAACCTTCTACGACTGGTCTGGAGTAATCGTTAATCGACGAGCGTTTCTAAGAGCGTCTTAAGTTAATTACCGACCTCCTCAGGTGCCAACGTATTTATTTCATATTTCTTTGCGAGGACTGATCGCTGTTAGGCATTAAAGGTAAGTCCGGTAAAAATACACACAATAACCTGGCTAAGTTACCATTTTCAACTTCATACATATATATTTAAAGGTATACTATGTAGTTTTAGAACACTAGATGGAAATATTGAGCACGTAGGAGAAAAGGGCTCCCCGAAGACGCGCATGACGACGCACGAGCATTGTGGTGACGTTTCACACATATTTTCTCTGACCGTGGACTCAATTCAATTCACTTTATTGGCATGACAAGACATTGAATCTGTATTGTCAAAGCATACTGCATTAAAACAGTCGAAGACATACATCTAACTCTGAACAATACTGTGGTAGGGGGGCGTGGTTTTAGGCGCTGCCGGCAAGAGAGAGAGTGAACTTGTGTGGTTTGTGGAGCCGACACAGCTCTCGGGAATCACGCAATTGGTAACGATTGATTGTGTTATTGATTGTAACAATTAACCAATTGCCTTGATTGTTCGACAGTGAGCCTGAGTGCATAAAAGCCGGCCGGAACATCTGCGGAGAAAAGGGCGGAAGACCGGGTGTCTAACTGTGTACTGTGTACTGTGTACAGAGAGAAACGAATAAAACGTGTTCTCTCTACAAAATGTCTGTTTGCTGTCTCTGCACAAGAGCGGTGGTGCTCACTTGGCCACAAATACAAAACAGCAAAGACTAGAAACGAATGAACAGTAACCATACATGAAAACAAGAACTTTTCTTTGATCATGGATTTAGAAATAACGATAATGTAAAATAAAAGTACAATTAAAAATAATAATTATCAATAGAAATGATAATAATGATGATGAGAACGACACATATGATCTTATAAAGTGAATATAATAAATATAAAAAATTAAAATTGGTTTATAATGATCTCTGTCACTCACTGTCCCTAAGACGATGGCAGGCAGCTATATATTGTGCTGCCAGGTCACAGCACGTCCTCTCCTCTCCTAAGAGGATGGGGAGTTCTTGGATGTCTGTTTAATGTTTTAATTGAGGGTATCTCTGATTTATTTTGGGAAAATATTTATTTCTGATTTGATTGTATTTTTTTGCATTTTGTGATAAAGTGCCGCTCCGGGCCTAGCTGTGAAGGAGAAAAATGTTGTAGCAGCTGCCAGCTCCTCTAATGCGGCTGGACCTTGAACCACTTCTGGGACCGTAGCCAGACCTCCCCACTCCCGTGGTACCGCTGCAGCCTCCAGCCACTGTAGAAGACCTTCTGCACCCCTTAGGACGTCCACCTCCCCTGACCAGCACCTTGTTCCCATCTCTGGCCCTGTCATCGCCAGTCCGTCAGCCCCCTCCTCATCCCCTGGTCACATGTGCTACCTGACATCCAGAGTCCGGCGTCCCTCCGCCAGACAGCCTGCCTCCATATATGCCCTCCTGCCAGCAGCAAAAGGTAATGAGTGTTTTATCTGTCATAAATGAGGCATAAGCGATATGCATCATGGAAAATGTCTTTGCTTTGTCAGTTAAGTAATTTTCCTTTGTAGCATGTAGAACTACAGCCCCTCCTTCCACAGCCCCTCCACTCTCAGCCGCTCCTCCCTCCACAGCCCCTCCTCTCTTCACCACTCCAGGTTTGTTACATTGCTTATCTCACTACCCTCTTATGTGCTATTGTGTGCAATCAACCAAAGTAGAAAGCTCAGTGAGTCAATGCATCCTTTTGTAATATCTGTTGTCTGAATTCAGTGTGTGGTGGCACAAATGAAGTAGTGAAAATAATTCAGATTTCCTTTCCCTTTCCCTATAGATAGTACTTTGTCTGATTTCACGCAACCGGAGTCCCAGATGCATCACCCCGCCCCCTTTGAACTGATGATTGAACTGATGATTGAACTGATTATTGAACTGACTATTACCATTCAGTCCACCTTTAGTCTAAACCGGGCCGGCCAGCGAAGGATGGGCACCCCCTCTCTAGCCAGGTTCCTTCCGAGATTTCTTCCCACTGGGGAGTTTTTTCTCGCCACTGCTCAGTGTTTTTTTTCTCCCCTACCGGGGAGTTTTCTTACCTCATTTTGCTGGTTGGGGGCTATGGCCTGGTTTTTTGCTCAATTTTCCTTCTGTCTCCCTGTGCAGCGTCTTTGTGACAGTTCTCTGTAAAAAGCGCTATACAAATAAAATTGAATTGAATTGAATTGAATGTGTGGGGGGGGGGAGGCTCAGCCTATGCTCTGACTGTGGCGAGGTGGACCCCCCCGGAAGAGAAGATGTGGTGTCATGGGTCGCATGTGAATTACACTCTTTGCTGCTGCCTTCAAATGCTCATCCTCGTAAACTAACTTTATAGTTAGCCAAACTTAGCCCCGTTGCCATCAGTTGAGTTAAGCTAATGTTATCAACTGATGGCAATGGGATAGGTGGAGGAGCGCCTCTCCCTCGCGCCCTACTACCACTACACCACTGGTTATAGTATCACTTGTAAGAGTGCCTGAAAATAAGATATCAAGAGTCTTTTGATATCCTTTTATACCCAGTCATGATAGCATCACTTGTTTACCTGTGGAATGTTCCAAACGTGTTTTTTTGAACTTCCCAGTCTTTTTTTTGCCCCTGTCCCAACCTTTTTGGAACGTGTTGCGGGCATCAAATTCGGAATTAGCGTATATTTATAAAAATCAATGAAGTTGATAAGGTGAAACATTAAATATAATTTCTGCGTACTGTTTTCAATAAAATATATGTAAAAGAGAATTTACAAATCACTACTTTCTGCTTTTATGTGCATTTTATATACTGTCCCAAATTTTTTGGAATTGGAGTTTGTAACTTTAATGCATTTGGAGGTGGTGGCTGCCTTCCGGTTTTCACTGAGGTAAGGAAAGTACCTTGGCTAGAGAGGTTCACAGAACCGTGGCCTGAAACCTGCTGTGATTCGTTGGAGTAATGTGGGCTTTAGCGAAAGGATGTCATAAAATCTGATTGGCTGGAGTAGAATCAGTTTTAAAAGAATTGTTAATTTCTTTGCATATCTTGCTGTGTGGATTGTCTCAAAAATCAGCAAATAAATGCATGCGATTCCACACATTATTTGTGGATCTGTTGTATTTATTTCTAATCAGTTGCGTTTATTTGTGGATCCGTTGCATTTATTTGTGAATCAGTTGTGTTTATTTGTGGAACAGTTACATTTATATGTGGATCAGTTCCATTTATTTGTCGACCAGTTGCATTTATTTGTGGATCTGTTGCATTTATTTGTGGATCAGTGACATTTATTTATTTATTTTTGAGACAATAATACCCCCATACATGTCAGTGTATGGAAGTGACCAAAAACAGAAGTCACAGTGACTGCGAATGCCAACAACAGCGTGTGTGTGTGAGAGAGAGAGAGAGAGAGAGAGAGTGAGTATATATCAGCGACAGAGTGTATGAGAGGTAGTGAGAGAGTCTTTCAGGGACTGTGTACGAAAGAGAGAGAGAGAGAGAGAGAGAGAGAGAGAGAGTGTGTGACTGTATCAGTGACAGAGTGTATGAGAGAGAGAGAGAGAGAGAGAGGGAGGAAGAGAAAGAGAATAAGTGGAAATGCTTTTTTGTTGTGGAAAATTGAACAACTGTACTGGTTACGAGCAACTGCACAGACTTAGAGGATCCCACGACAAGAAGCTGGAAGGAGAGGATGCCATGTGCTTTTCTGTGGGGAGATTATTGCGTACTCCAGCAGCCTAGCCAAAACTACTGGTGTTCTTATCACTACTTGCTGAAAGGGGACTTTTTTAAATGTGATTTCTTTCTATTTTTCTCAACTTAATTTTTTTGTAAAAAAAATTTTTTTAAAAGGAAAGGATAAAGAATTAAGAAGGAACACAAGAGTTTCTGGGAAGTATGGTATTGTATCTGGAGAGATCCATATAGAAAGAAGAGAAGAAAAAAAGAAAAAATTGAGAGGGATGAATCGTGTCAAAGGGGTTTTGCTTTACTGGCTAAAATGGATAGAATGGTTTTTCTCATAGATGTGTGAACGGAACCAGCACACTGTATACTGAGAAAATGCTGCAGTTTGGCTAGCTGGAAAGACAAGGGACAATTCTCAACCTGAATTCTAGAGTGGAGGACCTTGCAAGGTAAGCAGGATTTGGATATGTTTTGTGGTTCGGCATTTTTAACAAGTCGCTTTTTTCCAACATCCACAGACTCTGGCAAGTATTGTCTTCAAAAGATTGTTTTTTTACCATTCTAAATGCACCTGAGTGAGCATTCCGAACGTTATGTTCCAGGTGTCAGCATAACCGTGTGAGGAGGTGTGACTCGCATCCTAGCAACTAATTGTTCAACTCTGAAAGAGCCTACCAGTAAACAAGGCATTTTTACCTGCGCTCACATCTGAGGGTGATACAATAAGCGACAGCTGCTTTTGTCACTGTTACATGCACATACAAATTCACTATTCATTTCTGGGGGGGGGCTTTATGTGTACTTGTTAAAGTAACTTCTAGGATGGAGGAGAATGCTGTTATTTCACTGTACATGTAGAGCTGAGAACACTATACATCAGCCTGTTCGGAATGCAAATATTTACACGTTTGCACATGTCAACATTTTAATATATTTTGGTGATTAGATGAGAAAAAGAGAGAGAGGATGTCCATATCTTCCTTCTCCATAATAAAATAATCAATCTGTGCATACAAATAGAATGAAAAACACATGGCACAACTGGGTTCATATGTAGCCTTCTCTATTGGAGTAATATATACACTGCCAGAGCTGATTTAACACTAAACATTTTACTGTGATGACTGGTCTGTAAGCACTTAACACAAGGGCAGTAAAACAAGTTATCAGACCCATTATCTTTTAAAGTAAATTTTGTTTGTTGAGCAAAGTGGCCTGTAAGGAAATATTTTGCTTCTCCATTACATAAGTCCAGTTTTGATAAACCACGTTTTTCAAGGTGGGTATAATTTTGTTTAATGGTTTGGTATTTGCAGTTTTACATTTACACTATTATTAGGGATTTAAGTCCACCAATTTGAAAGAAACAAAAATAATGATTCTCAAAATTGGTAAAAACAAAAAAAAAAAGAAATTTTGGAAAAACACTCGTCAGTTGTTTACATTGTCATATTAGTTTAAACTTTAATTCAAATATATAATATATAATAAAGAGTGAGAGAAAGAGCAAGAGATTTGATCGCTGATTTTATTAGAATGATTTGATCGTTATCCTTTATCTTTCCAATGATTTATTTTCTTGTCACACGTCCATTATTATCAGATATGACCTTGAAACACTTTCCGAGACAGCAACAGGTCGTTTACAGATCCAGCCTGCCTCCTTTTCCCCATGTAAGCAGGAAAGAAAATAAATCATCTGAACAATTTAATGATAAGTATTAAGTAAATATTCACCTTTCATTGATACAGTGTACCCATCTATGATGTGTCATTTAGACCGCTTTCTGTGAGTGTAACCATGTAATTTTTTTTGTGCTCTCCAGTAATGTTAATTGTATTTATGTGGTTTATATAGTAAGATTCCTGAATCTGTTCTGGAATGCGGAAAATTATAACAAGAGGATATTTAACATTTTAGCATACAGAGACAAATGTAATTTTAGCATGATATCTGCACGTTTTATATGTTTGTAAACTTTGCATGTATAATTAAAAAAATGTCACAGACATGCACAATATACTCTAAGCTTCTAAGCCCAGCATTTGTCATTGCAATCACATGACAAAGGTACTCGGTCTTCCAGAAAAATATAAATTATCTGAACCAAAAATTAATCAAATCATTATCTTTCATTTTACAGATGGTAGGGTGCCTCACCCATCTGAAAATAATAGTACTTAAACAAGGACAAAGAAGCCAGATTTTGCTTCGGTTGTCCTCTTGTGGGTCGAGGGTAACCCAGACTCAAACATCTTGGAATAGTGCAAATCGCCAACTGAGGTATATCTGCATTGGACCCTGGATGTGCCCCCTAGTGGACATTGCTCATAATATCAGATAATGTCCATGGGGGAAAATTATGTGCACATAACTATGGAATTAATCATTGTGGCTAAATAGCAGCTGGTTGTATATTTTATGTTGGTATGATGGTCCTCAATTTAATTGGAATGTAATTTTTAAAAGGTGGCATCTATACATTGCATATATGTAACAATGCGGGTGTGAGATGCAAGAATGGCAAGCAGACAGCGGAGTTGTGCTGTGCAGCTGCAGCCTGATAAAGCAGTTTCACTCAGACGCATTTAAAGGTGGCTCTGGCCCAGTGGTTTTCTGTGGCTTCAGCTGCTTTGGCCACCCAGCTGGGAGGGGTGCGGGAGCTGTTTGGTGGTACTGCATGCACACAGTAAACATGGTCCTCGGACTAATCCCATCTAAGTGGGGTGCTATAGGAAAATACCTGTAGGAAAGCTGACACTGAGTGAGTTCAGCTGATCAGGTTTCCCGCTCTCTCACGGAGGAAGAGAAGGGTCTCCCTTCTATGTCATTTCAAACAGATATAACGGAATATTTTGGCCTTTGTCATTGGTGGAGATATACCATGAAGCTTGTACCTCATGGGGCCTCACTCCCAGTCACCCCCTGCCCACTTACCCACCGAGGACACATCTCCCCACACAGTCTGAGCGCATGACATCATGATCACCTGCTTTCTTGTCTCCTTTAAAGAAAGCCTTCACATACAGCTCTGCACACAGATTTGCTTCAAAATACCACCAAATGGAACTTTCTGAAAGCGAGACACTTAGACAGAAACAAAGGATGGTGGGTAGAAACAAGAAGAGACGACCGTATACACAGAAACTGGGTGCTGTCACAGAACCAGAGAGCAGGTCTTCATGATGTCATGCTCTCAGTTGGTCTTTACTTTCGCTTTAACAATTCATGTGACACACGATATGATATGGAAACAACAGATTGCAATAATGGAGCTATCTGGTTATGCATGTCATGGGTAATCGGATCCGTGGGATGCTGGAATACCTCTGTGCTACAACTGTTTAGAGCACCGGACCTCCTAAGGTTCCTTCTGTACCCAAGCGATGTGCTCAAGCGCAAGTGGAACATACCAGAACAATGCCCTATATCCTGATATTTCAGTTACCTTTACACCTTACACCCCATACTAACAGATACAGCAGCGTGTGGTCTAGCAGATAGGGAACTGCACTTATCAATAGATGAATAGATATGAATATTCATCTAATCCAGTGGTTCTCAATCCTGGTCCTGGAGTACCCCTGTGTATGCTGGTTTTCGTTCCAACCACAATTGCAATACCAGAATTTTAACAAGCTGTTCATTTTTCTTAATTAGGGATTTTTAATGTTTAGAGGGATTATTTACCTCATTAAGCCACATTATGTTAGCAATAGCTATGCATGCCATGAAGAATAAAAGTCCAATATTCACATTGTGCTATATTGCAAACAATTAAAAAGAGGTAAAACATTTTTTTTAACTGATCAAATTAAAGACTGAGGTGAATCAATAGGCTCATAGCTGTTGAAATTGTGGACACATGGCCACTAAAACTAAGTGTTTGGTAAATAATGAAGAATGCAAAGACAAAGCAAATGATAATGAGCCAAACCTGCATTGTGTTAACAAGTTTAAGGAAAAAATTATGAAGGAACTTAAACTTACCTAATTAAGAGCCTATTCACCTCAGTTGTTACCTCTTCGTTGTAGTTGTTTGCAATATAACACAATAAGCATAATGAACATGGGATTTGTATTCTTCATGGCATGTATAGCTATTGCTAACATAATGTGGCTTAAATATTCCCTCTAAACATTAAATACAATTAAGAAAAATTAACAGCTTGTTAAAATTCCAGTATTGCAATTGTGGTTGGAAGGAAAACCAGCATACACAGGGGTACACCAGGACCATGGTTGAGAACCACTGATCTAATCTATTACAGCTATTATTATTTACTGTATATACAGACAGAAAAAAACAACATAAAGTGTCTTAGTAAGCTGTTGGGCCACCACAAGCCGCCAGAACAGCTTCAATGCGCCTTGCCATAGATTCTACATCTAGTCTAGCATAGATTCTAGTCTCAGGAACTTGATGGAACACCATTCTTTCAGTGACCCCTCATGCCCTGTGGATTAGGGCATTGTCATCCTGGAAGAGGCCACTCTCATCAGGATATAAATGTTTCATCATAGGATTAAGGTGGTCACTCTGAATAACTTTGTATTGATTTGCAGTGACCCTTCCCCCCAAGGGAACAAGTGGACCCAAATCATGTCAAGAAAATGCCCCCCATGGCATAACAGAGCCCCCGGACCCCCTCACTGTAGGGGTTTTTCCTTTAGCCAATTTAACGTTAGCCAATTTAAAAATGACTCTGTGGAATCAAAACTTTGAATCAGTACTTGACAACTTTGCTTATTCTGAGCACACTGACCCGTAGCTAATACTTCAGTTCTGACCTGTATCCAAGAGATGAGTGAGAGCCGTGGACCTGAACCCACTCGGGTCTCGGGTCCTACCTCGGGTTTTCGCGTCCACGTGGATCCGTGAAGACCTCTAGCCCAAATTTAATATTATGTGGTACAAAGTCACCTTTTAACACCCCCCAACCCACCAAGATACTTTCATCAAGAAATCAACCACATGCAAGAAACTTGGAATTTCTCATTTACAAAGGTATTTCACTTTCACAAATCAGATATAATTATGGAATTTCCCATTAATACGAAAAATTTAATTCACACAATACAGAACTTCCGAACTTACATAACAATACGATAGCAACAGAAACAGTTGTATTATTCGTAGACGTAGCTCTTCTCATGATGAGCGTACGGCATTAAGCAGGGCCGGAGTGGGACTCATTTTCAGCCTGGGAGTTTCATGACTCAGAGCAGCCCACCTTGGACGGGGGGGGGGGGGGTTGTTCCACAATTAAAAATAGACCATTTTAGCTCTTTTGATTACCTTTTTATGATACGTTTTTTAAAATATAGAACAATTATAAGATACGTATATACAAGAGATAACTAATAAAATAGGTATGTATAGTGGTGATATTAGAACTAATTGTCTGTCCTTCTGGGCTCATGGCTTGGTCCTGGCACTGCCTCATCAATGACTTGGCCTAACAGTAGACTCTGCTCTGTCACTTAAAACATAATAATAATAATAATAAAGAATAATACCTTTCATCGCCTAATACTAATGTACAACTTCAATAAGTAGGCTAATGCTGTGCAAATAAAGCATATTGTCCTAGCATTAGGCATTTAATGTCTGGGAAAGTAATAAAGCCATATTTTTCAGGTGTACTCAATATGAAATCGTCATTGAATCACGTACAATATATATGACTCACTGGAATAATGTTAACACTGATTATTAATAAAAACTGCTGCAACTATTGTTTTTGAACGTTAAGAAGTGACCGTTATCATAAGGCCTTTAATTGTTGTTTTAGTCGTCGTTTTTCTAATTTAGTCAATAACACTCTTAACTTGGCAGATGTTCACGTTCCTGACAATGGCCAGAAAGATATAAAACGTCCATTCATGATGATACAGCAAGTAGGCTAGCTAACGTTAGCTAAAGTTTGCTACATCTAAAACAGTATTAATAATTTACTTATTATTATTATAATACCTTTCATGGCCTAATAATAATAATAAACAATCATTTCCAACACAATTAACTCCCCTCTCGCTTAAAAAAAATAAATAAATCCTGGCTGCTCAGAGTGCAAAGCAGATAGTACTGGAACAGGTGAAAGACAAAAGTTGATGTAAGGAGATGCAGTCCTGCCACATTCTCAGAATCCACGTACAACGTGATGGGCCATCCCTGTATAGCTTTGATGGGTTCCTCACAAACTATTTTCATGTGTATTCATTGCACTGAGCTGAGACAAAGGACTTTTTTCATTTTCTCTTTCTGGATGGTTGTTTTTAGTCTTTTTTAGTGTGCCACAGTCATTATAATTAATACTTTTGTCACAAGTTTTTGCTGTTATAAAACGAATCCAACTCCTCAGAGAAAAATTGTTTGTTTGTTTGTTTGAAGGTAATTTTTTTCTCCAAAAAGATATGTCACCATTATTCTCACCCGTTTTCAGTGTGCACCCTCCCTTCATAAGGATAACCAGACTGAGTCATCATCCTGTGTGTTTTAAGAGATTGCTGGGACCTTTAACCATTCCACCATTATAGAGTCTTTCAAGATACTTCAGATCCACACTTGCGATCAGGTTCAGGCCTAGAGACTGAGATGGTCAATGCAAAACAATAATAGCCCTTTCTTGGCATACTGTGAGGTATTAACTGTCTTGCTAAAAGATCCATTTGCGCCAATTCTGAACTCTCTGACTAGGGATACCACGTTTTCTGCCAAAAATGTCTTGGTACTTGCTGGAATTCATGATTCCATTGAACTTAAAAAGAGTCCCAGGAACGGTAGGTGGAAAACAGCCCCATAACATCAAAGATTCACCACCATATTTAATTGTAGGTGCATAAGTACATAGGTCTTTCTTCCCAGGCCAAAAATATATTTTTTTGTCTTATCTGATCAGAACACCTGGTTCCAGTTGAAGTTCCAATGCCCAAAGGGTTCATATGTGAGCTGCACTGACCCCCAAACACATTTTGGGCTTTATAGTACCTGAGGGAGGAAAATGTAAGCTTTCTAATGATATCAAAATGATCTCTCTATTCCAAATTTCAAGCGAGTTATGTTACGTTACATTTGGAATGCCATCAAACCATGTTTTTGAGAAAAACGCCTTCAGCCGCAAAAGTTGCTAGCAATGTGTTAACGTTTCTGGATAGAGCTGGGTCTCATAACAAACTCTGGTGTTAGCTTGTCATGTTACGTTTAAATGCTTCAAAAGTATATTTTTACGTTGAATTTGACTTTAAGACATGCAGATAATGAAAGCCAAGACATTTTCTGAGTAAAATGAGATGAACCGAATAACTTAGCTTGTCCCTGCAAAAGCAGCTGATGTTATTGTGTGACTGGTTACAAGCTGGCTAACGTTAGCCTCCAAACGTTGCAAAAGTCCGGATTGCTTGTTATATTACTTTTGAAAGCAAAGCTTCAAAACTATATTTTCACATTGAATTTGACATTAAGACACACATATCATGAAAGCCAAGTTAATTTTCATGTAAAATCCCATGAAACCCAATACATTTGTAGTGAGGTTTGGTCACTTTTATTCAGAATTCATTAAGTTCAACACTCAATTAGAATGCTATACGTCAGTAGAGCCCAACTTAGTGAAATAACGTAGACATGAGAATGGGTTGGAAAAATTACATTATGTTTTATTGGCTACAACTATGAATATGTAAATAATAGAAACAATAATTGATATAACATGAGGAATATATTCTATGACTTCATCTTAATCAGAGGAAATGATAATTATGTGATGGCTAAATATAGAAGCTAACAGTCCTACCATTAACAAAGGTTAGTTTGTTTTATGGGTTAATGACACGTTAAACTATATTTTGTGGTTAGCTCATTTCATCAGTCTCATAAATATAACGTTTTAACAGTGTAAAACTATAAGGTCAGGGAAATTGGATATTCCCGACTGAAACGTGCATAGCAAAACAAAATACAAACAACAGTAGGAACCAGCAGTAAATTTACTTCAACTGGGTATTACAGGGTTTAGCCTATCAATTGATGTCAGTGCTAAATAAAATGCGTTTCAATACTTAACGGTAACAAAGGGAGGCTAGTCCCGATTCCGTAAGTGATGTCAGCTCGTCAGCTGGTCCAAGGTCCCGGCAGGTGGGTGGACTCCTTGAGATTTTCACCGAAGTCGGGTCGCGACAGTTTTCCAGTCAGGTCGATGTGAACGTGCACAGATCTCCACTTGGGTCCGGCCGCTAGGGGGAGACAGTTGTTGAAAATAAACCAGCTTGGTTTATTTCGTGGACAGTGGCAGGCTAACTCTGTCTCGGTGATCAGGCGAGATGCGGGTTGGGAAACGCAAAGTTGGTAAAGTTTAATGGGTTTTTATGCTCAAAAGTCACTGACAAGACCGAACCCGTTCCTTTGATCCCAATTGGTAGATGGCTTTAGGGCACCCATGCAATTGATTGGCTCATTTCCTTGGAACCATCAATAAACACAGATGGATGAGCCATTTACAATCACCTCAGGGTGTGCGTGCGTGTGTTAAATTGGGGTCCCCCCTTTCCTTCTCAAAAGAGGGGGGAGTTCCTGCCCAACCCGCTGCCTGATCGATCAAGCAGTCTGTGTTCATTTCAGAGTCACATGAAGAAGGGGACAGACACTCCATTGTGCCTCAGTTGATCAGGAGTGTTAATTGTGAATGACTCCGCAGGGGGCCCAGTCTCATGATCAGAAAGCAGGAGTCCCAAAATGCCCCTGTGTTACCATTAACTACACATTTGTCACCTTGAAAGCAGCTGATGTGATTGTGTGACTGGTGGTGGCAGGTGAAAGCTGGCAACACAAAACGACGCAAAGCTACGGCGCTAGCTTGTCATGCTACGTTTAAAAACTTAAAAACTTTTGTTTGACATTAACACACACAGATCATGAAAGCCAAGACATTTTTTGTGTAAAATGAGATAAAACCGAATAACTTACATTTGCTTGTCGCCGCGAAAGTAGCTGATGTTATTGTGTGACTGCTTACAAACTGGCTCCAAACTATATGCAAAGGACCAGTGATAACTTTTGATATGACTTTTGAAAGCTTCAAAGCTATATTTTCACACTGAATTTGACATTAAGATACGCATATCATGAAAGCCAAGACATTTTTTGAATAAAATCAGATGAAACCCAATACATTAGCTTTTTGCCTTGAAAGCAGCCGATGTGATTTTGTGACTGGTGGGGGCAGGTGAAAGCTGGCTACACCAAACAACGCGAAGCTACAGCGCTAGCTTGTCATGCTACGTTTAAAAGCTTCAAAACTATATTTTTAAACTGAATATCACATTAACACACACAGATCATGAAAGCCAAGACTTTCTTTGAGTAAAATCAGATGAAACCCAATGCATTAGTTTGTAGCCGTGAAAGCAGGATAGCCTCCAAGCAAAAGCTCCAGTTCTTGTCATCTTATGTTTAAAAGCTTAAAGACGATATTTTTACTCAGAATATTGCATTAAGACATGCAGATTATGAAAGCCAAGAAATTATTCTAAAATAAGATAGAACACGTCTACTGTGTGTGTGTGTGTGTGTGTGTGTGTGTGTGTGTTTGTTTGTCCGACCCAATATTCCCACAGGAGGATTTCTTTTTTTAGTTGTATTTTTTTTGGTGAAACAAGCTGTCACTGCACGATCATGTCTCTCTGTCCCGCAGGTGATGCATCTATTTTTGAAAATATTTGGCCTGAAACGGGCGAGGGGGGCAGGGTGTGCGTGAAATGAATGTTGAGCAGGGACTCTCTCAGCTCCCAGCATGCACTCCTCCTGAGATGAGTGCCAGCTCATGCTGGATGTTCCCTCTCACTTGTTCAACACCTCATCAAATACCACCAGGCACCCACTGAAAACAACCCTCTCCCCTTTCACTGACATGCTAAAAATATGAATGGGCAAAACTTTATTAAGCCCATGCAGTCGCTTTAGGCCACATACTTTATTAAGGCTGGTGAGAGTTATGATAGCTTCACTACTTTCCTTGTTCTGTCTCAGGATCTTTTTCTTAATATTATTCTTTCTTCCTAAATTATAAACACTATGGGCCTCATTCATGAAACGTGAGCAGAACGAAATTCATAAATCGTTCGTATTAGCAATTTTGTTCGTATTTTGGCATTCATCAAAGTTTTCGTATGTCAGATTTGTTTGTACGTATGAACAAAATTTACACCTGCTCAGGACCATGTGTACTGCATCCGTAAATTAAAAATGCCCCTAAATGTAGTGTCTGAATGTCAATTAGAATAGGTCTATGATTGTATTTTTATTTTCAGTTAAATTCACAAGACTAAATGTAGCCAATGCAAATGTAATAATTACGACTGTAAAAAGCAAGCACTTTAGATTAAGCCTATTAATCAATTGTAGGCTATTAATGTATTTAATTAGACCCATAACTTAGTTAATGCTCCCAGTAGGCTACTATTATTCTGAATTTATTCAATTAAAATGTTATATGATGTTAAATATGCTAATTAAAACACATTTAACCATTGAACAAAATTAGCTATAAAACGACTTACAGGTCTGTATAGCCAGTATTACATTATCTTGTGCTGTTGGAGGAGTTGGCTCCTTAGGAGAGAAATTAATGCATCGCGCATAGGCTATTTGTTGGCTGAGAGTGATGTATGGCTGGTTAGTCGTTTTCGAGTTTTTATGAAATTGCCAACTTGCCCAATGTTATTGGTGCCGTAACTACTGCACAAACGTAGCCTCAAGGCCAAAGATACGTTTGCATGTATGAATAGAAAGGGCTATCACATCTGTGCAGCTCATATATCATGCAAAATGTATTGCTCAACGTCCCGGGTATCCTGGTGGGAGCCAGGACAGCTTCATTCTGCGGGGTAGTTCAGTCGTTTGCGGAACGCTGCGGTGAGAGATGGCTGGCTTATTGGTATACGTCAAATTGCTGTTTACTGTGTCAGAGTATAGATTCCTAACTACCTCTTTCCATCACCATTGAGGATTTCAAACCACCTCTCACACGCACAGAGCACCAACAAAATGACAAAATTAATAACTTAATTATTTTACTTTATTTCCAGGCCGCGAGAAAGACCGTAGGCTAGTGCTTGGCAGATGGAGGCAATGCGCTCGTCTGATGCAGAAAGGCTCAATTTGTGTGATGGGAGATTCTGCATTTCCTGCAGGTTATATCCTGCCAGGTCTTTTTACTTTACCATGTAGGCTGCTTTACTATTTACTTTATGACACCGGAACAGACAATACTAAACAACTATTTGGTTTTCATTGATTGTACAACTGCTAATAAAACTTTGATTTCAGTGTCGGAATAATTGTTTATTTTGCTTTTTCTGTGCCATTTTGACTTTGTATGCACCTTTAAATTGAAGTAAGAACTTCCATATAAGGCAATTCATGGGCGTGGAATGATGCTAATCACAAAATAAGGTGACCACGTTGGCCATTTATGATGAATCGGCATGTATGAACATACGCACGGAATATGAACAAATCTGCCTTTTCCGCACGGTTTGATGAATCCGCCGTAAATTTTTCGTACTAGTTTCGTACGCAAATGTACATGCATACTTAGGAACATTTCATCAATGAGGCCCAATGTATCATATAGTTTTTATGTTAAACATACAAAATAAATGGAACCTTCTACAGTGTTATAAATTCTAAATGTATTACAAATTACAAAAGTATCAATAATATAATACATTTAGAAATGAGTAATGCTAAATTTGTCAATTAATTTAAAAGGAATACAACTCACTAATTTCCTATTGAAACATTACCTCACAATGAATTAAATCAACCAATTTTATCATTTGAAACAGGAAAACTAGTTAAGTACATCCTTTGAATATTTCTGGTGCCACACTCAGAGAAATGGTTGGTGGTAAAATATCGGGAGCAAGTGTGCACCGCTCTGTGGCTAAGGACCCTGACTGATAATTCAGCAGTCCAGGCCAGATTGTGCAGATGGGTTCCTTCCTTTGGGGATTATCATGTGTCTTCAGTAGTAGGTGTCGTTGTGTGCGATGTGTGGGGTTGCTATAGGGACAGGTCATTACATGGTTCAGTGAACTAATCGTGGCGATGCTCAACTCCAGGCAAAGCTCTGTGCAGCTAGAGACTTTTACGTGCTAATTAGTCTTTTTGCCTGCTCTAAATCAGTCAAACAACACAGGTGCAGCATACGCCATTTGCCGGTTTTCAGGCCCAGAAGAGGCCCATTTTCATTCTTCAGTTTACTTTGGTGGCAAGCACTTCTGAATTAATAGACTGTAGTAGAAAGATGACAAGAACCACACTGCTTAACTAAACTTGGAGAAGCATCCATAATAACGGTCAGAATAATAGCAATCAAGGCCTTATTCAATAAAACACTGACGACGAGAGAAGTCTATGCACTATAGCTTATCACAAAATCACTTATTTAAGACTGGACTATACAATTAACTGACTATGATACAACCAGGTACTGGGCTTTCTTTAGATCATGACCTCATCTAGGTGGGGCTGAAATTAGATGCATTTAATTTAAAGATGATCTGCCTGACCTGCCTGCTAGAAAGCTATAAAACTTAATGTTCTGTGTATTCCAGTGGCGTACCGTGGGAGTAGAACTAGGCCTTCTGTAAACTTACCTTTAACGGATGATCACTCTCAATCTGTTTCCGTTTACTTTTCCTGATTGTCAATCAAATAATTGATTCACTCAATAACCAATAACAAGAAGTAAATTATTAGGCTACCAAGTTATTTTGAGATAGCATTATTGTTCTGTGCAACATAAACTTGTGTTGCATTTTTGTATATCGACATTTATGATGTTGTGTTATCATGCGAAGATTCTGACTTTTAAATGCTCCATGTTTAAATGTTCAACGTAGATTTTCGTAAATGAGTTAAGAGGCTGTCCTCTTTAAATTTATGCTTTCTAATGTTTAAATCACTTTGACTAATTTTAATGTCTTCTTAAAATTAATTACATTCTTTAACGCATTCAGATTATTGCCTGATCCTTGTTAAACAATCTTAAGTTGTCTCTTTGTCATTATCATTTCTAAATCATTATAGGCTACAAATTGGTCTTGATTATTCAGAGAATTAATGGATTGATTGTTAGGCTATTGAATCTAAATAAACGGAAACAAGTAATCCCCACTTTTTCCAACGTGCAGGTCGTCGCTACATATATTTAAGTGCTACCCATTTTATGACGCAAAGAAAAATACTAGCTTGATATATTCATTGATGTTTGTTATTCAGTTATTGAATTGCTTGATTGATAATTAAGAACTATAAGTAGAAAACAGGTTGAGAGTAATATCCGTATAAAGGTAAGGTTATCGAAGGCCTATTCTACAGCCAACGTTACGCCACTGGTGTATTTACATAATATGTAAACAGAAGGATTCTTGGCAAACCCAGTTCTGGTGAATAATGGCTGAAATATTAAAGCAATAATTTTAGCTGCAGTGCTTCCTTGCTGGTGCGAGTTGTACTCCAGAGACCCAGGCAGAACTAGCCATTCCGAACAGGTGTGCCCAGCAATGAAAAACAAATTAAGTGCTGTACCTGGTAACACAATGGCCGCATGTATCTCAGAGAAAGTGGCTGCCGTCAACAGCCACTTACCGTGTTTTCTTACCGCCTCTCTTATGCCCTGAAAAATGTAGCCAATCCAATCCAATCCAAATGTAGTGCATTGCCAATCCAATCCATTAGATTCCCTTCCCCCAACAACTTTTGATATGTCTTATGGTTGAGAAAAGCAAAATAAAGTAGCCAAATGGCTTAAACATATGACACAGATCATACTGTGGGCTGTCTTCGAGGAACGGTAGATGAGTCAGGCTTGCTTCAGAGTGATAAACAAGGCTGGGGGTTTTGGAAGTATTAGAGTATAAAAGGGGCTTTCAGACTTCCAGTTCCCAAGGGGACTGGGCTGGCTAGTGTGTGTTCACACTGATATCCTGGCACAAGGCGTTGCAGCAGTGTAAAGGAAATGACATCGCAAAGGCTATTCCAACTAGGAATCCCGATATCCGACTAGGGAAAATGTAATTAAATGCCCTTCCAACTAGGAGTTCCATGTCGGAAATCAGGGATCGGAAAATCAACCCCGACCTCTCGACTAGAAGAACTTCATGTCACATCATCATGGTAGCTCACACCGCGAGCCACATTATGAACGATGAACAAACATTACTATTACGATTTTAGCTTTTAAAACACTTCAACTTTCGGTTTTCAGCATGAAATGCTTTTGTATCAGACAACATTCCGATCCAGAATGATAACCATATACAGTTAAAAGTTATTGTTGTAGTTGTTAGCTGTTTTAGCTGTTTGCGAGCAAAGCCAAAACTTTCCCTGTGAAGTCCCCAGTTGTGCAGCTCGAACACACTTATGTCGGTAATGACGCGGAAACGGAAACGACGCGTTTACCACCTCCGATATCCGACCTCATGCCATAAAGGAATACAGGGTGTGTTACAAGAGTACTTGTGACAGTACTTCCTGCTCATTCCTCCCTCACAGCATTTTCTAAAGAAATTTTCAGTCTCTGTTTTGTCTAACTGAGCTGGAAACCTGAACTAGCCCAGAGAACTGGATATTTAGGTCATACCTTCCTCTCACTGGGAATTGACCAGTCTGAAAGCTGGATGAGTTTAAGTGAAAGCTTTTTTCTACAATAAAATTGTACTCTTTTGACTCAAAGGTAGATAGTAGATAGAAAGGCGTTGAGGACAGCATGAGCCAAAACATGTCCGCCTTGAATCAACAATAAAGTTTTAATCTCTTGCTTGATTGATCATTGGAGGGCGGTCCTCTGTGCACCTTTTAGATAGTATATAGTGCCCTCTGGAATTGTTGGCAACCTTGATAAAGATGAATAAAGATGAAAAAATGTCATTGTTGTTCATCAGCTTGATCTTGCACTCAAAATATGAGCGAAATCTAACGTTTAATTGAGGTAATGTTGTTTTAAGGAAAACTAGCAAGAAATATATTTTTTTCTCAGAAATGTGTGGCACAATTATTGGCACCCCTAGAAATTCTTGAAAACAAAATCTAATAGCAGCATTTATATACTTTTATATTTACTTTTATTTTATTTACTTTTGTCATCTTGTCTTTAGAAACTCTTAATTGGTCGTATATTACTTTTACCTGTTTCACTGGGGTATAAATATGAAATGACAAATGCCAAGCTCCCACAGTCATCCATTATCATGTGGAAGGTTAGTGTACACAAATGAAATGAGATAAAATGTTGTTGACCTTAAAAAATCAGTCAATGGTTATAAAAAATCAAAATGCCTGAATTTGCACTATTAACCCCTTTGCGCAGAACCCCTAGTGACCATACTGTCAGAGTGACATTTCTCAACTCAGACATTCATTTACCTGCAACCAAACTATGAGAGGAAACAACAAACTCTGTGTTCTACCTTTATTAGTACACGATACATGACAACTATGCCAAATACAGTTTCTTTACAAATACACTTAAACAGGAAGTGTGTGATGCTCTCACTCCCGTCCTTTTGTGTCCCGTGTTTTACCTGTTCCCTCTCGTATTGTGTTGTTTGTATTCCTGTTTGTTTCCCTCGTGCTGCAGGCTGGGCGTGGTTTTCCCTTTCGTGTCACTCTGTTGCACTACTCTTTATCCGCCTATCCCTTTCCTTCTCTCCGCGTGCATTCTGCACACTCTCTGCTCCGTTAATCACTCACGCATACATTCGCACGCGGCACTTAATTGATACTTGTTAACGTTTGTATTTAGTCACCCGGTGTTCTTTGTCCTGTGCCAGTTCGTTAAGTCTCTTTGTGGTAACACTCTGGTCTTTGTCTCGTGGATACATTGTATCTAGTCTTGTCTTGCCTGCTTTAAAAAGCCTTCGTCTTGTATTCAGCGTTAACTCGCTGTTTCCAGCCCTATCCAGCTTTAATCAGCTCTCGCCAGGAATGGCGTAAACACGCTGTTCATTCTGTCCTGCCTCGCTGTACTAACTTTTGTCTGCTCTAAGTCTACCAGCCTGCAGCTGTGCGTGCATTCTGCTTGTGCTGCTGCTGCTGTGTGTGCATCCAGCCGGTGCTCCAGCTCTGCTAACCTGCAGCTGAGCGTGCATCTTGCTTGTGCTGCTGCTTCTGCCAACCTGCTGCTGTGTGTGCATCCAGCCGGTGCTCCAGCTCTGCTAACCTGCAGCTGAGCATGCATCTTGCTTGTGCTGCTGCTTCTGCCAACCTGCTGCTGTGTATGCATCCAGCCGGTGCTCCAGCTCTGCTAACCTGCAGCTGTTCGTGCCACTCCACTCTGCCCTGTCTCCCGTTCCCCGCTCCTCCTCTGCTCAACCAGCCCGGATTCCTGCCACCATCCAGTCCCTGGCCTCTCCCGTTCCCGCTGATCCCCTGCTAAATCCATCCCCGGTTGTCTGTCTAATTCTGTGTTCTCCCTATGCTTCAGGAGGAATTATGGTCGAAGCAATAAATTATTGGAGTTATTGGAACTTCCTGTGTTTTGAGTCGTCAATTTGGGTCCAGTTCATACTCGGAACCGTAACAAAGTGAGGCATAACTCCTGAATGCTGCATGCGAATAGAACAAAACTTACAGATGTATTGTGACCACCAATTTTTACTCTCTATATCGCCACCTTCAGGTAAGGCACATTTTGTGCATTTTTTGCATACTTGCATACTAGTTAGTATGGTTGCCATTTTGTTTGTCATTAGTGCGTTCCGAATCGCACAATTTTTGTACATACTGAAATCCCCAGAAGTACTTCCGTACTTGACAGGACCCAGAATTTCAATGCACACTTGTATGTATTTTTCATTCCCAGAGATCATTGCACTAACCATAGACTGTAGAAAAATAGAGCACCAAGTAAACAGAACAACCACAGCTCTTCGGTCTTCTCATGTAAAACGTAAAGCACCACAACCAAAATTTCATAGTTAAAGTAGGCAAGTAGGCAAGTTTGAAAATATACAAGGCAAAAATACTTTACATTACATTACATTACAGGCATTTAGCAGACGCTCTTATCCAGAGCGACTTACACAACTTTTTAGCATTTTTTTTACATATTATCCATTTATACAGCTGGATATATACTGAAGCAATTCAGGTTAAGTGCCTTGCTCAAGGGCACAACGGCAGTGTCCTACCTGAGAATGGAACCTGCAACCTTTCGGTTACAAGGCAAGTTCCTTAACCATTATACTACACTCCCATCAATTACAATGGCTAGGTACACAAATCTGTGCATACACTTCCCCCTTTTGCTCTCCTCCCTCCTATCTCTCTCCTCAGCCCCTCCCACCAAATGATGCTCCAGTGCATGCGGGGATACAGGCAGACAGGGAGGGGTTTATTCTACGGGGAGGATATTTTGCTTGTAGATAGTTGCCCTGATTGGTAGCTACATAGCTAGCCCTGATTGGTTGGTTTTTAGAAGACCGGGTTGAGATTTTTTGACAGCCTAAGGACACTCATAGAAACCAGATTTTTTCCCAGAACACTTGATTTATTGATAGCTGCTGGAATATAATGAGTAAATTTTGTAATTTTGTCAAAATTATATCGAAAAAATCTTGCCTACTGCACACTTAAATAAACAGAAATTTCTTAGAGGAAATCTGTGACAGCTAACAACAGCACAAAATGCTAAATATGGCTGAACAATATTTATTTATTGTCAATAATGTCATGCACTGTACCATAACCTTTGTACTTAATTTCAAATGCTTCATGATGCTAACTGTACCGTAGCTAGTTATCAAGTAATTTTGTGGTGGTTCTATCTATTTTTTCCTTGAAGGTCAGTGGTATTCTGACGCTGACTAGGTCATCAAGGCTGTGTCCGAATCAGAGCCCGGATCTACTGCGCCCTGTCTCCTGCGTAGAGTGCACTGGCAGAAGTGTGCTGTTTAATGTGCACTGTTTAGCACGCGACTTGCAGTATGCAAAAAATAACCGCCATACTATTTTCCAACCGTACTGTGGAAGTATCGTAAGACGTCCCACCCTTGTGCGGCCATGTCACGTGTTGTTTTTGTTGTATTTGAAGGAAAAAGTCAGCGAACCTGAGCCTCATTTTTTTAAATGAACCCTTTAACTGTCACTCATTGAAATAGGTGATAAAAAATTATTTAACCATAAATACCTATTACTAGAGCACCAAATAACAATGTCTAACAGTTTTTTTCATAACTTGACCTTTTTTTTTGTTGAAATTATAGACCTCTACCGTACGGTTGAGATGTCAGTTTACGGTAAAAGATGCTATTCACAAATTGCTATATTTCTGAACATTTTTCCTGAAACACAATCATTTTAATCTCTCTTTAAAACCTTAAAACAGTTTATTGCTTTTTTTACATTCCGTCAACATGTTTTTGGCCCGTAAATGTCCCATCAATTACAATGGCTAGGTACACAAATCTGTACATACACTCAGTGACCACTTTATTAGGTAGACCTGTACACCAGCTTGTTAATGTGAATATGCAGTGCACACCATAATTCATTGGACAGTGTGAAAGGATACAATGACAATGAGGTTGAAGTGCAGACTGTCAGCTGTAATTTGAGGGTATTTTCATCCATATCGTATGAACCGTTTAGAAATGAAAGCAACGTTTGTACATGCCCCCCCCCCCCCATTTTCGGGAATCAAAAAATATTGGACAGTTTAACCAGAATAAAGTAATGTAGAATAAAGTAATCATTTTTAATATTTGGTTGCATATCATTTGCATGCCATGACTTTCTGATGTCTGTGACCTATAAACATCATCAGAGTCTGGATATCTTATTTTCAGGCTGTACTACAAGCGATACAAAAACTCTTTGCATTTGAATTGATCTCTCTATGGGAATTGGGGAGTGGGACTAGATTCAGCTGTAAATTATGCTGATACAGTATGGAACAAATTTGTTGGCTAAATGGCTTTAAGTCATCAAGGGTCCAAGGTATCAAATGAGCTTCAAACCATCACACTGCTGCCAGATATGCCATAGATACAGGTGGATCATATTAGCGGATGTTTCTCCTTACTAATTTTCCTATAGAGTTCAATGGAAAAAATAAAATGATCCATCTGTATCTATGGCATATCTGGCAGCAGTGTGATGATGTTGATAGGTCACAGACATCAGGAGGTCATGGCATGCAAATGATATGCAACCAACTATTAAAAAGTATTACTTTATTCTACATTATGTTAAACTGTCCAATATTTTTTGATGCCTGAAAATGGGGGGGGGGGGACTATGTACAAAAGGTGCTGTCATTTCTAAACGTTTCATCTGATATGGATGAAACTGAAAATGGCCTCAAATTAAAGCCGACAGTCTGCACTTCAAACTCCTTGTCATTGTATCCTTTCACACTGTCCAATGAATTATGGTGCTCACTGTATATTCACATTAACAAGCTTGTGTACAGGTCTACCTAATAAAGTGGTCACTGAGTGTATATGTGCATACTAAGGCATATGCTGACATATAATGTAATAGGATAATATTGTGTTTTAGTCATGTAATCTAATTTCATTGTATTTGTTTGCTTTTTCCACTCCAACATCTTCCTACCATACTAACTACTATGCTAACATCTGCCCTGCCTCATGGTCATTTCTACCCTTTACCCACATATCAACCGCATAGTTGAGCATGTTTTTGCAAAATTCTGGCACAATGGATTTTTTTACATTTTTTATATTTAATATCTATATTTTATATATAGATAATATATAATATATATAAATATATTCCTATTCTTTAAGGTCTCTTCTATCTGAAAAACATCATGGCTTATCCCTTACCTACCAAATTCCTGCTTTATGCACTAATCTTCGGGGAGTGACTTGTGGTGCTGCCTCTGTCGTCAGAGTGGGGGAAGTGCGGGAACTGCTGCTCTACACAGTTGTGTTAAAATAAGATACTCTTTATGCAAATTGATTAAGGGGGGTTGGAGCCCCACACCAATCAGGATGCTGGGCAGATTTTTTTCCTGCTCATAGGTTTTTTTCACTGCAAATCAAAGGACTGGGGCAGCAGTATTAGCAACTTATTATTATTGGTTAGTAACACCATTAATTATGTTTAGGTGTTAATAAAAGTGATGCTTATCGCTGCATTAATGTCACACTAGCTTGTTAGCTAGGTATGATTTTAAATAAATTCACACAATAACCACAATGCACCTTTCATAAGCACAATTAGCCTATGGGCTCTATTTTAATAAACCAAACGCAATGGTTAACGCAAGAGTAATCGCTTGGCGGTATCGCTCTGAGGGCGTGTCGGCGAGAAATTTGGTAATTTCATGACGGCAATCTTGGCGCACCTTATGGCGGTATTGCTAAAAGGCTGGGTTTAAACGTCAAAGGTGTGTCTCTATGGTAGCCAATCAAATTGTTGTTCTCATGCTTTAAAACGCAATCGCGTTGGAACGCAATCGCTCCATGCAATTTCATAATGAGCAACCCAAACGCACTGGACCGTCAACGACAAGATTTTCCGCACAGGAATCAGACATACTTGCAACAGAAGTACAGGCTCGGACTGTAGTAATTTATGGATCACAATCCACACCACCTCGTCTCCCAGAAGTTCAGAAGGCACGGGAGGAGGTGACGAATGCATTAATTAGCCTACATTAGGTGATGTAGGCATAATTATGATTCAAATGGTAGGCTTATGATTCAACTGTGTCAATGTGTAATTTATATATTATAGGCTAGTGGCCTACATGATCGCAAGTTTCTTGTAAGCTGTCCTGTTTTATTCTAGTAGTTTAAATTAAAATTAATTAATTAATAATAATTATAGGCTATTTGTTCATTAAATGGAAGTGTAATGTTGGCATCACCTATAGACACTACATAGAACTACATGACGAATAAGTTACCAAATTGCCAGTCTATTGCGTTTCCGCTAAGAGGTGGTTCCAGCTGATCATAACGCAATGGGTTTTCGTTGGTTCAAATTGTCACTGAGCCGAAAGTATTTTAGAACACGCCCCCGACAGCGCCACCCATCCCACTGCAGCGCAACCGAAAGGATGTTATGTTGAGAATTTGTTGATCCTAGCGGTATTGCTGAGAAACGCCATAGCGCCAGTTTTAAGACGTTGATGCTGTCAACAAGTTTGCGTTTGACTATACCGTCCCCTTGCGCTGGTTTGAAAATAGAGCCCAATATCTGCTCTGTAGCAGGCTCAATGGATTTGGCACCACCTGGTGGTGTGGTTTGGAATTGTTTATTTTAGACTTCCTAGTGCTTAAAATTTGAATTCCAAAATTGGTCCAGAGATTTATAGCATCAATATTTAAACAAATATGAATAAAAGTCAGCCATACTAAGCGATCTCATAGGGAAAAACCAGTATATATTTAATACCCCCTTTATGTGTTTTAGTCAGTAGAGCCTAGTTTATTAAACCTGGCCATTTCAGTCTTGACTATCCTCGGACAGGGCACCAATAATGTAGGAAATACGTATGAATCTTGTGGCAGTAAGATGATTAGTAAAATGATGTCTGAATCATCAGATTCCTCACACAGGCAGCACCATTTAAGTAGGGGACACACCTCTACCATCCTTATACATCTGGTGGCATATTTCTAGTATAATAAATCAGTCTCATAAAATTTTATATGCTATTCTCAAAAGAGAATATACTAACTAAAAATGGGCAACTTCAATGAACCCCTTTGCACAGATGGAACATTTGATCAATTCTCTCCTATTTAGGGGGTGCTCTGTTTAAGGTTTTATAACTACAAGTGTGAGCATCACAGAAACTTGGTAAATAGCTTGGTAATGGCCAAAGTAAATAGAGTTAAGATAAAAACATTGATATTACAGTATTACATACACCTAAATATGTAGCCTAATCATTCACTCTTGTACCTCAATAAAACATAACTTTTACCTGTACTCAAGAGTATGTATACTTTTTCCCCGGGATTGCATTTTTCTGTAGTTTTAAAAAAAATTTTTTAATGTTCCCATTCATAATGACTCCAAGGAAAAATTTAACATTAATCTACCACATATCAGCGCACAGTAAATTTAGTATATATGCCATAGCCTATATTATTATTATGTACGATAACATGAAAATAAAATAGTAGTTCAAAATGCTGACAAATGTTCTATCCTCAATGAAAATCGGTAGCCTACATCAAACATAAAATGAACGATTGCACTACAGTATGTGAAATGCACTCAAGATGCAAAAATAACAATAGGCCTATCAATCATATTGGAAAGATGAGTGGAAAAACGAATGTACATATGTAGCCAGCGAGACCAACTGCACTTTAGAAGCAGTACTGGGTGCTTTGAGCAGTACATATTGGGAAGGGAAAACTCCAGTCCAGGAACACGTTTTCTCTAGAGCTTGCGTAATACTAGACAGTTGAAACAAAAACTGCCATTACGCTGGACTGTAAATAATTGTTGAACGCACCCAATAAGACATGGCATATACTGTTGCTAAGGTTATAATGTACTCTATTGGATAAAAGAGCTGACAATTAAACCAGAATGAACTGTAATGAATGAGACAGGCTTGCAGGGCATGGGAGGTATTACGAGTTGACGTTTCAGATTAGTGTAATAGCGGTATAAAGTGCTGTATATTTCTCAAAGGCATAGTACCAGACAATAAATGACTACTTTGGTGTCCAAAAATCTATCCAAAATGAATAATTGTGCATCACAGTAATTCAGGAGATAATCAAAGTTTTTCAACAGATAAACTCTTTTGACTCATTGGAAGTATATTTGCATCTATATCATTACATAATTTCATAACAATGTATGAGAACATGAACACAATTGACAGGGTCCTATAAATTACTACAACTCCTATATATATGCAGAATTGGGGGGTGGAATTTAGCTGTAAATTATGCTGGAACAGTATGGAATATATGGTTGGTAAAATGGCTGCAAGTCATCAAGGGTCTGAGGTATCAAACGAGCCTCAAACCATCACTCTGCTGCCAGATATGCAATAGATATGGATGGATAACTTGAAGGGTTGTTTCTCCTGACAAATTTTCCTATTGAACTCTATGGAAAAATAAGTCAGGAGAAGAAACCCTTTAAGTTATCCATCCATATCTACTGTATTTCTGGCAGCAGAGTGATGGTTTAAGGCTTGTTTGATACGTCAGACCCTTGATGACTTAGAGCCATTTAGCCAACCACGTGTTCCATACTGTTCCAGTGTAATTTACAGCTAAATGTAGTCCCACCCCCCAATTCCCATATAGATCCATTGAAATGCAGAGACGTTATAGTATTGATTGCAAAGAGTACCAGAAAATAAGATATCAAGAGTCTTTTGATGTTGCTGGGTCACAGACATCAGGAAGTCATGGCATACAAAGGATATGTAACCAAATATAAAAAATTATTACTTTATTCTATATATAAATGCAGGGGTGCCAATAATTTTGTTAAAAATTATTATTTCTTGATGAATACTTTTTTTTCATAATAAATTTACTTCAATTAAAGGTTGGATTTTTTTTTCAGTGTGAGATTAAGCTAATTCACCAAGCGGTGAATTTTTTATAACCCTTTTTACTCATCTTTACCAGGGGTGCCAATAATAGTGGAGGGCACTGTATATATATATATATATATATATATATATATATATATACTACATCTCCTATAACATACGCCAGCCTACGGATTACTGTACAGGGGTGCGTTTCCCAAAAGCATTGTAAGGCTAAGACGGTCGTAAAAGCCTTCATATGAAGCTTCTTGAACTTTGGGTGCATTTCCCAAAAGCATCTCGCTCGTAGATTAACGATTACTCCAGACCAGTCGTAGACGGTTATGTGCGTTTTAGAAGCCCACAAATCACATACTTTATTAGATTTTTTGTGTTAATGTTAATTTCATTTTAGGGTTACCATAACCACTGATTATTTGTTTTATAGTGATGTTAGATGCAACAATATTTACATTTATTTTATTTTATTTTTAAAAAATTAGTATTTACTTATTTTTATATATTTGGAAATGGCACATAAAAGCCATTCCTTAAATAGCCCTATAAATAAATAAGATTGAGACATTCATTGAACAAACAGACAGGAGCCTCAGTAGCAGGTGAACACTTGTGGGATCAGCTCGGGCGTGTTGTACGTGCTAGAGTGACCAACGCAACCACGTTGGCTGACCTGCGACGAATCCTGGTTGAGGAATGGAATGCCATTCCACAGCAACGCGTGACCAGGCTGGTGACCAGCATGAGAAGGAGGTGCCAGGCTGTTGTGGCTTCTTCCACCCGCTACTGTTGAGGCTCCTGACTGCTTGTTCAATGTATAAAGTGTAAAATTACCAATATGTCTTTTTTGGTCCTTGTTACTGATAGAGAGTTCAATCATCCAATCCCCCAAACAACTCAAAACAATAGAGTCAATATCAACAGGAGAATACACTGTTTGACATTGGCAGGGAAATTTGGCACATTTCACTTGGGACCCCACCCACATAATCAGCTGTGCTGCTCATCCCAGAAATGCATGATCCTTACAAATGGCGTATCATTGTAAAGGGAAATTAACAGGTTTTCCAATTATATAAGATACAATGTTAATAATACAGTGACAACAGATATATGATCGACCAACACAAATTTCCAAACTTTTTTTGAGGAGTTTATTTTAAGGCCTATCTTCAAACTAAGTGCCTCTTTGCTTGACGTCATGGGAAAATCAAAAGAAATCAGCCAAGACCTCAGAAAGAAAATTGTGGACCTCCACAAGTCTGGTTCATCCTTGGGAGAAATTTCCAAATGCCTGAAGGTACCTCATTCTGTATAAACAATAGTATGCAAGTATAAACACCATGGGACCATGCAGCCATCGTACCGCTCAGGAAGGAGATGCGTTCTCCTAGAGATGAACGTGTTTTGGTGTGAAAAGTGCAAATCAATCCCAGAACAACAGCAAAGGGCCTTGTGAAGATGCTGGAGGGAACAGGTACTAAAGTATCTATATCCATAGTAAAACAGAATGATTTACTTTTTACAGATGATGACAGAAATTCACTCTAATAAGTGAGCAGGCAAAAGAACAGTTTAATTTACCTATATCCAGGACCTTGTATCTTTTTTATTCTTGCTTCGATAGTAGGCCTATACGGTTTTTGGTGGTGAAAGAAGAACTATAATCAACTCAAACAAACAAACAACTAAATATATTTAAATATCCAGTATCTTCAACCTGATTTGCTCTCATGTAGATCACACTGTAGAGTGGTCGATATACTTTTATGAAATATGGAAGAACGGTGGCACATAGTAACTTCATATTTTGCCAGATAATAGCCCAACTCACGCTGATGAAGACGATATGCAGTTTCCCATGGTACTTTCTGACATGGTACAGTAGGATGTTTGGTTCTACATAACGTTCTACTAAACTGCTGAAGCAATCACCTTAAAGTTTATTCATAGTTGAGAAATTACTCATTTTAGGAATGGTGTTAAAAAAATATATTTGTTTAATAGCATCTTGTTTTTATTTATAATTTCAGAGAAATATGAATACTATAATTGGGATGTCGACATAGTGGGCCACCGTTACTGAGTTTATCCCTAACAAAAATTAACTATAGTACAAATATAGTAGCCTATGACTACAGAATATAGGCCTACTATACAATTACTATACTATTGTCCTATACAATAAATAATAAATAATTATTACAGGGGGTGAAAATACTATAGTGATACTATTGTTCTATAGTGACAAATTGGAGTGTAAAGCTAGCGACAGTAAGGTCTTTGCGAGGGTCTGAAACTTTCTAAATAAAAGTCCCAACGATAAAATTGCGTTCAATATAATGAAGTTCATTAAGCTGTAATCGTACAACCGTTCCTATTTCTTTTCTGCTTTAATTATATTATGACAACTTAAATTTCAAATGTGTGCATTGTGAAAAATGTAATTTCTGTTAGAAAAGGGTAAGCATAATTTGCATGTAAATAATGTCTCCCTGTTTTTTCAGGTTTTATTTTTTTTTAATTGGCACAAAGACATCGAGAGAAAGTTTAAAATGTAGTAATTTAAAATGCATTACTGCATTAATTCTGTGAAAACCTTGTAATGTCAACTGTGTAACTTAAGTCAAATAAACATCATGAAAATATGGCTGGTATTATTGTGGTTTGGAACAGCAAATTAGTGTATTAGTACATATTGCATAAACAGGTGAATCCATCACTTACATGAACTGTACAACTTAAACACCCCCATTGCTATCATTGACACATTACATCCAGAGGAGGTAGAAGATCATGATATATGTGATGCATTCACTTACACTAGCAGTAGGCAGGAATACACTGTAATTCACCTAGGTATAGCACAGTTGAACCACAGCAACATTTTGAATAGAAACGTGTGGTCCTACAGAGCTTAGCTTTTGTTCACAGAATTGTGATCACATTTCTTAGTATTTGACATGTTAAAATAATTCATACTATTTTACTTATTTGGCTTCATCTGACCCACAAACATACAATAGGCTACATTAAAGGGTAACTACACCCTAGATCACTTTTTTTTTTAGCTGTAAACGTGTTTGTATGCCTACCTTATAATAAAACTTATTCATCCATTCCGTTATTTCAACAATTCTGAAATAATAACATAAATCAGGAGAAACTGGTAGAAAAGTGTCTTTGTGCTGCCCCTAATGGTTGAAATTTCCTTTCTGCTGCCCGCTCTGGCCCCGCCCTAATCGTGATTTCAGAGTACCTATTTCTTCGTACTACTGCGTCATATAGAGAATTGTTGTGGCCCACAATGGAAACAGCCGGCACCTGATTAGTTAGACCCGCTACGTTACTTTCGTTTCGGCTCCACATTTTTAAACCAGAACAACGTTGCGTCCTGTTCATAAACTCTCTTATTCCACCTAAATAGTCCACTAAAATATGTTTCTGAAGATATTTGAGGTGAGAAATAGGCCATGCGTTTGCTGAATCTTGATTCATATTTGATGTGCAACGTCTAGTTTGACAGTTTGATCCGAGTTATACAAAATAATTTGTATATGTACAAGTTAATTTATGCAAATGACGATGGACACAGCTCCTCCGCCCCCACCCCTCTCCCTCGCTCACCCCACAAAGTATTTTTCAAAATTGTTTCGTGGGCGGAGACAGGCTGAAACAGTGGGGTTAGTTACCCTTTAATGGGGCAAGCATATGCCTGGATAGGTTTGTAATATTCAATGTTTAGGCTATTTACTAGGTCTCAATATTTCTAATTTGTATGAGTATTTATTTAATTATCCCCCCCTTCTCTATTATAAATTATGTTTCTTGGTATACAGCTGTCTGTTTGTAAATTCAAATGTTATATGCTTTTACTCATTTCTAGCAGGAGAGAAAATTTTTAAAACTCGTATATTTTCTAAAATTAATTGAAATCTAAGTATAAAACATATCCGTTCTGGAGTGTAATTTTACATATAATATAAAAGTTAGAAAGTGTCATCGCACAAGTCCTTGCCAAATTTGGTGGCGATAGCCCACTTAGTGGTGCACATGACAAAAATTTTTAATTGGCACACCCATTGACCTAGACTCACAAACTTTGGTGTACAGGTGCCTCTGCTCATGTCATACAAATTTGCCTTAAGGACCCATGAAGTCAGCCATATTGGATTTTCCGCTAATTAGCATTACTTAAAATGCTACTCCTACAAATTTTGACCAATGTGCACAAAACCTGGTAGACACGCTTTATAGACCATGCTTCATAAAATATACATCTGCTTTATATACAATTTTGATATGTTAAAAGATGACCGAATGACGAGTCAATGAATTAGCAGTTGGCGCGGCTTATCACATAAATGCTAATAATTCTAAAACCACTTGACATAAAACAAACTTGGTGGGTTGATTGAGAGTTAGATAAGGACTCCAATTACAAGGGTTTAGCCCAATCAACCAACATGGTGGCGCTATAGAGATCCAAACATTCACTGTTCCCTTGCAGAGATTTCAGACTTGCAACAATGACAAAAGATCAGATTAGAAACATACGTAGATATTTGCTTTTTGGGTCAACCCTGTCTTGAATTGTCCACCATTTCAGAGTGCCTGTGTTTCACAAATACTGCTTATGCTGCTTGATCTCTGGGAATTGCTGCTTGCAGCTATATTTTTAATTGTTCTTGTGTTCTTATCTTCACCGTCTGTGTTTAGCTGGGAACGCTAATCTTGTCCACCCTTAACTATGGTTTCACAGTATAGCACCAGCCGTGTGTTAGAGTGAGCTAAGCTTGCCGTCATCGGTCGATTTTCCATGGTCTAATAGGCTTCTGTTACCTGCACTGCAGAGGAAACTGCAAAGCATGTTGCCAAGGTAACACTGCTTGATGCAACAAGGGGCAATAATTCTCTATTAAATGTGCACTCATGATGCCTTCTGAGGGCTCTGCTGTCCAGCACAAAGAAAAACAATCATGCAACATACAGCTGAATGATTTCTTGTCAAATGTCTTAAGAAAATGGCAATTCGACTGACCTTAATGGACTGAGGATTAAGTCTGTCTGCCCACAAGAGCAGGGAGCCAGCGGTTAGTTTACAGAGATAATTGATAATTAAGAAGGGGGAGAGAAAAAAATACTGTACTTTTCCCATGTTTGGTAGAAGTCTCTCTCTTTCTTCTGTATTTAGGGTTAGTTTATTCCATAAATAATGTACATTCCTCAGCAGTGCTCAAGCAGTGATTAACAAACCAACTAATGAATCCATTAAAAGTCAAGAAAGGACAGGTCACCATGATCACAAGTCATCTGCTTCTACAGTGGCTTTACGAGAAAATACAAACCAGTTTAAATGTTTGGTCAGCCTTCATAAATCCGCTTCGTACGGGACTGTTTTCAAGGGACAGTGTCCAGTCTAAACGAACTCATCCAGAAATGTATTGACTTTTTTGTATGTGCTTTCTGTTTATTGAATTTGAGCAGTGTTTTTATCAATGCATTTCCCTTTGCAGAATATTAAATGTTCTCATTCTTTGCAATCAGGGGAAGTTCATTTCTAGTGAGGTAGACTGCAAATATCTAATTCATAGGCATACTATGCAGGATTTTTAGCCTTACTGTGGTCCTGTTTTTACAATCAAAGACTGCCCTCAACCCTGCACACTCACCATACCTAGCTGGATAGCTAGAGGCAGGGGCATCACCAAGGTTTGAATACATTTGCAGCTGAGCCCAGGAGTCCAGACACATTGCAGCAGCAAGGCATGGGGGTAGTGAATTTTATTAAAATTATTATTTTTTTCCATTTGGGGCTATAGCCCCCAGAAGTCCAATACTGGTGACGCACGCCTATGGCTACAGTAACTACAAGTCTAACAGAAAACATGCCAACTCTGCATCAGTTTTCATGCCCTTGGTGAACTTCAGCTGTTGCCATCAAGGAAAAGCTTCTTCACCTCTGCCAATGCAGTAAGTAGCTAGCTACAAACACTCCACGAAAACCTGATTCCACCCCACAGGTCTGTAGCCACACCCATCCCTCCCCACACAGAAACGAGTGTCACGCCCAGAAACGTCCCAAACACATCTTAGAAGAACAAATACAGGCAGAGGAGCACGGATTCGGCAAATGTGCGCAAAGACAGAGATTACCAGTGCATCATACATATAACTGATCATGGCTATTTTATAATATTTTCACGGTAAACATGCTGCACAGTAGGACTTTAGATCCTAAATACCTAACTGCAAGTGGTGGAGAGAAAATTGACACTATTAAACACAAACAAATCATAAGCTTGGCTGCTTGGGTTTTAGGATTAATCATTTTCCACATACGTTCACAAATTTGTGGTCAATCCAGAATCAGAGTAGTCATCTAGTTTGATTTGCACTGTATAGGGTGACCAAATAGTTAATTTCTAAATAAAAGAGGACGGAGTGGGCCTTATGGCATTTTGAGTTTTATAATTTGTTTTAAATAGGAGTTCCGCCAAGTTCATTAGGCTACAGAACGTTCAGTCAGACATATCTCAACTTTAACAGTCAGCCCACATGTTATCTTGGACTATGTACATAATTTAGGCATGTCATTGTGTTTGTACCTTTGTGCAGAAAAGAAACTTGTCTATGTGTACCATTAGACAAACGGGAGTAGGCTAACTGCTTTGAATTGGATCGCTGTTTATTTATTTGTCATTCTTGACATATCACGCATTTACCGGGACCAGAGTCAAAAAATATTCTGCTTTGAGCTTGGCCCACTGCTTGTTAGTTGTTGCTCCTCTCACATTGATTGAGTTTAAAACGTTGGCAATCTCTTCCTCTGGAGAGTCTAGCCAACTAGCCTAACTTCCCTGAGGTAAAAAAGTTGAGTAAAATTTCAATACCAATTAAGTCCCCCTTCCGCTGGTGAAACCATATCATTGATTGGGCGATAATGACTATGAGAAAGATTACACATTTCAGCCAATTGCACTGTATCTTTGACCTGTTTTCTCAGACCCCTAGTGGCATAGACCCTGGGGCCTACATCACAAACATCCTAGTGTACCATGTCAGAAATGCGGTATCATGGAAAACTGCATATCGTCTTCATCAGCGCTAGTTGGGCTATTATCTGGCAAAATATGAAACTAATCCATGGCACCGTTCTCCGTATTTCATAAAAGTATCACGACCACTCTACAGTGTGATCTACATGAGAGCGAATCGGGTTGAAGATACTGGACATTTAAATATATTTAGTTGTTTGTTTGTTTGAGTTGATTATAGTTCTTCTTTCCCCACCAAAAACAGTATAGGCCTACTATCACAGCAACAATAAAAAACACACAAGGTCCTGAATATGGGTCAATGAAACTGTTATTTTGCCTGCTCAGTTATTAGAGTGAATTTCTGTCATCATCCCATAATTTCCTTCTGCTATGAAAATCTCTCATAAAGCATGGAATAAAGTAACCTAAAAAATAACCTTACCTACATTATTAAAGCCAAGATTCTGTCTGCATATGTCTGCATAACTATGCAATTCAAATTGGCAGTAGTAATATCTTGAAACTAATTGCAGGCCTAATTGATTGACAGCGTTATTATCCAAAAATAATACCTTCCAAAGATGTACAAGATAGGTCATTGGATAGTTGGGAGTGATTGTCAGAGCTGTGCGTGTCACAAACATATTTCAGAACAATACTATGTCTGCGTCTCCATGATTTTGTGCACTAAAGTGTGTTATATGCATCAGATAGTGACCACCAGTGTGAAAGCTTTTCGTTTGTGCAATGGCGAAGCAACAAAAATATTTTCCATGCTTAAGGCTGCTGAATGGTGTGGTCGTCCTCTGGTTTCAGATAAGGAGATTGGCCTCCATGACTCGTCATCTGAACCAGAAAGCATAGATTCTATAGCTAAGTGTTGCCGTGTGTACAATGTGTGTGTGTGTGTGTGTGTGTGTGTGTGTGTGTGTGTGTGTGTGTGTGTGTGTGTGTGTGTGTGTGTGTGTGCGCGTTGTATGGTGTTGTATTGATAGTACAGTTAGCTAGCCTCGGAAAGGCTATCTAGGTTGTGTTCTATTGTTTGTTTTACAGGAGTGGCACCGAGTTCAGAATTAAAGTACCTGTAGTCTGTTTTATTCATGTTAAGCTTAGTTTATACAGAGTTAGCTAGCTATCTATTTGGTATAAGCTAAGCTAAACATGAATAAGGCTCAATGATAAAGTATGGGGTGTCTGTGAAAAAAAGGTCCCTGTCTGAGGTGACTTGCGCTTGTGACGTGTTCATGTCATTTGGGTAGGTTTGGTTAGGTTTAATAATAATAATAATGCCTGGCATTTATATAGCACCTTTCTCACACTCAAAGCGCTTTACAATGATGAGGGGGAAACTCGCCTCAACCACCACCAATGTGTAGCACCCACCTGGATGATGCAACGGCAGCCATTTTGCGCCAGTATGCTCACCACACATCAGCTGACGTGGAGAGGGAGAGAACAATTTTTAGCCAATTAAACTGGGGGATGATTAGGTAGCAGATGGAAAGAGCCAGGTTGGGAGTTTAGCCAGGACACTGGGGAAACCCCTACTCTTTGCGATAAGTGTCATGGGATCTTTAATGACCACAGTGAGTCAGGACCTCGGTTTAACATTTCATCTGAAAGACAGCATCTCTTACAGCACAGTGGCCCCATCACTGTACTGGGCCATTGGGGTTTATTTGTCCAGAGGGAAGATTGCCCCCTACTGGCCCACCAACACAATTTCCAGCAGCAATTTAGCAGCTAATCTTTTGCAAAAATTGGAAATTCTCTAATAATATGGATGCAAATACACTGCCCGGCCAAAAAAAAAGTTGTACACTGTAATATTTTGTTGGACCGCCTTTAGCTTTGATTATGGCACGCATTCGTCGTGGCATTGTTTCGACAACCTTATGCAACGTCACAACATTTATTTATTTATAGACTTGCATTAATTTTTGGCCGAGATCTTGTATTGATGATGGGAGAGTCGAACCACTCCGTGAAGTCTTCTCCAGCACATCCCAAAGACTTTCAATGGGGTTAAGGTCAGGACTCTGGTGGCCAATTGTGTGTGTGAAAATGATTCCTCATGCTCCCTGAACCACTCTTTCACAATTTGAGCCCGATGAATCTTGGCATTGTCGTCCTGGAATATGCCCATTGATGGGATAACCTGGTCATTCAGTACATTCAGGTACTCAGCTGACTTCATTTTATTGCTGCATAACGTTGCTGAGCCTAGACCTGACCAATTGAAGCAACCCCAGATCATAACACTGCCTCCAGAGGCTTGTACAGTGGGCACTATGCATGACTGGTGCAACTGCGACTTTTTTTTTTGGCCGGGCAGTGTATATTTCAGTCAAAAAAGTAAAATTTTGAGTATTTCCTGAATTACTGTGATGCACAATTATCCATTTTGGATAGATTTTTGAACACCAAGGTACACTGTCCCCATGGGACTTGAGCAGTAACACATGTCCGTTTTATATTTTGTACACATGCAGACAAGCGCCACATGTAGCCTACCTACAAACACAAAGCGAACTACGAAGATGCTGGGCATAAGCATAAACTTGTAGAGAGTTGGAAAGAGTAATTTTCTTGGTTTGCTGTTCTGCACTATGAGCAGGGATTTCGAGCCACGCTGACAAGTGATTGATCCGATTTAATCCTGCTAAATGCAGTGCCCATGCCTAGAACCAGCCCCGGCTAAATGATTCCAAGTGATAAGGGGAGAATATATCAATCACTTTTTTCAGATATTGCATCCAGTGTTTTCCACAAGCGACAGCTAGGCCAGGAAGAAGTCGAGATTGAGTCTAAAGGGGGTCGAGACCGGGTTTTATGGGGGTGTACTCAGTAAACTACAGCTTGTTATAAAAAAGGCCCAACTCACCTATTTAAACCAATTACATGTACTTCTAGCTGAGAGGGTCCTCTATGCAGTCATATAAATATCATGATGCTGATTCCTACTAGTTTTGCTATTGTTGGGGCTTATTTTGCACAGTGCACCCAAAAACAACAACAAAAAAATACAGCCAGGACTGTGTCTACAAGTCTGTGTAGGAGGACATAAATTAAGCAAAGTCTTCTGAATGTGCTAGACAAATGGGAAACACAAAGAATCTTTGTCATGTCTGGTGAACAGTGCAGGCCTGCTGCACAAATATGAATGGCTTCTTACATAGAGGTATGCTGATATATTGGCTGTTGAAAGACAGACTTGAACATATAAATGTTTTCATCAAGTGATCAAGAGGTTCTATTTCATATTAGTCAACACGCCATGGCATGGGTTAACACGCCATGGTATGGGTCATCCTCGCTGAGAGCTACTAGGGAACTAGCCACCATAAATGGTACGTGTCCACTGCCTCCTCGAGATTGAGCGTGTTGAATGTTTGCTTTCACCTGGATCCGCAAAATTGCGGCTCCTCTTTGCCCTCACCCGCTGCCGACTGGAGCCTCTTCTTCTTAAAAAAAAGTGTGCTACTTGAGGCTTTTTCTCCCCAGGAAATGGGTTACGTTGCAGTTGTGGTAATCTACTGACTGGCGCAGGTGCGCACATCAGGTAGGATAAATCCGTAGTATTTGTTCTGTATGGTCGTTTAAGCAGCTCATTGCTGTCCTTGTTTTCGAACTATATCAGTTTTACAACTGATATATAGTTTCACTTTCAGAAACGTTTGGTGTTGTATTTTGTGTGTGTGCATTTCCAGTAAGGTTAATCGGTAGTTTTTTTTCCGTGGTTATTTAGGCAGTTCACTGCCGTTTCCTTATTGAACACTGATCTAATTTCAATAAGGAAACGACTAAGTATGATTTTTAAATTTTTTTGGGGGGGGGCTAACCACACGATATCGATCATTGGCGTGTACAACAGTAAGCCAATAAGTAACCTTAAGTATTAAACTAGCAGCGTGAACCACTTAAACACTTTTGCAGTGATGTGTCCGTTCTTCTGAGCATTTCTCACCAGGTCTCGGGCCATTCTATCTGAAATTGTTCTTGGTCTTCCATATCTTGCCTTGACTTCAACTGTTCCATTTATCTTCCATGTTCTGATAATGATTTTGACAATAGAAATAGGTAGGTTGAAACATTGAGAGAGATTTTTCTAGCCTTCTCCTTGTTGGTGGAAGTGAACTATCTTGATTCTGACATCCTTGGACAACTGTTTAGAGGCCCATGGTTGTTAACACCAGACAGAACAGCCACTGCAGTCGGATGCTTTAGAAGGCAAGGAGTTACTGCAGAATAAATAGTTCAGCCCTGGAATGGTTTGAGGCTTGTTTGATACCTCAGACCCTTGATGACTTACAGCCATTTAGCCAATCATGGGTTCCATACTATTCCTGTGTAATTTACAGCTTAATCTAGTCCCACCCCCCAATTCCAATAGAGATCCATTCAAATGCAGAGAGGTTATAGCATCGCTTGTAAGAGTACCTGAAAATAAAATATCTTTTGATAGAGTCTTTTGTATATCCTTTTACACCCAGTCATGATACCATCACCTGTTTGCCTGTGGAATGTTCCAAACAGGCTTTTTTGAACTTCCCGGTCATTTTTTTGCCCCTATCCCAACTTTTTTGGAACGTGTTGCAGGCATAAAATTTGGAATTAGTGTATATTTACAAAAATCAATAATGTTGATAAGGTAAAACATTAAATATATTATATTTGTACTGTTTTCAATTAAATATATGTAAAAGAAAATGTACAAATCACTGCTTTCTGCTTTTATGTGCATTTTCCATACTATCCCAACTTTTTTGGAATTGGGGTTTGTAAGACACCTGCCTTTCTGCATGCTCCACCTTTTCCCATCTCCTATTTGTGAGGGATGGTGACTGGTTCACCTCGGTAGACCGGCAGGAGGCGTACTTCCACATCTCAATACATCGGGAATCCCTGAAAGTTCTTCCATTTCCTTTTAGGCAGGGAGTAAGAGAACTCAGTCCTCCCTTTACAGTTTATCTGTGCCCCAAGGTGCAAGCTAGAAGGGACACAGAATCTGTGCTTCAAGATTCAAGATTCAAGATTTTTTTATTTGTCACATATAACGTACGTGTACAGTTATAGTGAAATGTTACTGCCGTCTCCAAGATTATGCCCAATACAGATACTCAAAAAATGTACCACACTATACAAATTTACAATTTAAATCTAAATTTACAGAGTTATTAAAAGTTACAAAGTTTACAAATTTAAATTACAATTTACATATTACACATTAAAGGGCATAAAAAGGCATGGGTGTATTTGTACATGTAATAGCTAATAAATAATAAGTAATAAATAATCCCGGAGGGGGGAAGGGGGGGTAATGACATTGTTCATGGTTGTATTCAGAGTTCTATAGAGTTCTATGTGCACCAGATGTTCTAGATGTAGTCATTCAGGTGCCGGATGGCTTGCGGGAAGAAGCTCTTCCTGAGCCTCTCTGTGCTCGCCATGTGAGTGCGGTATCTCCTTCCTGACCGTAGCAGAGAGAACAGTCCATATCCTGGGTGGCTGGGGTCTCTCAGGATCCTGTTGGCCTTGGTCTTGCATCTTCGGGTGTAGATGTCCTCGAGGTTGGGGAGTGGTCTCCCCAGGGTACGTTCAGCTGATCGTACCACTCTCTGTAGGGCCTTGCGATCCTGAGAGCTGCTGTTCCCATACCAGGTGGTGATGTTCCCAGTCAGGATGATCTCGATCGTGCATGAGTAGAAGCTCCGCCGAATCTGGTGGGATGCTCTGAATTTCCTCAGTTGTCTGAGGTGGTACAGTCTTTGGCGTGCTTTCTTCACCACGGTGTCTATGTGTGATGACCATGTTAGGTCCTTGGTGATCTGGACTCCAAGGTACTTGAAGCTGTCCACTCTCTCTACGAGGGTCCCGTTGATGGTTAGGGGGGTGTAGTTCCTCACTTGCTTCCTCCCGAAGTCCACCAGCATCTCCTTTGTCTTGCTGACGTTCAGATGGAGGTTGTTTTCCTGACACCACTGGGTCAGGAGCCTCACCTCCTCCAGGTAGGCCCTCTCGTCATTGTTAGTGATCAGGCCTATCACTGCTGTGTTGTCTGCAAACTTGACGATGGTGTTGGAGTCAAAGGTGGCTGTACAGTCGTGCGTGTACAAGGAGTACAGCAGTGGGGACAGAACACAGCCCTGGGGGGCTCCCGTGTTGAGGGTGAGGGAGGATGAGGTGTGGTTGCCCACCTTCACCACCTGGGGTCTGTCTGACAGGAAGTCCAGGATCCACTTGCAGAGGGCATCGTTTTGCCCCAGGGCCCTGAGCTTGGTGTCAAGTATAGGTGGGGTTATAGTGTTAAAAGCTGAACTGTAGTCAATGAACAGCAGTCTCACATAACCTGACACGTTCCCCTTGGTCTTGTCTAGGTGGGATAGGGTGGTGTGGAGGATGTGGGCTATTGCATCCTCTGTGGATCTGTTGGGTCTGTATGCAAACTGTAGGGGGTCCAATGTGCTGGGCAGTGAGGAGCAGATGTGTTCCTTGACCAGCTTCTCAAAACACTTCATCACCACAGAAGTGAGGGCTACCGGGCGGTAGTCGTTGAGGCACGCTGGTCTTGGCTTCTTCGGTACGGGGATGATGGAGGACTTCTTGAAGCATGTGGGGACAATGGACTGGGCCACCACAGACGCCTCCAAGATTGACTGGGAGGGTCAGTTCCTGCAAGGGTTGTGAAGCCCCTCATGAGCAGGGAAGCGCATCAACCGTCTAGAAATGAAGGAGGCTTCAGCATTAGCCAATTCCTCCCAGTGGCCGAGGCAGACACACCCTTGTTCAGTCACTATGGGGTCTAGATCCAGGGTGCCCTTCTACAAGGGCACAGTTTGCTGGGAAGTGGAGCAGGTGCAGCTGCTGGCGCCACATTAAGGGGTCTGACCGAGCCTTACATAGCATTGCAGTCACCTTAGTGTTCCTTCAGTCCCTCTTGGAAGAAGGGTTGGTGGAGTCTATGCTGAGAGGTTACTTGGCAGCCATCTTTGACTGCCATGGGCATATGAATGGCCTGAGAGTGAGATCACACCCTCAAACTCGGAAGTTCCTCTGGGGAGTCAGGCGGCTTTGCTCGCCCAAGTCTAAAGCTCTCACTGAGTCGCCCTCAAGCCCTTAGCTGGTCTCGGTCTGAAGCACCTCTCCCTGAAAACTGCTTACCGGCTCGCCATTGCCTCTGCAAGGCATATAACCAAGTTGCATGCACTGTCAGTACAGCCCTTCTGTATGCAGTTGGGCGGTGGTAGTTGCGGCTCTTCTGCTACCTAATCCTGCTTGTTGGCCTTTTTGATCCTCTCGCGGTCATACAGTTTTCGGCCTTTTATGTGGGAGGCTTTTTATCCTCCCCCTCATGAATCACCTGAGGAAGCCAGACTTCACGCACTGTGCTCTGTCCAGGCCCTGCGGTCTTGTTTCCCTGTGCAGGGGCTGTGGTGGAAAACCAACAATCTTTTTATTAGTTATGGAGCACCTATGCAGAGTCGGGCCTTATCTAAATGGCATTTGGCCCACTGGATTGTGGCTGCGATTCCCATGAGCTACAGCAATGCCGACATGCCTTCTTCCACAGGGGTGGAGGCTCACTCCACTCGAGGTGTAGCCGCCTCACAGGCTTCATTTCATGGTGCCCTGCTTTCTGGCGATTGTGCTGTTGCTGGCTGGGCTTCGTCCCTCACATTACCAGGGTTTATTGCCTGGTTGTGGTGTTGTCCAAATCAATTGCAATCTTGAGTATGACTTGCGTTACCATTTTACACGGTTTTTATTACATTACATTACAGGCATTTAGCAGACGCTCTTATCCAGAGCGACTTACACAATTTTTTAAATTATTTTTTATTACATTTATCCATTCATACAGCTGGATATATACTGAAGCAAGTCAGGTTAAGTACCTGGGTACAACGGCAGTGTCCTACCTGGGAATCCAACCTACAACCTTTCGGTTACAAGCCCAGTTCCTTAACCATTACACTACACTGCCGCCCTTTTATCACCAGTGGGTATTTTACAAAGGGTATTCTTCCAAAGAACAAGCATCTAATAAAGTTAATATATTTTGTACCGCATGGTTGTGGCATGTGCTGTTACTTCAGTACATCCCCCGCATGACTTTATTTGGTATACTGAGTGTTGACCCATACCGTGGCGTGTTGACCGATATGAAATAGAACTAATGGTTAGGTAACGTCGTTCTATGAATACAGTCAATATGCCATGCAGCCTGGTCATGCGGGATATTCTATGCCCTTCAGTCGGCAAAAGAGTATGGGCGGTGGACACGCACCATATTTATGGTGGACGTGGTTTCTGCCCCATAGTGGTGGTTAATTTGCTATTCAGTCTCCTAGTGGCTGACCCATACCGTGGCGTGTTGACCCATACCTTGGCATGTTGACCATATTCATAGAACCGAGGTTACCTACATAACCATTCGTTTTGTGCTGATTATCTGTCTTCTGAGTCAAAAAAGGGAATATATGGCACTAAAGCTTTCTTTGGAAATAATCTAAACTGAACAAAACTAGAATTTACTACACAGGCAAAGCCAAGGTGATCTGCTATATTGCCATGTTTCTGGCTGAATCAGAACCCGGTGATTGACTTGAATTAAATTTATCTCTTTCTACAGGCCGCTGGACGGGTGTGCAGATAGCACCTTGCAGAAGGCTTCTTACAGTGAGCGGTTCCTGCCGTTACCTTGAATGGACACAACACCCCCTGGGAGCTCAAGGCGTCTGGGCCCCCGCGAGTGATGAGTGCGGGCAGAGCCGGCTGCTATAGCATTGTCTCATCGGAGGAAGAAGGCCTGCGTGTCGCCACCATGCCCGGGCTGAACGGCTTAGGCAATGGTAAGATCCACACCCACCGGAAGTGCCGCAACCGCTTTGTGAAGAAGAACGGCCAGTGCAACGTCCACTTCTCCCACATGGATGAGAAGTCCCAGCGCTACCTGTCGGACATGTTCACCACCTGTGTGGACATCCGCTGGCGCTACATGTTCACCATCTTCACACTGGCCTTCATCGTATCCTGGCTGGCCTTCGGGCTGGCCTTCTGGCTCATCGCGCTGGTCCACGGGGACCTGGACAACCGGGACGAGAATGTCACACCCTGCGTGCTCCAGGTCAACGGCTTTGTGGCAGCCTTCCTCTTCTCCATTGAGACACAGACCACCATTGGCTATGGCTTCCGCTGCGTCACCGAGGAGTGCCCACTGGCTGTTTTCATGGTGGTTTTCCAGTCAATCCTGGGGTGCATTATCGACTCTTTCATGATCGGCGCCATCATGGCGAAAATGGCGCGGCCCAAGAAGCGGGCGCAGACCCTGCTCTTCAGCCACAACGCCGTCATCAGCATGCGGGACGGGAAACTGTGCCTCATGTGGCGGGTAGGGAACCTCCGGAAGAGCCAAATCGTGGAGGCCCATGTCCGAGCACAGCTGATGAAACCGCGGATCACCGAGGAAGGGGAGTACATACCCCTAGACCAAATAGACATTAACATTGGCTATGACAAGGGCATTGATCGCATCTTCCTGGTCTCACCCATCACCATTCTCCATGAGATTGACGAGGAGAGTCCCCTGTTTGGCATCAGCAAGCAAGACCTGGAAACGTCTGACTTTGAGATAGTAGTTATCCTGGAGGGAATGGTGGAGGCCACGGCCATGACGACACAGGCACGCAGCTCATACGTGTCTAGTGAGATCCTGTGGGGTCACAGGTTTGAGCCGGTCCTCTTCGAAGAGAAGAATGAGTACAAAGTGGACTATGCACACTTTCACAAGACCTTCGAGGTGCCCTCCACGCCTCGCTGCAGTGCCAAGGACATGGTGGAGAACAAGTTCCTGGTCCCTAGCACTAACTCCTTCTGCTATGAAAATGAACTCGCCTTCATCAACAGGGACGAGGAGGAAGAGGAAGATGACAGAAGGGTCCTAGATGAAGGTGGCAACAGCCGACATGAGCTGGAGAGACTGCAGGTTACTCTACCTCTGAATCAGAGGCCAATCCGGAGAGAATCAGAAATATGACCCCTGACCTTTGACCTATCAGCTTCATTATTATTGTCAGTTTGTTTTGTTGTTTATTCATGAATAGATGCAGAACAATGCAAGTGCCATATGAAAATTATGACTACTGCAATAGTCAATATCTGCTGAGGCTGGGGGAGACATTCTGGTAAGAAACAACACTTCCTCAGAGAGTCATAAAGAATGTCCAAGATAAAGAAAATGTTCAGAGAAAGACCCTTTTTCTTTATGAAAACTTTAAATTATTATTATTTTTTTTCATAAGGTGAGCTAAAAGCTTTATATAATACAATGAACCATGAATTGGGATATTTAAAAAGGGAGAAGGTTATCTTATATTTAATCATATTTAAAGTGTAAATAGATTTTCTTAGATAGGTTTCGTGTGGAGTATTATTTTTTAAAAATCTATCAATTTCTTATTCATACACTTGCTCTTTAGTAATTAGGCACAAATGACTGTAGTATTAGTGATGGAAAGATGCACTGGTCTGCACTATGGAAGTGCAGAATGTCCTGAATGGAGCATTGGGGTGGTGCCGTTGTGTACTGCAGCACTAAATGGCTAGCGAGCCATATAAATCCATAGCCACATTTCACCGGGCACAACACTGTAGAACGTGTCTCTTAAGTGGGGTTAAAAATGAGAACAGCACATAGAAGGACACACATTTAAACCAAGGTAGGGATGTATGAAAGCTGTAACTACGGTCAGAGTTATGAATATCTCATCTGCAGTATGATTGCAGGTGTGCTTATTTATCCTTTTTCAGTCCTCACCAGGAGGAAACTGGTGTAAGAATGCAAGTTATCATATATTTTCCTATTTCTTCCTTTAAGGATTGATCAGTTCAAAAAAACATGAAACAGAATAGAAGAAACTCTGATCATACATTTAAAGTAAATACATTTTTCACACTTTTTACTTGAACTGAAAAACAACATTATAAAATTCTGCTGGAAAAACAAGAGGGTAAAATACTGCTGGAAAATACTGTTGGTTCCCGACAGAAAGGCACTGTAAAAAGACTTCAAAGAGTGATGAAAAGCCAAAGTGTTTTTGCGAGTGCTGGCTTTTCTTTATTTTCAAAGATATTTTCACGTCAGCACCCGAAGAGCACTGAAAAATCTGTCAGATCAGCATGCCGAATTTTTTTTATAACTGTGAAAGAATTTCAAATTTGCTTAACATATTAGCACTTTAAATAAACATATACCTCAAATTAAATCACAAGAATATTTTTTGCATGACCACATTTCAATGAACTCACTTTTGTACAGTAATATATTGCATTTAAGTAGATATGAATAATATATCAAAGAGTACTTCACTGTTCAGCAATTAAAATGGCAAGAACACAAGAAGAAGATATCCCATTGGTGACACTGATTAAACATAACTTATCTATGAACAATCAATATGTGAAAAGGAACTTTATTTCTGGGCTTTATTTAAAGGCTGAATCTGTATATTTGGCTTCTTCCTTTATTTGGGATAAAATTATGTTTTTATTTATAGGTATTGATCAGTTTCCTCACACTCTTTAAGATGTAAAACCAACGTTGCAGATTAAAAAGACCTTGACTGGAATGGTCAACCGTATATAGCAATATTCTTGACAGTGTTATACCACCAATCATTGATAAATAGGCTTTGTCGTCAGGGGTTGAATGGCAAATGCAAAAAATTAAATATCCACCAGTAGGATATAAAGTGCATGGAACTGTTTCTGCTGCCTTTTTAATTGTTCCTGCTCAGCAATAACAGTAATTTCCAGTGATGGTGAGGCTGTTCACATAAACAACAAGCCATTGCTTCCTGGCTACATATTTACACTGACTCTGTACCAACCCTTAAGGTGTACGTGACTTGAAAGATCACAAAATAATTCATTACATTACATTACATTATAGGTATTTAGCAGACGCTCTTATCCAGAGCGACTTACACAACTTTTTTATCATGTTTTACATATTATCCATTTATACAGCTGGATATATATTGAAGCAATTCAGGTTAAGTACCTTGCTCAAGGGTACAATGGCAGTGTCCTACCTGGGAATGGAACCTGCAACCTTTCGGTTACAAGGCCAGTTCCTTAACCATTATACTACACTGCCGCCAATTCAATTCAAGGCACATAAGTATTAGCAATCAGCTTGGTCTAATTATGTAAAAATAAATCATGTCTTACAGCAAAAGACATACTGAAAGACATGATTTAAAAAAACAAAAAACATATTATATAAAACCACATTTACAGTTGTAATATGCCCAATCAATAATTATGCTTTCTATTTATATTTTGTACGCAAACCATACAGTTATGGAACAATTTATTGTTCACCTCTACAATTTATTGTCTTGTCTTTTCTTCTAGACAGGATGTTCCCTACCCCCACAGATCTTTTCTGGAATACCCTCCACCGCATGTACAGTTAATTAACCCAGAGGAGCAGTATGTTTCAAATACATCTAACTGACATTAATGTAATGTACTTCACTGGCCTTCAGGGATAGGCTTCAGCTGTGATCTTGGAGAGAAAGCAGAACGGTGAGAGCTTTGCATTTCAGATTTACACCACAGCATCCACATTTGTAGCATTTCATCTCACACAGCTCAATTAGCAGCTCACAGGGTGCTGGGACATCATGTTCCCACCCAGTCTGTGGCTTAAGAATTATACTGTTACAGAAGCCTTTATGTTCCTTTAATTATGACAGGGAACAAAGACCAGAAGTCCATGGCTGTCCAGTAGATTAGCAACCCCTGGTCTAGATATAATAAGATTGAAATAAATTAGGAAGAGTCAAGGAACAGGCCCATGAGTCCATCTGTGCTGCACTGTGTGTGAGAGGCAATCATTTGATGGAATGCATATAGATGCTGACCAATATTTACTGGGCTTTTATTCCATCACATAAAAAAGTGCCATGTGGGTGAAATATTGTGAGGCAAGACCCCTTTAATATTCTTAATATGTACTTTTTCTGTTTGCACTATATAATTTTGTCGAATAAATATATATTTTTGCTAGACGACTGTCTGACCTAATATTTACAGAGTGCTCTTCACACCTTTTTCTCTATACGTTGATTTTTGCTAGATGCACCTGTGACAACTCTGATATCCTGAGCACAACAATTCTTTTTTCATTTGGATGAAATTAGATCAAGGAAAATTGCAATTAAAGAAAAAATGGGTTCCTCTTAAAGGGTAACAAAACACGCTGGTTTAGCTAGACCCCACCCCCTTTCTAAATTCGAAAAATGCCTAAATCTGGGCGTGATAAGGTAATAATATAGAGTACCCAAGTGACTATGTCACGCTGGTTTCAGAAGTAAATTCCCCATTTATTTAGAGCGTACACATTAACTAAAGCTTACTTTTAAACCATTTCTAGTGATTATGTCTTACCGTCAATTTCCTGGATTGTTCAATATAACGCCCGTTTGCAAACTATGCCGTTTTTCTGTACCAGCTTCAAGTATATTTTATGTTTTAGTTTTTTTTGTGTGAACATACCAGCGCTGGCACTGTTTAAAAATTCCACGTCCCATAATTTCCTCCAAACGTGCAGCCTTGTCTCCTGACGTTGTCATATAACGTTAGCCAGCAGTAGCACACAGTTTTTAAACACTTTTTTCTAACGTTAGCTATCTAGCTTGAAGGACTAAAAGCTAGAATTGCTTTATGTGGTTAACCGTAGCGCAGTTTCTGACCTTGTCGGGCGGGCTTTCTACTTAGCAAGCTAACATTAGCTCGTCTTCAGCGGCAGTAGCCTACTCCCATCTGCCACAGTCAGACAGACGAGATGATGATATCTTATTGGTCGAGAACCACCCTTGCGTTGCAGTACTGTATATGTAGTCCGTTAAAGTGGACTACAAGTCGAACTACATTCATTAATGCATTACTTTAAAAAATTTAAATTGGAACATGCGATATATGGAATATATCCTTGTAGCACACAGGCTAATCCAGGAACGTTTCGGCTCGTTCTATAAATCAGATTTCAAGAAATAGTCGATAGTCTCCGAAGCCCATTCTATCTTCCATAGGGAATTTACTTCCGAAACCAGACTCCGCCCACGACTGACGTACTCACATGAGTACTCTATAGGGGCTGAGCTCCAGGTATTAAACCACGCCCCAGACATTTTTTTTGCTCATTTTTAGTCTACTCTGGACAGCACTCACAGCGGCTGCTTTGTTTCTCTCTCTCTCGCTACCTCTCACTCATACACACAATAACACGGTAGCTCAAGCTGCTGCCAGCCGTCCTTTGAGCTTATAATGATGCGGCCAGCAAACAGAAAATCACACGCTGTCCAAATAGTTACCCACGCCATGTAGGCTATTAATTTTTACCGTTTTAGCCGTCAGTGTCTTCACAAAGTTAATTTGACAGTTGAACATTTGTGTTTATTTTATGATTATTATATTATTTTATCTCTATATTATGACTGCCCGATCATGGTTCAATTTAGAAGGAGGAGGAGACGCATTACACCCACTTGATCGTGGCAAATGATGTTGTTTATTTTGTTGATATGGCTACCAGGCAAGGACGCAAAATATCAAATCGGTTGTCAAGGAAACTTGCATCGCGGAGAATTCTAAAACCACAGAATGCCTGCAAGTAATGTGTAGGCTACTACAGGTCAAGGTAGCGAAAACCTCAAAACTAAAACCCCAGTGTGTACGAGGCCCAAGAGAGAATGTTTGTTGTAGGGACGCACATTGCAAAGGTAAACGTATAGCATGCATAGGCTATAGGCTACTACAACTCCTGGCTCAACTATTAGACCCAAATCCCCATTTTCTGCAGGAAATACCACATATAATTAGTAATAATATACCCTAAAACATGAATTCAACAATATTTTGTATTACTTCATTAACCAACAAAATGTAAAGAACTGCTCTTAGCCACAGCGAGCACTGCAGCTCACACTGAACGGTGTTGTGCAGCGCGAGTAATAATTTGTTTACAAAAAATATTCAACATAAACAGGCCAGCAGGGGCACAGTGTGAACAAAGTAAACAATTGATACTTTACTTACCTCGTCAGAACATAAAATTTAGTTTTATTTGAACATACAGGAAATATCCACACCGTGCATGCAACGCAGAGAGTAGCTCTCCATGTCCCTGTCAGATACGCAGTTTTCATATGCTTTATACAATATAATTATTTTTAATAAAGTAGCCTATGTATTGATAAATAATAAAAAAGTAGCTAGCTACGTGCTAAGCTAGACTGAAAAACGAATTATCAAAAAGCAAGGGACTATCAAGCTAGCTATAAAAATATATACATACCAAAAATAAATAGGCTACTATAACTAGAATATTCAAAAAAGCTCAACTGTAAGCTAGCTATATCACTCGCTCGCTCTATGTCCTGATTCTCCTCTCCACGCAGATCAACCGCTGAGATTCGCTTTTATAGCTGCAGCGTACTAGGCCGCCCTCACTCCAAAACGTCAGGGCGTACCCAGCCGAAGCTGTACAGGTTTCTATTTCGTCACCGAGGGGAATACGTCACAGGCGGAAACACAGGCCAATCACAGATTGGACGTGCAATACCTAACGTTTAACCACTAGAGACACTTTTGAGCCAGATTTTTTAAGTTTATGCTTTTTTGCGCTGACTGCAGTAATTTGTCAAGATTTGGACCAGGATCAATCAGTAAAACCAAATGTATCAGTTATCATCTAAAATAAGTGGTTTTAGTGCTTTGTTACCCTTTAAGGCAGAATCCATATCGGCGATGTTGGCCAAATGTGTTTTGGTAATGAACATCAACTGCAATTCAAATCACCCTTCAGAAACATGGGGGGGAAATGTGTCTTCTTCAGGCTGAAGAGACCTTTTGTTCCTGCTGAGCTAACTGGGCTTTGCATTGCCTTCTGGGAAGGCTCTGGTATCCTGTTGTGTAAAACTTTTGTTCCTACAGATGAGACCTCTGGATTATTAGTGGCTCACCTCAAGGAGTACACATGGAAGCATCATCAGCTTCTATTGTGTTTCATGGGATTGAAGTACTGTTGTGCTTTCCATTGAATGTTCTAGAATGGACTTAAATTTCACTTCCGAGGATCCCGCTATTTCAAAGGAAATGCATTAAATATGAGTATATAGAAAAGCATGGAATATATGGAATATAAAGAAAAGACACTCATTCAATACTTATGAAAACATACATATATTTTTATAATTGGTTGAATTTCTTTGTAGATATTTATGTATTTGTTTTGGATAAGGTAGGAAAGAATTATCTTAAGACCTTAAATGAAGCTTGGAATCCCTGAATTTTTCACAGTAATCCTTCAGGCTGTCATATTGTAATCAAACAACAAAAACAAAAGCAAAAGCAACTATTAAAAAACAGATCAAGATGTGTTTTTAGTCTCAGTTAGGAGTTCCTCTATTTTGTTTCAGTACAAAAGTTTTTTGTTTTTTTTAACTTTTCATTAAAACTGGAATTTCTCTTAAAGGGATGGCTTTGACCTCTGTAGAAGTCTTCCTCAATACCCAGATTAAAATAAACTGGGTTGTTTTTGTTTGTTTGTTTTATTTTAATGAATGATGAAAACTTTATTACATTCTGACATTAAAATGTACTGATAAAACACATGAATGTTTCAAGATATCTTTATTTCACAGTCTATGTTTCAGGGGCACTTGTATTGAACACATAGTGGAAACATCATATTTAACTAATGCAGTTTAGTGTTTCCCATTGGAACCCTTTAACTATTCCTATGTAGTGGACTTTACATTACTCTCACCATGAAATGGTTTATTGCCAACAACACAATACAACACAAGCTGGACATGGTATTATTATAACATGATCAAGTATGTAGCCTGTAGATCCTAAGCTTTAGGAGATAGTTGGCTCTATCTGGACGATCTTAGTGCATGGTCTAAAACGCATGGTGCAAGTGCATTTAGGGCATGTCCAACTCCACTTTTGGTAGTTAGACGGCGTATAATTTGAGCGCAAGGCTCAAATGGGCGGAACTTAGTCTTTTTATTAATTATACAGTGCACTCCAAAAGAGTTAGGACATTTTTTGTTGTTTTGCCTCTGTACTCCAGCACATTAGATTTGAAATGGAACAGTGACTATGAGGTTAAAGTGCAGACTTTCAGCTTTAATTTGAGGGTTTTTATATCCATATCGGGTGAACCGTGTAGCAATTTTTACACATAGTCCCCCCCCCCCCATTTTAGGGCACCAAAAGTAATTGAACAAATTAACATAAATTTAAAGTCATCATATTGAATATCTGGTTGCACATCCTTTGCATGCCATGACTTCCTGATGTCTATGACCTAACAACATAAAAAGACTCTTGATATCTTATTTTCTGGTACTCTTACAAGCGATACTATAACGTCTCTGCATTTGAATGGATCTCTGTGGGAATTGGGGGGTGGGACTAGATTTAGCTGTAAATTATGCTGGAACAGTATGTAATACATGATTGGTAAAATGGCTGTACATCAGCAAGGGTCTGAGGTATCAAACAAGCCTCAAACCATCACTCTGCTGCCAGATATGCAGTAGATATGAATGGATCACTTTAAGGGTTGTGTTAAGATTCCGAGCAGGGACTGGACTCAAATGCACGACTCACACACAGGGATTTCCAATAACTCAATAATTTATTGCTTTGACAAGTACTCCTGAAGCATAAGGAGAATTTAAACACAGGAACTGGATCCAGGAATGGAGCAGCAGAGGGAGAGCGGGAGTGGGAGAGACCAGGGGCTGGATAGTGGCAGGATCCCGGGCAGGTGCAGCAGAGGAGGAGCGGGGAGCGGGAGACGGGGCAGTGTGGAGTGGGCACGAACAGCTGCAGGCTGGTAGACTTGAAAAGCAGACAGGAGTTAAGTGACAGCAAGGCAAGACTAGACATGCAGCGAGTTAATGCAGAGTTTAGCAAGAGTTAAACACAGCAAGCAAGGCAAGACAAAAGCTAGATACTAGGCACCAGGCAAGACAAGACAAGAGTATTACTACAACGAGACTTAACAAACTGGCACAGGACAAAGAACAGCGGGAGAATAAATACAAGAGTTAATTGGTATCAATAATGTGCAGCGTGAGAATGTATGCATGAGTGATTAGCGGAGCAGAGAGTGTGAGGAATGCAGGCGGAGAAAAGGAAAGAGATAGGCGGAAACAATGCAAGGAAAAAGAGTGACACGAAGGGGAAGAACCACGCCCAGCCTGCAGCACGAGGGGAAACAAACAGGAATACAAAACAAACACGGCACGTGAGGAAACAGGTAAAATAAGGGACACAGCGGGGACGGGAAAGGAGAGCATCACAGGTTGTTTCTCCTGACAAATTTTCCTATTGAACTCTATGGAAAAATAAGTCAGGAGAAGAAACCCTTCAAGTTATCCATCCATATCTACGGTATTTCTGGCAGCAGAGTGATGGTTTAAGGCTTGTTTGATACGTCCAACCCTTGATGACTTACAGCCATTTAGCCAACCATGTGTTCCATACTGTTCCAGTGTAATTTACAGCTAAATTACTTCAACCTAAGTGTAGATCCCACCCCCCAATTCCCATAGAGATTCATTCAAATGCCGAGACATTATAGTATCGCTTGTAAGAGTACCAGAAAATAAGATACCAATACCCCTTTCATATTGTATCCCTGATTTTGAACCGCTTCTGAAGCGGATCAAAAAAGTCAGTTACAAATCTTTTTATATTACCCCAGAAAATGCGGATCAAGGCCGCCGGACCACTTTATATATACGCATTTTAGTACGTACTTGTTGTCATGGTAACCGATTGTCTCATGTTAAACGTGGGAGAAAACGTAAGCGCGGGCTCGAGAACAAGAGGTCAATAATTTGCACGCGTGATTGATGTTACACTAGCTAACCTGGCTTGAGTGCTTTACTGTGTGCCTCACGTATGTGTATCTGTGTGTTTTGTCCAAATCGATGATCGTTTAAAGTGGAGATTGCCGAATAAAGTTATGGAAGTGGAACCTATGCTTATATTTGCGGTGATTGTGGTTCAGTTAGGTCTTAGTAGGCGATTGCTTCAAGATCTCCCTGCTAGAAAAAACATTAAAAACCATCAGACAATTCCTAATGGTTTTAATGGAATTTCATGTTTTTGTGATGGATTCTGCTGGTTTCTGATAGTCTTTATTGGTAATCCAGTGGCTTCTAATGGTAATCTGGTGGTGCTCTGGTGGACTCTAATGGTATCTGTGGGGATTTTGATGGTCTCTAATGGTCTGTAATGGTAACCTGATGGGAGACCAAAACCAAGATGTCCCAATTCCCATCACGTAATGGTTACCATTACGTGATGGTTTCTAATGTTTTTTCTAGCAGCTGCATCACTCTTTCCGAAGGGATTTAAGAAGAAAACGAGTCATTCGCCACCGGTTTCGAGCCCGACAGAGGTCCATTCTGTATGCCCATCTCGGTGCTGTTCTTGCAAACGGCTGCTTTAATAATCGAAGAATTTGGCGTCGGAATGGACAACGGGGCATTTAGTCCGCTTCAAATGTCGGGACTTTTCATATTGAGCTGTATCCGCTTCTGAACCACCAACTAGTCCGTACTAACATGAAACCGTTCTATTATCTACCCGTCTCAAATCTTTTTATAGACCGCTTCTGAAGCACTTGAGAAGCGGATACGGCTCTAATATGAAAGGGGTACAAGAGTCTTTTGATGTTGTTGGGTTACAGACATCAGGAAGTCATGGCCTGCAAAGGATATGCAACCAAATATTAAAAATGATTACTTTATTCTATATATAAATGCAGGGGTGCCAATAAATGTGGCACACATGGTTTTATTAAAAATAATTAGTTCTTGATGAGGGATTTTTTTTTTCTCATAATAAATTTACTTCAATTAAAGGTTGGATTTTTCTCATTTTTTCAGTCTGAGATTAAGCTAAATCACCAAACGGTGAATTTTTTTATAACCCTTTTTACTCATCTTTACCAGGGGTGCCAATAATCATGGAGGGCACTGTATATTTCTTTGGTTGTTCATTTCTATTGTAATAAAAACATGTATTTTGTAATCTTGCAGTCTTCCTGGTCAAATGTAAATGGGTTAAAAGCTCACCAGAGAATCTGTTAGTACTATTACTTTTCAGACTGTATAGCCATTAGAAAATAATAATGACTTATTTGCGCATTGTAGCAACTTGTAAGGAGATGAAGAATTTGACACCAAATGCAAAGATTGGAAATAAGTTTGAAATTAGGTCTAAATGTGAACGTCTACCACTTGGGTGAGGCTGGAGATATTTTACTGTATTCTTCAGTGAACTGTTTGTGAATGTGTAATGCATACAAATGCTAATTCATTGGCCATTAATGAACTTGATGTATATCTTCCTTTTTAATTTTCCTGCTGGAGTTATTTGCCCAGCACACAGCCTCCAACCTATAGGATCAGGAAACTGGTCTTTCATCTCTATCCCATGGCCTGTCTCATGGTTAAACCTACCAGGGGCAAAAGCCCCCATCAGTGTAGCCCACAGGGTCATTAAGACATGCAAGCTAACCTACCACCACAAGGTGCGAGTTCAAGTGGGATAGTTAAATTGTGTATGTATACGTATACACATTTAAAACTTAAAATGAAATGTTGAAATTGAACATATCAACTTACTTTAACAGTCACTATTTTACAAGTGCTTGCAATACAATGGAAAATTGCTAAATTACTGCACCACATTCTCCTTAATTTTGCAGTCTGGGGAAATTGAACAGTTATGGCACATTTTTTGGAATTGGACTGTGTTGGTGGAATCAATAGGGGAGGAGAGACCTGGAGTAGCAGATGTTCTACATCTAACTAACGTGAGATTGTTTAATAAGGGTGGCAATAATTCAGAAAAATTAACTGGCGAAAAATCCCAACGTTTTCTCTGAGTTGCACGTTAGCATTGCGTTTTCTCTGAGTTGCACGTTAGCATTGCGTTTTCTCATCACGTTAAAGAATGTCATAAATTTAAGACGACACTCGATTTCATCAAAACAATGTAAACATTAGAAAGCATAAATTTAAAGAGTAAAACCTCTTAAATTGCTTGAACCAGCGTTGAGCGCAACACATACATTCAAGCTAGAAAAACAAATTTCTAAATTGTCAATCAAATTTGATAGAATCGCGGAGTGAGTTTGTGGGACTCCACTCGCAGAGGCAGGTCCCGTGTAGCTAGCCACACTCGTTGACCAACCCAATAAGAGGGAGCTGGACGACGACGCTTGTCGGCAGCGACCTTTTGTTTAGCTGAAGCGAGAAGGAGCGAAGCGCGCACACGCCTCCAGACTGCTAGACACCTCCGAACAAATGACCCTGCCGATGGTAGCTCCACATCCCTCTCCAACTCAGGAAATAAGGAAGGCTGATACCCCAGCGGAGCTTCAAAGGGAGAGAGACCTGTGGAGGCGTTGTGCAGCGTGTTGTGGGCGTACTCCGCCCAGGCGAGATGGCGACTCCAAGATGTAGGTTTGGAGGCGGCCAAGCACCGGAGGGTGTTCTCCAGGGTCTGATTAGTGCGCTCCGTCTGACCATTAGTCTCCGGGTGGAAACTGGAAGACAGACTGACCGATGCCCCAAGTAAGGCACAAAAAGAGCGCCAGGACCTAGCAGTGAACTGAGGGCCGCGGTCGGACACCACGTCCAGAGGAAGGCCGTGCACCCTAAAAACATTGTCCACCATCAGTTGGGCGGTCTCCGATGCTGATGGCAGCTTGGGTAGGGCGATGAAGTGAGCCGCCTTGGAAAACCTGTCGAGCACAACCAGGATCACCGTGTTGCCCTGAGACGCAGGCAACCCGGTAACAAAGTTGAGGGCGACATGGCTCCAAGGATGGCTGGGAATGGGTAAGGGGCGTAAGAGGGTGGGAGCCGAGATCCCTTGCTGCGGGCACAGACTGAACAAGCCGCGACAAATTCCCGCACGTCGCTCTCCATATTAGGCCACCAAAAGCGCAGCGACAAAAATTCCCTAGTCCGGTGGACGTCAGGATGGGCCGCCAGTTGTGAAGAGTGACCCCACTGGAGAACCCGCAATCTGATACGGGGCGGAACGAACAGACAATGAGACGGGGCCCGGGTCTGAGCGTAACGCCTTTTGAACGGCCGCCTCAATCTCCCACATCACCAGAGGTACAATCTGGGCGGTTGGTACGATAGGCTCCGGGTGCGGTTCCTTATCGGTGCAGTCGTAGATGCGCAATAGCGCATCCGGCTTAATATTCTTCAACCCGGGTCGGTAGGTCAGTATAAACCTAAACCAGGCGAAGAATAATGCCCATCGGGCTTGATGGGAGTTGCGCATCTTGGCCTGTTGGACATGTTCTAAATTTTTGTGGTCGGTTCAGACAGTAAAAGGGTGCTCGGCTCCTTCCAACCAATGACGCTACTCCTCCAACGCCAATTTGACCGCCAACAGCTCCCGGTCCCCTACGTCGTAATTTCTCTCGGCAGGTGTTAAGGCACGAGAGAAATATGCGCATGGGTGCGTTTTATGGTCCATCGGGGAGTACTGGGACAGAATGGCTCCCACACCCAGCTCTGAAGCATCCACCTATACCACAAAGGGGAGGGAGGGATTGGGAGTTATTAAAATGGGTTCAGAGCTAAACCTGTTTTTTAGCTCTATGAACACTGCCTCAGCCCTAGAGTTCCACTGGAACCGCGAGGATGATGTTTTTTTTGTAAGGGCTGTGATAGGTGTGAGTACCGTACTAAAATTGCGGATGAACCGCCGATAAAAATTAGCAAAGCCCAGAAAGCGCTGCACCTGTTTCACTGATGCTGGAGTGGGCCAGTTCTTGACTGCCGAAACTTTCTCTGGGTCCATAAGGACTTTTCCGTCTGCCACAATGAAACCCAAGAAAGAAACAGAATCAGTGTGGAATGAGCACTTCTCGGCTTTAACGAATAGCCGCACCTTAAGGAGCGCTTCCAACACCTGCCTAACATGGCCGACGTGAGAGGAGAGATTAGGGGAGAAAATTTAAATATCGTCAAGGTAGACAAACACAAACCTCTCCAGCATCTCTCTGAGAACGTCATTCACTAGCGCCTGGATGACAGAGGGGGCGATAGTGAGGCCGAAAGGTATCACCCGGTACTCGTAGTGTCCGTGGTGTGTGTTAAATGCCGTCTTCCACTCATTGCCCTCACGCATGCGCACAAGATTGTAGGCATTGCGAAGGTCGAGTTTGGAAAAGACCGACACCCCCTGTAAGCGCTCAAATGCAGAGTTCATGAGTGGAACAGAATATCTGTTCTTAACGGTAATGCTAATGAAGTGGAAGGGCTGATGAAACCATTAGCTAAAGACTCCTCAATGTACTCCCTCATAGCAGTGCTTTCCGGACCCGACAGGGAATACAGTGAACCCCTGGCAGGGACCGTGCCAAGGTACAACTCAATCGCGCAGTAATACGGCCTATGAGGTGGTAACGTCGTGGCGTGTTGTTTACTATAAACCTCAGCAAGGTCAGAATATTCCCTGGTACATTAGCGGGCATGCAAAATTTGAGCGCCCCAACCACTTCCGGGGTCTCGGAAGGAACATCAGAAGACATCTCCCACTCGAACTCAGAAAAAGAAAGGCTATCCTCCTCTAAAGAACCCCTCTCAGCAAAGTGATCCCAGGACAGACTCTCCTCTCCACTCCCTGTGGGGACGGAGGGAGTATCTTGATCAGAGCAAAACTGCGCTTCCTCCCACTCACTATCAGAGCTGAAATCGAAACCATCAGGTATGCAGCCCATCGAAGGATAAATGAAAGTTCGACAGTGGGATTGACACTGGGAACCCCACTGCCGAATAGGATCCCTGTCTCTGCCCCAACTAACATGAGGGTCATGCAATCTCAGCCATGAATGTCCCAGAATGAGTGGATACGATGGAGATTCAACTAAAAAAAAAAGTATTTTCTCTGAGTGTCCCTGGAGAGAAATGCGCATAATTAAAGGGCCAGTTATCTCCTCAATGATCCCGGAGCCCAAGGGGCGACTATCGAGAGCCGTAACCTGATGGGAACTAGTGAGTTGGTGAGTAGGAATCTGAAGTTCCCTAGCCCATTTAGCGTCAATGAAACACTTGACTGCTCCGGAATCAATAAAGGCATCTACGCCAACCGAGCGCCCATTCCAAAGCAGCCGGACAGGTAAAAGGGTCAGAGAACGAGTACTATTTTGTCTCACTGGAGATCTCGGTTTCCTCAGTGAGACCCCTCGTTTCCCCCCCAACTTGGGACACTGATCCTTTACATGACCCTTACGCCTACAGTAATGGCACCAGTGCTCCCGCGGTTTCACCCCCTTAGATTTGTGGAGGGACAGCCCATCCACCTGCATGGGCTCCTCCTGATCCACGGAGAAGTAGGTGGGCACAGTAGGCGGAGTGTCTCTTGATAACACGGATCTTAAATGGGACGGCTGATCTTTAATCGCATGTTCACATTCTCTAATCCGGTTATCAAGACGTATAGCAGTAGTTATCAATTTACTTAGAGTAGCGGGTGGTTCTAGCATAGCTAAAACATCCTTGATGAGATTGGATAATGCTTGGAGAAATAATGATTTTAAAGGGCCGTCCGACCATCCCGTCTCCCCGGCTAGCGCTCGAAATGTAATAGAAAAAGCCGCTACTGTCTTAGTGCCTTGGCGCAAGCTGGTGAGTTTCCTAGCCACCTCCTCCCCCGAAACCTCGTGGTCGAAAACCAATTGCATCTCATTCATAAACTGAACTGGATCACGAACGACAGGGGCATTGGCACGAATAAGAGGGTCCACCCACGCAAGAGCCTGGTCATTTAATAATGACAAAATGAAAGCTACCCGGGATTCTGGTGTGGAGAAACGAGAGGGCTGTGCCTGAAAAAATATCAGGCACTGTGTTAGGAATGGCTGGCATTTTCCCGACTCCCGACCATAGCGATCCGGTAGTTGTAGCTTAGGCTTTTTAAGGGTACGTGGAGCTGGTATGGGAGGTGTAGGTGCTTGTGCAACTGGGGGTGGATTGACAGCAGCAGAGAATCTGTGGAGACTCCCCGTAATTTTTTTAAGGTATTCTCCCTGATATTGGAGTTGCTCCATCAACTGGTGTTGTTGTGTTTGTAAGGTGAGAATAGCCTCCTCGGGGGTAACCCCTGTAGCGCCCTGACTGGGCGGTCCTTTATCAGAAACCCGTGGTTTAGCTGGCCCTTCCATAAGGCTTTGATCCATAAGGAGGAGTGTAAGGTTCGGAGAACCAAACGCCACAACCAAGGAATCTGAAAGCATATTTCGTGAGAAATACACCACTAAGCAGACAGCTCCGCAGTAACGGGAGAAAAGAAACAATAGAATGGGAATCAAAACCTCCCGGCGTAAGCACTTACACAAGAGGCGCATAACTAGAGGTCAGAGAAAAACAAAATAAAGCCTGTGTAACAAGGGCGAAAGAAACGTAATAGAAAAATAACCTGTTATCTACAGCTCTAGGTGTGAAGGAGCTGAACAAAAGGTAACAGGTAGAGGAATATAAAAGGATAAAGAGAGAAAAGGAAACAAAAAGACTAAATAAATCTTTACCTAACTCTTTAACTGGACTACCTACGTTTCTGACAAGTAACAACCAGAAACGTAGAGACCGCTATCCTTTACCTTACCGACTCCGATAGTCAAATAGCAAAGACAATATTGAAGCGTCTGAAATGCGAAGTCCTGGGCTATTTATAACCGGCAGGAAATCCAAAACAGGTGAAAGGAACAATTGCCGGGCGAGAGTCAAACACCGAAACGGAGGCGAAAAATCCGATAGATTGCCCCGATGTCGTCAAACGAAAGAACGACCGCAGAAACAACAGCAGGCTTCCAGAAACCATGACAAAGTTGACATAACTCAATGAGACATGTATATGCATCACACTTTCAAGTGGGTTCATAAAAATAAAAAATACATGGTTAAATGTGTCCACACTCACCCATGTGGTTGCTGAGGACTTTTGTCTATTATAATCCAGTTTCACTTTGGACAGACCTTTGATAAATTTGCATAAGTCTCAAAGTGAAATAACAAATATAGCCATGTACATGCATTACACTTTCACAAAGGGTTAATTAAAAAGAAAAACTATACAGTACATATAAATATAATGGGGTTCATTAAAGATAAATCATTTTGAGACTGTGTGGTGTATAAATAAAAGGTAATGAATAAAGAAATACACCCTCTATATAATAATTGCTGTTTGAATCTTTAAAAGAAAACCCCCGGGAAAGACAGTTTAATGTAATAATATTCGCTAAATGAGCAAATTATTTAAATTCCTGCGAGACGCGAAGTCTCCGACATTTCTTCCACCTTGTTTCACTTGCTACCGCAATGTCACGAATGAACTTCCAACAAAATTTTATGCGTGGATACCTTGACCAAGAATCGCAGAGGTGCGGATAGATTGACTCCAGTTAAGTATCTGATAAATAACGTTACAGCAAAAAAATACTGTGGTCGAATTGGAAACTTAAAAATTTGTTTCTTGAACATTGTACTTTCCAAGTTCACAACAAATTTGATTCATCAGACACATTAGATGAAATCGGTCCCTTTCGTGGCTGGTTTTGGGGTTCATTAGCTGTGGCAGACCCACTGTTTTTACTGCATGGTTAATTGCCTCAATTTACAATGTCTTTGTTTTTCCATTGCACTGCTTGGCTATAATGATGGCGTAAAATCAGCGTTTCACGATCATGACTTCTCAAAAGATGAGTTCATTGTTCATTGGATTACTGAAAGCAACATCCTATTATTGTCTGACTTGGGGCTCTATTTTAATAAACCAAACGCAATGGTGAACACAAGAGTAAGCGCTTGGCGGTATCACTCTGAGGGCGTGTCGGCGAGAAATTTGGTAATTTCATGACGGCAATCTTGGCACATCTGATGGCGGTATTGCTAAAAGGCTGGGTTTAAATGTCCAAGGTGTGTCTCTATGGTAGCCAATCAAATTGTTGTTCTCATGCTTTAAAAAAAAGCCAGTTGGAACGCAATCGCTCCATGCAATTTCATAATGAGCAACCCAAACGCACTGGACCGTCAACGACAAGAGCGATTTTCCGCACAGGAATCAGACATACTTGCAACAGAAGTACAGGCTAGGACTGTAGTAATTTATGGATCACAATCCACACCACCTCATCTCCCAGAAGTTCGGAAGGCACGGGAGGAGGTGGTGAAATCAAAATTATGATTCAAATGGTAGGCTTATGATTCAACTGTGTCAATGTGTAATTTATATATTATAGGCTATTGGCTTACATGATCGCAAGTTTCTTGTAAGCTGTCCTGTTTTATTCTAGTAGTTTAAATTAAAATTAATTAATTAATAATAATTATAGGCTATTTGTTCATTAAATGGAAGTGTAATGTTGGCATCACCTATAGACACTACATAGAACTACATGACGAATAAGTTGCCAAATTGCCAGAGTCTATTGCGTTCCCGCTAAGAGGTGGTTCCAGCTGATCATAACGCAATGGGTTTTCGTTGGTTCAAATTGTCACTGAGCCGAAAGTATTTTAGAACACGCCCCAGACAGCGCCACCCATCCCACTGCAGCGCAAGCGAAAGGATGTTATGTTGAGAATTTGTTGATCCTAGCGGTATTGCTGAGAAACGCCATAGCGCCAGTTTTAAGACGTTGATGCTGTCAACAAGCTTGCGTTTGACTATACCGTCCCCTTGCGCTGGTTTGAATAGAGCCCTTGGAGTCATGACGCAGCTATAGCATTAGGGGTAACAAACATTAAATTAAAAATGATGGTGATAAATTTGATTGGGAATTTAAAGCAAGATGAAAATGCATGCAAATTGAAAAGGTGGCTGGTGTTTCATTCATCACTTAAGTAAAACTGTCAAGCAGCCGTTTATCATTTAACATAAGCAACATCCTGCCCATAGAGCTGTGGAACTACAAACATAGTTAAAAAAGAAATAATAATGTTGATTTTTGCCCTTATGTGAACCGTTCACTCTAGGGTTTAATCCCAGAAAATATAATAGCGGGGACTTGCAGTGCTTGGCCCCCTCTAATAATGAAGTTGCATGAAACAGCAGGCTGTTAGTCAACAGTGCTTGGCCCCCTCTAATAATGAAGTTGCATGAAACAGCAGGCTGTTAGTCAACAGTGCTTGGCCCCCTCTAATAATGAAATTGCATGAAACAGCAGGCTGTTAGTCAACAGTGCTTGGCCCCCTCTAATAATGAAGTTGCATGAAACAGCAAGCTGTTAGTCAACAGTGCTTGGCCCCCTCTAATAATGAAGTTGCATGAAACAGCAGGCTGTTAGTCAACAGTGCTTGGCCCCCTCTAATAATGAAGTTGCATGAAACAGCAGGCTGCTAGTCAACAGTGCTTGGCCCCCTCTAATAATGAAGTTGCATGAAACAGCAGGCTGTTAGTCAACAGTGCTTGGCCCCCTCTAATAATGAAGTTGCATGAAACAGCAGGCTGTTAGTCAACAGTGCTTGGCCCCCTCTAATAATGAAGTTGCATGAAACAGCAGGCTGTTAGTCAACAGTGCTTGGCCCCCTCTAATAATGAAGTTGCATGAAACAGCAGGCTGTTAGTCAACAGTGCTTGGCCCCCTCTAATAATGAAGTTGCATGAAACAGCAGGCTGTTAGTCAACAGTGCTTGGCCCCCTCTAATAATGAAGTTGCATGAAACAGCAGGCTGTTAGTCAACAGTGCTTGGTCCCCTCTAATAATGAAGTTGCATGAAACAGCAGGCTGTTAGTCAACAGTGCTTGGTCCCCTCTAATAATGAAGTTGCATGAAACAGCAGGCTGTTAGTCAACAGTGCTTGGCCCCCTCTAATAATGAAGTTGCATGAAACAGCAGGCTGTTAGTCAACAGTGCTTGGTCCCCTCTAATAATGAAGTTGCATGAAACAGCAGGCTGTTAGTCAACAGTGCTTGGCCCCCTCTAATAATGAAGTTGCATGAAACAGCAGGCTGTTAGTCAACAGGCGTACTTGTTTTTCAGAGACATCACTTTGGGTCCTTTGGGACCGGAAAAGACAATATAATCGAATATGGGCGAGAGTGTCAAGGTCAAAAAAAATAAAGCTATTGCCAGAAGGAGGAGAACATATCAGTAGTAGTTGTCGTGATGGAGGAGTTGCTGAGCTTACTTTTTCTGAAGGTCAACTGGATGACTTCGTCCAAAACACTCCTCTGCAAAATGCAGAGCTTGATAACCCTGGGATTGATTCTGTCAGTGGTGGTGTTTCTATTGGTGAGGAGGAGAGCTTGTTGGTTTGTGAAAACACAGAGCCTGAAAGTGAGGATGGTTGGCCATCTGGAAGTTTGCTGCAGGATAATTTAAAACATTGGATTGCTGAGTTTAATGTAAAGCACAATGCTGTTGACAAGCTGCTGATGGTTTTGAAAAACCATGGACACCCTGACCTTCCTTCAACAGCAAGAACATTAATGGGAACAAAACAGCAAGTCATCTCATTGGGATCAGTAGTGGAATACATTAAATATGACATTGAAAAAGAGATTGTGGATCATTTAAGGGCATACCCTACAACAGTAGTCAGTGCTTTAACTTTGTTGGATATTTCTTTAAATATAGATGGCCTACCTCTCTTTAAAAGCACAAAGTAATCACTCTGGCCATTTTTGTGCTCAACCTAGCACCTAAAGCAATCTTTCCAATTTGTCTTGCCCTGGCCACCTCCAAACCAAACTCATTGGACTTCCTTGACAATGCAGTTTTTCAGTTGGGCAAAGTAATTCAAAAAGGTGTGGAATTGGAGAATAAAATTCTGCCAGTGCAGCTGAAGTGCATTACTTGTGATGACCCTGTAAAGGCAATGTAGAAGTGCACAAAGCAATATTCAGGATATTATGGATGTGACATGTGCACACAGAGGGGAAGGCGGCTTGGAAGAATGACGTACCAAGACGTTTGCGATCTTACACTGAGGACGGATGAGTCTTTCAGGACACAATCTCAAACAAAGCACCATTTAGAGGGACTAACTTGCGCTTTTATCCACCTGCCCATTGACATGGTCATGTCCTTTCCCATTGACTATATGCATCAATGTTGTCAGGGAGTTATGAAAAAGCTACTGCTTCTGTGGACAAAAGGTCATACAGCTGTACGGATGTCCCCTGTGCAAATGAAACATGTCAATGAGAGACTCCAAAAAATTTAAAAATCTATTCCAAAATGTTTTGCAAGAAAGCCTCGTAGCTTGGAAGATCTGGAAAGATGGAAAGCTACAGAGTTGCGACAGTTTGCGTTGTACACAGGAAAGGTGGTCTTGAGAGGAATCCTCTCAGCCACATTGTTTGAGCACTTCATTGCTTTTAGTGTAGCCATGTGCATCCTAGTGTCACCCAAGCTAGCTGTAACATACAACTCGTATGCTCATGAATGGGTCATTTATTTTGCAAAGCAAAATAATTGAAATTGCGAAAAGACTCAAGGAAAGTCAAAACATCAAGGTTCAATCTCAGGAAGTGTTCTCGCTTTCCACTAAGCCTCCAAACAATGCATATATGCTGGACGAAACATCTTGCTGTGAAGTGGTCTCTGTCTTTCTAAATGAAGATGGTGGAAGGATGCTCCTGTGCCGAGTATATACAAATTTAGAGTCCTGCTTCCTGAGTCCTTGTTACTCGCGTGTGATTGGGATGTTCAGAGCTAATACTATGACTGCAAAGATGAGACATCTGTCTGAAGACTGTCTTAAATGCAAAGCTATAATGATTGAGGAGAAACATGGCTCAGGAAATGTCCTTGCCATTCTCCACTCTTTCTAAATGATTTGCAAGTACTTTTCCTTTCCTTTTTAAAAATTTTTTTTTTTTTTGGCGCCCAACACTTATGGAACACTGAGTGCCACAATGATGCATATATAAATGAAATAAAAAATAAAAAATGTGGAACTACAAAAATTCATTAATAATATAATCTGAAAATAATTTTTTTTTAAATCTAAAAAAAAAATTAAAAAAAATTTAAAATCTGGAAATTAATATATAACTATAAATATATGTGCAATTTATTTCAGGTATTACATTTTGTTTTTTAGAATACATTCATTTATAAATTTCCGTATATATTGACCAAATTATTTCCATACTCATTTATTTATTTCCGTATACATTTCACTATTTATTTCCCCCATTTCCCTACAATCTGCCAATCAACTTACTTTGATCCACCCACTATGCTCGCCTACTTCCATCCTTCCATGTATTCACAGACAGTTACAGACAGCATTTAACCCCATTTACGCAGATGCAAAATTTGGCATTTGGTAAACTTTCTGTTGAGATCAGTCATTCTTTTGTTTGAAGCATCAAATGAGACTTAATAATAATGTCCTCTATTGGATAAAAGAGTTGGCAATCAAACCAGAAAGAACTGGAATGCATGACAAGGCTCAAACAGCAGGCAGTAGTTTTACTTTCAATAAATGACCACGACATCTTGAAAGGGATATGTCTGTGTGAAATCAATGGTAGAATTGTATATTTAATGCATATTTAGTGGCAGACATTTATAGTAGAATGACGTGGTATAATTACACAAAAATGTCACTTCTTTATTTTGCTATTGAGTGATCAGCTTTTTTCACCTATTGTTGGGTTTATGTTGTTGCTATGACAAAATAGTACTTTTGGCCGGTGAACTAACTAATTCCCAGATAGCGATTGTCCTATGTGTCATGCTTGGGTCGGTACAGTTGCAGGTGAGACTGGGTGGGGGTGCTTGATAAATGGACCACCTATGTGGCACTGGTGGCAACTCCACATTTGTCATTGTTGTCATGAATGATGTACTAATCAAGTTAAAACACCAAGTTTGTTGTTAACACTCATAGTTTGGTTGCAGGAACAATGAAGGTCCGAATTGAGCAATCTCACAGAGCTGGAGGCATGGCCACTAGGGGGTCTGCGCAAGGGGGTTCATTCCCAGGTTTTTACTTATATTTTCTGATTATTTTGTTTATTCATTTTATAATCCACATGTATTTATTTATTCCTTTATTTATTTATCATTGTGCCATTCTCATAAACGTGGCCTCAGCATATGCATTTCCCACCATAATTTGGAATGGCCAAACGCCTGCAACCGCACCCGCATACATTGCGTGAACCCCACTGCCGATTCAGGAGAGTGTAGACATCCATGGTTCTCCTATGAAACATGTTGTGTAACCAGCTGCTTTTTATGACACTTAAGACTAAGCTTGCGTAGACCTGAGTTAGAGGACGGACCTTTCATATGCAGCTTTGACTGCAATCTAGGGGCACGATCCACCAGCAGGGGTCACTAGATAGTAATGCACACGGGACCCTATCCAACTGAACCCTCCCATTCCCTGGGCTACTAAATTGCCAATGTATGTATTTGTATTTTACTATTTTATGTCAATTAAGCATTTTTATTATGTGTTCCTAAATATATTTCATTTCTGTAGAACTGATTAATGGTTGCCATGTGTGATATGATATTTCACTTGTTCACACCTGTAACAACCTGCCCTGTGCTGCATGCTTGATGTTTGTGAGAGGGGCAGCAAGGCAAATTAAGCTGTCCCCCATTATTTGCATAATACCAAAAACAATTATTTTTCAGGTTGATAACGGCTTCGCTGTGGTCCACTTTATTAATGAGAATTCTGTGGAGGTTGCTCCGTCAAGTTGGGTGGAGAACAATAATGGGGTAAGACACAAAGTTGTGGAACAACAAATCTGGGGGTTTGGTGCTTATTTATTCTTCTGTATCTCCTACAGTGTTAGAGCTATCGACACCAAACCAATGCCTAAATGTCCTTCCCAGTTCTAGGTTGTGTGTTTTTATACACTTCTAGAAAACGTCTTGAAATTCAGAATTGTTTTTGAATTATTAAACTGTAAGCAGCAAATGAATGGGAGTACATGTACAGAGGGTGATATCAAGCTCTGACATCACCCTCTTGCCACTGCCTGGTGGTTGCAACTGCCTGGCAACCACCTAACGATCCACCTAAGAATCACCTAGTGATACCAGAACAACCACTTTGCAACTGCTTAGTAGCCACTTAGACAGTTGCTAGGGTGTAGTGTTGCTATCACCTTCTGCCCAACAGCAGCAATCACACTTGGATTTTGCTGCTGTTGACCTGAAGGTGTATACATTTGTAGTTAGTCTTTGTGAGGTACGTTTTGGGGGCATCTTATTGATCTATTTAAAACACTATACGCGTCTTTTTGTACAGGAAATGTATTGTTATTGGCCAAACAATAATGCAGCCAGAAGAGGAGGGAGATGCCAGATGTAGTAGGAACACTTGTTTCAATATCAATGCAGTGTTCCCTTTTAGCTCTTGACACATCCCACAGCATTAGATTGACTCCTCCCTGTTCCAGCCCTCCAATTAGCTCGTTAGGGTATTTAAGGCAGCTGTGGTAGGGAGGTTGAACGTTCTGACCGCAATGTAATCACAATGGGCATTCCACACGCAAAACAAAAAACAAAATTGACGTCTGGGCTCATTTCAACATGTCATTTAACAAGGAAATCTACTAAACGAGAGTAGATGAAGCTATTCATTTGTTTCAGAAGTGTACTTACACTTCAACAATGTTATTTTTTTACTTTAGAACCCAGAAATTATTATGCTAATTTGACTCTGTTTACGAGCATTTGTGCCTATACTTAACGCTGTACCGAAATCAATGGGGTCATTATAAAACATCCAACCACATTGAAGTCGTCAATACACATTTTACTACAAGAAAAACTCACTGTGAAATGTTTTAGGTGTTAATCGATCGGTATGTATCCATACTTTCGTCTATTTAGGTGTCCTGAAAATGTTACATGTGCTCCGCGTCCTGCGGGACTTAGAATTCTACAGCCACTTCAGAAGCAAAATGGCACCAAAAAAATAAGGCGCTCGCCACCTTAATCGAAATAACCCCAGAAGGGATTTTGTAATAGTGAAATGAAATGTTATTCAAATTGTGGCCAACCCCTGTCTTGACATCATGCCGATTGTTCAAATCCGATTGGTCCAAGATATGCTGGCAAAGAGGCGCTCTGAAATGTTTTCTGATGTGGCTAGGTCAGTAAACTCCAGATGAACAACGACATTTTTACATGTAGATCTTCATCAAAATCTCGTCTACAGTATGGTATAAAGCATTTTAATATTGCAAATGGGTGTTTTTTTAAATTAACATGAAAAGGGAACATGCACCTTATAGATTCCAAATCCAAAACTGAGAATTCTGATAACCAGTGCCAGCTAAAGTCACTAGCTGCTATGTTTTTCTCTGGACCATTTCGCCGGTTAACTCCAGATGAACAACGACATTTTTACATGTAGATCTTCATCAAAATCTCGTCTACAGTATGGTATAAAGCATTTTAATATTGCGAATGGGTGTTTTTTAAAATTAACATGAAAAGGGAACATGCACCTTATAGATTCCAAATCCAAAAACTGAGAATTCTGATAACCAGTGCCAGCTTAAGTCGCTAGCTGCTATGTTTTTCTCTGGACCATTTCGCCGGTAAACTCCAGATGAACAATGACATTTTTACATGTAGATCTTCATCAAAATCTCAATCTTCATCAAAATATTGCGAATGGGTGTTTTTTTAAATTAACATGAAAAGGGAACATGCACCTTATAGATTCCAAATCCAAAAACTGAGAATTATGATAACCAGTGCCAGCTTAAGTCGCTAGCTGCTATGCTTTTCTCTGGACCATTTCGCCGGTAAACTCCAGATGAACAACGACATTTTTACATGTAGATCTTCAACAAAATCTCGTCTACAGTATGGCATAAAGCATTTTAATATTGAGAATGGGTGTTTTTTTTAATTAACATGAAAAGGGAACATGCACCTTATAGATTCCGAATCCAAAAACTGAGAATTCTGATAACCAGTGCCAGCTAAAGTCGCTAGCTGCTATGTTTTTCTCTGGACCATTTTGCCGGTAAACTCCAAATGAACAACGACATTTTTACATGTAGATCTTCAGCAAAATCTCGTCTACAGTATGGTATAAAGCATTTTAATATTGCGAATGAGTGTTTTTTAAAATTAACATGAAAAGGGAACATGCACCTTAGATTCCGAATCCAAAAACTGAGAGAATGGAAGGTGGGGCTTTAAACACTTTGTTTATGACTTTTTAAATTCTGTTTGCTGTGTAATTGGTTCTACAAAACAACATGCAACATACAGCTTCCAATCAAAGGCCCCCACCCCCTACCCTTTTCCCATAACTGTTGCTGTGAGAAGAGTCTGGCTGCAGACATCCACCGTGAAGCCCCACGTCCACCGCCAGGCCCCTCGGGGCCTGAGCATGGACCTGGAAGTTGCGTCATGTGCCCTGGCGTCACTTCCGACTACGTGCATGGACCTTTTCGTTACTTCCCCATTCTGTTTGCAGAACACACTAAACGAGCCGGACGTGTCTTCATTTGTCCAAGCAAGTTTGTTCTTTTTTCTAATAAGTGGATTTCAACGAGCCGACATCTGCCAACAAGGTAAATGATGCCAATGTACTGTTGGAACCAATGACGTTAACGTTAAACAGCAGACAACAACTTAATACTAGGAGTTGGCTAGCTAGCTCACGTTACCAAATTAGCACTAATGTTACTAACTTGTATGTTGTTTTTTCCATTGCTATGTTTATTTGTAGCGCAGCAAACGTTTGCAATCATGATAAGTCATGAATCATAATGTTTGTGTAACGTAACTAGCTAACGTAAGCTAACGTTAAGTAGTAGCTAGCTTTCTAGCCATTAGTGTTTGTCTAATGGCAGTTAAGTAACGACATACTTTATATATTGTTTGTTTTACAAACATTAGCACTAAAATTAATATCAGTTTTATGTGTGTTGCTAATGTAACGTTAACGTTATGTATGTAACGTTAGCCGCCTACTGTAGTTAGATGCCAGCTCTCTGTTCTCAAGTCGGTCTTTTAACGTTTGCTTGTTATTATTGGCAATCATTATTTGTACGAACATATTAAGTTATTGTACTGTATTAAATAGAGCCATTTTAAATGTTATTGTACTTATTCTGTTATGTTTTTTTCTTTCTTTTTTTTTTTTTTTTACAGATGCATCATTCCATTCTCCAGGGCAATTCAAATTTAGAACTTGACAGATGCACAACCTGCTGCAATTTATATCACTGTCCACTTTGCCTGACCTTCAAACCCACAAAACTTAATCGATTAAAGTCTCATGTATATTTCCATCTAAAACATGCACTGACTTTCAAATGTATGTTTGTTTAAACAATTGTTAGATTTTAGTAATTTCAAAGTGTGTTTAGCAACATGTTTCAGTTTGAAGTAGAATCTGTATGCCCCAACATATTAGAGACTTAGGTGCTGAACGGCCTGGGAAATGAGCTATGTTAATTTCCTCCCCCTCCCGCATTGTTAAGTACTCATTGTCACCTGCATGAATGCCCCCCCGAGTTTCCTGGGAATCCTAGCCTGGTAGAATAACGTGTGAAATAAAGTTATTGATCTAAGCCCTGAGACAGGAAACTAGGAAGAAGAACCAGAGATAGGAGTGAAGTAACATAGCCACAAGACTTCCCTGTCTAGCCTACCTTTTGTTATCACCTACATGACATTTCCTGTTTTCTGTGTATAAATGCTGGGCCGGTTTGGAGTGTAAGTAATGTTAGACTAGAAGCTGACATAAACATCATGCTAATAAAGAAGTTATGGCTACTGTCTTTCATCACAGAACCGATTCAAGACCCTCTTATTTCTTGAACGTAATTGCAAGTACCGGCAACGAACAGAAGTGTCATTGAGAAATACAAAGCAATTCTTCACCATTTAAACAATTAGATGGTGTAAGATATTCGTACTGTCAACAAGATGCATTATGGTTAATTTGTAAGTTAGTGGACACTTTCATGCAAGACAGTCCAAAAGTGTTTTCCAGCTGCCCCGTGTCCTGGGAATGGAGGAGAGCGAGGTGGCCAACGCCCTCATTGCATACACCCGGCTCGCTGACGTGGTTGGGGAAGCAGAGCACAACGAGATTGTGGGACCATTTGTTTTTATTTTCAGTAACCAGCAGGATATGGAGCGATTCTTAATTGAAATTGTGGACCACAGGTGTTACATAATTTTCTGTCTTCTTCCCTTACAGCCTGTAAGGACTACTAGTAAGGACTACTCGTGTTATATAGTGTACATAAATATATGTATAGTTTTAGATTGCATGGGTGTTCAGTGTGTCGTGTAAGTTCTTATTGGTTGTACTTTTTTCCCTTTGTTATTTTCTTATTAGACTATTGATATTCCAAAAAAAATTAAAGAATTTTACAAATTATTAATTTGTGTGGTTGCTAAAGTCTATGGCTGCCTAATCTGTTCTTCTGTCATTCCATCATTTTGGGTTATTTGTACTTTTAAAGTTCCCTGATAGACTATCATATAAAGTGATGAAGAAAATGTTAGCCATATTCCCTATTCCTATATCACACACACCTCAGCACAAATAAACCTTGCATAAGGTCATGGAATCTGTCCATGGTTCTGCAATGCTTAAAACATGCCTTCTGTCAGAAATTGTACAGTGCTGCACAATCATTTGTATTTAGTGTTGCAGTGTTTAATGGTATGGACAAAGAGTTCAACATTGGGAACAGTCTGCTGGCTTGTATTGAGATGCCTATTATACCTCAAAATAACATTTTCAAAAATCTAGCAAGGTTCATAATATACATATAAACCCTTAGATCACTACTGAGTTTGTAAATTAAGTTTGGAACTGTGACGACTCCATAGTTGGATACATCAATAATGTCGATGAAGCTGTAGTGTAGACTTGCAGTGACTGCTAGTAGGTGTGGCTGAATCATGTTGAAAGCACTGAGGATGTAGTAGTACTTTATTGATCCCACAATGGGAAATTTCTTCTTCAATCGTTACACTCCAGTAATACACAGTAAATATAACACGTGTACATTATTACAGGGAAGCCAGACCAGAGAAGGGATCAGCTATTCTTTTGTTAAAGTGGACAGTGATACAATTTGCAGCAGGTTGTGCATCTGTCAAGTTGTAAATTTGAATTTCCCTGTAGAATGGAATGATGCATCTGTAAAAAAAAAAAACATAACAGAATAAGTACAATAACTTAACACGTTCGTACAAATAATGATTGCCAATAATAACATTACATGTTGGCTATCTGTTACATACATAACGTTAACGTTACATTAGCAACACACATAAAACTGTTTGTAAAACAAACAATATATAAAGTATGTCGTTACTTAACTACCATTGGACAAACACTAATGGTTAGAAAGCTAGTTACTACTTAACGTTAGCTTACGTTAGCTAGTTACGTTACACAAACATTATGATTCATGACTTATCACGATTGCAAACGTTTGCTGCGCTACAAATAAACAGCAATGGAAAAAACAACATACAAGTTGGTCACATTAGTGTTAATTTGCTAACGTGAGCTAGCTAGCCAACTCATAGTATTAAGTTGTTGTCTGCTGCTTAACGTTAACGTTATTGGTTTCAACATAACATTGGCATCATTTACCTTGGTGGGAGTTGTCGGCTCGTTGAAATCCATTTATTACGAACAGAACAAATTTGCATCGACAAAAGGTGATGCGTCCGGCTCATCTGTTGTGTTCGCAAACAGAATGGGGAAATAACGAAAAGGTCCATGCATGTGGTCGGAAGTGACGCCAGGGCACATGACGCAACTTCCAGGTCCATGCTCAGGCCCCGAGGGGCCTGGCAGTGGACGTGGGGCTTCACGGTGGATGTCTGCAGCCAGACTCTATTGGGGTTGCTGTTAATATTTTAAAAAATTATTTCTGCTTGGGACCCAAGAAGAGAACACAATGAGCTGCAGCAAGATGAGTGGTATGGTGTATAGGGAGTGTAAGAGGTTGGGGGGTAGAATTAAACACTTCTGTCGAGAGGGTAGACAAATTAGATGTTAATCTGTTAACCAATATGGTTATGTTTGAAATGTGCTAAGTATGCTAGACTTACGGATGTGCCCTGCAAAGACAAGTGTTTAGTTGACATTCTGTGTCACAACTTTGCCATTCAGCTAGATGATGATTATCATGATGTACTTCTCCTTTGTCTCAGGACATATGTGCGTAGGGCTTTTTCTAAAGCCAGAATGTTGTGGTGCAGTGAGAGAGAAGCCTTTGAAAGGTCTGTCTTTAAGCTGCCAAAAAAACTTGATCAGGCAAGTTCGCGAAGTGAAGAAGATACTCACGACAGTGCACATGAGGCTTCTGTGAGGGATGTTAGTGAGATTGTAGGGGATTTGAAACAAGAAATGGCAGATAAAACCAGGCTACAGGGAGAGTTTGCGCTTCTTTGAAAAGAGAGGGACAGGTTAGATGAAGAAAAGAAAGCAACAAATAGAAAACTCTATGAGGCAGAGGTTAAAATTAAGGGCTTACAGTTTAAATTAGCAAAGTGTACTGAGAGACTGTATCAGCAGCACCCAAAACATTTTTTTAAGAGGCATAATGATTTACTTTTAATCTGTTTTCAGGTCGAGAACGTCATATGCATTACCTGAACAAAGCCAATAGGGTTTAATAAACAAATTATGAAATAGCCGCGCAATGTCAAAATGGGTCAGACCCAGACGCATTAAGTAGGCTAATCAATGTTACTGTTGCGAATACAGTGGAATTCTGAAGCCGCGGGACCCGCCAAGTTTGAAACTGAGACGTTTGGCACGTATGGCGTTTTGGGAGTACATATTTAATTAAATACAACACGCCATGACAATATATGTGAGTAAATGTGTAGAGTATATTAGTTTTCCTGTACGAATACCACAAAATATCGATTCTTGTTGTTGAAAAAATAAGGATAACGGTATCCTAAAAGTAGCACAGATGATGATGTGTTTCCATCCAACGAGAGTGATCACACGGAAGTGAAACGGGCTAATTTAAAAAATAATTTTAAAGCGAACAAACGTCCTTTTTCTGACAAGCTAGCGATTTATATACTGTTATTTGATTATATTGTAGCATTTAGGACAATATACATGAAAAATAAGCTGGCAAAATATGTTTTCTGAAAAATCACGAAAACGGGTTTGACCTCCCTAGCTGTGGTAGCATGGCTGCTTTTCCTTTCTCTGCCTGTTTGTTGCCATATGGGCCCTTTGTGACTGAGGTAGGCGATGCAGTCATGCAATTACTTTAAGGTTATTTTTATGTACCCAATGACTGAGTTTTATTTTGCTTGTAATAGTTTCCTGTCTACCTGGTTGTACTGGTGTCTGCTTGCTGAGATTTGTGACTTAAGGTATGTTTTCTAATTGTTTGTGTATCAAGCACATGTTGAAGTGGTACTGCAACTGAGCAATCTTATCTGCTGTAGTCCCTGTCTGCCTGTGGGTGCTGTGGATTCTTAGCACCCTGAGTCTGCTGAGCCAATGCATATTTTGCCAAGGTACAGGTCACTGTATTTAGGGGTAAGTAGGGTATGATAAATACCTGAGGTAATTGTAAGACTTGTTAGGTTTTGCACTAATTAACTAACTCAATGTAATCTTAGTTTCTATCTGCAGCTGTCACTCTTTGTACCTGTTCTATCGCTGGTCATCTTTCTTTGATTTTCTCTTTTACTACAGACTCTTGTTTCCGCTTCTATTCTTTCTCTAATTGTATGCACTTGTCTTTTACTACCCAATTTATTATCATTAGTATAGCACCAAACCTATTTAGCTTGAAAATGCTTGGTCAAAGTTAACACATGTATAGTACGTCTAATTACAATACATGTAACACCTTTTGTCTGAACAAGTGGAAAAGGAACAGATTTCTGCATTTTACATAATTGTTCAATTTACAGAAAGCTACAAAAGAGCACATATGGCACAAAAGGGGCCTGCTACATCAAATGTTGACTCTGAGGAAGATGGCAGCCGGAAGCACAAACCTAATGCGAGATATGTAACCTCATCTGAAGGTACGTTTTGTAATATCTGTCAGAAATTAATAGGCTTTTTCACATTACTTATGCTAAGCCCAGAGCTAACTTTAGCCCTAGGCCAAGAAAAGAGATGGTATTATCTTAGGCCCATTTTCACACTAGCATACCGTTGGCCCTGACTATTTGGGGTTATTCCCAGAAACACTGGCCTAACCCTGCCCTTAATTAGTGAACTTATTCAATTAGAAGCAGCTAGCTAAGTGGCAGTCCTAGCTATGAGTGGACTACAATTATATGACTGAGTGACTGTAGACACTTTTTTTTTTTTTTAATTGTTGTTATATGACATACAGAGGATGAATGGGGGATGCATCCAAAGAGGACTAAACCTTCAGGTAACGCTTGACCTAGGTGACATTGTCATCCCGAGTCTATCCTTTGCTTTCACACACAATACTTCTTGTCAATTAAAAACATTTCTATTTAAAACACTCCTTTATACAGATGAAGGACATGGAATAATGAAGCGAAAACAGCCTGTTTTGCCAAAAGCAGTTATATGTAAGTGTCATTATATTGGGGAGGGGGGCTGGATGAGTAGTCAGTTCTGATCAGATAGAGGAATGTCAGATCACAGCACGCGCGCGCGCACACACACACACACACGTCGTGTACAGTTTAAGCAAATGATTAAAAAGAAATTTATTATTTTGATAATCATGCTGGTCCTATATAAAAACAAATGTCTGTCACACATTACTATATTGTATCGCAGTCTTTGCTTTGTTTTATAGTCAATCCATCATTGAACAGCAAACCTTCACCCGTACCTCCAAGCACTGGGCCGGACAACAATTCGGAAGGTAGATGGTGGATGATTACTTGTTTTTTTGTTTTTTTAAGGAAATGGCTCTTAAAATCACTAGCCTATGCTGTACAGATGACCTTACAGCTAAATACAGCCTTTAACTCTTTGCAGAAAAGCTTACTATTTGAGGCGAAATATTCCAACATTTTCTTACTGTTTGATGAAATAGGTAAGTAATAATTTTCACTACTTCTCTTTTTCAGTTACACCGTCAACGGCAGTTGAAAGGCCTCCTGACACTTCACAAGGTATAAGGTCCCGAGCTAGAGATTTGGGTTGCTACAATGATTAGTATGACTGCTGCAAGTAACACGCTATTGTTATCCGGTTTCAACAATATTTATTTATTCCAGACGTACTGTATCTCCTACATTTTTCGATCTATCGACACCAGAACAATGCCAAAATGTCTGTCCCGGTTGTGCGTAGTGTCCTTGTATACAACTTTTTGAAAGTTGGAAGAGTTCTTAATTATCAAGCTTTATAAAAATGAATGGGAGTCAATGAAGGAATGTTTGTCAAGCTACAGATAGTCTTGCCAGTGCATAACCACCTAACGACACCATAGCAAACACCTTGCAACGCCTTACCAGCACCTAGCAACATCTTAGTTACCAGGTCATACACACTAGCAACCACCTCGCTATTAATTTCTCTTCTTTATCTGTTTTTATGTCGTCTTTGTTTTATTCTTTATTTCATGTAGAATGCCTATTTGTTCCTTGTGTAAAGCACTTTGAAATTACCTTTGTGTATGAAATGTGCTATACAAGTAAATTTGCCTTGCCTAATCTATTTTCATGGTTAAACTTATACATGTTAATTAACCCTTTAAAATAAAATAGTCAGAATGCACACCAATAATCCCTACGCAATGTCTCCACCATGGTGGCACTGTCGTGGCTCAAGTGGTATAGTGTGACAAACCCTGCCCATGTCCTTTGCTTCTCTCTGCATCTTTCCTGTGAAATTATGCTTTCCTATAAAGGCAAAGAAGAAATCAAAAGGTATTTCTCCCCTCTTTTCTCTACACCTGAGTAAAAGGGACGTATTTACATAGTTTTATTTTTCCTCAGTTATCTTAGATGCCATTGAGGAGATGGAGAAACGATTAATGATGCGTATGGAGAGACTAGAAGAGGACTTCAAAACCTCTATGCTCAGTGTAGCCCAAACACTGGAGATGTGATCAGTGTCTGGATCAAGTATAGCACAGGAAAACCTGCTTGGAAATCCTTGCGAAAATCTGCAAGAGCTTGACAATCTCTACCATACATTGAAGGATTCTGCAGACCACAAACTGGTACATCATAAAATGTTTTAGCAATACTAACAATGAAAATGACATTGGTTTTAGTTTTCTATTTTTTCGGAAGCAAAATACAAGAAAAGGTTTGTTTCTTGTAACTACGTTGTTATTGAAATTTCCTGAAACAAAATGGGTTAAAACATATCCTATGTATTCCTAATGAATGGTAAGAAGGTATGTGGACCCTGTAGTTTGTTGAATGTGCTGAGTTTGTGGTAAAGTTGGCTAGGAGAAAATGGTTCCTATTAAGACATAAAAATATGTTAGTTTGCAGGGCTAATGCATCTATTATTGTATATGTGAAAATGAAGCAGGGAAGTGACTTTTTAACTATGTTTGTATTAGTTATGATTCATATTCTGTAGATCTCTTACCTCAGCCTCTTGAGGGGAAACAATGTAGGGGACACCGTGAGGCGTATGCTGAGGAGGCTTGGAGTAAATGCTCTGTGGGGCAATTATAGCCTCGGGGAGAAAGGGAAAACAGCCCTTTCAAGCCTTGCCTCTTCATGACATCATTTTAAGTAAGTTATTGAGGGATTATTTACAAAGAGCTTTACAAAAGGTCCAAGCAGGGGTGAACATTGCTGTCATAGAAAAAAATGTTAATGCAAACATCCCCACACGGTAACTTAACTAGCTTTGAGCATCTTATTTTTTACAAAATATAGCAAGATGTTGATAATGATGCTGATGATTTTAGTAAAGTTTAGCCAAGCAGAACTGAGTTCATTCAAGAATGTTCTGTCCAAATATACAAAACCCAGTTCCAAAAAATTTGTCTGTAAAATGCACATAAAAGCAGAAAGCAGTGATTTGTATATTGTCTTTTACATATATTTTAATTGAAAACAGTACAAAGAAAAGGTAGTTCATGTTTTACCTTATCAATTTTATTGATTGTAAATATATGCAAATTCTGAATTTGATGCCTGCAGCACATTCCAAAAAAGTTGGGACAGGGGTAAAAAAATAATAAAAAAAAGACTGGGAAGTTCCAAAAACACCTGTTTGAAGCATTCCACAGGTACACAGGTGATGCTATCATGACTGGGTATAAAAGGATATCAAAAGACTACTTATTTTCAGGGATGATACTATAACCTCTCTGCATTTGAATGGATCTCTATGGGAAATAGGGGGTGGGACTAGATTAAGCTGTAAATTGTAAGGGGGAGGTGAATGGTTCAGAGGTCCAAATGCAACTAAAGAGATTCTATAAGTGTCCAATTAAGTACACCAATGAGGCGGACTGAATCCACAAATAAGGGAGAAAAAACAAAGAAAAAACAGCTCCTGCTGTCAAAGCTGGACAGCAATACAAAGGAGACTGAAAAAGTGAGAAATAATAGCGACCCGAAAATAATCAGCTAAGCGAGACTCGTAGGCTTGAGAAAATAAAAATAAAGAAAAATACCTCTCACTCTCGATAGAGAGAAAACAAGGAAATAAAGAGAGGTACAGAGCAAACAGAAAGGAAAGCTGTCTGAGAGACCAGAGCGGTAGCAGGAGCGAGGGACAGAAAATGCAAAGGAAATGTGTATCCTATGTGTGTCTAACGCACAAAAAGGCAAGTCCCTCGTAACTCCAAAGCAGGGCAATGAAGGAAAGAGGTCTCCTTAGAGTACCTACCTATACCTTACCGGCTTAAAGTCAAAATGAGCAAATGACAACCAAGCACCGGAAGAAGGGAATCCTAGGCTTAAGTAGAAGCAGGAAATCCGCAACAGGTGCACTCACTAAGTGCCGGAAAGAACGGAAACACCGAAAAATCCGATAGATTGCCCCGTCGAACAGAAAAGAACAAACGACCGTAGAACAAAGGAAAGACAGGCGCAAAACATGACAGTAAATTACATGGGAATAGTATGGAACCCATGGTTGGCTAAATGGCTGGAATTCATTAAAGGTCTGCGGTATCAAATGAGCCTCAAACCATCACTCTGCTGCCAGATAAGCAGTAGATATGGATGGATCACTTGAAGGGTTGTTTCTCCTGACTTATTTTTCCATAGATTTCAGTAAAAATCATTGACTGGTCATAAGCCTTCACCCCGCCTCCACGTCAAAATCATGTCAAAACCCCAAGCGCAAGAAAAACAGAATCGTAATCGTAAAAAATTCAATCGTAAACATGAGTGAGAAATTTACAATTCAGAAAAATGCGTTTGATGTTTTTATTTTTTTGATCACAAGAAACATTTCTACGCCTATGATTTTTTTTTTTTTTACATGGACAATACTTTTGGCATCAATTTGACTCCATAATATAATCTCATGTAATTAATTTCTAGGGGACGTTACTAAAAAGACGTCAAGGCGACATCCTGATGACATTTCGAGACGTTCAGGGAACATCCCAGGGACCTAATTTTGTTAGCTGGGTAGCTACTGGAGCAGCGTGTAGAGTACTCAAGTGAGTACGTCAGTCGTGGGCTGGTCTGGGCAGTCTGGTTTCAGAAGTAAATTCCCTATGGAAGATAGAATGGGCTTTGGAGACTATAGACTATTTATTTAAATCTGATTTGTAGAATGAGCTGAAACGTTCCTGGATTAGCCTGTGTGGCACAAGGATATATTCCATATATCGCATGTTCCAATTTTAATTTTTTAAAGTAATGCATTAATGAATGTAGTTCGACTTGTAGTCCACTTTAACGGACTACATATCCAGTACTGCAACGCACGGGTGGTTCTCGACCAATAAGATATCATCATCTCATCTGTCTGACTGTGGCAGATGGGAGTAGGCTACTGCCGCTGAAGAAGAGCTAACGTTAGCTTGCTAAGTAGAGAAGCCTGCCTGACACGGTCAAAAACTGCGCTACGGTTAACCACATAAAGCAATTCTAGCTTTTAGTCCTTCAGGCTAGCTAGCTAAAATTAGAAAAAAGTGTTTAAAAACACTGTGTGCTACTGCTGGCTAACGTTATATGACACCGTCTGGAGACAAGGCTGCTCGTTCGGAGAGAATTATGGGACGTGGAGTTTTTAAACAGTGCCAGCGCTGGTATGTTCACAAAAAAAATACTAAAACGTAAAATATACTCAAAGCTGGTCCAGAAAAACAACATAGTTTGCGAACGGGCGTTATATTCAACAATCCGGGAAATTGACGGTAAGACATAATCAATCTAAATGGTTTAAAAGTAAGCTTTAGTTAATGTCTACGATCTAAATGAATGGGGAATTTACTTCCGAAACCAGCATGACGTAGTCACTTGAGTACTCCATTTCTCTCTTGAGGAAAATATACTAAGAACATAAAACAATCATTCGTGCAAAAAGCCTAAAAGACGCCTTTTTCCAAAGCCAATGAGTTGATTGGTTGATTGGACCAATGCTTATATATGTCGCAATCTGATAGCCTGAACATATATGCCCTGGAGCAGGTTAGCCATGCACAGTAAATTGCCATGACAATTGGGTACGTTTATATGCACAGCAATATCTGATTCCTGGAAACTATCAGCTTACTCCAGTATTTAACTTATTGTGTTCACATGGACATAAGAAATGTGATTACTCCAAAAGCCACGTTTACATGATTCTCTCCATAATCGGCTCTGTGGAAAACATAGCTACTAACTGCTTCCCGTTGTAAGGAGAAAAAAATGATCCGCCCCTCAAAAATTTACGTAAGTAGGCTATTATTATTATTATTATAGCTAGCTAGTAATTATTATAGCTAGTTATTTATAGCTAATTGCTAGTAGTGGTTGATTTATATTATTGTACTAGCGAGCTTTACCGATCTCTAAATCTGGCCAATTTCCTGATAATTTCAGTTATTTAATGTGCTAGCCAGCTAGCTAGTACAAACACAAGCACGTAACACGGAACAATATATTTTCACCGGTGAAATGCTAATTTAATAATAAAATTCTGGAAGTGAGATGCTGAAGGAACCCCAGGCATAGCAAATGTTGACGGGTGGAATAATTTTGACGTTACACCGCCTCTTCTTCCTGACATGCGTAGTTTTGAAAAGCCGAAAGAAACCGGAGAAAGTTGTTTACATGCCCCAAAAAATTGAAAGTTTGGGTAAAAAACCAGAGGTGTAAATCGGGTTTCGAAAACACGGATTATGACCTTACATTATCGGATAAAGGTGTTTACATGACCATTTCAGTAACCAGAGTATTGCCATAACCGGGTTCAGATTGGTGTATTAGTGTGCATTTAAACATACCCATTGCCTACCCCGATTACAAGTCAGCTTCGATACAGAAAACCCATGGTTGAAGCTTCAGTTAGCTCACTAAACCCGAAAGGTTTTTACAATAATTTACTGGCAGCAATGTGGCCAGTGATTTAGGCTACTGTATTTCTGTTTCACAGTAGGGGTACTATAATATGTAAACAATATGGAAACCATTACTGTATAGTATAGGTAATTACAATAGGCTACTTTACTGTCATTTATAGCAACAGCATTAACACAGGATTCCAATAACTAATGTACAAGCACTTGCAATAGTTTACTGTATTCACAGTAGGCTATTAATAAAGTGTTACAATATTTACTGGATAATAGCCTACATTGCGATAATGCAGAGAGGCTAGAATACTGGAAAATAAGATATCAAGAGTCTTCACACTTCCAAATTATTATCTAATAATTGGACAATCATTTACACCTGTTTTGTGCACCAAACATCAACTTTAATCAATGTATTGGATAGTAAAGGTAGGGGTGTACTTACTTTTTCCTCATGAGGAATTAGCATTTATGTTCATTTCAATTGCTTAAGTGATTCCAAAGTCTACTGTTTTAGCATTATTTGTAGAATTAGTTTACCTTAAAGGTTGTATCAGCGATTTTGGGTGACGTCACTTCTGAAGCGAAATCCCAAACAAACAGAGCCAGCTCCAGCTCAGAGCCAATTATGTTATGTTTTAAAAAATAGTGTTGAAGCATCCAGAATTATAACCACGTTAATAACGTTTGTAAGAAACCAAACCGTTTGTAAATCCGTCAAGATTTCAGCGAGATAAGAGTATTAGCGTATTAGTATCACCCACCCCTTGTCGGTGATTGGTTGGAATACTGTTTATTTTGGTTTTGAGTGGTTGGTAGTACCATTTGTTTTTGTGTACGATCTCGGAGCATAGGCTGCCTACAGAGACGCGGTTTTTTGACGGCCTGCTTATGGGGCGGGCAGCTAGCGGATCGTGAGGAAAAATCAGATGAATGTGATCATTTATGTTTCGACCCAAAATCGCTGATACAACCTTTAATCAATCAATATGGTTGGAATTAAAATAAAATAAACTTGTGTCTAGATGTGTCAGAAAACTGACTACCATTTCAGGGTGTACTTACTTTTTCACATGACTGTATATTGGTTATGTATCGTGTCACCCAGGACAACTTTCATTGAAGAGTTGGAAGCATTTGCATTTCTTAATTGTTTGTTTTAGGTTGTGCAGGTACAAAGCCAACAGTCCACGATGTCATCACCCAGCCAGCCTGAGCAAGATGCACAAAATCTGCAGGAAAACCCCTAAAAATTAAATTGCCATAAAATGTTTCACAATGAATAAATGTATAGATAGTTATATATTTTTTTTTTTCAATTCAACTTTATTGTTGAATTGCAACAGAATGTGCAGGCACATATGTAAACAAAAAGAGGGCTACGGCTTCACCTATTGCTTTCTTTATCTACTGTTTCCATACACAATAATAATGGTTGTACTACAGATTCCCTGGGGTGGGTGGATGTCAGGGAGCAATATTGTAATGGTACATTTGATTTTTTCATTGGTGACTAAATGCCTTCAACTAATTCATTGATTGTATTGTGTTTCATGGGGTCACGTATTGGGTTATGTTTCAGGGAAATGTTGTAGTATACTTTAGTGTAATAAAAATATAATGTAAGTATACAAAGTTATTACAAGTACACTTCCTTTTTGGACTTAATTTTAAGTATGTTTAAAATGTACTTTTAAAAAGTACCTCAAGTATAGTCTCAAACACACCGTAATACTTTTAACGTTTGCTTCAAATGCACTGGTGACATAATGACATTATACTGCAACAAATCATACTTTTTCTTAGTACACTTAAATATTAACATACAGACATAGTGCACTTAACATCATAATACATAATAAAGTCATACAATGTCATAACTTTGTGGTCCAGTTAGAGGATGTGTACATGACGTCATTTTATGGTCCTACGACTATTAAGAACGTCCTGAAAACGTTGTTTTGACGTTAAGAAAAATGTCCCCAGGACATCAAAGGACCCCTACAAAATAACGTCCGGAGAACGTAAATTTCCAACGTCCTAATAACTTTGTGGTCCACTTAGAGGACGTCCTCAGGACGTCATTTTGTTAGCTGGGAGCGTATTTAATATAGCTAAATAACGTTCACTCACTTTGAAATGTGGTGGATTACTTTTGCCTAATCGACCTTAACATCCAGTTACGTTAAGTTAACTTTGGTTAGCTTATCCTCATCGTTTTTGTTAGTGATACCTTAGCTAGCGTTGGTCCTATTTCTTAGGGGAATAACGTTTATTTGGGCACAATATATACAGTGGTTCCTAGCTACGTCTTGTGATTATCAACTGTATATTATGTTAAGTTAGTTAACGTTATAGCTTTTGTTCACTTGGTTAGGTAGCTAATGTTATTTATGGTCTGAATCACATGAATAACGTCAATAGTTAACGCTTTGTTTCCATCCAAACGTTGCACAAATTATAAGCAAATTTTTGAGATGAGAAAATGCGGATTACTATGTGTTTTCCTCAACTGTGTTACGTGAATAAACAACATCTGTTTCTCAAACCGCATACTTCCATGCTCCGTACCATGCTTCCGAGTTCGCACTCCAGTCAAGTCTTGGAAGTACGCACTCTGGACCATTGAAGTAGCGTAACGTCAGGGTAGCACGGAAGGTTTTGTTCAGTGGGACTAAGACCGGGGCTGTGTCCGAATCAGTGCACTTATCTACTATTGAGATTGCCTGTTGAGTACACTGGGAAAGTTATTAAGTAGGAGAAATGTTCTTTAAATGTAGTATACTTAAAATCCCTGGATGATGTACTTATTTCCGGGGTTTCTCCGATAATAGTATGGATATTTGTTTGCATTCTGCATGTCACTAAACAATATGCAGTACGCAGTACACAGTATGCTAGTACAAAGGACACCGTAGATAAGGCTCTGTAATAGGTGTGATTTTTGTCATTTGGGATTCATAGTGTGTATTTTTTTAAAGGCTGCTACAAACATGGTGGAATATTCGGGGAAGAGTTTGACTCAGAAGCCCTTTCCATTTGTCCTGGGTCTTGGGAACTGCAGTAATATATCCCAGGCCTTTGTCATTATCAACGGGCAGGCAACCGAGCAGACCACATTTCTTGGAGCAGTTGATGTCCGTTTCAAGAGTTTCTATGTTTGACATCAACTTCCCCAAGCAATGTGCTCCTGCCTGGGTATGCATTTGTGTTTGCTTCAAAGCAGTAGGAAAGTTTTTTTTAATTTATTGTAATTTTTGTCTGTGGGTGTGTGCATGCGTGCGTGCATGCGTGTGTTAAGAGGGATTCTTTGTAACTACATTACACTTGTAACTGTATACTACTCCATTAGTCATAATGTTAGTTTGTTTTAGTGTTAGTTTGATGGTTTAACTGCAATGAATTTGCCATATTGTAATAAATTAAAATTTCAAGTATTGGAATGGCAACATTTTTTGAGTTTATTTGTGATTGTATGACTGTTTGGTACAGTGAAATCTCTGTTTTTATAATATTATTTTCAGACTACAGCACAATTATGTTCACAAAACAAATTTTCTGAGTAGTATTGACTTGTACTACTTATACCTAGTTTGTGGGTCATATATCTGTAGAAAATCATCAGAAATCATCTAATGGTAAAAATCATATACCCAGTGTGAGGTTATATTGTTGCAGCAGTAGGATTAGAACAACCCAGCAGAAATCTTTTGGGAATATGAAAAAATAGCCCTGCAATAGGGTTAAAACAACCCAGCAGAAATTGCATTATAATAAAAATGATAATACCCAGTTTTGGGTTATATTAGCCCTGCTCTAGGGTTATATATATAACCCAACTTGTTGGGTAGTTAGCCCTACCCAAGAAGCTGGGTTAGTTTTACTCAGTGTTAGGTAGGTGTAATACTGACCCAGTGTTGGGTTACACAAACAACCCATATTGGGTTGTTTTTAACCCACCTGTTTTTAGAGTGCAGGCTGAAACTGTGATCATGCATATTAGTACAAATGATATTAGACCCATGGAATTTGAAGTTATTAAAAAAAGACTTAAACATTCTACATGAGAAATTGAAAACAATGGGCAAAAATTGTTTTCTTTTTTTCTCATTTTCAATAGGGCTTGTGAAGCAGGCACTTCTCTCTGAATGTCTGGCTCAAAAATTGGTACGCAGCTAAGAATTTGGGCTTTGTTGACAACTGAGACAGCTTCTGGGAGAGACCTGAGGGGTGTACTACGAAGCGAGTTTAAGGGGTCAGCTTCAACCCTGGGTTTTCTGTATCACGAAGCCAGTCATTTTTCATCGGGGTATATTGCCATGGCAACTTACTCTGCATGGCTAACCTGCTCCGATATGTTCAGGATAACAGATTGAAACGTATAAAAGCATCGCCCTCTGACCAATAAACTTCTTGGCTTTGGAAAAAGGTGTCTCCATTCCAAAGGATCCCATAGAGATATGTGCGGATAGTGTGGGAGTCTCTTCACAGAGCGAGATTATAGGCGAGATTTGTACACTGAACGAAAGAGTTCCAGAAAATGCTTGAGAGACTATGAATATTATTATGAATAAACGTTATTGTCATTGCTTCAGCAAGATTTTAAACATGCTGTATCGAGTTTAAAGTTTAGGAGATCTAGAATGTAGTAGTAATAAGGTATTAACTAACAAATCTAACAAATTGAACCTACACAAGCTTTTTTTGCTTTTTATGCTTTTATTGTTTTATGTTTTTTATTTTTTTTATTTTTTTATTTCGGCACGCATATAGTCACACTTTATCACAATTTCTGTAATATGCCCTGACAGAACACATTACCTGCCGAAAAGGGATACGGGAAAAAGCAGCCTGCTTATCAAGTCCCGCCCCTATTCCTCAATCAAATTTGAAAGTTCACATTATACATTTGTTTAAAACAGATTATTTCGTATCACAACAGCATAGCTGAACTTGCTTTATAACAAAACAGTCCGAGAAAGAAAAAGAAAAATAAAATCAAAAAAATAAAAATAAAAAAATAAACAAAACAATAAAGTCCAAATAAGTCATATTTAAATGTACATGTCATACATTAGACAAAACTATTTGTTTCATTTCAACAGCAACAGTCCAGAATATTGTTCAGATAATGTCCCAATAAATGTGTCCGTTTCTTCGTTTTTCTGATGCTCGAGTGTCCCCTGTAAATGCAGAGCATAAACCGCTTACAATTGTTTTTGCACATCTTGACATTGTTTTCATTTTCCTTTCATGATAACTCACTATTGTTTATTTCTGGTAATCTCCTATCATTTTCCATTTTATATTACTCTTGAAGGTCTTTAAGTTTATAGACATTTTAATCTCATCATGTAAACTGTTCCAAAGCTTAACCCCCTCAATAGATAAAGAATGACCTCTGAGTGTTGACTTTATAGATTTTTGTTTATATATCATGTATCCTCTTAGGTTATGTATGTCATCTCTCTTTAGAAACAGTTTCTGTATATTTATGGGTAAGAGATTTTTGGAGGCTAAGAATAATATTTGTATGGTATTATATTTAATTATATCCTGCCACTTGAGAAACTTTGCCTTAATAAACAAGTCATTTGTGTGGTCTCTATATGGGACACCATATACAACTCTCATTGCCCTTTTTTGAAGTTTAAACAGCGGCTCTGTATTTTCTTTATAAGTGTGCCCCCACACTTCAACACAGTAGTGCAGGTGGGGTGTTATGAGTGCTGAGTAAATTGTCTTAAGTGAATGTTGATTGAGTAATTTCTGCATTTTCCACAAAATAGACACACTTTTGGCCAACTTACATTGAACTAGCTTCACATGTGGTTTCCATGTCAGGAGGCAATCTACCGTAACCCCCAGAATCTTGTGTTCGTTCACTCGTTCAATGTTGATACCATTTACCTTTAAGTTTATGTTTTCCTTTAGGCCTCTTTTCCCAAATAATATGAATTTTGTCTTTGAAAGGTTTAGTGATAGTTTATTAATATTAAACCACGTGTGAAGCTTTGACATTTCATTGTTCACTGATGTGACCATATGATTAAGATCATTTCCAGAGCAGAGGATGTTTGTGTCGTCCGCGAATAAAATTAATTTTAAAACGTCAGATACTTTGACTATGTCATTAATATATAGTATAAATAATTTTGGTCCTAAGACTGAACCCTGTGTGACCCCACAGGTGATGTTCAGGCATGTTGATATGTTGTCCCCTATCTGTACAAATTGAACTCTATTTGATAGGTAACTCTTTATCCATTGTAATGCGATTCCTCTAATTCCATATCTGTACAATTTTTCAATCAATATACTGTGGTTTATCGTGTCAAAAGCTTTTTTCAGGTCGATGAAAATGCCTATGGTGAATAATTTCCGGTCTAGCGCGTCTTTGATAAATTCTATGGATTCTGTTAGGGCCAGTGCTGTTGAATGTTTTTTCCTGAACCCGTATTGGCTGTCACATAGCAGTTTGTGTTTATCAATGAACTTATCTAATCTGACATTAAAGAGCTTTTCAATAATTTTTGAGCACTGTGGTAAAATTGAAATCGGACGATGATTTGAAAACTCCTGTTTGTCTCCACTTTTGTACAGAGGAAGAACTTTTGCTATCTTCATTTTATCTGGAAACACGCCATTGCAGAACGATAAGTTACATATATATGTTAGCGGAGGTATGATCGCTATTGATATCCTTTTTAACAATGTCATGTCTATCTGATCTGCGTTCGTGGATGTCTTGGCTGTGCAGTCTCTCAGTATTGCTTTGATTTCAGTTTGTGTGACAGGATTTAAAAAATAATGACTCTTGTTTTGTCTCACCGCCCCTATCCAAGTGATCCCACTGCTGGAGTGAGGATGGAATGGCCTTGGCTAGTTCTGGACCTACACTAACAAAGTATTTGTTGAAACTATCTACTATCACCTTCTTATCTTCTTCCCTCCTGTTGTTTATGTTGAAATGGTCGGAGAATGTCCGTTTGGCCTTTCTTCCAGAGACGGAATTTATTATTTTCCAAAGATTTCTGGTGTAGTTTCTATTTTCTGTTAGTAACTTGTCATAATAATCTTTTTTATGTTTCCTCAACAAATATGTCACTCTGTTTCTATAGCGTTTGTACTTTGCATATGATTGTACATTCTTTTCCTTTAAAAACTGTTTATATAAGCTGTTTTTTTTCCTACAGGCGTTCTCTATGTTCTTGGTGAACCATGGCATTTTTTCTTTGACTTTGACTTTGTTGTCTTTACTCGAATATTTGACTACCGGGCAATGCTTGTCATATATTGAGTTTATTGTGTTTAAGAAGGCCTCATACGCTTTGTTTGTGTCTCTTTCAGTCCATACGTCATTCCACTTTTGATTCATTATATCTTGTTCAAAATCTTTAAGTCTCTTTTCGTTTCTAATTCTTTTTAAGATTTTTGTCACTGGTTTCTGCTCCAAAGTGTGTTTCCATTCACAGATAGCGAAGACTGGAAGGTGATCAGAGATATCATTTATCATAATACCACTTGTTATTACTTTGTCCAGTATATTTGTATAAATGTTGTCAATTAGTGTGGCACTATGTTTAGTGATTCTGCTTGGCTGGGTGATTAGTGGTCGCATTCCGCTCGCATACATTGTGTTAACGAAGTCCTCAATCAACTTGTTATCGTTAGGATTTAATATGTCTACGTTAAAATCTCCACATATAAAAACATTTCTCTGATTCATTTGTGTTAATATTTCTCCCAGGCAATTGTTGAATATGTCTATTTTTGAGCTGGGAGCTCTGTAAACGTTGCATATAACAGTTTTTTTACCTTTCGGCGTTGAAAATTCAATTGTTACACACTCCATTACATTTTCAATGACAATTGACAAGCTTTCCAGTATCTCAAAATTTATGCTCTCCTCAATAAACAATGCAACCCCTCCACCAGATTTGTTGATTCTGCTCTTACACACAAAATTATACCCTTCCAGGTGGAAATCCATGCATTTCTCAACGTTAATCCAAGTTTCCGACACTGCAATGATGTTAAATGGTTTGACAAATGTACATAGATACTCCTGTATCTGCTCAAAGTTTGCGTATAGACTCCTGCTGTTGAAGTGGATTATTGACAGCTTTCCATCCATGTTAATGTTCTCATTGAACTGATCTTCCAAGTAATATCCACATTTGTTTATTCCATTATAATAAAAGTGTCTGTCTGGATCAACTTCTTCATTCGCGGCTTTTGATGTTCGGTTCTGGTGAGGTCCAACTGAAAAGCTACTCCCTTTTTCATAGTCAGCAATTTTATCCATCAATTCATTCATTTTAATCAGTGAAGCTTTACTTTTTGGTTGTACTGAGTTCATGGCGTTTTAACATAGTTTTCACGTACCTTACTATTCATATTTCTCCAGCTCCTCCAGCGCCCTGATCAGCACCGGTCTGGTGTTTTCTGGAGACCCATTTGGTTTGATGTAAACTTTACAATTTGCCGTCCAGGTGTTCTGTAATTTTTTGCCTTTCTTCAATTGACGCGCTTTCCAAGCGATGGTGGCGTTTGCTTTGCTGAGATTTTCATTGATGAACACGTTAGATCCTTTTAGATTTTTACCCTGCTTCAGTAGAGCAACTTTGTATTTTCTACTTATGAATCTCAGCACCACTGCGCGGGTTTCGTTGTTCCGGCCTTCGTTAGTTTTTCTCTTGGGAAGCAAATAGCAAAAATCCACATTGGTGAGATCCATGTCGATGTTTTTGGAGTTTAGAAACTTCTCCACCTGTATTTCCACGGATTGGATGTCTGCCTCGTCTGTCTCCTCGTGGGACCCCATCGCCCTGGCATAGTTCCTTGGTTTAATCGTGAGACCCGTGATGATCACATCATTGAGCTTCCCTTGCTGTTCAAACTCCTCCACTCTGTATGTTAGAGACTTTATTCGCTGGTCTTTCTTGACGTTTTCATCTTTGAGTTCTTGTAACTCCTTCATTATGTCTTTCAGTTGGACCTTGATACCTTCCAGGCTTTCCAGTTTGACTTTGATACCTTCCAGGCTTTCCATAATTACTGACAAGTCCGATGGATTGGACTGACTAGTTTTAACTGTCTTTTCTGGCTTGCCCATTTTCTTGTTTCAGTGGTTTTTAAGGACTTGTTATATTGTTTTATTGTTTCGTTTAGCTTATCATTCCGTTCTTTCTCCCCCCACGGTTCCTGCTGCAGCGGCAGCTGTTGCCTTGAGTTGTTGCTCCTTCAGCAACCATGAATATGTTCTTCATATCTGTCTATTAGATCTGTCCATATCAGTCTTTTTTTCCTCAGGAGAGAAATACACTGCTCAAGTACAGCCATACTGTACCGCTATAGGCTCGGGCTGTGTCCCAATATTCTTCTTATTCCCCACCTGCCTTCCTCCACTCCCCCACTACCACTCCTCTCCTACCCGGAAGTATGCAAAACTGTCTGAATGTTTTGAGTACAAGTATTTGCATGTACAGTATACAATGTACGGTTTGCGTAGAGACATTAATTAATATGTAACCATTAATATTGAACCTTCGTCTTTAGATAAGGCATTGAATACTTGTAACTTAAAAAATCTATACTATAGGGACAAAAAACCATACACTTTACCAAAACGAGAAAAATTAAACAATTTCCACACAATTGTATGCATTTGAATATGTAACATGGCCTCATGAAGCCAAAACATACATGAACACTATTTTGATGGTAGTGTTTTACAGTTTTTTTACAACTGCTTTCACACTGAAGTGCATGTCTAGTGGGAATCAAACCGCATTTACGTGACCCTGGACTGCATTTCCAAAAGACTACATGTACCGGCAGTCATGTGATCCCGGGCAGTCATGTGATCCTTGACCAATCAGGACTGAGTTCCCGGTTCTATAAAACTTCGAGCAAACTTCTTGTTCCTCCCACTTCTTACCATTTTCACTTGTTGGGAGAATCGTCTCCTGTCCACCTTCCCGGCTGGGAAGGAACACGCGGAGAGAACCCTCTCTCCCTCGGGTTACACGGCCACAAAGACTGCTTTTTCACCCAGCTCTCAGTTAGCGTGTTCACGAAAGCCACTAAAACGGCTACCGTCATAAGACGTAGCCTTAAAGCGACAGCCAGCGAAACGTGTGTAGCCTACGTTACCACGAACCGCAAACCGCAAAGGAACCCAAGGAAACCACTTGTTGAACTGACAGAAGGACTCCAACGGCAAGTTTCCAGCAACTACTCGCCAAAGGACCTGGAAGCAGGCTGCTCTGCCCACAAAGAAACCGAGAGAAAGTCCAGTCCAGATGCTGCCAAAGGAAAGAACTTTCCGGACATCAGAGCCATGGACTCGCCTGTAGCAACTTCAGTAAAGCAAGACTGACATGAACATCCAAGGCAATAGTTAGGAGAACTTTTGGATAATGTTCATTGTCAATGTAATTACATATTTGATTGTATCCATTGTGTGTATTTAAAGTAACGTTAACTTATAGCTCAACATATGGCTTGCAGGCTATCAACAGCCAATTAGCCTCGCATAAGCTAAAGTTACAGAGCCTACTCTAACTTACACTAAAACCAATTTACACAAATCCAAAAACCACACACACAAAATGCAAAACCCTACATATCTCCTGCAAAATGCTACTTTGCCTTCAAAACAATGTTATGTCTCCTCAAAATGGTATTTTGTGTTCAAATGACACACACAGACCATCATATGAGTAGACATTTCTAAGAACCAATTGAACACTGATGTGCTGAATGGAAAACACTACTATGAATGGGAAAACACCAGTATGAAGGCCTTATCAGGAGCATTATGCCTTTTCATGTTCAGTGTTACTGTACGCTTACTCCTGTTATCCTAATGTTTTTACTGAAATATAAAACACACAAATATACAGTAACAACAAAAATATTTATTTATTTTTTCCAAAAGTGCTGTAGCCTATACATCACAGCAAACACAACTGGATATGTAAATGATTTGCACAGAACAATAGAAAATAGGCCAGTAGAAAGAAGAAAGAAGGCCAGTAGAAAGAAAAATGTAAAATAAAAAAGGACAAAAAAAACTAGGCTGCATCCTGTCTTCGGTTCCTGTCTGGCCACAGGACCTCATCGACATCACAGGCTATGTTCTCTCTGGCCAAGCAGTGGGGGAAGTATCGCCTAGTATGGCGAATCCACCCCTGAAATGCCTCAGGAGCTATATCGCCACATGCCTCCTCCATGGCCTGTATCAGTGGCATCTGTGCTTGAGGATTGCGCTCATACACTTTCCACCTCCAGGCTGAAAAAAACTCCTCAATCGCATTAAAGAAATGGAGAGTATGGTGGGGGGGGAAGAACCAAAAACTGTGGGTGGTCGATGAACCAGGTGCGGACCAGAGCAGCCCGGTGGAAACTTACGTTGTCCCAGATAACAACGTACCTGGGCTGCTCTGCGTCATCTATCTGGTCTGGTGGAATGAGGATGTTATGGAGTGTGTCCAGGAATGTGAGGAGACGGGCAATGTTGTAGGGGCCAAGGATGGAATGGTGATGGAGGATGCCGTGGTGGTTGATGGCAGCACACAAAGTACAGGGACATTGACGATGGCACGCTGGCCGATGAGATTTCTGCCCCGGCGCCTTCTTTTGGACAGGTTGAAACCCACCTCATCAATAAAAATGAATTCATGCACCTCTTCAGCTGCTTCTAGCTCAAGAACTCTCTGAAACAAACATGACAATATTGTATCAGAAATAGACGTACACAGTGTTGTGAAACACTGTAAAATAACATTGGATTGGATTACAATACAGTACAGTAATGTGTCAGTGCTGATAGGACGCAATCAGTTGTGGGAATGTATAGGACTTACTTGCACATAGTCATAGCGTAATTGTTTGACTCTGTCGGAGTTTCTGTCAAAAGGCACCCTGTACACCTGCTTCATTCTCAAGGTGTTCCGCCTTAGAACACGGTCCACTGGGGCTAGGCTCACTATATTGATGTTTAGGAATATGTCTTGGTCATCAATGATTGCACTTTGTATTTGTGTGATTGTTATAGCATTATTTTCCAGAACCATATTGACTATTGCAGTCTCCTGTTCAGCCGTAAAGACACGCTCCCTCCCACCACGCCGGGGTAATCTTTCAGTTCTGCAAAATATACAAATACAGTACAATGTAAAATACTCTAAATACAAGAATACTATGCTCCTGATAAGGCATTCAAACTAGTGTTTTCCTGTCATAGTACTGTTTCTTACTTATTCTCTCTTCTGAATGTCCAGAGAATGGATGCAACTGAGAAGCTGACAGAGCTCCAGCGTATCCTTGTGGAGATGGGAGAAGACTGGGGCGAAGGTTTACCTTCCAACATGACAACGACCCAAAGCACACAGCCAAGAGAACAAAGGAGTGGCTTCGGAGAAAGTCTGTGCATGTCCTTGAGTGGCCCAGCCAGAGCCCAGACCTGAATCCAATTGAACATCTGTGGAAAGAGCTGAAAATGGCTGTGTACCGACACTCCCCATCCAACCTGACGGAGCTTGCAAGGATATGCCAAGAGGAATGGGCAAAAATGTCCAGAAACAAGTGTGCCAAGCTCGTAGCTTCTTTCCCAAGACGCCTTGAAGCTGTAATCGCTGCCAAAGGTGCAGCAACCAAGTATTAGGCAAAGGGTGTGTACAGATATGTAACCCCTAAATAACCTATTTTTGTCAGTAAAATAAAATTGCATATTTTCTAAAAACCTGTTTTCACTTCGTCATTATTGGCTATTGTGTGTAGATGTTTAAGGCAAAAAATGAACTCAATCTATTGTAGTATAAGTCTGTAACGTAATAAAATGTGGTGAAGGTGAAAGGGGTGTGCAGACTTTCTGGCTTGACTATACACTGAGGAAGACAGACAAAATGGGGAACAGGTGTGCAGAGGCGGGGAAGGGAAATTGCTCACAGCACAATGAAACAATAAGGGAAGCTAATAATACAATAATGAGGGAACACATAAGACGCGGACCGGACTAGCACATAACATATAGGCTATACATGACCTGGATCGAAGGAGACCCGTGCACACAACAAGGTAGAGGAATGTGGAAATCAGATGCAGGTGAAACGAGTAGGGAATCACAGTAAGATATTCAGAGATAGGACAGAAGAAACAAAAGACAGGTGCAGATGGAAACTGAGATTGCATTAGTAAATTAGTAGAAACTAATTCCCTGACGTTAGTAAATTAGTATTATTTACAGGTTAGTCGTTAGTGTATTAGTAAGAAACCTAATTCTAAGCAGTTAGTAATGATTAGTAGATTAGTATTATAAACAAGGGTAATTAGTAAAGAATGAAGTAAACGAGTGGAAATACAGCGAAACCCGAAATCAGCAAAGGCTCCCGAATAGTGTGACGAGTGACAGTAATACAAAACATGGAACAGTGAAAGCACAAAAAAATCAGAAACATAAAACAAACAGGCAGAATGCAGAAACCTAACAATACGATAATACGTATTTTACAGTAGTGCTTAAGTAGCCATTAGATAGTTGCATACCTGTTCTCATTTCTAAAGGTTTGAATTATGGATGCCACTGTAAACCGACTCAAGTTGGGCTGGACTCTCATTCCAGCCTCCCTCATAGTTAACCCGTGGTTGATCACATGATCAATAAGCGTAGCCCTAATCTCATCAGAGACAGCTCTTGTTCCTTCTCTTCTTCGCCCTTGTCCTCTTCCCCGTCCACCTCGTCCTCTTCCTCCTCGAACTTGTCCTCGTCCTCGTCCCCGTCCCCGTCCCCTGCCCCTCCCTCCCACTCCCCTTGCTCTCCCTGCAATGTTCACATCCATTGTTCTAAACAGGTAATCTGACCTTTGGCCTATTTAAAGGCCTATACTAAAGCAGTGATTGGTTAGTAATCAGTTAAGCAATTAGTGTTTGCACATGTGAGGAGTGGGTGTGAGACACTGGTGAATAAGTGTAGCATTTTGATTGGTTGTGTTTGGAAAAGGCAAGCAAGTTACTTCCTGTTCGATTTTTGTGTCTTAGGTAAAGAATTGTGTGTAGTGTTTTGCAAAAAGTGTCTTATGAAATTGAAAACTGAGTGAAAGGCTGAGAATTAGCTTATAGTTTTGCAGACTTGGTGTGTGGTTTTGAAAGGTTTCAGAAATCGTGTGACATGTAAAGATTTTGTGTGTGTAAGCAGTTTTTTTAAAAACTGTAAATGTATCACACCAGTGTTTAATTGATGCTCTGTAAGACATAAACATATAATAGCTGTGTGTATTGTTTTGGTGGAAAGAATCAGTTTTGAGAAGAGAGAACATGGTTTTGAGTGCTGTGTTTCATTTTGCAAGAGATTTGTGGAGTTTTGACAAAGTGGGTAACTCTTCAGTTTTGTGTTTAGAGTTTTGAGAAATTGAGCCACAGTTTCTGGAAATGTGTTTAAACGTTTGGGAAAAACTAATACCAGAATCATATTCCTGAATATCAAATCTATCATTTACCTAAATTTCAAAAGTCAAATTGTTAAATTGGAAAGTGTTTGTGAAATTTTGTTAAATATAGGGACTAGTTAGACCTCCAGAGCCCACCACACATAAGAAATAACTTTGACTCTCCATAAATGTTTGAGTTCCAAACAAAACTTTCCTGTGTTCAAACATGTCCATCATTGATATGGTTTTAAAGATAGAGATCATACTTTATCTGTCTCTGTGATGACTGTCACGGTTATTAGCAGCCTTTGCTGTTTCGCCGTTTGGTTTTCTTTTTGGCGTCGTCGGGACCCTCTATCGGATTTTTTCCGCCTCCGTCCCGGTGTTTGTATCTCACCTGGCAATTATTCTTTGCACCTGTTTCAGGTTTCCTGCCGGTTATAAATAGCCCAGGACTTCCGCATTTCCGACACTTCGATATTGTCTTTGCTATGTTGACAAGGAAGTCGGAAAGGTATAGGAAATTCAGTCGCTGCATTTCTAGTTTGTACGAATAGGAAACACAGCAAGTCCGGTTAAAGAAATTAGGATTTGATTGGTTTTCTTTTTTCTTTATCCTTATTCTTTTTACCTGTTACCCTTTGTTTTCAAGCTTTTTTGCCTATAGAGCTTCGGATAACAGGTTTTATTTTCTGTTCCTTTCTTTCACTCGTTTTTTTGAGTTTTTGCTTTGTTTCTCTAACCTCCTGTTACGCGTAGTGATTTAGTGCGTGAGGTTCTTTTGTTATTTGTTCTCGCTGTTAATTGAGATACGCCTCCGTTTTTGAGATTGCTTTGATTTGCCTTGGGAAGTTTTGCTCCCGTTCTTTTGTTAATCTCCTCCCTGGTGCAGTTCTTCCGCTTTTGTGGCGTATCTTTCTAGATACATTTTTAGAATCCTTATCGGTCGTGTCTGGTTCTCTGAACCTTACTCTAACCCTCACAATGACAAGTTACAATATAACGTAATACCGATGTTCTAGTGTTATAAAGTATTCCTTTCTCCTAAACAAAGTTGAAACATTTGTAACCAATAGTTATAACATCAATCATAATGTTTCACAAGCCAGGAGACTCCTGGGATTCTCTGTTGTGTAATATTGTGGTTATTGCATAGATTAAAATCAACGAATCTAGACCTCTCATTCATGCTGTTCAGATCTATTTTTCTACTATTTATGGTTCAGATACATCTGCAAAGCCGCCAGAGTTTGAAATTTTTTTAAATGAACAGCATGAATACAAACACTCTATATTCTATATTCAAATTACAAAAAATTCTAGGTTTGGACAATTAGTACAAGTTGCAGTAATGTCAGGGAAATAACGAACAACCATATAACAAAGAAAATAGTAAATTAAAATTAAAATAAATCAATAAATAATGATAAATTTAATAAATAAGAAATACATAGCATATAAAAGATAAGGTAGGTATATAGAGTAAACAGTTTGATCAATTTGACAACAAATTATATTGTGATAATATGCGGAAACATTTTGCTGACATTTGTCAGTGGAATTAATGAATGATTTTGAATAATGCTGAAAATCCACCAGGAATACACTAAATGGGTGTTTTGTTTATAAACCTAAAATTTTTCCTAAATACATTTAGAATTTAAATTACTTATAATATATTGATGTTCAGGCTCAGAATCAGTAAAATAAAGATATCAAAGTTATTCAAATTTAGTGTACTTTTGTTTATTTTTGTTGCAAGATGGATTTTCATATCGTTCCAAAATTATGAACTGTGGTGACATACATAAAAAAGGTGTACTAATGTTTCTGGGTCTTCACAACCGAAGCTACAATTGGGGTTAACATTTGCAATAAATTTTGAAATGAGACCATTGGAAGGATATATCTTATGTAATATTTTGAAAGCAATTTCTTTCACTTTATTAGTAATGGGGAATTTATATCGTGAGAGCCAGCATAAATTAACCAGTAAAGAACCGAGGAGGGAACAGATCTTCTATAAAGAACTTCTTTCATAAAAACATTGTTGAATGCTTTTTCATGAGGCTTTTTACCATGTATATTATCCTTTTTAACTGTGACCTGTGTTGCTAAATTGGAGGATCCTCTTAATAAAGAAAGAATGCCATTAAGTGTCATGGTTATTTGCAACTTTTGCTCTTCTATGCTTTGGTTTCCTTTTTGGCGTTGTCAGGACGCTCTATCGGATTTTTTCTGCCTCCGTTCCAGTGTTTGTATCTTTCCCGATATTATATTTAGCAATTATTTGCTATATAATTTTACAAAGTGGTGTTTAACCTGCCATGGGCCCTTTAAAGCAAAATCAGAGGTTAAACCTTATATGTGTATTTTTTCATGTTTATATGAATTTATGGTGTAAACACTAATTATAATCAAACATATTAAAAATCATAGCAAGCACTGGATTATGGACTACACAAATATAACAATTTCATACAATAGTTCCTGGTTTGAAAGTGTATTTTATGATATGAGAGGGCAGAATTTAGAAGAAAAAAAACTTAAGCCAGTTTTCTCAAAACTGTGTTTTGCAAAATCACAATATTAAAACAGTCACATCTCACATATTTACGCAATCTCATCAAGTGATACATCATTTTGTCACTCTGACTATGTACTTTAATGTGAGATGAAAAACTCAAAAAGTCAAATTTTGAACCGTGTATCTGAAGCATGCATCCGGTCACATATTTAACTACAAAATAAACTGTTTAGATTCATGAAACTCACTTTTACATCATTTTCGAGTGGGAATTATTATATTTTCATCAGTATAGTGGGATAGATATTTAGGAGTCCAAAACCTATCCAAAACAAATAAAATAGTTTTTGTCCATTATAAAGCATTATAATTGCCCCTTATGATGGGTTATGAAGACAACATTGATCTCATCAAAAAATATTTTCAACGCACAAAAATGGCAGGTTACTCACGCATGGCCTACAAAGTACTCTCTGTAAGTCATTAATTAAAACTTGCAAAAACTAGGCCTGCCTTTAAAAGTATTGATATCAAAATGGACAAAATGAGGCCAAGTTACAACAAACATGTCATGGTTTTTGACGATTTCTTCACTTGTGGTCGTTTTCCTCGGTAGCCACGCGAGGGCGCTGCCCTTTTAGTGGATGTTTGCTCCGCCCCGTCTTTATCGCGGAGCTTCTCTCAGCATCTGCACCTGTGCGTGGTTACTTCGGAGCTATTTAAGCCCACGTTTCCTTCGCTCGGGGCTTCTGTATTATTTCACACTATTTTGCACTGTTTTGTATACTGTTTGGGTATTCAGTGTTTGTTGGGTGTGTGTTTTTTGTGCCGTTGTGCTACTCGCCTGTTCTTACGCTTCTCTTTACTGAGGCAGGGCGTTTATTTTTTCTGGCACTTCTTTAGTCACTTAGCTCGTAGAAGTATGGGACAACAGTTCTCTGTTCTATTCGCCTTTCGATGGTCTCTCCTTACTGAGAGACCGGGTGTTCATGCTTCTACTTAGTTACTTAGCTCGTAGAAGTATAGGACAGCAGTTCTCTGTTCTATTCGCCTTTCAATAGTCTTTCTTTACTGAGAGACCGGGCATTCATGCTTCTACTTAGTTACTTAGCTTGTAGAAGTATAGGATAGAAGTTCTTTGTTCGGTTTTTTTCTTACTGAGAAACCTGCCATTCGTGCTTCTACTCATTTGCATGTGACAGTGAGCCGGTTAGTAGCTTTGGTCATTTAGTTCCCTGTTTTGTCTCTCCTTCTCGTGGACTACGTTTCCCCCTTGTTGAGAGTCAGGGCGTTTATTCCGTTTTTTCATGTGTTGCGTGTTGCTCTGGTGCCGGTATATGTAAGGACTCGGAGACTGCTGTATTTCCGCCTTGTAGCGAGCAGTTCTCACTCCATTCTCACACCATTCGCAAAATGTGCACAGAAAGGCCCTTGGCCGGGATTCAAACTCAGTACCTTCTTGCTGTGAGGCAACAGTGCTAACCACAACACCACCGTGCCGCCCTAAAAGCACAGTAATAATATATTTAAAAATTGAGTTTATCTATTGTTATCACAATGCAAAATTGTCCAAGCAATGGTGATTACCTGGGACGACCACAGACAACCCCGCAAAAAATGTTCCACTGGTCCCCATGCCAGGATTCCTGCTCTTCCATGGGTCTGTGGGCAAGGGACATGCCCCCTCCCCTCACATTTCAAACTCTGCCGACAGTATTCTTCTATGAATAGACCCTGTGGGTCTTCTCTTACACAAATTGAAGGTCCGTTTACAGTTACCAACAGGATCTGGAATATCATGGGACCTCAGGCTGGGAGAAAATAAAATTTTGTTCTGGGGGTGGGTTGGGGGGGTTGGGGGGGCTACTGCGTGGCTCATTCTGTAAAAGGGATATTTCTCTTTGGTATAACATAAGTACTTTTGTAGAGCCTACCCCATTGTATCTGCATAGCGTGAATACTAGCAACATCAGCTGTCCCTACTGACCGTTAATGGCATCACCGGTACTCCCAGTTGTCAGGCTGCCAATTCACTCCCATTCATTTTTGCGACCTCGCTGAAATTAATTGTTTTAAATCACAAACTAACTACGGTGGATAGTACATTGATAAAAGAGTACTGTGGTAAAAAGGTACATGTTTGTTTTAAGCTGATAAACTGTTTTCAAGTTTATGTTAGCTATAAACAGAGTAACTATTTTCAGATAGGCTACTGCGTAGAAATACAAGCCATAATTTGATTTAGTTTTGTTAGGACGTAGGCCTACACAAAACTTTACTTCTTGGTGGATTACCTAATGTGTTAGCTAGATGGTCTGCAAGTGTTATTAGCCCTTAACACTTGCCCCAACACCCAGTAACATTAGCATCTAGGTAGCTAACGTTACACGGGCGAATGGAAACGCTTGCTAACACAGATAACGTTAGCTATAACAGAGTCAGTTTACCTACGTCTATCAACGTTAGACAGTTTACGTCTACCAACGTTATCATCTGATCGGTAACTTCAATTTAATAGATAATCCGCACAATGTAACATCACAGACCAAAGATTTGCGACGCAACAAAACCATTTTAGAATGTTGCAGGGAGGAATAGAGTACTCAAGTGAGTACCTCAGACGTGGGCGGAGTCTGGTTTCGGAAGTAAATTCCCTATGACAGAAAGGGCTTCGGAGACTATCAACTATTTCTTGAAATCTGATTTATAGAATGAGCCGAAACATTCCTGGATTAGCCTGTGTGGTATAAGGATATAGACCATATATCGCATTTTCCAATTTTTATTTTTTAAAGTAATGGATTAATGATTGTAGTTCGACTTGTAGTCCACTTTAACGGAGTACATATCCAGTACTGCAATGCACGGGTGGTTCTCGACTAATAAGTTATCATCTCGTCTGTCTAGACATTTTTGGCAGATGGGAGTTTTGCCGCTGAAGACGAGCTAACATTAGCTTGCTAAGTTGAGAAGCCCGCCCGACAAGGTCAGAAGCTACGCTACAGTTAACCACATAAAGCAGTTCTAGCTTTTAGTCCTTCAAGCTAGCTAGCTAACGTTAGAAAAAAAGTGTTTAAAAATGGAGCTGTGTGCTACTGCTGGCTAACATTATATGACAACGTTTGGAGACAACGCTGCTCGTCCGGAGGGAATTATGGGACATCGAGTTTTTAAACAGTGCCTGCACTGGTATATTCATACAAAAAAATACTAAAACATAAAATATACTCAAAGTTGGTCCAGAAAAACAACAAAGTTTGCAAACGGGTGTTATATTAAACATTCCAGGAAATTGACGGTAAGACATAATCACTAGAAATGGTTTAAAAGTAAGTTTTAGTTAATGTCTACACTATAAATGAATGGGGAATTTACTTCCGAAACCAGTGTGACGTAGTCACTTGAGTACTCTATAGCAGCAGTTTGAACTAAAGTATACCATACACTTAGACAAGCCAGTATTACATGCAAAATGTGAACTAAATGTGAGGATGAACTAAATGTGAGCATACTATCAGATTAAAAAGAGTGTGTCGGCCTCATAGCTACTAGAAACTATTTAACAATGTTACTTATGATTTTTGAATCACAATCTTGCTGTTGATTTCAACATAGCCTACAAAAAAAATCTAAATGTTATTACCGGACAAATAAACAATGTAAGGCCTTGGGACAATTAATTTTCTATACAAAATCTGAACGCAGTGCCTAACAAGAAAGAGACATCAATAGAAAAATAATCACAACAATTAATATTATATCCAATGTTCAATCCAATAAATTATAGCAATAACTGGTGAATCCATCTGTTAGCTACTGTCGAAAATATAGAGATCACATTGTAATTATCAAGCAGGATGATATATAGGGACTCCCTAAAAACTTGGTATTTCATCCGGGCGGTGCCTTATGTCCTGCTTCACCGTGTGCACCGAACTATGGTTGTGTGCCTGATGTGCATTCTCGTCGGCTCGCATTGGGTCGTCCCATCACTTTTTTGGATAAGCTAGCAAAACCGGAACCTAAAAAGTTGTTTATTAACCTAATCTTTGCCTTAACCCCAAGATTAAACCTACAGGAGACCTCACGCCTAATTGTAACTTCAAACAGAGATGATTTAAAAAATTTTATGTCATCATCGATTTTACGAAGATACACTTCGATTTTTTCTCCTTGTACTGCTGGCACGGTTGCAACCGTGACTAGACTTCCCTGCTGCCGATTGTAAATTGAACAGCTAACGATAAGGTGTGATTGACTTTAAATTTGTTGACAAACTGGTGACCTTAGGGTTATATAATTCAACGTTAGGGTTAACCAATTTAACGTTAACAATAGACTAGACTTTTTTATAGCTCCATGGGGCAAACGTTACCAAGCGCTCCGCACGTGAGACTTGTTTACAAAGGAAACCTGTTAACGTAAAGTTTGCTTAGCTAACGTTAGCTAGCCAGTCATTTTCATCCAATATTTTCATGGCACATGATATGGGGCACATGTGATGACATTCTAATTTTAGCATGACTGGATAGTGCAAATTAAAAGTAGTAACCTACATTATTTGTACAAAACTCATGAAAACGCATAAACGTGCACTCAGAGCACGGGCTGAGACGGTCATGGAGCTCGCTACCTCCTGCAAAACCACGCCCATCCGTTTTTAGTTTTTGGGGAGTCCCATGATATATAGCCTAAATCTGAACAGAGTGCAGAGCACTACAACATATTGACCCACGTGGGGAGTGAACAAAGCTGATTGATAATAAAATATTGCCTCTTTGTCGAGCCTCACCCAAGTCCAGCTATCGTTACTTTTGTTAATTTCGTCAAGCTTTCGCTTTGGAAAGCAAGTTTCCTCAAAATCCCGGGCCATTGCGAGGACCCGTCAGTTATAGCCATGAACCTGCATTTGCAGGCTATGTAGCCTAGGCTACTTTATGAAATTGAACACAGATTACCCCCTTGTTAATCAAGCGCGTCTCGGGTAAGCTACGTTACAGTGTATTACATTTCATTCAGTTCATGGTCATGTCGGGGGGGGGGGGGGGGGGGAAACTGCTTTATTTTCCTAAGTAGCCTAAATGAAGCTAAACATAGGCTATTCGACCAAAGCTTACATGTATATGGTCGCTAACTAGTTACAACGGCAGCCATTACTCTGTGAAAAGGGAGAAAATGACCACCTTCACGTGACAGGTCACGTTGGCCAATCAGAGAAAAAACTTTGGGCCGTGGAAACGGTGCCGTTTTGAGAAGGCTTCTGCCTTTCTAGTTAATATATAGTTCTATGATCACACCGAAGAAATGTTGTGAACTACTAGCTTTCACATTGCTAATGTTACTTAGGCAACGTTAGCTCTCAGAGTCAGAGAACAAAATGAAGCGAACAAAACAGTTCGGTTTAATCAAAACCTATACCTGCCCAATCAATTTCCCCTAAAACGAAAGTGCAGACATGTTTATTAAAAAAAACTGTTTTCACCCACTGCCCTTGCTATAACGTTAGCCTAGTGTTAAAAGTTAAAAAAAGAGGACAATAGCTAAATTTGGGACAAAACAGAGCAGGTGTAACTCCGACCGATAGCAGAATCTACGTATGCTGCACGAGTGGTGATTTTAAAGCCATGTGCTTGCGTTTGACCCATTTGCTTGAGGGGAAATTATAATTGTACGCTATAGGGAAAATAACTTGGTAAATTTGTTTTGTAAAGTTAATTATTCATAACTGTTTACAAGTACGATTTCAGCTCCCTTCTTGAGATCTGTGGTGTAGCGCTGCTGTAGCCTTTATCTAGCCAACAGAAACTCAGTCTTACTCTTATCTACGGCTATAGCAATGTTTTTTTCCCATACTGCAATATATGGGATATAACAAAGTCTGCCGGTGGAACACGCTTTCAAACCCATAGACCTACCGAAACGGAATGGCTAGCTAACGTTAGCTGAATTAAGAAACTTTGCTGCTTTGACAACGGGTGAGTGAAAATGTGTTCTTCTTTTTTTTACCGGCTCGCCATAGCCAATTATAGGCTGCCTGTGCTGTTTGATTGCCAGTGTTGGGTAAGCTACTAAATCACTGTGCTCGCGGGACCATGACAGCAAAAACCGCCTCTCTTCAGACTAATATTCGCTTTTCTCTCTCTGTTAGGCTATATTAAAATGTTCATGAATAGGCTAGCCTAAACTATAGCAGCCTTATCGGATTAGCGCGGCAGGGTAGACAAGCCACGACGCTGAAGTTGGCTCCCGATTCGCAGCTCCCGATTCGGAATTGCCGGTCCACCTTAAATCAGTCGCGAAAAGCGATTGTATGCTTTCACGGTCATCCTTCCGCTTTTTTCTCCGCTAAATGTAATTGGCTCAACATGATGATAGCCTAGTTGTGTGTGTGTAAATTTATTTATTTATGTATGTATGTATGTATGTATGTATGTATGTATTTATGTATTTATTTATTTATTTAGGATACTGCACCGTTTTGAAATAATCGCACTCCAAACTTCCTATGTCCACCAATGTAAATTACTGAAAAAGGTGAAATTTTGAATAGGATTTTCTTGCCAATTTTAGAACGTCTCAAACTTTTGACACTTGGGTATGAGAGAAGAGGTCCTCCACTATATCTGACCCGAGTTGGGTGAAATATTACTGTAGCATTTTGAAATAATCCCACTTCAAACTTTCTATGTAATCCAATGTAAAACGACTGAAAAAGGTGACATTTTGAATAGGATTTTCTTGCCAATTTTAGAACGTCTCAAACTTTTGACACGTGGGTATGAGAGAAGAGGTCCTCCACTATATCTGACCCGAGTCGGGTGAAATATTACTGTAGCATTTTGAAATAATCCCACTTCAAACTTTCTATGTAATCCAATGTAAAACGACTGAAAAAGATGACATTTTGAATAGGATTTTCTTGCCAATTTTAGAACGTCTCAAACTTTTGACACTTGGGTATGAGAGAAGAGGTCCTCCTCTATATCTGACCCGAGTTGGGTGAAATATTACTGTAGCATTTTGAAATAATCCCACTTCAAACTTTCTATGTAATCCAATGTAAAACGACTGAAAAAGGTGAAATTTTGAATAGGAGTTTCTTGCCAATTTTAGAACGTCTCAAACTTTTGACACTTGGGTATGAGAGAAGAGGTCCTCCACTATATCTGACCCGAGTTGGGTGAAATATTACTGTAGCATTTTGAAATAATCCCACTTCAAACTTTCTATGTAATCCAATGTAAATCGACTGAAAAAGGTGACATTTTGAATAGGATTTTCTTGCCAATTTTAGAACGTCTCAAACTTTTGACACTTGGGGATGAGAGAAGAGGTCCTCCTCTATATCTGACCCGAGGTGGGTGAAATATTACTGTAGCATTTTGAAATAATCCCACTTCAAACTTTCTATGTAATCCAATGTAAAACGACTGAAAAAGGTGAAATTTTGAATAGGATTTTCTTGCCAATTTTAGAACGTCTCAAACTTTTGACACTTGGGGATGAGAGAAGAGGTCCTCCTCTATATCTGACCCGAGGTGGGTGAAATATTACTGTAGCATTTTGAAATAATCCCACTTCAAACTTTCTATGTAATCCAATGTAAAACGACTGAAAAAGGTGACATTTTGAATAGGATTTTCTTGCCAATTTTAGAACGTCTCAAACTTTTGACACGTGGGTATGAGAGAAGAGGTCCTCCACTATATCTGACCCGAGTCGGGTGAAATATTACAGTAGCATTTTGAAATAATCCCACTTCAAACTTTCTATGTAATCCAATGTAAAACGACTGAAAAAGATGACATTTTGAATAGGATTTTCTTGCCAATTTTAGAACGTCTCAAACTTTTGACACTTGGGTATGAGAGAAGAGGTCCCCCTCTATATCTGACCCGAGTTGGGTGAAATATTACTGTAGCATTTTGAAATAATCCCACTTCAAACTTTCTATGTAATCCAATGTAAAACGACTGAAAAAGGTGAAATTTTGAATAGGAGTTTCTTGCCAATTTTAGAACGTCTCAAACTTTTGACACTTGGGTATGAGAGAAGAGGTCCTCCACTATATCTGACCCGAGTTGGGTGAAATATTACTGTAGCATTTTGAAATAATCCCACTTCAAACTTTCTATGTAATCCAATGTAAATCGACTGAAAAAGGTGACAATTTGAATAAGATTTTCTTGCCAATTTTAGAACGTCTCAAACTTTTGACACTTGGGTATGAGAGAAGAGGTCCTCCTCTATATCTGACCCGAGGTGGGTGAAATATTACTGTAGCATTTTGAAATAATCCCACTTCAAACTTTCTATGTAATCCAATGTAAAACGACTGAAAAAGGTGACATTTTGAATAGGATTTTCTTGCCAATTTTAGAACGTCTCAAACTTTTGACACTGTGATATGAGAGAAGAGGTACTCCACTATATGTGACCCGAGTTGGGTGAAATATTACTGTAGCATTTTGGAATAATCCCACTTCAAACTTTCTATGTAATCCAATGTAAATCGACTGAAAAAGGTGACATTTTGAATAGGATTTTCTTGCCAATTTTAGAACGTCTCAAACTTTTGACACTTGGGTATGAGAGAAGAGGTCCTCCTCTATATCTGACCCGAGTTGGGTGAAATATTACTGTAGCATTTTCAAATAATCCCACTTCAAACTTTCTATGTAATCCAATGTAAATCGACTGAAAAAGGTGACATTTTGAATAGGATTTTCTTGCCAATTCTAGAACGTCTCAAACTTTTGACACTGGGTTATGAGAGAAGAGGTCCTCCACTATATCTTACCCGAGTTGGGTGAAATATTACTGTAGCATTTTGAAATAATCCCTCTTCAAACTTTCTATGTAATCCAATGTAAAACGACTGAAAAAGATGACATTTTGAATAGGATTTTCTTGCCAATTTTAGAACGTCTCAAACTTTTGACACTGGGATATGAGAGAAGAGGTCCTCCACTATATCTGCCCTGAGTTGGGTCAAATATTACTGTAGCATTTTAAAATAATCCCTCTTCAAACTTTCTATGTAATCCTTTGTAAATCTACTGAAAAAGGTGAAATTTTGGATAGGAATTTCTTTCCTATTTTAGAAGGTGTCAAACTTTTGACACTTGGATATGACAGACGAACGAGGTTCTATTTCATATCGGTCAACATGCCACACTATGGGGCATCCTCGCTGAGAGGAAGAGCTGCTGGGAAACTGAATAGCAAATTAACCACCACTACGGGCGGAACCACGTCACGCCATAAATATGGCGCTTGTACGCCGCCCGGCCTCTTTTGCCGACTTGAGGGCACTTGCCATCCTGAGGGTGCAAGGTTCCCCGCCTGACCACGGTATTGGTCACAGAATACCAAATAACGTTGGGCGCGGTATGTAGTGGGGTACCAGGACCGCAGGTCATTGCATTAGTGTGAATCCTGTAAAAAACAAAATGCACTATTGGCTGCTGTTCTTACCAGAAGAGCAAGCTCAAGTGGGAAACGTGGAAAATAACCACGGGTAATAGAAACCCTAAATCATCACAAAATTACATACAAGGTTGCTCCGCTGCCCTGAGGACAGAGGAGGCAACTGATGCCGATGATGCTACGTCCAGGTGATAAAACCTGTTGAAAGTAAGTGATGAGGCCCAGCCCGCTGCTGCGCAAATGTCAGCAATTGTGGTGCCACGTAGTAAGGTCCAGGAGGTAGCTACGCCCCGAGTGGAGTGAGCTACCATGCCTGTGGGAGGGGATGTGTCAGAACTGCTGTACGCCATGGAACCGCCGTCTCTATGATCCAGAGGGCCGCGCGCTGTACAATAGGGCAAAGCCCTTCATAGCCCCTCCAAAACAATAAAAGGATTTTTGGTCTTCCTCACTGCACTTGTGCAGGAGATATAAGACCGTAGAGCCCGGGCGGGGCACAGTGAGTGCAGCCTGGCTTCTTCAGGGGTCTCGTGGGGAGCATGGTGAAACGGCTCCAACACCATAGACAGAGATGTACGACCGCGAGAGGGCCTTAGGCTCAAACACAAGGTTAAGAAGCAGAAAGACCGACGAGCTACTGTCACCCAACCGCATACAGGAGGGTTTTACTGACAGTGCATGCAGCTCGCTCACACGCCTCGCGGAGGCGATAGCGAGCAGGAATGCAGTCTTCAAGGTTAGACTGAGTCCATCCAGCTCGAAGGGCGGCTCAGTGAGTGGATTCAAAGCCAGTTGTAAGTCCCACGAAGGGACTAAGTTAGACCTGGGTGGGCAAAGCCACCTGGCTCCTCAGGGAAACTGGCTGGCGAGAGGGTGAGATCCCACCATCAGGCCCTCAATACGCTCATGGCTGTCAAATATGGCTGCCAGATAACACCTTAGCGTGGACTCCACTAGCCCCTCTTTGAAGAGGGACTGGAGGAATGCCAAAACGACTGAACTGTCATAATTGGGTAAACCCATTATTGTGGTACCAGCAGCTAACATCTGCCCACTTCCCAGTGTAGAGCGCCCTCGTAGATGGGGCTTTGATGCCTGAAATGTTTCCAGTACTGCTGGCCCCAGGCCCTGTGGCCACTCCCATCTAGGGGCCAAGCAGGTCATACAACTGTGGATTTGGTTGCCATAGCAGGCCTGCGGCAGCAAATCCGCTCTGGTCGGGAGGCGCGAAGGGGTGCCCACTAGCAACTCCCTAAATGAACTGCACTGTCTGGGTGCAGGCACCATTTCCCCGCTCTCAGGCCACCCCTGGACAGCCTATCGGCTTCCACATTGATTGTGCCCAGTACATGTACTGCCTTCGGGGACATACCCTAGGCCTGTGCCCACAGCAGGAGTTGACATGCTTTGCATGTCGAGTTAGAGACCAAAGCCCACCCTATTGGTTGAGGTAGGAGACCACAGTGGAATTGTCTGTCCGGACAAGAACCTGTCTGTGTCGGACCACTGGGAGGAATGGGTCAATGCCTGATGCACTGCCTCCGTTTCTGGCAGGTTGATGTGCTTCCCGACCCATGAGTGGCTCCACAACCCTTGTAGGGAATGACCCTCTCCGACCGCTCCCAGCCAGTCTTGGAGGCGTCCGTGGTGGTCGTCACTCTAGGTAACACACTGGGTAAATAGGGAGGAGTCGCCGCCTGTCCTCGTGCGGGCTTACTCCCTGTGCTGCCGCCCAACGCTGTAATGGACACGTATGCAGCAGCCCAAGTGGCACCACCTGGGCCGCTGAAGCCATCAAGCCAAGCAACCTCCGGTTAATGTTTACTGTCACCTGCTGCGCTGCAGCAAAGTGGGACAGACTGTCCATCAAAAACATGCTACCTCTCTGGGTCAGAGGGGCCTGCATGGACATTGAGACCAAAACCGGGCCCAGGAAAACCCTCTCTCTGGAGGGGCTGAGGTGGCTCTTTTCCCCTGTTCAGGGTCAGGCCCAAGCTAGCTAAGTGGGCCAGTACTGACCTTGTATCCCTTCTGGCTTGCTCCTCTGAAGGATCGCAGATTAGCCAGTCATCCAGGTAGTTCGCAATGCGAATCCCTTAGTGACAGAGTGGGATCAGCGTGTCTCCTTGCACTTCATAAAAAGTGTGTGGGGCCAGGGCTAGGCCGAAGGAGAGGACCGAGTGATCGTACCCTTTGCCTTGGAAGGAAAAGCGGAGGTACTTCCGGTGATCCCGGTGTATGGGGATATGGAAGTATACATCTGGCAGGGACACAGATGTGAACCAATCGCTGTCTCCCACCAGTAGGGGGAGACTGGAACGGCGGAGCATGTGGAAGGGCAGGCGCTTTAGGAAGCAGTTGAGCCCTCTCCGGCCGCGTGTGAACTGGAGCTTGTACCCCGACTCCAAGGTGCTGAGCACTGAAGGACATCGGGTACGTGGGCGCCATAGCAAGGTTACTGGGGGTAGCGGAGGACATATCGTGCGGAAATCCCTCCAACACACCATAGGCAGCGTAGTGTCGGCTAGCTAAGCCAACCAAGCAGAGGCCTAGTAGGCTGGCGCAGGTGGCTAGCAGTAGGCCCGAATCAGTAGCACTGAAGGGCCGCCAGAGACCGCTAAAACCTCAGGTAGCGTGTGTCCACTGACACAGAGGCTACTTCCGGCTTGTCCCTTTTCCCTTTCTTAGTAACAACAAGGAGAAAGAAAATTCAATGCCTCAACAGGACAAAATACAATCAGAAGATATCGGCATAACCCGATCTACTTCTGCAAGGAAAACCGGCAGTGAACTGCCTAACAAAAGGTAACAACTCTACCGAGTAATGGTAGCCAAACAAACAGCAACAAACCGTGATTCCGCGTTGCTGGGGAGGGAAAGCCCCAGAAAGCATACTTCGTTCAGGACGTAGCTCCGGGCAATAGGGAGAGGCAAGAAATTCTAAAGGGTACCATACAAACCAGTCTCAGCTCAAACTGAGACAAAAAAAGGCCGGATGGCGTACAAGCCCCATATTTATGGCGTGACGTGGTTCCTCCCGTAGTGGTGGTTAATTTGCTATTCAGTCTCCTCCCATACCATGCCGTATTGAACAATATGAAATAGAACCTTCTTCCTCTCTCATATCCAAGTGTCAAAAGTTTGAGACGTTTTAAAATTGGCAAGAAATTCCGATTCAAAATTCAAAGTTTTATTCAGTAGATTGACATTGAATTACATAGAAAGTTTGAAGTGGGATTATTTCAAAATGTTACAGTAATATTTCACCCAACTTGGGTCAGATATAGTGGAGGACCTCTTCTCTCATACTCAAGTGTCAACAGTTTGAGACGTTCTAAAATTGGCAAGAAAATCCTATTCAAAATGTCACCTTTTTCAGTCGATTTACATTGAATTACATAGAAATTTTGAAGTGGGATTATTTCAAAATGCTACAGTAATATTTCACCCAACTCGGGTCAGATATAGAGGAGGACCTCTTCTCTAATACCCAAGTGTCAAAAGTTTGAGACGTTCTAAAATTGGCAAGAAAATCCTATTCAAAATGTCACCTTTTTCAGTCGATTTACATTGAATTACATAGAAAGTTTGAAGTGGGATTATTTCAAAATGCTACAGTAATATTTCACCCAACTAGGGTCAGATATAGTGGAGGACCTCTTCTCTCATACCCAGGTGTCAAAACTTTGAGACGTTCTAAAATTGGCAAGAAAATCCTATTCAAAATGTCACCTTTTTCAGTCGTTTTACATTGGATTACATAGAAAGTTTGAAGTGGGATTATTTCAAAATGCTACAGTAATATTTCACCCAACTAGGGTCAGATATAGTGGAGGACCTCTTCTCTCATACCCAGGTGTCAAAACTTTGAGACGTTCTAAAATTGGCAAGAAAATCCTATTCAAAATGTCACCTTTTTCAGTCGTTTTACATTGGATTACATAGAAAGTTTGAAGTGGGATTATTTCAAAATGCTACAGTAATATTTCACCCAACTAGGGTCAGATATAGTGGAGGACCTCTTCTCTCATACCCAGGTGTCAAAACTTTGAGACGTTCTGAAATTGGCAAGAAAATCCTATTCAAAATGTCACCTTTTTCAGTCGTTTTACATTGGATTACATAGAAAGTTTGAAGTGGGATTATTTCAAAATGCTACAGTAATATTTCACCCAACTCGGGTCAGATATAGAGGAGGACGTCTTCTCTCATACCCAAGTGTCAAAAGTTTGAGACCTTCTAAAATTGGCAAGAAAATCCTATTCAAAATGTCATCTTTTTCAGTCGTTTTACATTGGATTACATAGAAAGTTTGAAGTGGGATTATTTAAAAATGCTACAGTAATATTTGACCCAACTCGGGTCAGATATAGTGGAGTACCTCTTCTCTCATACTCAAGTGTCAACAGTTTGAGACGTTCTAAAATTGGCAAGAAAATCCTATTCAAAATGTCACCTTTTTCAGTCGATTTACATTGAATTACATAGAAATTTTGAAGTGGGATTATTTCAAAATGCTACAGTAATATTTCACCCAACTCGGGTCAGATATAGAGGAGGACCTCTTCTCTAATACCCAAGTGTCAAAAGTTTGAGACGTTCTAAAATTGGCAAGAAAATCCTATTCAAAATGTCACCTTTTTCAGTCGATTTACATTGAATTACATAGAAAGTTTGAAGTGGGATTATTTCAAAATGCTACAGTAATATTTCACCCAACTTGGGTCAGATATAGTGGAGGACCTCTTCTCTCATACCCAAGTGTCAACAGTTTGAGACGTTCTAAAATTGGCAAGAAAATCCTATTCAAAATGTCACCTTTTTCAGTCGATTTACATTGAATTACATAGAAACTTTGAAGTGGGATTATTTCAAAATGCTACAGTAATATTTCACCCAACTCGGGTCAGATATAGAGTAGGACCTCTTCTCTAATACCCAAGTGTCAAAAGTTTGAGACGTTCTAAAATTGGCAAGAAAATCCTATTCAAAATGTCACCTTTTTCAGTCGTTTTACATTGGATTACATAGAAAGTTTGAAGTGGGATTATTTCAAAATGCTACAGTAATATTTCACCCAACTAGGGTCAGATATAGTGGAGGACCTCTTCTCTCATACCCAGGTGTCAAAACTTTGAGACGTTCTAAAATTGGCAAGAAAATCCTATTCAAAATGTCACCTTTTTCAGTCGTTTTACATTGGATTACATAGAAAGTTTGAAGTGGGATTATTTCAAAATGCTACAGTAATATTTCACCCAACTAGGGTCAGATATAGTGGAGGACCTCTTCTCTCATACCCAGGTGTCAAAACTTTGAGACGTTCTAAAATTGGCAAGAAAATCCTATTCAAAATGTCACCTTTTTCAGTCGTTTTACATTGGATTACATAGAAAGTTTGAAGTGGGATTATTTCAAAATGCTACAGTAATATTTCACCCAACTAGGGTCAGATATAGTGGAGGACCTCTTCTCTCATACCCAGGTGTCAAAACTTTGAGACGTTCTAAAATTGGCAAGAAAATCCTATTCAAAATGTCACCTTTTTCAGTCGTTTTACATTGGATTACATAGAAAGTTTGAAGTGGGATTATTTCAAAATGCTACAGTAATATTTCACCCAACTCGGGTCAGATATAGAGGAGGACGTCTTCTCTCATACCCACGTGTCAAAAGTTTGAGACCTTCTAAAATTGGCAAGAAAATCCTATTCAAAATGTCATCTTTTTCAGTCGTTTTACATTGGATTACATAGAAAGTTTGAAGTGGGATTATTTCAAAATGCTACAGTAATATTTCACCCAACTCGGGTCAGATATAGAGGAGGACCTCTTCTCTCATACCCAAGTGTCAAACGTTTGAGACCTTCTAAAATTGGCAAGAAAATCCTATTCAAAATGTCATCTTTTTCAGTCGTTTTACATTGGATTACATAGAAAGTTTGAAGTGGGATTATTTAAAAATGCTACAGTAATATTTGACCCAACTCGGGTCAGATATAGTGGAGTACCTCTTCTCTCATACCCAAGTGTCAAAAGTTTGAGACGTTCTAAAATTGGCAAGAAAATCCTATTCAAAATGTCATCTTTTTCGGTCGTTTTACATTGGATTACATAGAAAGTTTGAAGTGGGATTATTTCAAAATGCTACAGTAATATTTCACCCAACTCGGGTCGGATATAGTGGAGGACCTCTTCTCTCATACCCCAGTGTCAAAAGTTTGAGACGTTCTAAAATTGGCAAGAAAATCCTATTCAAAATGTCATCTTTTTCAGTCGTTTTACATTGGATTACATAGAAAGTTTGACGTGGGATTATTTCAAAATGCTACAGTAATATTTCACCCAACTCGGGTCAGATATAGTGGAGGACCTCTTCTCTCATACCCAAGTGTCAAAAGTTTGAGACGTTCTAAAATTGGCAAGAAAATCCTATTCAAAATGTCATATTTTTCAGTCGTTTTACATTGGATTACATAGAAAGTTTGAAGTGGGATTATTTCAAAATGCTACAGTAATATTTCGCCCAACTCGGGTCAGATATAGTGGAGGACGTCTTCTCTCATACCCCAGTGTCAAAAGTTTGAGACGTTCTAAAATTGGCAAGAAAATCCTATTCAAAATGTCACCTTTTTCAGTTGTTTTACATTGGATTACATAGAAAGTTTGAAGTGGGATTATTTCAAAATGCTACAGTAATATTTCACCCAACTCGGGTCAGATATAGTGGAGGACCTCTTCTCTCATACCCAAGTGTCAACAGTTTGAGACGTTCTAAAATTGGCAAGAAAATCCTATTCAAAATGTCATCTTTTTCAGTCGTTTTACATTGGATTACATAGAAAGTTTGAAGTGGGATTATTTAAAAATGCTACAGTAATATTTGACCCAACTCGGGTCAGATATAGTGGAGTACCTCTTCTCTCATACCCAAGTGTCAAAAGTTTGAGACGTTCTAAAATTGGCAAGAAAATCCTATTCAAAATGTCATCTTTTTCGGTCGTTTTACATTGGATTACATAGAAAGTTTGAAGTGGGATTATTTCAAAATGCTACAGTAATATTTCACCCAACTCGGGTCGGATATAGTGGAGGACCTCTTCTCTCATACCCCAGTGTCAAAAGTTTGAGACGTTCTAAAATTGGCAAGAAAATCCTATTCAAAATGTCATCTTTTTCAGTCGTTTTACATTGGATTACATAGAAAGTTTGACGTGGGATTATTTCAAAATGCTACAGTAATATTTCACCCAACTCGGGTCAGATATAGTGGAGGACCTCTTCTCTCATACCCAAGTGTCAAAAGTTTGAGACGTTCTAAAATTGGCAAGAAAATCCTATTCAAAATGTCATATTTTTCAGTCGTTTTACATTGGATTACATAGAAAGTTTGAAGTGGGATTATTTCAAAATGCTACAGTAATATTTCGCCCAACTCGGGTCAGATATAGTGGAGGACGTCTTCTCTCATACCCCAGTGTCAAAAGTTTGAGACGTTCTAAAATTGGCAAGAAAATCCTATTCAAAATGTCACCTTTTTCAGTTGTTTTACATTGGATTACATAGAAAGTTTGAAGTGGGATTATTTCAAAATGCTACAGTAATATTTCACCCAACTCGGGTCAGATATAGTGGAGGACCTCTTCTCTCATACCCAAGTGTCAACAGTTTGAGACGTTCTAAAATTGGCAAGAAAATCCTATTCAAAATGTCACCTTTTTCAGTCGATTTACATTGAATTACATAGAAAGTTTGAAGTGGGATTATTTCAAAATGCTACAGTAATATTTCACCCAACTCGGGTCAGATATAGATGAGGACCTCTTCTCTCATACCCAAGTGTCAAAAGTTTGAGACGTTCTAAAATTGGCAAGAAAAGCCTATTCAAAATGTCACCTTTTTCAGTCGTTTTACATTGGATTACATAGAAAGTTTGAAGTGGGATTATTTCAAAATGCTACAGTAATATTTCACCCAACTCGGGTCAGATATAGTGGAGGACCTCTTCTCTCATACCCCAGTGTCAAAAGTTTGAGATGTTCTAAAATTGGCAAGAAAATCCTATTCAAAATGTCATCTTTTTCAGTCATTTTACATTGGATTACATAGAAAGTTTGAAGTGGGATTATTTCAAAATGCTACAGTAATATTTCACCCAACTCGGGTCAGATATAGTGGAGGACCTCTTCTCTCATAGCCCAGTGTCAAGAGTTTGAGACGTTCTAAAATTGGCAAGAAAATCCTATTCAAAATGTCACCTTTTTCAGTCGTTTTACATTGGATTACATAGAAAGTTTGAAGTGGGATTATTTCAAAATGCTACAGTAATATTTCACCCAACTCGGGTCAGATATAGTGGAGGATCTCTTCTCTCATACCCAGGTGTCAAAACTTTGAGACGTTCTAAAATTGGCAAGAAAATCCTATTCAAAATGTCATCTTTTTCAGTCGTTTTACATTGGATTACATAGAAAGTTTGACGTGGGATTATTTCAAAATGCTACAGTAATATTTCACCCAACTCGGGTCAGATATAGTGGAGGACCTCTTCTCTCATACCCAAGTGTCAAAAGTTTGAGACGTTCTAAAATTGGCAAGAAAATCCTATTCAAAATGTCATATTTTTCAGTCGTTTTACATTGGATTACATAGAAAGTTTGAAGTGGGATTATTTCAAAATGCTACAGTAATATTTCACCCAACTCGGGTCAGATATAGTGGAGGACGTCTTCTCTCATACCCCAGTGTCAAAAGTTTGAGACATTCTAAAATTGGCAAGAAAAGCCTATTCAAAATGTCACCTTTTTCAGTTGTTTTACATTGGATTACATAGAAAGTTTGAAGTGGGATTATTTCAAAATGCTACAGTAATATTTCACCCAACTCGGGTCAGATATAGTGGAGGACCTCTTCTCTCATACCCAAGTGTCAACAGTTTGAGACGTTCTAAAATTGGCAAGAAAATCCTATTCACAATGTCACCTTTTTCAGTCGATTTACATTGAATTACATAGAAAGTTTGAAGTGGGATTATTTCAAAATGCTACAGTAATATTTCACCCAACTCGGGTCAGATATAGAGGAGGACCTCTTCTCTAATACCCAAGTGTCAAAAGTTTGAGACGTTCTAAAATTGGCAAGAAAATCCTATTCAAAATGTCACCTTTTTCAGTCGTTTTACATTGGATTACATAGAAAGTTTGAAGTGGGATTATTTCAAAATGCTACAGTAATATTTCACCCAACTCGGGTCAGATATAGTGGAGGACCTCTTCTCTCATACCCAGGTGTCAAAAGTTTGAGACGTTCTAAAATTGGCAAGAAAATCCTATTCAAAATGTCATATTTTTCAGTCGTTTTACATTGGATTACATAGAAAGTTTGAAGTGGGATTATTTCAAAATGCTACAGTAATATTTCACCCAACTCGGGTCAGATATAGTGGAGGACGTCTTCTCTCATACCCAGGTGTCAAAAGTTTGAGACGTTCTAAAATTGGCAAGAAAATCCTATTCAAAATGTCATATTTTTCAGTCGTTTTACATTGGATTACATAGAAAGTTTGAAGTGGGATTATTTCAAAATGCTACAGTAATATTTCACCCAACTCGGGTCAGATATAGTGGAGGACCTCTTCTCTCATACCCAGGTGTCAAAAGTTTGAGACATTCTAAAATTGGCAAGAAAATCCTATTCAAAATGTCACCTTTTTCAGTTGTTTTACATTGGATTACATAGAAAGTTTGAAGTGGGATTATTTCAAAATGCTACAGTAATATTTCACCCAACTCGGGTCAGATATAGTGGAGGACCTCTTCTCTCATACCCAAGTGTCAACAGTTTGAGACGTTCTAAAATTGGCAAGAAAATCCTATTCAAAATGTCACCTTTTTCAGTCGATTTACATTGAATTACATAGAAAGTTTGAAGTGGGATTATTTCAAAATGCTACAGTAATATTTCACCCAACTCGGGTCAGATATAGAGGAGGACCTCTTCTCTAATACCCAAGTGTCAAAAGTTTGAGACGTTCTAAAATTGGCAAGAAAATCCTATTCAAAATGTGACCTTTTTCAGTCGTTTTACATTGGATTACATAGAAAGTTTGAAGTGGGATTATTTCAAAATGCTACAGTAATATTTCACCCAACTCGGGTCAGATATAGTGGAGGACGTCTTCTCTCATACCCCAGTGTCAAAAGTTTGAGACGTTCTAAAATTGGCAAGAAAATCCTATTCAAAATGTCACCTTTTTCAGTTGTTTTACATTGGATTACATAGAAAGTTTGAAGTGGGATTATTTCAAAATGCTACAGTAATATTTCACCCAACTCGGGTCAGATATAGTGGAGGACCTCTTCTCTCATACCCAAGTGTCAACAGTTTGAGACGTTCTAAAATTGGCAAGAAAATCCTATTCAAAATGTCACCTTTTTCAGTCGATTTACATTGAATTACATAGAAAGTTTGAAGTGGGATTATTTCAAAATGCTACAGTAATATTTCACCCAACTCGGGTCAGATATAGAGGAGGACCTCTTCTCTAATACCCAAGTGTCAAAAGTTTGAGACGTTCTAAAATTGGCAAGAAAATCCTATTCAAAATGTGACCTTTTTCAGTCGTTTTACATTGGATTACATAGAAAGTTTGAAGTGGGATTATTTCAAAATGCTACAGTAATATTTCACCCAACTCGGGTCAGATATAGTGGAGGACCTCTTCTCTCATACCCAGGTGTCAAAACTTTGAGACGTTCTAAAATTGGCAAGAAAATCCTATTCAAAATTTCACCTTTTTCAGTAATTTACATTGGTGGACATAGGAAGTTTGGAGTGCGATTATTTCAAAACAGTGCAGTATCCAAAATAAATAAATAAATATATATATATATATATATATACGTATATATATATATATATATATATATATATATATATATATATATATATGTATGTATGTATACACACACACAATTAGGCTATCATTATGTTGAGCCAATTAGATTTTGCGGAGAAAAAAGCGGAAGGATGACCGTGAAACCATACAATCGCTTTTCGCGACCGATTTAAGGTGGACCGGCAATTCCGAATCGGGAGCTGCGAATCGGGAGCCAACTTCAGCGTCGTAGACAAGCCTATGTTTGAATATGCGGCTGTAGCTATTTTTAATGGTTCATGGATTTTCGTCCATTTGTTTATAGCCTATCTAAGCTTATCAGTTAACCGATAATAACCAATTAATGAGGGTCGACTATCAGTTCGAAAAAATAGCCCAAATTTGCATCCCTACTTTAAACCCCCGTATGATACACTTACTTCCGGGGTTTCGCTGAGTACATTCGGGTGCACACTTTTCAAGAAGTACACAAACTTTTTGGTTGCATAAATATGACATGAAGCTTCATTTTTTTTTTAATGAGGCGCAGCTTCACTGATGTTTTCCTACAAATACAACAAAAACAACATGTGACATGGTCGCGGAAGGGTGGGTCGCAGGGTTTCCAGATCTTGCAAGACTTTCCAGCCAAATGGTGACTCAAAACTAGCCCAAAATATATTTTTAACCGAAACCAGCATATTTTATATAGACATCATCATATTTTTACTTTTTAAAATAAGTGCGTGCTGTGCGACTTTTCATTTGTACCCGTGACTGCACTTTGAAAGTAGCCCAATTTAGCTGTAAAACCGTGGACATAGCAACACTGGTGGGACGTCGTACAACATGCTTATGATACTTCCACAGTACGGTTGGAAAACAGTATGCCGGATATTTTTCGCGGACTGCACGTTGCTTGCTACACAGTACACTTTAAACAGCACACTTCTGCCAGTGTACTGTACGCAGGAGACAGGGTGCAGTAGATTCGGACACAGCCACTCACTCACTTACTCTGCAAACATGGCTGACATTTCCTGACAGAACATTGCTTCGCGCACGTCATGCATGATGCATCATTTCCGAAGAAACACATTTTTTCATCACGAATAACTGAATACATTTGTAAATATTTTATTGTTTTCATGAGAGCTGGATTATTTCTCATTCTTTTAGATAAAAAAATCACAAATTTTAAAAGACTGGATTTTTTTCACTTTTTAAGGTCTAGGGTAAGCTTTTTTCATGATTTCCAATTAAACACATTTTTCAACATGAATACCTTTTAACACATTTCCATGTTACTGTTTTCACGATATCTGGATTATTTCCCATTCAGGTTCGAATGGTCCCATTCAAATTTAATAAGACTGGATTTTTTCATGGGGGCAGCATGATGGTGCAGTGGTTAGCACTGTTACCTCACAGCAAGAAGGTACCAAGTTTGAATCCCGGCCCGTGTCTGTGTGGGTTTCCTCTGGGTACTCCGGTTTCCTCCCACAGTCCAAAGACATTTTATTACACAAGCAAATCAATACAAATCAAATGTGGTACACTCGACCCACAACCATTCATCACACATCACCAATTACAATTCATCAAACCCTCAATCAAATACCGTACTTTATAATACAAATCAATACAAATCAGTTAACAGGAAACAAAATCACATGTAAGGACAAGCACTTCACAATACATGAAAGAATATATAACACAGCACCGTCCCCCCCTAGTGGAAGCCTGCCAGTATAACCTTCCACAGTTCCTTTGCAGCGTGGTACCCCCACCATTCCTCCTCCACCCGGAACCGCAACCCAAGCTCAATTCTCACCTACGCTACAATTCCCTTACCCCTCACAACCGTGTTAGCTCGAATGTTAGCACAACAAGCGTCCCACAACCCTTTCTTTATCAATCACAGAACTAAAGAGACAAGGACCCAATCCTTGAAACCCATCTTCTGCCAGCCCTGCCCCCACAACATCCCTTTTGCAGTTAATCCCCGCAAAACAACAAAATGCATCTGAGCCTATGCCCACACCTCCTGGGCAAATGGACAGGACCAAAATACATGCGCTACCATCTCAACGCTGAAACAAAGACTTCTTGGACAGAACTTGTCCCGAGTGATGCCATGCCTATACAGGGTGTCCCTCACAGTCAGCCTGCCAAGAACCACAAGCTAGTTTAAGTCCTTCAGTCTATTCCCGAAACCTTTAGGTTGCACTCGTGTCCATACTTCCCTGGCCACACTAATATACATCACAGGCCCCAACTTTACTCTCAACACCCCATAAAGCCTTTGCGCCACAGCCAGAGCTGGATCCAAACATTCGGCATGCCTGGACCACATGCGAGCATACCGATAGTGCCGGGGCATCGTCTCTGCCTTTGGGACAGCATTGTCCCACGCGCCCAACAATTTCATTGCAGCACCAAAACAAAAACGAATGCAAAACTGAAACTTATGTTCAAATGGGCAAACTAAAGCGGCACACATATTACAAAAGAACAAAATGTCAAACTTTAAAGAGAAACGAGGGACGTCACGCCCCCCATCCTCCACTGCCTGGTACATGAGTACCCTCTGCACGCACTCACTGACAAATAAAATGAAACACTGTCCTCGACAAACTCTTGTGTAGCCGAGGCGGGAAAGGAAAAATATAACTTAAAAACATCAGAGAGGATAAAACGTCCACCTTCAACATCACCACTTTGCCAGTCAACGACAACGCCCGTAGCTGCCACAAGCCCAGTTCTGTCCTGATCTTCACTATCCTTTTTGACCAGTTAATTGTACGCTGTCCCCAACTAAAAAATCAACTCCTAGTAACCTCAGGGGGCCCTCACATAAGGCCATACCCCCCAAGGAGTCTCTCCTCCTTTCCCAAGAACCAAAATATTTCACCCCAAATTCAAGGCAGAACCAGATGCCTTGGAAAAGTCAATAATCACCCCCAAGGCCACATCCACACTCCGATCAGAGACTAAAAATAAGGACATGTCGTCGGCGTAGAGGGAGAGCTTCAAAGAAGCCCTGCCCCCAGCCAGCAACCACAAGCCTTCTACCCAGGAATTTGCTCACAGAGCAGCAGCCAATGGCTCTACAAACAGAACATAAAGGAGAGGGGACAGCACAGCCGTGCCGCACCCCCCTCGTCTGTACAATAAAATCCCCTAAATGGCAGTTGATTTTGACCCTGCTACCTACCCCCGTGTACAATATGCATAGCCACCACAAAAAGTTAGACCCAAAACTCAGATGTTCCAAGACGTGAAATAAGAAGGCATGACTAACGCGATCAAAGGCCACAAGCTGTAGATTGAAAAATACTTACCTGCCCTCCACTCCGCAGGTCTGGCCCTCATGGACCACATGCGGCATGGCGACACCAAGCCTAGCTGCCAGAACTCTAGCTATTAGCTTGTAGTAGACCCCTAACAATGTCAGGGACCACCAGTTGCTCAGAGCCTCAGGGTCCCCCTTTTTAAGCAAAAGGGACACCACTCCCTCCTTCATTGAGAGGCTCAATTCCCCGGCAAGAAAGATTGAATTGATAACCTTTAAAAAATCAGGGCCCAACACATGCCAGAATTCCACATAAAATTCCTTGGGCATCCCATCCCTCCCAGGAACCCTGCGATCTTTCATTCCTCTCAGGGCTGCCGTGAGCTCTTCCAATGAGATGGGGAGCTCAAGAACAGCCCTGACCGCTTCTGGCACACTTTAAAAAAGGTAAGGAAATGTTCTGTCCACCTCCTGCTCGCCGAATAGGCACCTGTAAAATGGTCCAGCATGTCAAGCACATCAGTGTTCAACACCCCGTCCTCCCCCCTTAACCAAAGTATCACAGACTTTGCCGTGGCCGCCTTCACCGATTTAAAGAAAAATGCGCTGCATTTTCTCATCCTGCTCAAAAGTGAACTTTTGTGTTTTAAACGGGGCGGCAGTGTAGTATAACGGTTAAGGAACTGGACTTGTAACCGAAAGGTTGCAGGTTCGATTCCCAGGTAGGACACTGCCGTTGTACCCTTGAGCAAGGTACTTAAACTGAATTGCTTCAGTATATATCAGCTGTATGAATGGATAAATGTAATAAGATGTAATAAGAAGTTGTGTAAGTCGCTCTGGATAAGAGCACATGCCTGTAATGTAATGTAATGGAGCGATCTTGCCCGGGCCTCACACCAGTGCCTCTGCCACAGCATCAACCGCTCCACCTCCCCGAATTAAACTCTCCCCCCTTATTCCATTCCCCATACAGACTCTGCAGCTGCCTTTGCACCGCATGAAATGAGCCCATCTCTCTCTGCCCCTTCCACCTACCGTACCTCCTCGCAAATACCCAAAATCTTGTCTTCACCCCCTCCTCCCAATCCAACAAAGAACAAAGAACATAGATATGGGTGCAACCTAACCCACCCCTTATACAGATCAACAAACTAAGTTTTAAAATCCTGATCCAAAATAGCCCGTGTTCAATTTCCAATACCCCTTCCCAAACACCACAACAGAAATATCAACACCAACTGAAAGCACTAAATGATCCGTAAACCAAACTAGAGACACCCCCGCTGAAGTAACCCCCTGGCCCTTTGGCAGAAATATGTAGTCAATGTGGCTCCTGCTCCTTCTCAAATTTCCCCAAGTAAAACCCACATCCTGAGAGTGGAGCGCGCGAAAGGAATCAAACAAATTAAAACTGTTTAATAAGGTTTTAATAAAGGCCTCAAACTAGAATCACCCCCCTTGTCCAACGAAACATTGAAGTCCCCCCCAAAAATCAAGAACCTCATTGTACACAATACAGTGTCTAAAGAATAATCTCCTTCCTTCCACAGGGGTCAGAAGAAGCATAAACATTGACCACTCTAGATTTCACTCCCCTCCGATCAAAATCAACTAATAACACCCTCACCTGAACAAATGAAAAACTATTTTAAAATCCCTCCCCTCAAACAAGATTCCCACACCAGTAGAGTGCACTCCACCAACCCCCCACCTAGCTTCACCCCTCCCCCACTCCTTTGAGAAGCCCTTGACATCCTCCCCATCCCTTAAATGCACTCCCTGTATCAAACACAAATCAAAATACAGTGTACAAAGGAATGCAAAAACTCCTCCCCTTTTAACTTTGTCCTGCAGCCCATGAACATTGACAGTTCTGATGTTGAAAAGAACCATAGAAAGGTTATTGAAAAACCAAAGCAATAAGAAAGCAAATGACCATAGACAAGGTACAGAAAAAAAGAACCCCAAACACATATACAGAAGCACAAAAATAAATCCACTGCAGCTCATTTTTCTCCCTCCTTCCCCCATCCGCTGACATTTGCTACGTCTGGAGCCGTCCCCATCACCTCCACCAGCCCCTTGACGTCCCAACCCAAGGGGCTTAATTGTGCCCCCCTCCTCCATATCCATCCCCACCTCCACCCCAGAATAGTCCCCCTCTGAGGGCCCTGTCACCGTCAGCTGATGGTCTGCCTTCAGGAGCTTGTGGTGATCAGAGCCCCCAGACAAAGACCTCTTCCTTACTGCCACCTTCGCCCATTCAGTCACTGGCCTCTCCTCAGAAGATGGACAGTCCCCCCAGGACATCGGTGTCTCCATGTCCGCTGATGTCAGCATCGCCACCCCCTCAGCTGCCAAGGAAAGATCCAGAGAATGGAGCTCAGCCAATGGGGAGTAAAGCTCCTGCGAGCCCACGGATTCTGAAGCCATCTCTGGAACAATATTGTGTTGGGTTGTACAGTGGGTGCACATTGTTTTCACGGGTATCTATACTACGTTTGTGTGCTTTGTCAAGCAGTGCCCTCACCCACTATGGTTACATACACAGTGCTCACCGGATTTATTAGTGACAAGGCCTGAGACTCAGGCTGTTTGTTACACCACAAATGCAGTGTGCAGCCAATAGGAGAGGAGGAAAAGACATGAATGAGAGAGGCGTATCTGTGTGTGTAGCTTTACTGAAAGGCGAATAAATAGCAGTTTCTGACAGTTTGCAGATGCCCATTTGTAGATTATTTCCATTCACTTTAGTAAGCCCCAAAAATTCTGGTTCAACATGTCCAAATTAATAGAAGTTTTTTTCTTTTTCAATAGCATTGGAGTATGTTCCGTTCTATGACCAATGATCTGCATTCTGGTGCTGGACACATACTGCAAAGTAATTTGAGATAGCATAAGTTCAGTTTCTAAACATTTCATGTTTTCTCAAGATGTGTCTAGTGATATGATCGCACTATTCTGGAATGTGACCTATAAATGGCTTGCACATTAACCAAGTAACTGGACACAAGAGAACAAGAAACTTGTTTCTTCTCTCAAGAAAAATATAGACAAGAGAGGAACAGAGCACCCCTGTCAGACTGGTCTAGTCAGGTATCCCATAATTGTTACAGAACTGGGCTTGAACTCAAAGGTTGTGGGTTCCATTCCTAGCTGGGGCACTGCTGTTATACCCTTGAGAAAGGTACTTAACCTGGACAGCCTCAGCAAAAATATCCAGCTGTATAAATGGATTGTTTGTAAAAAATGTAATCTATGAAAGTCGCTCTAAAAGCCAAATTGTAATACGTAAAATGTAAAGGGTGGAGTCAAAATAAAATATCCAGGGCAACCCTCCAGCTGTGGTGTATCCATACCCTGTGCTAGAGCAACAGAACCTAGGGTAGTGCATGGGTACGGCTTTATTCTTTAGCAGGAGTTTCAGCATGGTGAGAGGATACTGGACGGTCTAATTATGCAGGAGAAGGAGTCTGCAATGAGTGTGTGTGGTCTAAGTGCCCTGGGGTGGAGCCAGTACTCTGGTCTCTAAAACAACCTTTCTCCCAATGCAGCTTCTTTATCCTTTGGGATGGTTTTCAGCAGGACCCGAGGATATGACCAGCGGATCCAACGTTCTGTGGAACAGCGGTATGAGAGGCATCATCTCTCAGCAGGTCACAGGATCTCAGGTGGTATATTGCTGCTGCACATTTGAGCAGGATGCCTTCATTTGAATTATTTTACTACAAGATGGAAAAATTAATGTTATGCAAGCTATGCCCTCGATAAGCAAACTTACTGAACTGTTTATCTTGGATATACAGAATGATAGGTAACCCAGGATGCCACGGTCATATACAGAAACATGGGATAATACATGGAAGACAAAAATATTTATTTGTATTTTTTACAAGTCAATTTTTATCATTCCAGGAATAGATTTCAATAATTAAGACAATTTATTTTTTTATTATAAACCACTGCATTTTTTATTAAAAAGGGAAAACTGGAAGAAAAAAAAAAAACCCAATATAAAAGCGCCATGAATGTAAACCGCACTTTATCTAGTTACAGGGTCCCTCTGTTTATAAAAAAAAAAAAAACACACACACATTAGTCTCTGCAGTATTGCAGTTCATGATGCTAAAAAGTCTTGACTTACATGAGCGAGGAAGAGAAAAAGAGAAAAAACCCAGTTAGCCCAACTCGAAGAGCTGATGAAGGAGCCGGCAAGGCGTGCTGATGTGATGCCTTGCTATGTTGAATTTGAGCCAGCATGCCCAGTGCAGGACCCCGGGTGCTACGCTGAACATTAACCTTTGTTCCAGCAGGTCTCCTGTGAAATCGTGATTGGTGTGCAATTAGCTTTACTCGTTAGCCCATGACCTTACAGCGGAACGCTGTAATTCCAGCAAATCATCTCACACACGCAGGTGGAGGCTCCAGGAAGTGGCGATTCAAGCCAAATCAGTAAGTGACCTCTAACACAATGCTGGCTAAAATTCTCGAACTGACCAGATTGCAGGAAAACAAACTGGAAGGTCTTTGTTGAAGCTCTATAGAGAGCATCTGGGGTGGAGACCAATGTTCTATTAATGGCTTGTCAAAGGGCAATCAATTAGCAATTCAGATGGAACAAAACCTAGCATACACACAGGTACCCCAGGACCAGGGGTGGGAAATTGGTCCAATAAGGCTGGCTAGATTTAAAAAGGGACTACATGCCCTATACAAATAATAATAAACAAAAAATAATTTAAATAAAAGTGCCTACAAAAAACACCATATTTTGGAGCTCTTTTCATAAAACGCAAGGCAAATTAGGGTGCTGGGGAGACCTCCCTCCCATTCCTTAAAAGAGAAATATAATAACAACAATAATCATAGTAGTAACAACAATAATGTTAATCTTCATCCAAGGATTCACAGATGCAGTTTATTGAGTTTGTCCCTCCTGACAGTCCGAAGCAGCTCACGGTGATGCTCTGCCCTCCGCTGTCTCAAAGCTTCCTGTGAGGGCCTGAGTACACCTACTCTCCTCCTCCCTTTTCCTGCGCTCCACCACCCAATCTACGAACGTGTCGAATAGGCTGGGCCAGGCCTCGTCCTCGCTGTAGTTGCTCAGGTCGGGCCCGATCACCTGAGTGAAATTTAGGAACATGTTCCACGTGTCGCGGGAGATGCCCTTCACGCCGGACGGGTTCTCTGTCAGGAAGTCCAGCCAGCACTCCAGGATGGCGGGTGAGTCCTGGGTGAAGACCAAGCGCCAGAGCGCTATGGCGATGTCCCGGTGGAGGGAGCGCTGGCCCTCCTCTGAGTCCAGACCGAACTGGAAGGTAAAGCGGTACAGGTCCTTGAAGTTGTCCTCGGTCCGTGCCTCCAGCAGCATGCAGGGGAACCGGGCACAGATTCCCTCCAGGCTGTCAGCTCTCAGTGCCTTACAGCCCTCTACAAACTCCTTCCTGCAGGGGGCGGTGTAGAGAGACAGGAGGAGAAAGGCAAAGACAGAGTAAGGGCAAATGGGGGAGAAAGAAATGGAGATAGGAGGAGAAGCGAATGAGAGCAAAACAGAAAGATAGTAAATGTAAGAGACAAAGAGGGTAGGGGTGGAGGGGGAGTGGGGGAATGTGGGTGTTATTGGGACTTTCCAAGTCACAGGGGGTTTCCTAATATAGTGCATAATTCACAGAAAGAAGCACAAGAAAGCTTCTGGGAAAGCTGGGTTGGAGCTGATGGCATCATATGTTGCTACAGGAGAAGCAGAAAACACCAGTGCAATTTCAGCCCTATTTAACACCACACGCCTGAGAAGTCAGCACCACGAAGAAAAGAAACAATCGGTGCTCGTTTAAGTAATGCTTATAAAGAGGTGCGCCAACAATCAAATGCCCCCAGACACATCCAGTCTGCTCTGTTAAGTGTGGTTATCCCTTTGATTTGAATTCATCCCTGTTCATTATATTCAGACCATGAATTATTACAAATATCTTACGAGCAAATATGACCACACCTATGAAAATGCATGTGTGTGACGGAAGAATTCATTTGGACTTTTATAATATGGATTTTCGCTGGATAACACAATATAGCTAGGCTAGACACTTTTAAGAAATTAATTTAAAATGACAATAATTGATCACTAGTTGCAGTCCGGGATGCTGACTGATCAACCAGCCTTCCTAGCAGTGCCAATATTCATAGTATCCAGACACTACAGAAGAGAATGTTGATAGGCTACATCATTTTAGTATAATTTTAATATTTAAACATTGTAAGCAGGCAAAAAAGAGACCTAAAGGCATATTGAACATAATATTGTATAACTACCTGGTGCCGATATGAGTTGTAATATTACGTCTCATATCTGGGCCAGGTAGAGCTACAATATTATGTTCTAACAAAGTTCAGTATGCCTTTAATTTAGCTTCCTCGGCTAAATATCCAGATCTTCAGTGGACAGTCCACTTAGAGTGGAGACGTGGGCATGGTTGTTTTAAGGGGCTTAGGTTCTGGAAGCAAAAACTCCATTCACTTTTTACATTGTGAGGCACTGTTTAAGCATGTCCCAACCCTGGATGGGCATGAAACTCCCCCGGTTGAATCATCACCTAAACAAATTAGCAATACCGTTGAAAAAATTTCAGTTAATTGAAAAAAGGTACAAGACTACATAACAATTTTACAAAACTACCATTCCCGATGATGACAATTAGGAATCATCCACTCACAGCAATACATTTTCTGTACGTCCGCCATTTTGTCAAGGTCTATCGATCACTGAAATGCACAGCTAGTTGGCTAGCTATGAACATAATATGCATTGCCTGCTCAGCTGGCATATCGAATTTGGGATTTTAAAATGAGGTATTGGGGACAAATTGTGAGAAATTTGTATGGGACTAAATTGAAAATGGGGGGGAATTAATTCAGGCATCTGGCACCATTGAGACGGAGCTGAAGCTCTAATCTAGCAGCTGGTGACATGCAATGTTTGCTTTGATTAACAGTATACCGTTACAGACTCAGACCTTTCAAGCGCAATAGGAACTTTCAACAGTCCTAGTGATTCAGAAAGGAATTGATGTCAGTCTCTTGATTGGAAGAGTTATTTGGACAGATTCACCCCTCCACCGGCAGCTCACTCACCTTGTAAACTTGCACATGGTGGCAGCCTGGAACTTCCAGGCCAACACGAGCACGCGGAATTCAGCGGGGTCCACGCAAAGGTCATTGCAGAAGCGCTCCATGCCCTCTTCCAAGATGGCGTCATCCAGCTCGTCCTTGTAGCAGCCGAAGAGCACCTCTATGCGCGGCACAGAAAACTCCTCCCCATCCGGTGCCGACTCCTTCCGCGACTCCTCCAGGTGTGACGGGGTTGTCCTGCTCTCCTCCTCCATCTTCTTGGTGCCGTTGGCCAGCAGGTCTATGGCTGATTTAGTGCACACCGGCCCTGCGTCCTCCTTGTAGACTCCTCCCCCAGCCCCTCCTATTACTCCGCCCTTCTTGCAGTGGGCCTTGCCACTGGGGTCCTTGTCTCCGTTTTTGCTGCCTAGGGAGGATGACGGGTTCTTGCACTTGGTGACGCACTGGCCCATGTCTGTCTCAGTCTCTCTCGCCCTCCTCCTCCCCGCCAAACCTGCCGTGCCTCAGGTCCAGCCGGCCCCGCCCTGCTGTCGATGCTGCTGCCCTGCTCGTGCCGTGCGCCTCAACATTCCATCAGGTGCTGCAGAGAGACCAGTTGAGTCAACACAGACCACTATAAAAGGACAAGGAAAGCTGGTATCATTCGCTGGGAAAAGCTCCATCGTTTTCCACACACCCACCAGCATACAGTCAAGCCGGAAAGTCTGCACACCCCTTTCACCTTCTCCACGTTTTATTACGTTAGACATATTCTACAATAGATTGAGTTCATTTTTTGTCTCATAATTCTACACAAAATAGCCTATAATGACAAAGTGAAAACAGGTTTAGACATTTGTGCTAATTTATTAAAAATCAAAATGTAAAATATCATATGTACACAAGTGTGCACACCCTTTGATATGACACCCAAAAGTGAGCTGAGGTGCATTTTGTTTCCACTGATACTGCTTGAGATGTTTCTACAACTTAATTGGAGTCCACCTGTGATAAATTCAATTGATTGGACATGATTGGGGATTGCCAACACCTGCCTATATAAGGTCCCACAGTTGACAGTGCATGTCAGAGCAAACTCCAAGCCATGGGGTCAAAGGAATTATCTGCAGACCTCAGAAACAGGATTGTGTCAAGGCATAGATCTGGAGAAGGGTACGGAAAAATCTCTGCAGCTTTACAGGTCCCAAAGAGCACAGTGGCCACCATCATTCGTAAATGGAAGAAGTTTGGAACCACCAAGAATCTTCCTAGACCTGGCCGCCCGGCCAAACTGAGCAATCGGGGAAGACGGGCCTTGGCCAGGGAGGTGAGTAGGAACCCGAGGGTCACTCTGACAGAGTTCCAGCGTATCCTTGTGGAGATGGGAGAACCTTTCAGAAGATCAACCATCCAGGCAGCACTCCACCAATCAGGCCTTTATGGTAGAGTGGCCAGACGGAAGCCCCTCCTTAGTAAAAGGCACATCACAGCCTGCTTGGAGTTTGCCAAAAGGCACCTAGAGGACTCTCAAACCATGAGAATCAAGATTCTCTGGTCTGATGAAACCAAAATTTAACTTTTTGGCCTGAATACCAAGCGTCACATCTGGAGGAAACCAGGCACCGCTCATCACCTGGCTAATACCATCCCTACAGTGAAGCATGGCGGTGGCAGCATCATGATGTGGGGATGTTTTTCAGCAGCGGGAACAGGGCGACTAGTCCTGATAGAGGGAAAGATGAATACAGCTAAGTACACCGAGATCCTTGAAGAAAACCTGCTCCAGAGCGCTCTGGACCTCAGACTGGGGCGAAGGTTTACCTTCCAACATGACAACGACCCGAAGCACACAGCCAAGAGAACAAAGGAGTGGCTTCGGAGAAAGTCTGTGCATGTCCTTGAGTGGCCCAGCCAGAGCCCAGACTTGAATCCAATTGAACATCTGTGGAAAGAGCTGAAAATGGCTGTGTACCTACACTCCCCATCCAACCTGACGGAGCTTGCAAGGATATGCCAAGAGGAATGGGCAAAAATGTCCAGAAACAAGTGTGCCAAGCTCGTAGCTTCTTTCCCAAGACGCCTTGAAGCTGTAATCGCTGCCAAAGGTGCAGCAACCAAGTATTAGGCTAAGGGTGTGTACAGATATGTAACCCCTAAATAACCTATTTTTGTCAGTAAAATAAAATTGCATATTTTCTAAAAACCTGTTTTCACTTCGTCATTATTGGCTATTGTGTATAGATGTTTGAGGCAAAAAATGAACTCAATCTATTGTAGTATAAGTCTGTAACGTAATAAAACGTGGAAAGGGGTTTGCAGACTTTCCGGCTTGACTGTATACCTGGTCATTCAACATCATCGCTATTTGGGATGCACATTTTCTTCTTAAAGACCCCACACAATGAAAATTTAAGGCATGATAATAAATGGTACATGAGTCTTTAATTTTAGCCATTATTGGTTTTAGTGTAAAGTTGACATCTGTTATAAAGCTTTAAATAGAACAGTACAAAACATGAGCAAAATGGGCTAAATTAGGCCTCTGCGCAAAGAGGTTTAAGGGTAACCAATAAGGGTAAGACATAAAACCAGGGCTCGGCATTACCATTTGCTGGCACGGCACAGCAGCATGTTGGGAACACTGAACCAGCTATACAAAAATCCAAAACAGTAAAAGACACAATCTAACATTTTCCTGCAATACTAATACGCGTTGTTTAAAGAATTATATGAAATCACCTTGGTAATTACTGCTAAAAGCTAGGATATGTGCCGCGTGTCTGACGTTTCACGTTATGATGATTGCGCAATATTATAGTGCGTGCCGCACCCATGTAGTTAGTGTGTCTGTTCCCACCTGTGTAACAGCGCGAAGCCTCAGTCTGTGGTGAACCATTCATCGGAAACGAAGAGTCACTAACTAGCTGTAAAGCTTTTTTTACATACTGAATAAAAGTGTTCATCTAGGGCTGTCGCACGGCATTTTGGGTCCCATGAAAAGATTTCACATTGGGCCCCACCACCCCATCCCACACCACCCCATCCCACCCCTGCACAATTAGGCAACTGTAACTACACCGCCAGAAACTAGTAATCGACTCATTGATTTGAAATACTAACATTTTATTGACTGTCATTTTAACACTGAAGTTAGTGACATTACATGGACCATCATTTAACACTGGCAGTCACCTTAACATTCACTGTCTTTTTTGATAGTAGGATTACAATGGCTATCACAAACATTGGCTGTCAAGTTCACTCAGCGCCCAATGAGGACTATAGGTGTTTTTTTTTACATATTGATAATTTTATGCGGAAAGAAAATTGCAGTGTTTTATAGAACAAAGTATTTAACCATTATTCTTTTATTTCTAAATTTACCTCCCGCAATAACGTCAAGGTTGAGAATAGAATAGAAAACATTTAATCAGCAAAAACATTTTTTATTACGGTTAGGCCATTGGCCTCTCACATGGTTTTACACTGTGCAGTTGGACAGCAGAAAACCTCAAAATAGTGATTTTAAGGCAGTAGCAGACAAAATGAAAGATCCTGAATTCAGTCAAACCACAAAACCAATTAATCATAAGTGGAAGACACTCTATTATAGTAGGCTAGGCTAACTGATTGTCATTCAAAATAATGCTGCTCACCTTCTTCAGTTGGGAGTAGGACTGGTTCATCTGTTGGGCCTGGCACCAGGGACAACCGATTTAATATGAATAGCATAGTGTGCTAAACATTAGCCTGCGTTTAATAAATTTTGGCTAAAAGAGCAAAATGGAAACACTCTGAATTTTCTATGTGAAGATATGAAGTAGGCTAGCATGCCGATTTCACTATGGAATTAGATAAAATGTTAATTTGCACCACTCACAGTTATAAAGCGGAGTAGCTGGTCTTCATTTCATAAATCACATATATCCTGTTGTTTAAAAAAAACTCAAATGTAATTAAGCCGTGCCACTGCATTTTGTGTCAAAAAAAGAGCCATTTGCTGAAATCCAAACTGAAAAGTTTTGTTTCAGCCACGCCCCTATCCGTGACATGAAAAAAAGGTAAGGAAGTCAACGCCCCAAATCCACATCTTCGTGATTAATGGGTATTCAAACATATTAACGTTAGCCGTTTCATTTCAAATGGTTTTCCCCCTTTGCTGGCTCAGCCTACATGCCTATGACGCGTTACCGAATGGATATATCGCCCCTACGCCCAAATCCCTAGTCTCCCTCTCGAGCCCAATTCGCACCTTTTGAAATTGTGAAGTGACTGAGACCGAACAAAAGCCATTGTTTATTACCCCTTTAAGACACTGCAGGTTTGAGAGGACAGGACTAAACCATTTCATGAAAATAGAGGGGGGGGTGGGGGGGCAATACAGAGACAGCGTGGTTACTTTTTGCAAAAAAACAAGAAAAGGAAACCGTTTCATTAGTTTCATTAGGACAAAATATTACAGTAATGTCAATCTCAATAACTAAGTACAAAGTTATTAATCCTATGTTGTAATATTTTTGAGGGCCCCTGTGAGGCAGGGCCTTGGAATCGTCCCAAGCCCCCCCCCCCCCCCCCCTTATGGTACCCCTGCTGTTGCCATCACCATACCGACAAACTGCAGTTATGAAAATTCTACGATTCAATTTCCGCCACCACAAAGTTTTATACATTGAGGTGACACATACCGCAGAAAGTGATACATTGTACATTGTAATCGCTATTAGCTCATTTGTATTACTTTGTCAGAGCACAGGTCAATAGACCGCTCACTAACCGCTTTCCTAAGACGAGCTAGAAAAAAATTACAACTTGGGTGAGAACTGCTATAGTGTACTGTTGATACTTCATATCAAAAATAAATGAGGACATAGTCAGTTGTAAAGACTTATTTTTCAAAGGGATAAACAAATGAACCAAAACAAGTTGTTTTTATTATTATTTTTATTATAAATCGGAGGCTTTATTAAAAACAGCACACCATCGACTGAACTATAGGTCCGACAATTCTAACCGCTATAGCGCAACATTTTAAATAATCTGAAACACCTACTGTTATGCATGCAATTAAAAATATAGCAAATAACTGGTCAGATTTAACATTTCATATTTTCACAACCAAATTGATAGAAACAAATTTGCCAAATTGGGCTATTGATTGAATTACTCATTTGAGTCCAAATATATATTTTTTGGTTAATGGGTTATTTCGGAATTTTGGACATAATGTAGTTGATTGATGGAAACCATTTTCAGATAATTCCATGCTGTCCCTTCTTTTGGACATACACTAATGCTAATGTTAGCGCAACTCGTAGGAAACTAGTAGCATCCACTACCAAACGCACTTAAACACTCCAAGGTGCACCCAAAGCAAATGAAATACAACGACAGTCTATCGGGGTTATTTTCAGTGATTATACCGTAATTTTTCAAGTCAAACTATCGTTGAATCCTGTAATTTGTGCTCACCTAAATTCTCAGTGGAAGTACGGCGTTAGTTTAGTAGCTAGGTAACGTAAAGTAGCCTATAGCTCTGCCGGCCAAAAACAATATCGCGCGTGTGAAAGAATCAGACTCATAGTATTGTTAGCTAACGTTCAGGTAAGATGGTATTTCGGTGTGTATTTCAAGGTTGTTCAAATCATGCAAAAAAAAATGGGCACCACAAAGTTTTCACCAATTTCCAGTGGAAGATCAACAAAGAAAACAGCTGTGGCTTCTTGCTGCTCGCATGGATGTCACCAATTGAGACTCTTAAAACGTTTGTAGTGACCATTTCACAGAGGATGACTATGTGAAAATCAAAAAAGGACGGGCGGGACACCCTCTACTGAAGGAGACTGCTGTGCCATCACCTGTTTTTCTTCATGCACCGAAAACAACTGACGAGCAGGTAACTAATAAATGATTGCATGCGTGATCTATCTATTCAGCTAGCTAGCTAGCTAGTTGCCACGATTGGGAAGTCATGGAAGTGGCCAAACTTTTCCTGCAAATTGGTAGCCAGTGTGCTTGCTTGTATATGCTGTGTTATTCTGTAGCATGTTTGTGTGTAGCTGACTTGTTGTCTACCAAATATGTAATTTACGGCAAAACGGATTGTGTCGGCAACTGTGGAGTACAGCAGATAGCCTACAGGCAGATACCCTGGCTAATCTACAGCTAGCTACGCCGCCGTACTTCCACGGAGAATTTAGGTGAGCACAAAGTAAAGGATTCAACGATAATTTGACTTGAAAAATGATGGTATAATCACTGAAAATAACCCCGATAGACTGTCGTCGTATTTTATTTATATGTGTGTATGTCCAAAAGAAGGGACAGCATGGAATTATCTGAAAATGGTTTCCATCAATCAACTACATCATGGGTAAGTCGTAATTGAGACATTATGTCCAAAATTCCAAACTAACCCTTTAACGGTTAGTCGGTTATTGTTAGTAAAAATCCCTACTGACTATCCATTCACCAGACACAGAACTCATATGACTCTCCATTCTACAAATATTCTTACCAATTTCCATCGTTGCTCACAAGTTCTATCTGGAATTCACCAATTGAGGTCTTCATTTTCTGAAGTCTAATCACCATTTACAAAACAAAATGTAAAAAAATTACTCCTGATGACATAGTCTGGAAGAATTCTGCTATGGTTTAATATGAAAAGTATATGTACAGTGGCAGCCACTATTATTGGCAACCCTGGAAAATATGAGCAAAAAAAGCTATACATTTTTTTTTTGTTTATCAGCATGACCTTTCACTCAAAATGAGAAAAATCAAATCTTTAATTTAGGTAAAATTATTCAAGAAATATAAATATTTTCTCAAAGAAACATGGTAACATGTGAAATAGTTAAACAAAACCTAACTGAAGTACATTTCCATTCAAATTTAACTTTTTTAAGAAGTCTTTAGAGACTATTGTGGTTATTCTCATCTTCCTGTTTCCCTGGGGTATAAATATGAGGTGACACACAGGCCAAAACCCCTTAGTCATCCATAAACATGGGGAAAATTAGAGAACACGCAAATAAAATGAGACAATGTTGTTGACCTTCATAAATCAAGCAATTGCTATATAAAAATAGCTTCATGTGTGAAACTACCTATTTCCACCATTAGGGCAATAATTAAGCAACTGGAGCTGTGCTGCAATAAATTCCAAAAGGTGGGTTTGGCGTAATAAGCATCATAGTTAATTAGAAAATAACCTTATCCCCACTGTGATGTATGGTGGTGGATCTGTGATGTTGTGGGGCTGTTTCTTCCAAAGGCCTGGGAACCTTGTTATGATACATGGCATCATGGACTCCATCAAATACCAGGAGATATTTTACTAAAATCTGGCTGCCTCTGCTAGAAGGCTAATTGGTTTGTGTTTGCATCTTCCAACAGGACAATGATCCAAAGCACACGTCAAAATCTCCACAAAAATGGTTCACTGACCACACAATCAAGGTTTTGCAATGGCCATCCCAGTCCCCTGACCTGAACCCCATTGACAACCTGTGGGTTGTGCTGAAGAGGAGAGACCACAAGCGAGGACCAAGGACTCTGAAGGACCTGGAGAGATTCTGTATGGAGCAATGGTCTCAAATCCCTTGCTATGTGTTCTCCAACCTGCTCCAACATATATTCACGCCCTCATGTGATTCATAATCTTTACAATTTCAAAATCAACTACACATATAATCATGTCAATACCATGTTCCTATCTTTTAAACTTTAACATGAGACACATGCAGCAATTTCTGTGCTTCCCTTGACTCACACTCCTATCGTTGCTTGAAAAGTCTTTGTCTATTATGTCTATTAGAAGCTGTATTACAATACTCAGAAGACCGGTTTTACTGAGTACAACAGAACTGTAAAAAAGGACTGAATTTAAGCTCATGAAAATAATTCAAGCCAAATTTATTTTATATTCTTTTACATTTTGTATATCAGAACAAACATAAGAAACAACATACTGGTATAATTTAACAAAATGGGTGGATGTTTCCTTTAATGTTATGAGAATAGTCAACACATAGCCCAAAGGAGTTTACCTGTCATTTCGAGCTACAACATATGGCAACCACTGGGATGGATGTCAAACACCAAAGCTCAGTTCAGTAGGTAGATCAAGGTCAATGAGCGGACAGAGCATCCATCAGCTTTGAGTATTGTCAGCATTCTACCAATTCCACATCAGCACGGATATGGATGAGGGAACGAATTAGGCCCGCGGCTCGTCTTTGTATTTACACTCAAACTGGCAACTATCAGCAGGATGGCGATATTCAAATGTGGGCCTTTCAGCGGAAAAAAAAACACGGTGACCACCGCAGCAGAGGGATTAAACCACATTCTCCAACATTCACTGCCAGACAACAGACCATTCAAACGAAAAAATATTGAGTGGCCATCTGCTATTGCGGCTTGAAGTGAATTCGCTGGGAGCAATTTGCTTGTTACCACACTGAGACCGACTGATCAGGAACGCTCCGTTTCAGCAACACGGTGACTAATCAAAATTGCTTCACATCAAGTGTGACTCCCTGACTGAAAACACACCCACACCATTATCATCCCAACATGACTTTCTCTCCTTTCCCTTCAGTTTATGCACTGGCTCAGTCTGTATTGTTTGGTTTTACACATAAAACATGTATACAGCAAATGATGTGGTGGTGCTACAATCACTTATCAGATAAAACTGCATTTAAGAGTACAAAGGAGAGCTTGTATGACCTCAAGTGCACCGAATGGCTGTTTCTGGAAGAGGAAGTTCAAGCTGTGTGATTCAAACCCTGCTTCCCAAAACCACAAACGACTCACTACAACCACAGACAGCACCTAGCTGCTCTGCTTCCCCTTTCCACTGCCTCAGAGTAGAAAACAACAGTGAGTCATGATCTTCTGAAAACACATTCAACACTGTGACTCTGACTACACACAGTTTTGGCAAGATACCTCAAGGCTAATGAAACGGAATGGCATGGGAAGACTGAACCCTGCCATTAGGGTTCACAGTTCTTCCTGTAGATTGTAGTCTGTGCCGCATATGAAGGGTCCTTCCTCCAACTCCGCTCTATATAAGCTTAGCTGTAGTCTGTGGTGTGACAAGAAGCGGCTGGCGACATGTTTTGGAGGAGAACCGTGGATGTCTACACTCCCAAATCAGCAGAGCGGTTCAAGCAATGTATGCGACTGCAGTTGTGGATGATTGGCCCGCGTTGGGTGCCAAATTTATAAAAAATAACTACATTTTAAAAATCATGGATCATGAAGTCTGATCAAAAGTACTTACAGAAGTGTCTCAGAATGGATGGGTGTGGAGGGCAGGAGAGGTCATCTCTAATGTGAGGAGCTGAACGTCCACGACACTGAAAAACAGACAGAATTGCTGAACGTTCATCTCCTTTCTGCTCAATACATTTCCACAGAATATAGACCTGTGCTTTCCAAAGCAATGATGCAGTCCACTACTTGACTAAAATGTGTGTAAAATCAATTCAACAATATAGCTGCAAGCAGCGATACATGGGGTCCAAGAAAAAGGTTGTAATTTGGAAAGAATAATCATGTTACATTGCAAAATTTTGCGACCTGTGCTTTCCAAAGCAATGATGCAGTCCACTACTTGACTAAAATGTGTGTAAAATCAATTCAACAATATAGCTGCAAGCAGCGATACATGGGGTCCAAGTAAAAGGTTGTAATTTGGAAAGAATAATCATGTTACATTGCAAAATTTTGCAACCAAATCAAGAATGGCGGAAATTCAACATGGCGGGCATTATGGTTTATAGAGGCAATTTCTTCTGCAATCAGACATGCATGTTGATATCAAGTTCAGGACAGTAGTTCAAACAGAGTGAAAAATAATCTTGTTGAAAAAGTCATAGGTTTGAAGGGTCACTGCAGCACCCGCTAAAATCTACAGAGCAAAGACAAAACACAGATCAACTAGAAACCTTATTTGACTTTCTAAGATACTGGTCTTTCTAAGATATAGGTGTTATCATCAAAGTTTTTAATGGATAGCCATTGGCATCTAACAGAAGATTGTCCCCCCCCCGGAAGATTGCAGGAACTATTGGCCAATATAGTCATAGCTTGATCCAGGATAATTTGTGAATACATGCATAACCTTACACGTAACATCGCACCTGGATGTTGACGAAGTGGGCTCCCTTACATTTCACATACATAAGAGTGTTCTAATCCAAATCCAAATCCAAAATTTGCTGGGAACTCCTGTTTTACCCGTTCTTGGCTGACAGGTGTGACGGGGACCTGAACTTACGTTAGGCTATTCATTGGCATGTCGGACTAGGATTGAGGTACATAACTGCATGTATGGCTGAATTTATGGCTGAATTTATGGCAGATTGGGATGCCTCTAATTGAATTTAGGAAATGCTGGAACCAGCCTACACGCAAAAATAATATAATACTATTACCGTTAATTGTTAATGTCATAGCAATGGGGAGTGCATACAGGGAGAGCAGGAATTTGTCTCCAGCTCAGCTGCCAGGAGATGATAGAAGTTGGTTAAAACCTGACGGGATAAATGCAATTTAAGGCGGCATACTCCTTTGCAGAGAGACAGTTACAATGTGGTCCTCGACCGATGGACCCTTTTATTATTATGCATTTTTTGATATAAACAATAATAATATTTCTCATTGTAGCTAATCTTGATATTTTTATGCATGTTTTGCTCGCTCCATAACAGACAGGATGAGGGTGTACGCGCGTTGTGCACACGCCAACTTAGACGCAAATTACAATATTAATATTGCGCCGTTAAAATAACATTAAAACAGCTGCGACATGACTTAAAGGGGAATACCACCCATTTTCAGCATTGAAATGGTCTAAACTATACCCACCCTGGTTGTTTTGAGGTCCATAGAACACATTCCTACTCTTATCCGTGTCTGAGAACAGAGCAAGCAGGCTACTTGAGCAGCTGGGCTGTGACGTACCCGATGTGCATGCTTTGCCACGCCCCCTAGAGAGCCCGGTTGAAATGAATGGAGAATCTCAACTACAGTTGAAACAGTATGACTTGAAGATGAAATTTACACTTTTCCGGGCAAATGTGCACTTGTGCCATGTCTTTTATAACATAAAATATAGTCCTATGCTATCGTAAACCACCATTTAGCAATTGCGGAGCAATTTTCTCTCCCTACCTCACTCTTCATCCACCAAAAGTGCAGGAGGGTAGCTTCACCTTGGCTGTGACGTTTATGCCCATATTTGGAGTTCCACCTTCTCTGGCTCTATTCATTGGACTGTGGTTTACCGTCGGTCTGAAACTAGCAAAGACACCTGCGTTTGGGTTACCGCCGCTTAGCGCCGAGTGTAAGATAGAGCCCACTATCTTCATGAGGACAAAACCTTTTCTTATATAATGCAAGAACATCTGACAAAAGTTTTTCTACATTTTAGATGGTGTATTGTACTGTGAAACCCCATCTTTATATTAACATATTAATTTAATTCGGTTTCCTTTCACAATTGATTCTCGGAAGGTACATGTTAGGTACATGTACCGGCATGACATGAGTGTATATACATAAGCGATGAATATGTATAACATCGTGTTCACACAGCGAGCGACTCGTTTGCTGGGTCGCTCAAGTCCACTATGCTGAGGGCATGGTAAGAGCGTTGTGTTCTCCAAGTCAGCTCGTGCAGCTACAAATTTTTGATTAAGATAAACAATGGTAATACACAATATATCAAAGACGTACAGTGCCCTCCATAATTATTGGCACCCCTGGTAAAGATTAGTAAAAATGGTTATTAAAAAATTCACCGTTTGGTGCTGAATCTCACACTGAACAAATGAGAAAAATCCAACCTTTAAAGGTATACTATGTAGTTTCAGAACACTAGATGGCAATATTGAGCACGTAGGAGAAAAGGGCTCCCCGAAAACTGCTTATCACGTGTTCTTCTCAGACGCGCATGACGACGCACGAGCATTGTGGTGACGTTTCACACATATTTTCTCTGACCGTGGACTCAATTCAATTCGCTTTATTGGCATGACAAGACATTGAATCTGTATTGTCAAAGCATACTGCATTAAAACAGTCAAAGACATACATCTAACTCTGAACAATACAAAACAGCAAAGACTAGAAACAAATGAACAGTAACCATACATGAAAACAAGAACTTTTCTTTGATTATGGATTTAGAAATAACAATAATGTAAAATAATAAAGTACAATTAAAAATAATAATTATCAATAGAAATGATAATGATGATGAGAATGACACGTATGACCTTATAAAGTGAATATAATAAATATAAAAAATTTAAATTGGTTTATAATGATCTCTGTCACTCACTGTCCCTAAGACGATGGCAGGCAGCTATATATTGTGCTGCCAGGTCACAGCACGTCCTCTCCTAAGAGGATGGGGAGTTTTTGGATGTCTGTTAAATTTTTTAATTGAGGGTATCTCTGATTTATTTTGGGAAAATATTTATTTCTGATTTGATTGTATTTTTCGCATTTTGTGATAAAGTGCCGCTCCATCTCAACTAATGTTTCTCCTCCCGGAGTCTGTTGACTATCACGGTCATTCTGATCAAGCTGTCCTCTTCCCCTGGCCCTGGCTCGCTGGCTCGCCCACCACAAACACGATTGTCGCTTTGGATAAAAGCGTCTGCTAAATGATGTAATGTAATGTAATGTATGTAATGGCTGCACCTCACCCTTACTCTGGGGCCGTGACCACTGGATGTTGATGGCTACAGAATGAACCGAGCAGAATTACAAAATTATGATTTTGAATTATTTTATGAAAATGAACAGTGGTCAAATTTACAGAGCAATAGCTAAGATTACTAAGTTATATGCTTTGAGCATATAACGTAGTCTCCATTTACATGATCAAGGTTTGGTCAAACATGATACATAGACTATTGTCAACAATAAACAAACATCACGACAATAGATAGCAGCTATCGATAGCTAAGGCTATGTTATGGGAAGGATGTTCTTTTGGTGTATTCAAATTATCTCGGAAGCCAGAATATTTCCGATTAACGAGAACAAAAAACTATTTGAACGTGACATTATTGTCATGTTCAAATTGTTTTTTCTTCTCAGAAGTCGGAAATATTCAGACTTCCGAGTTCATTTGAATACACCATAAGTCTTATCTATTCTGTAGTTACTTCGATGACGTTTCTGTATGCACTTATTGTATGTCGCTTTGGATAAAAGCATCTGCTAAATGACTACAAGGTAATGTAATGGGCGCTATTTGTATAATGATATTGTTACCTCCTCGGCTGAAAACATCTTGCTAATAAGTAAGGGCAGAAACATACCTCACGCAAATAGCTACGCGAACGTGGACGCTTCGAGGTATGCAAACAGTTTTTCCTTTTGCCATGACATTTGTGAAAGACAAACCAGAGGAAAGCACAGATCGAACAAGAAAGTGGTTTACTGTTGTTGCTGCTACAGCATCCCTTGCTGCAACACTCTGGCTTGTCTTTCACAAATGTCATGGCAAAAAAAAAAATGTTTGCGTAGTTCGAAGCGTCCACGTTCACGTATTTGCGTGAGGCATGTTTCGGTCCTAAGCTGAAATAAGATTTTACCTGGAAGCCTGCTCACATGGCCTGGCCATGTCAATCAAATGAGCAGGAACCGCCCATTCATGACGTTTACACCATTTTAGCTGTTTCTGGTTTTAAAAATGGCGGCGGGATGTCAACAGTGTAACATTCAAAACATTAACAAAAAAACACTTTGCGAACGACTTATGAGGTAGGAAATACATTCAACATGTTTATGAGGCCACAAGGACACATACAATGTTTTTTGGGGAGACAATTTGAATGTAAACAAAGAATGAGTTGTTTACAATGAAACTACATAGTATACCTTTAATTGAAGTACTTTTATTCTGAGAAAAAAAAATCCCTCGTCAAGAAATTATTATTTTTAACAAAACCACGTGTGCCACAATTATCGGAACCCCTAGAAATTATTATGAACAAAATGTAACTGAAGCATTTTTTCCATTTATATTTTACTTTTTAAAGTTGATCAGAGTGTTTAGGAACTTTCAAGCAGTAATCCATGACTTCCTGTTTCACTGGGGTATAAATATGAGGGGACACAGAGGCCATATTGCCTTATTCATACATCAACATGGGAAAGATAAGAGAACACACAAATCAAATGAGGGAAAAGTGTGTTGAGCTTCATAAGTCAGGGAATGGCTACAAAAAAATTGCCCATATCTACCGTTAGGGCAATACTTAAAAAGTTCAAAGCAACTGGAACTGTTACAAACTTGCCTGGAAGAGGCCCCCACCCACAGTGAGGAGGATGGTAAGAGAGGCAAAAATCTCCAAGGATCACTGTTGGAGAATTACAGAGAAAAGTAGCATCTTGGGGTCATCAAGTCTCCAAAACTACCATTAGAGGTCACCTCCATGCCAACAAATTATTTGGAAGGCATGCCAGAAAAAAGCCTTTCCTGTCATTTCACCACAAACGTAAGCGCCTAGAATTTGCTAAACGCTACTGGAACTGTGTTCTATGGTCAGATGAAACGAAAATTGAGCCTTTCGGCAACCAACACTCAAGGTGGGTTTGGTGTAAAAAGAAGGATGGCTATACCAAAAATAACCTGATCTCCACTGTTAAGTATGGTGGAGGTTCCGTGATGTTGTGGGGCTGTTTTTCTTCCAAAGGCCCTGGGAAACTTGTTAGGGTACATGGCATCATGAACTCAGTGAAATATCAGGAAATTTTTAATCTAAATCTGGCTGCCTCTGCCAGGAAACTAAAACTGGGTCGTTGTTGGATCTTCCAGCAGGACAATATGATCCAAAACATTAGTCCAAATCAACACAAAAACGGTTAACTGAACACAAAATCAAGCTTCTGCCTCGGCCATCTCAGTCCCCTGACCTAAACCGCATTGAAAACCTGTGGGCTGAGCTGAAGAGGAGAGTGCACAAGAGAGGACCTAGGATTCATTGCTCTGTATTCTCCAACCTTATTAGATGTTACGAGAGAAGACTCAGTGCCGTTTTATTGGCAAAGGGAGGTTGTACAAAGTATTAAATGCAGGGGTGCCAGTAATTGTGGCACACGTTGTTTTGTTAAAAATAATTATCTCTTGATGAGGGATTTTTTTTTCTCAGAATAAATTTACTTCAACTAAAGGTTGGATTTTACTCATTTTTTCAGTGTGAGATTAAGCAAAAGGTGAATTTTTTATAACCCCTTTTACTCATCTTTACCAACCTAGGACCTCATGGTACTAGTTCCCTGTGTTTTCCTGTCTGTTTGTTATAGTTTATAATAGTATTTAGAATAGAAGTGTAGTATAGCTGATTTACCCACATCTTACTGTGAACTACATTCAACGTTCATTACTAGGGATAGCTGCTACATTATGGGATGGATGTGCTTTGTCTTGTCTGTTCTGTAGTGACTTTGATGATGTTTCTGTATGCACTTATTGTATGTTGCTTTGGATAAAAGCGTCTGCTAAATGACTGTAATGAAATGAAATTGAGTGCAGTTGGGTTAAGCTGAGTTTTCATAGCAGGCTCAGCAAAATTCCGCCCGTAGCCAGACACAGTATCTTAGTTAGTAGCCACAACGGCGGGGCAATGCGGACATTTAAAGGCTATGAACAGTTTGCCCGTAATCCATACTTTTATCGAGCTATATCCAATAATCTCAATACAAACTAGTGATTCCTAAAATACACCCCCAGCCAGCGGCGTCAGTGCTGAGCGCATGTGTTGCAGGGTCAGAGCGAATAAGTTTGTGGCGCCGCAAAGCGGCTCTACAGAAAAATGTGTCACTGTCCAATGAATTATGGCTCTCAGTGTATATCACGGGGGTTTTAAGTATACTACATTTAGAATTTTTTTTGCCTACTTAACGTTTTCATCCTGCCTACTCAATAGTAGGCTACGGAAGGGTGCTGATTCGGACACAGCATGACATGGTTATTAAGGCTGCTATAGCTTTAAGGTCTTTCAGCCACCCGTTTTAGCATGAATGGCATAAGCGGGGCCAGGGAAGGGTACGGGGGTGCAGCAGCACTGGGGTCCTGTAAGGGGGCCCCTAATTCCCAAGCTTGAACTACCACATAGGCTTTAATAGCTAATGAACTTAGTTCTTGGGTTCCTGGGCCCTTTCCACTGTGCTGTGCTAGGCTTAAACAGGGCTTATGCAGGAACTTAAGCCCCACTACAAGCCCTCTCCAATGGTCAGGGCCACAGCTATAAGCACTAGTGCTTACATGTTATTAGGCGATAGGTCATTAGGCGCACGTCATTTTTTTTTTCTTTTTTTTTTTCTTCCTTTTTTGCTCAAACAACCCATCAGCTGTCTTTTTAACCCTGTACTTCACAAAATCAATCTTATGTTATCACTAACTAACCAGCAAGCTATCTATGTTGCAAAACACAAAACAAATAGACCTCAAAAGAAACAAAAGCACTAGTATATGGAGTGAATCGGATATTCAAAAACAACTAGATCTGGCATCTAGCATTGAGAGAAATGACGAGGTAGCCTAAAAAGTTAATCGTGGGAGAGCTCCAGACAAGCTGGGATGTAAAACGAGTGAGGGAGAAACTGAAAACTGAAACGGCAGTATCGGATAACAATAACAAAAGCAGGGCTGGACGGATAACTTTTCTGTGGTTTGACATTTATTGCATGTTATGCTTACACAAAACTCAGATAACGTTAACGTTAGCAAAAGAAAGTGCGGTATTTTGTTTATTGGCATACCTGAGTAACGTTACAGCCATTACTGAAAGTGACGCTGACATTTATTTGCTTGGTTTGCTTCGATACTCTTGTCAACAACTTATTGTGCTTGCCAGAACTAAGTTAGCAAGCTTTTTAAATAGCTGATACAATCTAACTGATTTTCTTGGGAGAGACGTTTCATCTTAGATAAGTTGTTCTGTGGAAAATATATTTGCTTGGCATAATGTTAGCTGACTACTTACGCTGCCACTTATTTTCTTGATACTAGCTACAGCCAATGTAGGCCTACAAATGATGACACATTTTATTCATTTTAACATGAATTACGTAGAACCCATGATTTTATTGGTTAGAACAATAATGCCTACATGAAAGATAAAGCTGACTCAATTGTTATTGTTTTGGCTTTGAGATGCAAAAAATCACATTCCATTTCGTTGCCATGGTTACAGCTGGGCTACTACAGACTCCCTGTCCAAATCCCAGTGGAAATGCTGCAAGAACTGTAGCCCTAGCACTCTGGTTTCAGGTTTAATTTTCTGGGTTTAAGTTCGGCTTAAGGTGGCTATTATTGATAGTAGAGTTACAGTGCAAATTGATGTAATTGAGCCAAACATTGTAGACAGCGTGGTGAAGTGAAGTGCCTAAAAACTACATTGAAAACAATACATTTTTAACTGGCAACAGAACTGGCTTCTGTCTTTATCCACTAAATGACAAGTCAAGCAGGTTCTGTTTTGCGGTCGGGTCCTATAGAAAAGCACCAAAAAACAGCAATGAATAAACAAAATTAATATTTTCATCAATTTATTGAGAATTAATTCTCCTGACTTATTTTCCATAGAGTTCAATAGGAAAATGAGTCAGGAGAAACAACCCTTAACCCCTACACGCAGATGCCAAATTTAGTCAATTCTCACCTATTTAAGGCTTTATAACTTCAGGTGTGAGCATCACACTTGGAACATGGCTTAAGACATTGCAAACACCATTGCTAAGCATAATGTCCTATATTGGATAAAATAATTGTCAATCAAACCAGAATAAACTGGAATGAATGAGACAGGTTTGCAGAGCGTGGAGGACATTACGCATCGACATTTCAGATAGTGTAATAGTGTTATAAAGTGTTGTTTATATCTCACACGGATTGTCCCAGACAATAAATGACCACTGAATTTTGAAAGGGACATCTCTTTGCGTAAAACCAATGGAAGGATTGGATATTTATTAGCAGATATTGATAGTAGAATGACGTAGTATAATTACGCAAGAATTTCACGGTTATTTTGCATTTGAGTGAGCAGGGCTTTTCACTGATTTTTTGGCTTACGATCAGGCCTATTTTTGGGTTTATCTTGTTGCTATGACTGAATACAAATTTTATATGATGAGAAAATATATTTATGAACTCACACAGACGCTATGTATTCGGCAGAGTTGTCACGAATCGTGCACTAATAACACTAAAACACGGAGTTTCTCGTTTCCACTCAGTTTGGTTGCAGGAGCAATGAATGTCTAAGTTGAGAAAAAACTTGGCACCGGCATCTTTGCCACTAAACATCTGCGCCAAGGGGCTAAAGTGATCCATCTATATCTGGGTCAAAGACGTGGCATGTCAATTCTGGTGTCCAAAGCACATTTATAATGTAAAAAATAAATAAACATTTTAAAACACTACATTATGTTACTCAACTCTCCCCTCTTTACTTACTCATATGAGTATTCATTGTAAGAAATTACAATTTAAGGAGCTATTGAGCTCAAAAGTAGTAAACTGTCCTTCCTGGGTAACGTCCCGGCTTAAAATCTAAGTATCAAAATATACCAAAAATGTCAAAAATATGAATAAAAGCATTAATTATCTACTTGGGCATAATTGTGTTGATGTTTGCAATGATACCTACAAATATAGTAACAATACTAAGCTTATTTAAATTTTTACACAATAAAGACTTTTGTCTCCATATTTGGATTTCCCTAATGTCCTTCCTGGGTAACAGACATTCAAATACTCAATTACCTATATTGCATTTGCATAGTCATGTGACAGGCTATTGCATCATTAAAAAGATTCTGAAGGACCCCCAAGACAAATGAAAAGGTCAGTAAGTCTCTCTTAAAATGTTGATATTTTGACCTTTTCGGTCACTGGTGCATTATGTAGCAAAATCATGTGTCTTTCTGGATAACGCTAATAAAACATGTATAATGTTTTTATATTTAAAAACTTCCTATTTCATGTGAAATATGACATTGATGTGTTGAAGGCTAGGTTATAGTTAGCTACAGTAGGCCATGTTTTGGCCAAGTTTTGGCGGGAAAATAGTTTTTTTGTCCTTCCTGGATAACGATATGTCCTCCCTGGATAACAAACATCTTCTGTTACCCAGGACATGTCCTCTGTTATCCAGAATGGACATGTTAATGAATATAGTTTTTTTAAATTAGTATTTGTAGCTTTTTAAGCGTTGAGTTGATATTGTTATATTATATTAATAACATAATTATGTATTTTTGATCTTTTCTTTTTTAATCTTGAATTCATATAATTCAATGATAGCAACACATGTCATTATCATAGATTTTTGTGACGTTATTGTCCAAATAATTAACAAATAATAATGCTATAATCTAATATTTAATAAAGTTTTAGTATAGCTTTTGATGTTTCAAGGTCAGTTATGTCCTTCCAGATGCCGCTGGCTAATAAAGAGAGGCAGAGGACTGTTCAGGGCCAGGAAGAATGCAGATCCACAAGCTAGGGCTGAGTTTCTTGAGCAAAAGAGAGCAAGGTATTGGGATTTAGTAGTGAAGTGATAAGGCAGATCAGTAAAAAGGAAAAATTTAAAGATTCATCAAAATAGGTTTACACTTATTTGTAAAAGGACTAGATGTTTTAGTTGAGCAATGTGTCAGATTATGGTGGGGGCTATTTCTGAACAGTTGACCGTTACATTGTTGCATGAAATAAAAAATAAAAACATTTTTCAAATCTTTACCAGTTGCCAGTGTCTCTTGCTTTGTACTATGTATGATTGTTGAAAAAAATATGTTCCTGAGACAGCCTTTAATGAAGTGAATATTGCAGTATGTCATTCCTGGCTAACAGCATGTCATTCCGGGTAACAATGACAGTCAAGTAATTTAACCTAGATTTTCATGTTATATTACACAATTATGTTTTCTTGGGTTAAGGATACAATAACAACCTTTTTACCTTTACTGTAAAGCATTTTAAGACATTTCCCAGCTCTTTTCTCTTTTTGGCATGGAATATTGTGTGATCAACAACAATTAATGAGCCTGTTTCAGTATAAATACCCAAATATATTACATTCATTGTGATGAAAATGTAGTTTTCTGAGCAGTAATTGTTTGTTGAGCTCTAACTATGAATATCTATAAACTTTTATATGCTAACAATGGTAGACATTTTAATAATTTTAAAATCCATTCCCGTTACCCAGGAAGGACATTTTTCATGGGAGAAATCATACGATTCACCAAAAATGTGTAATTGCATTCTTAAAATCAATCCCTGTTGTAGAGTTGTATACAGAACACTCAAATAAAGATGGAAAGTGCTTAAATTGGCATTTTTAGCCAATTTCATTTATTTTCAATTTTTAAATCCTTATTCGTCTTTGACCCATCTACTGCATAACTGGCAGCAGAGCATAGGCACCGGTAGGGCTGGGCGATATTGCATCGTTTGTGATAATATCGTCATTTAGGTGCCCACGAAATTCTGTCAATATTGAGTATGACACAAGACTATGTGAAAGTGAGTTAGGTATCATATTTCTCAACAAGAATATAAAAATAAAAAGTTGAGTTGAGACTACATGGCAAAAATATTACGAGACATAATACTGCTTCCAAATAAGATCCTTTTTATTGATCACCTGAACTGACAGAGACGATTATGTCAATCATGTGCATAAACAGCTGCACTACACGCTTGAATGCTACTCCCCACACGGCTAAAAACTCCACACTCCAAAATGAGTGACGCAACGAGCAAAAAATAAAAAATAAAAAATAAAAAATAAGGACACAAAAGCAGTTTGTGCCTCTACAGAACCCGATGAAAATTTAATTCCTAGACGGGGTTCAAATTAAGTTGTCTGGAGATGGTTTGGATTTGAAGAACGGATACCAAACAAGAGAGGGTGCAAACTGGCAGTTGCAGTGAAGGACAGTTCTACAACAAACCGGTTTCACCACCTTTACATTAGTCTTCCCAGGTAGGCTAATATGCAGATTATGAAAATACTCCCGCAAAAAGTCCCAAGTTTCCGACACAAAAGACAACCCATTAAATAATGAAATAAGTTTATTAGAATATTTCTGTGCAACGGTTTCATATTCCGTTGTACTTTTTGCCAATTTCAAATAGTGATTTTTATTTATTCATTATTTGTTTAAGGTCAACTGAGGAAATAGTTGTGGGTGTATAAATTACTTTATGCATTCAGTTAGCATTTGTTGATTTTTCTTTTAAAAAGTGTTATTTTTGAACTTGATAAAAAGTCAGATGCTTTCACTGAAAAAGACCTCTTCATTTAACTTGAACCATGGTTAGCTTTTTAAACTTACGTTGGAAGCTGCAACATCAAATGTTATCATTACATTTTTAAATATTGACATCGTCAAAGTGCCAGAAAATATCGGGATATTATTTTTACGTTGTTTAAGTAGCAAGTGAACTTGTGCCCATAGCAAGTGAACTGGGCGGGTTGGTCTTAAGATGAGTTGTGGCCAGGATAATTTTTGGCATATTGCTATCTTGAGGCAGCAGAAAGCGTTTGCGCTAAAACCACCACAAACCTGGTCTTAAGTCATGTAGTAGTTGTTTCAATGCTATTTTAATGGTGCAATATAAACGTGTCTACATAGGCATGTGCACAATGCGCATTCACCCTCCTGTCTGTTACACATAGGGCACACAAGCATGCATACAAATATCAAAATATCAAGATAACAATGTGAAATATTATTGTGTAGGCTGTATAGGAAAAAAATGCAGAATAATAAAAGGGTCCATTGATAAAAAACCACATACCTGACCCTCAGCGAAGGAGAATGCCGCCTTATATTGCGTTCATCCAGCCAGATTTGAACAAACTTCTATCATCTCCTGGCAGCTGAGCGGGAGCTTCCCATTGCTGTAAAATTAACGGCTGTATTACATTTTTTGCGAGTTTCAGCATCTCCTAAATTCAAATGCCAATCTGCCTTAAGTTCAGCCATACCTCAAGCCTAGTCCGACATGCCAATGAATACATTCAAGTCTCCATCACACCTGTCAGCCAGGAAGGGGGTAAAACAGGAGTTCATGGCAAACTTTGGATTTCCTGGGGTTCTGCCCCAGCAGAGAACGCTGTTATACATGTAAAGCTTAAGGGGGACCACTCCATCAACATCCAGGCGATGCTACGAGTAAGGTTACACATGTATTCGCAATTATCCTGGACCAAGCAATGACTGTATATTGGCCAATAGTGCCTGCGATCTTCCGGGGGGACACTGATTGGTTTATTGCATGTTACACCCAAGACACACCTATGAAGAGTCTAAGTTCAGCCCATTTGAACCTTGCGCTCAAAATATCTGCCCTCTAACTAGCAAATGTGGAGTTGGACATGCCCTAAATGCACTTGCACCATGCGTTTTAGACCATGCGCTAAGATCGTCATGATAGAGCCCCAGGAGTTATAAAGCCTTAAATAGAACAGAACCTAAATAGGCAAGGATTGACCAAATGTGACATCTGTGCGAAGGGGTTAATTGGGGGGCGGTACATTTCAATATTACTTGTATGGTGTGTTGGTTTTAATACTTAAGTCTAATTTTTTCACAATATTTTTAATTTCACTTTCAGTACCCACCCAACTCATTTTAAAACTAAAAAAGTATCTATTATCTTTCTACAATGAAGAGAAAACTATCAACAGTTAAGCTGAATGCCCCCTTAAGTTATTATTTTTATTTTAAATTATCTTTATAGGTTCTCCCATGAGGGACAGCATGCAATGACTTTTGAATTATCTGGAATCCATCATGAATTCTGGAAGTTCGACCAAATAAAAACTAGTGTTGCAGTTTACAGACATAGTTTTATTCAAACAGCCCGACAACGGCGGTGTAGTTCCTAGGAACATGTTAGGGCAAGATTTGCTTGGGAGGTAGGCTGCAACACCACATGGTGCCAGTCAGTCATTCAGAATCCATCTTCTAATGTAATCTTTAATGTTGATCAACCAACAAAAAATAGTTTAAAATAAAATCTCACTACAGTTAATTGCAGCATTGTCTTGTTGAATTACCGTGATGCTGGCTAGTGCCTTTACTTTATCGAAGTTACGTTCTTAGACCACATTTGCCCAATCCACCAAGAGATGGAATCTGGGATGGCTTCGGTAGGATTTTAAGACATCAGAGTTGTTTATTTAAACTTAATTTGATATAAAGGAGAAAATTAAACTCATAACTCATTCTGATAGACCAGCAGCACCACCAGCACTACACACTCACCCACATAGAGAGAATCTGCTTAATAAAGGCTTTTTAAAGTCCTAGGAGTTGGCTCCTCGACACAGTAAGTTAGCCATTTCACAAGGCATTTCACATCATCTTTCCACATTAATAAGATTTTCGCTTGAACAGAGAATAGCGCTCACTTGTTAAAATGTCACCGTAGGTGTGAAAATTGATTAGAATAAACATTTGACATACGTGGATGTTCCAACAATATTTAAGTAGAACTTGAAGCGCGATATAGACCTCGATTTCCTCATAGGATTCATTTAGTTAGTTTCGAGTAATAACCAACTGCCTTTTCACTGATGTAAGCGGAGAAAATACAGAACAAACAACACAAACAGCTAGTTAGATTTTATAATGATTGAAGCTGACTAGTTGCGTTTTAGTTACCTACCTAGTAAGAATAGCAGAGTAAAAGATCGTTTCAATCAACGAATTGGCGAGACAGTTAAAATAGAAAATAAAAAGCTACAGAGAAAAATCAATAACAGTTTCTAACTGACATAAAGCAAACTCACTAGAAAGACAGTCAGCTTCTTCCGCTGGCAAATCTTGGAGAATAGTCGTGGGACCTAAAAAAAGTAACCAAATGTGATACAAAGCCATCGGCATTATGTTCCAACACCCTTACCTTTTACATGGATGGAGATATTGTTGCAGAATAGACGGTAATCGCGTGTTAAGCGTAAAGTCAGGCAGGTTGGACAACAAAAACAGCCCCAACACAGACACTGGTTTGAAAACTAGCCAGCTAGCTAGCTTTCGCAAATTGCTAGCTTAAGCTAACGTTAAACATTCTTAAATGCCATTCGCGCACCACTTCAGTCTTCGATTATAGCGAATTATAGCGATTAAACCTGGTGTTGTCAGGATAATAAGTTAAACTAACCTGGACGTGAATAATGAGGTTCTTTATGTTTTCTCTCTTTCTGTACCTGAATTTGTACCGCGTCACTTCCGGCAGCGCGTCGACCATCTGCCTGCGCAAAACGTCATCAGCGGCAGTCGTCATTAGCAAAGCGACAGGTTTTTTTTTTGTTGCAAAGCTACAGGTGGACTTCTCGGAAATATTCTAATTTTGTTGGCTAGTAAATAACAAAAAAATAGCTGGTTAGTTTGGCATAAAGTAGCTAAGATAAATAAATCTTTGCAAGGGCAGTATGCAATGAGATGGTCAGGCCTTTTTATTATTACTATTATTATTAGGCTGTTATTAAATAACCTAAAATTAACCTAGTATTAACACTGAATATTTGTTAAATACGTTTTTTTTAATAAATCAATGCAGTGATGGAAAACAGAAAGCAATAACTCAAATACTATTCAATATAATAGTCTATATAAATATATATTTTAATTATTTTTGCACTAAAGTAATATAAAGAAAAATGTTTTATATGACATCTCGTTGTAAGGTGGATTTTAATTCTTGTGGAATCAAGAAAGAATGCTGCATTTTATTATTTTGGTACAGGTTCTATAGTGATTTAAGAAAAGTTTTTTTTATTCTGTTTATGCACAAAATAGCCCGCATGGCTGTATGTTTCCTGTTAGCTTTATATTTATTTTAGTGTGTTTGTAATTTGATTCAAAATCAAGAACCTCAAATTCCACAGAGTATGACTATATGGCAGTTTTGGGATAGCTGAAGCCTACCACTGCTCAAAACAATAAACAATTAAATTAATTTGTGAATGGTTCCACTGTAACTCTAAATTGTATTCATGTTAAAGTTCACAATTGATTCAATTCACATTCATTTTCTATGTTAATAGTTTTTTTCTGATCATAAGAAATATATAGAATAATTAATTTAGAACTGTCTAACACATGCTAAAGACAAGGGACGTCATTTATCAATATGGTCATAAATATGAGCATAGTGCACTCCAAAAGTTTTAGGACAGTGACACATTTTTTGTTGTTTTGGCTCTGTACTCCAGCACATTTGATTTGAAATGGAACAGTAACTATGAGGTTAAAGTGCAGACTTTCAGCTTTGTTTTCACACATATGGGTGTGCACATCCATATCGGGTGAACCGTGTAGCAATTGTAGCCCTTTTTATACATAGTCCCCCCATTTTAGGGGACCAAAAGTAATTGTAGAAATTAACATTAAGTATTTATTATGTAAATATATTAAGTATGTATTATGTAAATATATATACTTGTTATGTAAATATATATATATATTTCATATTTAATATTTGTTAATATTTGGTTGCATATGCTTTACATGCCATGTCTTCTTGATGCCTGTGACCCAACAACATCAAAAGAGTCTTGATATCCTATTTTCAGGTACATTTACAAGCCATACTATAACCTCTCTGGATCTCTATGTGAATTGGGGGGTGGGTCTAGATTAAGCTGTAAATTATGCTGGAACAGTATGGAACACATGGTTAGCTAAATGGCTGTAAGTCATCAAGGGTCTCGTCAAGTCATCTCATGCGCCCATTTACTACCATATTTGACCAGGAAGGGACATAAGAAATATATTTGACCAGGAAGAGACATAGGAATTATATTTGACCTGGGGGTGCTGATGTATATGAGGAGGGGGGGGGGGGGGGGGGGGGGGGTCACTTTTTTTTGCAGAACACCTTTTAAAGCAGTGAATTCTACTCAGATTTGAAGGGAGAATAACACCATGGGGCATGTTTTTCCGTGAATATTTTAGTATAAAAAAATGTAACAGCCTACTACCAATAGCCAGCTACGCAACATTATGGGCTCTATTTTCAAACCGGCGCAAACCAGCGCAAGGGGACGGTATAGTCAAACGCAAGCTTGTTGACAGCATCAACGTCTTAAAACTGGCGCTATGGCGTTTCTCAGCAATACCGCTAGGATCAACAAATTCTCAACATAACATCCTTTCGCTTGCGCTGCAGTGGAATGGGTGGCGCTGTCTGGGGCGTGTTCTAAAATACTTTTGGCGTAGTGACAATTTGAACCAACGAAAACCCATTGCGTTATGATCAGCTGGAACCACCTCTTAGCGGCAACGCAATAGACTCTGGCAATTTGGCAACTTATTAGTCATGTAGTTCTATGTAGTGTCTATAGGTGATGCCAACATTACACTTCCATTTAATGAACAAATAGCCTATAATTATTATTAATTAATTTTAATTTAAACTACTAGAATAAAACAGGACAGCTTACAAGAAACTTGCGATCATGTAGGCCAATAGCCTATAATATATAAATTACACATTGGCACAGTTGAATCATAAGCCTACCACTACACAATACACAGAAAGGATATACTTTCAGCGGGTGTCCTTCCTCAACTATACGGACAATGAATGCAGTAAAAAGTCAAAACTCACATTTTTTCTCAAGTATGGGTTCTCCGGGGTGCTTGGTGCTATCGACTGCACGCACATACAAATCCGCGCACCACCCGAGCATGCAATAGGAATCGCAAAGGAACACATTCCATCAATGTCCAGGTGACATGCAACAAAATTAGCTTGCCCCACCTGCACCAGCGGTTGCGGTCCCCATCACAGCCAGAGCAAAGAGAAATCAACTGGCTGAGCGGTTTAATAGGGCTAGATAAATGGTAAGTATCAGATCAGCTTTTAAAATGAACATTTCAATGCATGTTCCCACGTAGAATCATACACACATCCAAGTTGACGGTCCAGTGCGTTTGGGTTGCTCATTATGAAATTGCATGGAATGATTGTGTTCCAACTGGCTTTTTTTTAAAGCATGAGAACAACAATTTGATTGGCTACCATAGAGACACACCTTGGACATTTAGACCCAGCCTTTTAGCAATACCGCCATAAGGTGCGCCAAGATTGCCGTCATGAAATTACCAAATTTCTCGCCGACACGCCCTCAGAGCGATACCACCAAGCGCTTACTCTTGCGTTCACCATTGCGTTTGGTTTATTAAAATAGAGCCCTATATCTGTTAGGATCCTGTTATCTGTCTGTTTTATCTGTTATGTTTCCTGATTTCTTTTCCTTTTTTCCTGCATTTCCCTCGCGATTGTAAGTCCGCGTTCCATGTTTCTTGAGATTCCACTCCCTGTCTTTGTCATTGTACTATTTGGGTGATTTTGGGAACATTCTGTATTTCGTATCTCGTTTTCTTCCTTCTGGCTTTATTAATATTTGTATTTAATACTAAATACTAATCATACTAACTGTTAGATTAGATTTAATACTAAAGTGCTAACAAACTAACGTGTATATAATACTAACCAGCTAACCTACTAACATTAGGGTTTTAGAGTTCGCTACTAACATTACTAATTACTAATTCATCTTGAGTTCCTACCTGCAGCTGTAATTTCCCTCCTCGTTATCCTATCCCTGTATCTATCTGATTTCGCATTCTCTGCACATGTGTCCACTTTCGTGTTCCTCCCCTCCGAGCTGTGCACTTGTCTACCTGCTAACCCCAGGCCGTTTGTTATCATTGTGTCTATGTGTATTCCAGTCCATGTCTTACGTTTCCCCCGTTATTGTATTATTGGTCCCTGTTAACCCTCATTGTTCTCACCGGTGTACACTCCCATTTCCCCTCCTCTTCACACCTGATTCCTTTTGTGTAATCTTCTCCCTGTGTATTTAAACCTTGTTATTTCAGTCTGTCTTCGCGAGTTCCTTATACTAAATTCTTTGCTACTGTGTTTCTTGCTGTATCTCCCCGAGTTTTTTTTTTTTTTTTTGTATCCCTCGTCCTTTACCTGTGGTTGTTTTATTTCTGTTTTCTGTCTTCGGTTTGTCTTCTTTTTTTGTTCCTCGTTTGCCTCCCTGGTTTCGACCCTTGCCTGTGTTCTCGTGACTCTGATTTTTGGATACTGTTTTTTGTGCCTTGTTGTGCCTTCCCGGTTTTGACCCCTGCCTGTTCTGTGACCCTGTTTTTGGGCTCTGTCTTTGTACCGTTGCCCTGCCTTCTCTGTTTTTGACCCAGCCTGCATTACCACAGATTGCTGCCTTGCCCTTATTAAACTCCGTTTTTTTTGTACTCCTGTCTGCGTTTGGGTCCTTCCCCCACCTACACCTAACAATATCATTGTTATAGTATCAATAGATTATTATCAATAGACTATGTTTAGGCTATCCCTGTTCGGACAGGATTTGTTTCTTCAGATTAACTTAAGTACACTGCCTGGCCAAAAAGAAATTTGCACTCTAATATTTCGTTGGACCGCCGTTTAGCTTTGATTACGGCGCACATTCGTCATGGCATTGTTTCGACAACCTTATGCAACGTCACAACATTTATTTCCATCCAGAGTTGCATTAATTTTTGGCCGAGAATCTTCTCCAGCACATCACAAAGACTTTCAATGGGGTTAAGGTCAGGACTCTGGTGGCCAATTCATGTGTGAAAATTATTCCTAATGCTCCCTGAACCACTCTTTCACAATTTGAGCCCGATGAATCTTGGCATTGTCGTCCTGGAATATGCCCATTGATGGGATAACCTGGTCATTCAGTACATTCAGGTACTCAGCTGACATTTTATTGCTGCATAACGTTGCTAAGCCTAGACCTGACCAATTGAAGCAACCCCAGATCATAACACTGCCTCAAGAGGATTGTACAGTGGGCACTGCATGACTCTTTTTTTTTTGGCCAGGTAGTGTATGTAATAAAACATTTGTATGGCTTCTCTGTAATTTCATCCATCGACGGAGCATACCAGAAGTGCAGTGTTCGGACAACCTGTGCCATGATGACCATGTTTTCGTTAGAAGTTTTTCTTATTTCTATCTGCCCCTCTCTCCACCAAAAAGCAGACCAAAAGCACAGAAAAGAGGCATTGTTTGGAGCGCCAGCTCAGAATGTAGTGGGCTAAGCTATGTAGGCCTACACAATATGCATGTGTCATTAATGTACAGATTTCTCGACTCAATCACTGGTATTGCTACAACCAAATACTACACAAAGTTTAACCATACCAACTTTAGCTAATAATCATCTTATAAAAAAATACCCATGTTACTGCCTTGACACGTTCGCTCTCCTCAAACACCTCAAAAGCTACAGGGGGCAATGTGCAGTCAATATCCGCAAATATCTTACGTCACCAATAGAACGAAAAACGCACTTACCCAAGATTTCTATAATGTGGGCATCATAAAAACCTAACAAAGCTACAACCCATTTCTTATCAGGAATAAGCAGTTTTCACAATCAAAAAGATTTACTAAACACACCCTCACGAGCCATGCATTTTGCAAAATCACCCACAATTTCCAAGTCCAGCTCCCGGGCTAGCCAGTCCATTCAGTCTCTCCATCCAAATTCAGCAATCTTTTCTGCTGGTCCGTTTTCTCAACTGAGATCCACTTCTGCGTTTACAAGGCATTTTGATTTGCTTTATTGAAGCTTGGACTTATCTTTGCCATCTTCCTGACTATACTTGCTGACAGATGTTCAAATTTCACTGCCAAAACTAGCTAACACTAGTTAAGTTTCACAGCCAATACTAATATACATGGTTATATCATTCTGCATCATGACGTTAGAAAATAGACACTTATCATTGGACAAAAACATCGGCCACACAGGCATATTTCCCAGCAATATTTGCATATCAGAAAAGACGACCGTGGCCAGGCCACCTCCTTTAAAATGCACGTGCCGAGGCAGTTTTTCTCAGTATTCTTGGCCATGGCTGTCGCAAGGGCGCAGGTGTGTTGTGGACCCAAGTGCAGAAACACAGTGATGCAAAAAAAATTAAGAGACCAGATGCGTACAATGTGGTAACAAGGGAATACGTGCAGACTGGGGAAAACATGCGGAATGCAACAAAACACACTGATAGAATAATTACAGACAATCACACAGAGTAACAGGACAGGTACACGAGGAAATCGGAGAATGGCGGCATCTGGTGGAGGCCTGCCGACATGTGACAATGGTGGGCAACCAAGGAAAGCAAGGAAGAAGATTTTTTGTGAGGGTAAAATTAGAATGCTTCTGAATGAAGTAGCCTACATGAAAATAAGCGTGTGCTTTTTGGGAGCGTTAGTAGTGGTGTGCAGTCTAGCGCAAAAGCCGCTATGTGTCAGAGGATAACCAGAGGCCTCATTATAAACGGTGCGTAGCCTACGCACAAAAAATATGTATAAGCCACTTTCCCCGCAGATTTGGGATTTATAAAAAACAAACTTCAAACAGACGTCAAAACATGTGCACATTTACGCAAATTATGACCCAAGCGTAGGCTTACACACTTTTTTGCAACTGTGATGTAAAAGTAGTGAAATTTCTGTATCCTACTGATAAAATATCCTACAGAGCCGTTTCACTATCAAAGTAGCCTTCACAGCCTTCTGATAATCACATCCCTTGTCAAAGGAAAATACAGGCCTAAGTAGTTTCTGTCTTTTTGGTGTTATTCTTAAAGTCCATATTTAAGCATGCACTGTCCGAAAAATAATACAGGGGGTGACACCATTCATGTTTTAGAGCATTATAGAGTCCCAACAGTAGCTTATAGATGCATAAGATTCAAGTGCTTTTTTATCCCAGAATACATTTGAATGTCAGGTCCAACGATGCAATTTCAATTTGATGGCTCGGGTTTAATCGGGGAGATATTTACGTGGCCGTATGTTTTGTGTGAATTAATCTTTCTTTCATGTAACAATGCGAAACTGCCACTTTAAGATTCAAATTGAATTTTTGTGTAGGCTAATCAAACAATAGTATTGTGCTTCGCATCTATAACACTGCGCATCTATGTCTATGACGAAATTCGTTAAACAAGCCGGCTAATTTTGCCTAAGGTGAGAGGGAAGCCAGGTTCTCGTAGCTTATCCTCAGCTGTTACAATTGTTATAATTAAATTAAACTGCATATATTTTGTAAAATAACAGCACTGGTGTAAGCTAATGGAAAAAAATGTATTGTATTTCTGGGAAATACTTTTGGTCGGGAATTACCATTAGCTACCGGGAACCCGTGCCGGTGTTAAACCCTAATGTGAAAGATAACTATCGTTGTTATACAGGGCCAAGTTCCATTAAATCATTTATGAAAGTTTGGATAGCATTGCTTTGGAATAGAGCTAGTTTATTTAGTGTGAGCTACGATAGGCAATATTGTTAGTTGTAACTTGGCCACATTTTGATATCAATATACTTGTATAGACAGCGCTCTGTAGGCTATGCGTGAGTAAAGGCTATGCGTGAGTAACTTGGCTTTTTTGTTTTTGTTCAGATATGAATATCTGCAGACAGAGCTCCATCTAACTCAATTGAAAAAAAGTGGATGCTGTAACTACATTTGGTAGCAGTGGAGATGGAGCACCAATTATGTACAGAATATATATAAACTCTTACATGGAATGCCAGAAATATAGGCAGGAACTATGGAATAATGATGTTTACCCTTATTATTCCCAAGTTAGGTTAAAAATAAATCAGTCTCATTTGATTATTATGGATTACTACTACTTAAATTTACCATAAAAGCACCAATAACTAATAATTTATAAGGGTTGAATGTACAGTACCAGTCAAAGTTTTGGACACACCTACTCATAGAAGGTTTTTTTTCGTTATTTTTACTGTTTTCCACATTTTAGAATACTAGCTTAAAAGAATAGAGTTTGCGTTTGCTTCTGGACAACGCCATTGGTGGCTGTGCGAAATCTGCGTCTTGGCATAGCCTATTCTTCAAGTCTCTGGAGCTCTACTGGAGGGAAGCAACACCATTCTTCCAAAATAATGTGCAATTGGGTTGAGATCTAGTGACTGCAAAGGCCATAGCATATGATTCCCATCATTTTTGTACAGTAAGCCACTGTGTTTACCTCATAAAATAAATGCATTTTGGGGTAAAATGAGTTCTGTGTCAAATGAAAGCTCTTGATGAGCTCTATCTAGTGCCAAAGGACAGCTGAAATGATGAACAGTATTGAATAAAGCAACAAAACAAAGATCTAACGCAAAAGTTATGGTCTTTTTGGAGCCAACGTTTTGTTATACAGCTTTATTATTGATAAAGACACGCTAGAACTGCGGTCCTGCCATGGTTGCACTGTCGTGGTCATCCAATTTGGTAGGTGGCGCTGTCGCGAAAAACTAGGGTCCTAGGAATGGGGTCCTGAGACTGCACTTCTGGTATGCTCCGGTATTGCAGGCACATACTATTCGGTGTGAAGACATTTTTTTTATTTAAAAGAACTGTCTAAAATAGGATAATTTGGCCTGGGTAATTTCGTGCTTTTTAGCACCAGAGGCTACAATACCTCCGGTGACCACTGGAGTTTGCAAGCTTCAAGGAGAATTTAAATCCCTGGTTTCCTGCACACAGCCCTCGATGGTGCTTTCTAACTACGTAGAAGGTGGAAGTTCAGAGGCTAGAGTTCGAATCTGCAGTGTTGTCAGAGATTTTCTGTGTGACAGTGAGCGGAAAGTAGCAAGCTACACAAAACATTCATTCAATGGGCATCTGTCCTTTGATTTCTGTCTGATTGGTTAGCTATCATTACTGATTGAAAATGCAGGAATTGATCTCTATAGTGGATCATATTAAATTTGATCTGGAGATTGCTGTGGAACAGCAGTTAGGAGCCCAGCCTCTGCCGTTCCCTGGAATGGACAGTGAGTATAAATATCGTAACAGCATTGGTTGCTGGCTAATTCTGCTTACCACGTTTGTAAGGTTTAATAAATTCGCAAACATTACCTTACATCAACACTGACTCTTTAGCTAGTCTTCACTCTAACTATGTAGAAAGCTAGTCATCAGAAACAAGTAACGTTATACAGCCAGTGTCTAGCTGCACTTGACGTAACACGTTACAAGAATAGTTGGTGAGCTAACTTTCAAGATTCTAACGGTGGTTAATAATTGGGCTGGCCTATTTTGTGTGTGACCGTAATATACACGGTATGTTTAATATGAAATTGAACTGACTAGTATGAGCAAGGGATTAAGTTGTGTGAATGGAACTGAACTAATACGAGTAGGGAACTGTTTTAATTGAACTAATATGAGCAGAGCATTGCATTTAACTGGACTAATCAAATGGAGTTGAACAGAATCTGAATGTAAGTTAACAGACTGATTGGATCGTATTGACTAATATGATACTGACAACTGATATTAACTAATATGGTTGAGCTGAAATTAATATAAAATGAACTAACTGTACATTTTAAGCAGGGAATTGCATTACCAATTACCATTTTCAAGCCAACTTAATAATACGAAGAACAGTAGGTTGGATTTTTCCAGCAACAATTGAAGCTGCCTCTTAGATATACACTAACGTACACTTCAGCTAACTAGTAGTAGCACTGCACATATTTTTATTCAGCACCAACTACCATCACAGCTAACGTAAACTTAACGTTCGGCTAAGCAACGTAGCTATATATATATATATATATATATATATATATATATATATATATATATATATATATATATATATATATATCAAGCCTGGTCTTGAAAACAAGTTTCTGCCTCTACTACATAACCTGGCAAGCTATTCCACACAGTGACTACTCTCTGTGTGAAGAAGTACTTCCTAATGTCTGTGCAGAATTGACCTTTTGCTAATGTCCATCTATGCTCCCTCGTTCTACTAACAGAACTGAACCTGAATAATCTGTTGTAGTTCACTTTATTGATCCCTTTTATGAATTTAAAAGCCTGTATCAAATCACCCCTAAGTCTCCTTTTACTAAGCTTAAAGAGATTAAGTATCCTAAGTCTTTCCTCATAACCTTTATCTTTCATACCCGGAATCAACTGCGTTGCCCTTCTTTGGACCTTTTCCTGAGCCTCTATTTTTTGTAATACGGTGCCCAGAACTGCACACAGTACTCAAATGTGGTCAGACAAAGGTATTGTATAACATAAGCATAACTTTCTTGGATTTATACTCAATACTATTGGCTATATATGCTAGCATCCTGTTAGCCTTTTTTATACTACAGCACAATGCCTAGAACGTGAAAGGCTTTGATCAACTACTACTCCTTAGTCTTTTTCAAATTGAGCACATTCCAGTTTAGTTTCTCCCATAAAATAGTCTTGCATTATGTTTTTATTTCCCACATGTAAAATTTTACATTTAGCTATGTTTAATTTCATTTGTCAGGTTTCTGCCCACTTCTGGATTCTGTTTAAATTTTCTTGAATTACTTTAGTAGCTTCCAAACTATTAAGCTAAACTGCCCAGTTTTGTATCATCAGCAAATTTAGCTAATGTACATTTGGTTAATACCAGCTTGATTAAATACAATGCGCTTAATGTATAATAGTTAATTTAGAATTAATTAATTATTACTAATACTCATTATTATTATAATTCTATTACATTTTATTAGTTTCTGATTATTATATTTATTCTAATTATAACATTTACGTTTGTTCTATGTTTTGTTTGTTCATAATAAACACATTCTTAAATAATATATTTACATGTGTATTGGAATTATTTCTAAAGTACTGTCATGGTTTTTTCATCTGAAAAAATGGAATTACACTGAAAACAATCTGTTCTGTTTAATTAATTCAGTTCCATTCATCTTTCAGTTCATATAGCCTATTTCAGTTCAACATGCTCATACTAGTACATGCCAGTGCTAACAATGTCTATTGTCTGTTGTGTAATGTCTAATTTCTATTCCCAAAACATAGTGTTATCTATGCTTTGCTTTTTCAAGCCAACTTGAAGTTTGTCTTCAAACTTCCTTTTCTAGTTTCTTCTTATTCCACCAACATTTCTATATGCATCTCCTCCCAACCAGTTAAAGCTAGGCTCACCAAATTCAGTCAGTATCTTCACCTAGTTGGGAATTAAGTTGCTTGTGCTTTTTGTGTAAATACTCAAAAGTTTCACAAATTTACAAATTCAAAAGTTCCGAAAATTCTAACACCTCCTCTTGATGATATCATAATATGTATGTAATATCTCATTTCTATTCCCAAAACAGGGTTCTCTATGCTTTGCTTTTTCAAGCCAACTTGAAGTTTGTCTTCAAACTTTCTTTTCTAGTTTACACTTCATATTCCATTTCACCATATGTATATTTCTTAACATTCTTAAATGTTTTTCTTTAGAATCAGGAGCATCGGTGTGTGATTATTTCCTGAAAGCTGCGTGTTTAAAAGGTAGGTGTTTACGTTACTTTTTAAGATGCGTTCATGAGTTGCATTTACTCAGTTACCTCAAGTATCATTCTCGGTTAACCCAACCCTTGCCAGAGGCAGTCATGGGACGGCAGCACACTCAGCTCATGAGAAGGTGCCAGCTCACGCCTTCTGCAAGTCTCCAAGGCCGTGTATTTACATTACATTACATTCATTTAGCAGACGCTTTTATCCAAAGCGACATACAGTAAGTGCATACAGAGACATCATCAAGATCACTACAGAACAGACAAGACAAAGCACATCCTTCCCATAATGTAGCAGCTATCCCTAGTAATGAACGTTGACTGTAGTTCACAGTAAGCTGTGGGTAAATCAGCAATACTACACTTCTATTCTAAATACTATTACAAACTATAATAAACAGACAGGAAAACACAGGGAACTAGTAAACACAGGGAACTGATATTCCTAGGTTAGGATATCAGTCAAGGTGGAGTCTGAAGAGGTGTGTCTGAAGAGGTGTGTCTTCAGGCCTCGACGGAATGCAGGCAGGGTTGGAGTAGAACGTAGGGGAATGGGAAGTTAATTCCACCACTGACGAGCTAAGGTGGAAAAACTCTGCAGTCGGGACAAGCGAGAGCTTTTGACACGGAGGGGGGGAAGTGCCAGTGCTGTAGAAGAGCGAAGTGGTCGAGCAGGAACATAGTTCTGGATTAAGTCCTGCAGGTAGGCGGGGCCTGTCCTATTGGCTGCAGTGTAGGCCAGGGTCAGAACTTTGAACCTGATCCTGGCTGCAACTGGCAGCCAGTGGAGTGACCTCAGCAGGGGGGTTACATGGGAAACAAAACGGGCTCAAAACGGTAGCCTTCCACCTCCGATTCAAGTAAAATTTCTCGGAAGGTTTCGTCAGCCAGTGTATAGCCCACAAAATCATTGGAAGCCATTGTACTGGAATAATTGGTAACTTAGCTAAGAACTATTTGAGCTAGCTCACAAGCTAATACTGTTTACAGTTGTAATAGCAGGTTCCCTGCCCCTTTCTTTGTGAGTTTGGTCAATGCCTTTTTAGCATAGCATGGGAGGTCAGGGGGAGGTATCTCTCCAAATTCAACTTACCCGCCCACTGACACCACTGTACCTTTTCAAAAATGAGGACCTTTGCCTGCCGATATCTCTGTTCAGAGATTGCTTTGGCCAGACACAAAGAGAGACTTAATTAGTTGCGCCTTGATCTGTTAAATAAGGTTAATGTTGTTTTTCGGTGGAATTCCCATTTAAGTCAAAGATTTGATTTTACATGCTGAAGCCACTCTGAACACCCATACCATCACCCCCAGTGTCCCCCAATTACTGTATTCCATTTGTCCATTAGATGTGCTTACCCATCTACCCACCCCTAAGTGTATTGCACAGACAAACAGACCAGTCAAACAAACCTTTATTTTTCTTTCTTTCTGAAGGAGGGATGTGTCCCTTCCGTCATATCAGTGGAGAGAAAACTGTGGTGTGCAAACACTGGCTCAGAGGACTGTGCAAGAAGGGGGACCAGTGCGAGTTTCTGCATGAGTACGACATGACCAAGATGCCTGAGTGCTATTTCTACTCCAAATTCGGTCTGTGAGCTTGTTTCTGTCACATGAAAGTGAGTTTTATTTTTGGCCTTCCCACCATAATTCAAAGTTGTTCTTCCTTTTTAGAAGAGTGCAGTAACAAAGAATGTCCGTTCTTACACATTGACCCTGAGTCGAAGATCAAAGATTGTCCATGGTATGACAGAGGATTCTGTAAACACGGTAAGTTATTGACTAAAACCAACAGTATTGTCAAGAAACAAACATTGAGTAAAAATAGCCATTTCGACAAGTTAGGATTTGTATGTAAATGTAGAAAGCCATGTTTTTCATGCTCAAGTGCAGATTTGTTCATTTCTAAACAAAACTGCAAACATGAAATTAAAGGCATACTGAACTTTGTAAGAACATAATATTGTATACGTACCTGGTGCCGATATGAGTTGTAATATTCACGGTCATCTTCATGACTTGCTCCAGTGGTCAGCAACTGGCCAACAGAGAATGACGTTTTTTCTCTCCATTCACTCGCATTGCGTCTCAAAAGCACACTTTTAGCACATTTTAAACACTTTTAAACTAATGCAAACAACGCGGATTATACCGATATATAAAACCACGATATCCAGTACTGAACGTTTGAAAAGATAAAAAGCTCCATGTTTTAGTTTTTCCAAACAAAGGTTAGCTTATGAGGAACTTCCTTGTTTCGTTCTTGCTAGTAACGGTCCCATCACAGAACTGTATAAGAACTCCCACCCACTTCCTCAAGCGTGCGTTAGTAAACAAACCGATCAAGTTAGCAAAGAAGTTAGCAACAGTTGCTCAATCAAAATTTGTTTCAGAAGTTTAAAACGTTCGGTTCTGGATGTCGTGATTTTATATATTGACATAATCCATGTTGTGTGCATTTATGTGCTTTTAAGACCTGTTTCGCTATGCAGTGAATGGAGAGAGAAAAAACGTCATTCTCTGTTGGCCAATTGCTGACTACTGGAGGAAGTCATGAAGATGAGTGTTAATATTACGACTCACGTCAGGGCCAGTTGACTATACAATATTATGTTCTAACAAAGTTCAGTATGGCTTTAAGAGATTCTTAATTTACTTTTCATTTACCTCCACACACACAGCAAGTGGATGGTGATGACGGCCCCTTTCATTTGCTCAAACTGTGACCTGAAACAACTTCCAGAGTGCTTGTTCATCATCTTGCCTTAGTAAACAGCTGCCTGGAGGTTGTTTGGTATGCGTCCTGTCCTCATTTGTTCCTCCTCTTCCTCAGGTCCTGACTGCCGACACAGGCACACACGGAGGGTCATCTGTGTCAACTACTTGGTCGGCTTCTGTCCTGATGGCCGGTCTTGCAAATTCATGCAGTCAGTTCAGATCATTTTCTCCTTTTTTTGTTCCCACTTCCATTGAGACCTACACGACTCCTGCATTGTTTAAATGATTATTTTCAGATTTATGATTACAGCACATGTACATATGTGTGTCTGTGTTCTGAGAGAGCAGAATATGGATTGGTTGTTAAATTGATGTTATTCCATCAGCCCACGCTTTGAGCTTCCTCTGGGTGCATCAGAACAACCGCCTCTACCGCAGCAACCACAGGCTCAAAAGGTATAGTGTCATGCTGTTTGGTTTTTGTCCCAGGCAAAAGCCTGTGTGTCTGTTGGCTTGCTACCACGGCCTCTAACATCAGACAGTACATTCATATCTAAATAAAGGTCCCATTGTTTGAAAACATTGACTATGGCCAATGATAAAGAACGTCACCACATCAGGATGAAGAAATATTGCTCTGTTGTACAATCCAAACGTCTTAACAGCCAATAAATAACTTCATCTCGGGTTGAACACCTATTCAGCACAAGGACTTAAAAGGAAAGTATCTATTAATAAGTTTTTATCATTAATAATTCTCATAATTTGCTTTACATTGCAGAACATCCAGCTCTTAAATAGGTCTTCTTTATCGCTTATCCAACTAACCAACCCCAATATGAACTCCAACTACCACCAGAGGGCACCACATGTTATTGGGCCAATGCATTCCCACAATAACATGGGCAACAGAGGGCCCCGCCCACTGGACCAGGTCACCTGCTATAAGGTATCCAGTGTCTTTGTGGTTATACTGTCTTTCTTTAAAAAATATATTTGTAGATCTACACTGCCTGGCCAAAAAAAAAGTCGCACTCTAATATTTTGTTAGACCGCCTTTAGCTTTGATTACGGCACGCATTCGTTGTGGCATTGTTTCGACAACCTTATGCAAGGTCACAACATTTATTTCCATCCAGAGTTGCATTCATTTTTGGCCGAGATCTTGTATTGACGACGGGAGAGTCAAACCACTCCGTAAAGTCTTCTCCAGCACATCCCAAAGACATTCAGTAGGGTTAAGGTCAGGACTCTGGTGGCTAATTCATGTGACTCATGCTCCCTGAATCACTCTTTCACAATTTGAGCCCGATGAATCTTGGCATTGTCGTCTTGGAATATGCCCATTGATGGGATAACCTGGTCATTCAGTACATTCAGGTACTCAGCTCACTTCATTTTATTGGTGCATAACGTTGCTGAGCCTAGACCTGACCAATTGACGCAACCCCAGATCATAACACTGCCTCCAGAGGCTTGTACAGTGGGCATTATGCATGACAGGTGCAACGGCGACTTTTTTTTTGGCCAGGCAGTGTATATGAAATGATGAAAAGCAAAATTGGATCTCATATAGGTTTAGCATTACATTTTAATATTAAATGCTATATTTATCACTGTTTTCTCTCGTCACCTTGAGTGCATTGTAATGGCAGAAAGCTTCAGCTGGTGTTTTGTATATGTTTCTCTGCAGGGCTACACATGCTGTGCTTATATTCCTTTTGTTTGTTGATCTCCTCAGTGCGGTGAGAAAGGACACTATGCCAACAAATGTACAAAGGGACATCTGGCTTTCCTGAGTGGACAGTAACTCCTGTAAGCTATGGACAGTAACTCCTGTAAGCTATGCGGATGAGCTTTCGGCCAGGAGTGAAGTTGGAACCCCTATGAGAAGCGCTGGCGAAATGTCTGGGTGTGTTGTTCCCGGTCCAGTAAGCTTTGAAAATGGAAATGGCAGCAGACGTCTGAGAATTCAGTTATTCTTGTTGCTGCAGAATGGTGAAACAGCCCTGGGTAAAAGTAAACAGAAGCCGCTTATAGCCAATTCGTGAATTTATAACTTTTTGGTTCTGGAATCCTAAACGTTTTTTTTGTCTGATGAAAAAAGTAATTATATTATCATAGAGATCTCAAACTACTGGTTGTTCTTTGTGCCTCCACTCTTACACGGTTATGACTTGCTGAAGACAACGTTTTCAAGTACAGTACACATTTTGTTGGCAGCTCTAGTGTTCCCCAGCAATGATATGTTCCGATCAATTTGTATCTTGCCATTTCAAAAATAAAAATTAGTAAATAATTTAATTGCTTTACTGGAGGATAGTCAAATTTCTTGTACATGCATAGATATTTACTGCAAAAAATGGGATGGCGAAGATCAATTGAAATAATTTTGCAGAGATGTTTTGTATTGGTTAATGGGAGCCTGGAGATAATGCCAACAGCTAAGGCTTTTTATGCTTTAGTTCACAATGCATCAACTTGGACCTATACATCCACAGCAGAGTCAAGAAGGTAATGTGTACAGTTGAAGTCGAAAGTTTACATACACCTTAGCCAAATCCATTTAAACTCAGTTTTTCACAATTCCTGACATTTAATCTTAGTAAACATTCACTGTCTTAGGTCAAGTAGGATCACAACTTTATTTTAAGAATGTGAAATTAAGAATAATAGTAGAGAATGGTTTATTTCAGCTTTTATTTCTTTCTTCACATTCCCAGTGGGTCAGAAGTTTACATACACCCTGTTAGTATTTGCCTTTAAATTGTTTAACTTGGGTCAAACGTTTGAGGTAGCCTTCCACAAGCTTCTCATGGGCGGCACGGTGGTGCAGTGGTTAGCACTGTCGCCTCGCATGAAAGAGGTTCTGGGTTCGAATCCCGGTCCTGGTCCTCTCTGCGTGGAGTTTGCATGTTCTCCCCGTGTTCGTGTGGGTTTCCTCCGGGAACTCCGGTTTCCTCCCACACCAAAGACATGTATGTCAGGTTAGGTAACCTGACGTACATGCATTGTCCTTGACCAAGGCACTGGCATCAGAAGGCACTGGCATGGAGTTGGTCCCCAGGCACTGCACTGTGGCTGCCCACTGCTCAATAAACTATAAATTAACTTAATAAGTTGCGTGAATTTTGGCCCATTCCTCCTGACAGAACTGGCGTAACTGGAGTCAGATTTGTAGGCCTCCTTGCTCGCACACACTTTTTCAGTTCTGCCCACAAATTTTCGATTTTACTGAGGTCAGGACTTTGTGATGGCCACTCCATTACCTTGACATTGTTGTCCTTAAGCCATTTTGCCACAACTTTGGAAGTATGCTTTGGGTCCATTTGGAAGAGCCATTTGCAACCAAGCTTTAACTTCCTGGCTGATGTCTTGAGATGTTGCTTCAATATATCCACATAATTTTCCTTCCTCATGATGCCATCTATTTTATGAAGTGCAGCAGTCCCTCCTGCAGCAAAGCACCCCCACAACATGATGCTGCCACCCCCATGCTTCACGTTTGGGATGGTGTTCTTCGGCTTACAAGCCTCACCCTTTTTCCTCCAAACATAACGATGGTCATTATGGCCAAACAGTTCCATTTTTGTTTCATCAGACCAGAGGACATTTCTCCAAAAAGTAAGATCTTTGTCCCCATGTGCAGTTGCAAACTGTTGTCTGGCTTTTTTATGGCGGTTTTGGAGTAATGGCTTCTTCCTTGCTGAGCAGCCTTTCAGGTTGTCGATATAGGACTCGTTTTACTGTGGATATAGACACTTTTGTACCTGTTCCCTCCAGCATCTTCACAAGATCCTTTGTTGTCCTGGGATTGATTTGCACTTTTCGCACCAAAGCACGTACATCTCTAGAAGACAGAACGCGTCTCCTTCCTGAGCGGTATGACGGCTGAGTGGTCCCATGGCGTTTATACTTGCGTACTATTGTTTGTACAGACGAATGTGGTACCTTCAGGCATTTGGAAATTGCTCCCAATGATGAACCAGACTTGTGGAGATCCACAATTTTCTTTGAGGTCTTGGCTGATTTCTTTTGATTTTCCCATGATGTCAAGCAAAGAGGCACTGAGTTTGAAGGTAGGTCTTAAAATACATCCACAGGTACACCTCCAATTGACTCAAATAATATCACTTAGCCTATCAGAAGTTTCTAAAACCATGATATCATTTTCTGGAATTTTCCAAGCTGTTTAAAGGCACAGTCAACTTAGTGTATGTAAACGTCTGACCCACTGGAATTGTGATATAGTGAATTAAAAGTGAAATAATCTGTAAACAATTGTTGGAAAAATGACTTGTCATGCACAAAGTAGATGTCCTAACTGACTTGCCAACACTGTAGTTTGCCAACATGAAATCTGTGGAGTGGTTAAAAATGAGTTTTGTAAACTTTCACTGAGTGTATGTAAACTTCCGATTTCATCTGTAGCGTTGCAATTTGACTGGCTCATGGCAGCCTCGATTTTTACAAGATATAACTCATGAAATGGAACTTGTTCATTAAGTTCAAGTTCATTAATAGCAACAAAAGCTTTTCCCATCGTGAGGAGTCATTTAAATGTTTACAGGAGAGCCTGCCATGGCTAGCACATGCAGCCTTTCCTCTTGAATTATGTCTTTAGTACAACATGTATCCAATGGTCCATATCTGTACAATTTGTCTTGCCATTTCTAGCACAATTGCCCAGTAAAACTTGACACCAACCAATTAAATACTTGCTTCAAGTGGCACCCGTGAAGCTTTGAAGAAGCTGCATGATTTGGTTAAAGCCCCTTCATATACGCTGTGCTTCCAATAGCTTGACCAGGCACAAATATTGATTCAGAAGTGTACATCCCCCTGACCAAGTCTGAAAGCAAAGAGGAACTGACACAATATATAGGGATGTTTTTAAGCAGATGGTCATATGCAGGGGACAATGTTATTTTAAAGTTTGGTGGGCTGTTTTGATACTGCTGTGCGTTGCCTGAGCGATTTACTTGACCAAATAAAAACCTGTTCATAATTTGCATTTGTTTTACTCAGGGTAAGACTTTGAAGTTCACAGACAAAGGGTTCATTCCTATCGCTTATTTTATCCTTCGTCTCCTCGGTCCTCGCCTGACCTGGAAACCTATCAAGGTCCGCCATCTAGGGACTTTCCAACCGCTAAATGCTCCTCGGAGGAGTGAGGAGGCTCCCAGAGGATGCTTCAGCGAGGAAACACAAATGTAGCCTTTGCGGAAGTCTTTTCTTGGAACGTGTGGTGTATAATTTCTCTCTACACATCTGCCACATGGCGGGTACACCCCTACACAAATCCAATCTTAAATATCTGTAAATATCCCTCTCGTAAAAACAGTTTAAAATAATTGTAATTTATCAAACCTTTTTCCAATAATTTTACTATAGTTGAGCTGTCGGCTAAATGGTTATCCATTTTACAAGGATGCCCAATACTGGTATAAAATGGCATTTTTCATGAACTCACTGTCACATAACAGGTCCAGAACAATAAAAAAAATGCTTGGATTAGTTGATTTTGCATTGTTTTTATTCATATCCAGTGCCCTCCACTATTATTGGCACCTCTGGTAAAGATGAGTAAAAAGGGTTATAAAAAATTCACCATTTGGTGAATTAGCTTAATCTCACACTGAAAAAATGAGAAGAATCCAACCTTTAATTTAAGTTACATGGTTGGCTAAATGGCTCTAAGTCATCAAGGGTCTGACGTATCAAACAAGCCTAAACCATCACTCTGCTGCCAGATATGCAGTAGATATGGATGGATCACTTTAAGGGTTGTTTCTCCTGACAAATTTTCCTATTGAATTTTATGGAAAAATAAGTCAGGAGAAGAAACCCTTCAAGTTATCCATCCATATTTACTGTATTTCCGGCAGCAGAGTGATGGTTTAAGGCTTGTATGATATGTCAGACCCTTGATGACTTAGAGCCATTTAGCCAACCATGTGTTCCATACTGTTCCAGTGTAATTTACAGCTAAATCTAGTCACACCCCCCAATTCCCATAGAGATCCATTCAGAGACGTTACAGTATCACTTGTAAGAGTACCAGAAAATAAGATATCAAGTCTTTTGATGTTCTTGAGTCACAGACATCAGGAAGTCATGGCATGCAAAGGATATGCGACCAAATATTAAAAATGATTACTTTATTCTATATATAAATGCAGGGGTGCCAATAATTGTGGCACACATGGTTTTGTTAAAAATAATTATTTCTTGAGATTTTTTCTAATAAATGTACTTGTAGGTTGGATTTTTCTCATTTTTTCAGTGTGAGATTAAGCTAATTCACCAAACGGTGAATTTTTTTATAACTCTTTTTACTCATCTTTACCAGGGGTGCCAATAATAGTGGAGTGCATTGTAAATAATAATGCATGTTTAAAAGTGACTTTGAATAGCAAACTCTCTAAAAAATGTTTTTTTTTAAATATTAAACTGAATTTGAGAGCACTCCCAGCAGTCTAAAATACACGCCCACTGCCCAACCCCTTAAGAAAACTTTTATATTATCTGTACGTAGTTCAACTAGCTGGCCATAAGGACCAACTAGTTTAGCTTGCTGGAAAAAAGGACCAACTAGTTTAGCCAGCTGGCCATAACGACCAAGTGGTACAATTGTTCATAGGACCAAGCTAGCTCAACTAGTGAGCCTAATCAAACGTAGCTAGCTCAACTAGTAAGCAAAATAAAGTTAATAGTTTAAGTTAAACTATCTGCACTTCTGACCTAGCTTATTTAACAAGCTGCGTTTTTGTGGTAACTACCTGCCCAAAGCGGCAACTAGCTGTGTTCTGAGGGCAGCTAGCTGGCTTTTTGGCGCTGCTAGCTAGGTCTTACGGTCAGCTAGTTGGCACAAACGGCAGCTAGCCTGGCAATTGTGGTAGCTAGCCAAGTCATATGGCCATCTAGCAAGGAAAATGAGCAGTTAGTTAGGATATCTTGATAGCTAGCTACAAAAAATTATTAAATGTCAAAACGGCTTGCCAAACATGGCACATTTTCCCCCTATTGTATGACTGAGAAATTATGTAATTTCTATGTGCATTTTCTGTCTTTTACTGATGCAATTCATATGTTTTGGGCTTTTACCATTTTGCATCATTTAGCGTACATATTTCATGTCTGAAATACAACGTCCAATAAAACAGTATATCCCATTTTCTTGGCAAAAACTATGCGGTACAGAACGATCCGTGACAAGCCCACTAACATACAGCTGTGCAACACGTTATCTACTTAATTGTTGCTAGCAATGCCAAAATTAAAAACTTCCTTGTTGTACAAAACTAGTAAATTTCAAACATGGTACCTGTGCCCTAAACAGTGTTTAAATTAGGAAAAGTTTGTTCCCTCAGCTTATGAAAATCGAGGCCTTTCTATTAAATAGATTGCACACAGATTTAGAACTACAGCACAACCCAAGTCTCTTGATTTTTCACTGTTCATTAATCATATGTTCACGTGAAAGCATGAAAAAATCTACAATGTAAGAAGATAAATTGCCGTTAATAGAAACAACCAAATAAACTTGTCACTGGGCTGATTTACATTTTATTATTGGTCACAACCATCTTGTACACAAAGCAGAAAGCTTACAGGTGTGGCAAGAGAGCCAAAGCACAGATGCATCAATCTGAGGTCACTGTCAGCAGAGGGGGTGGGGCTCAGTGGTACTTCCTCCAACGGTCATGCTCTTAAAAAGATAATAGAAGATTCAATAAAATTAAAAGGATATTTTCATTTGCAACAATTACCCAGCCATGTCAAACTATTGTGTAATATGGTTAAGCACTCAATATAAACACAACACACTTTGTCCTTAAATTTGAATTAGGAATTTAAGCAAGTAGAACTTTGTTTCAATCCAGTCATCTGTACTCGAGACCTAAGGAGCATCAATACGCAAACTAAAACATTTTTCCTGTAGACGCACAGCAAACACTCACTTATGTGATCATATTCCCAGAGGTAGCTCAAGGCAACATAACCAACCAGTAACATGGCAACGCCGCCTATTCCACCCTTCTTCACGTTGATGTACTTGTTGTAATATCTGTCATGCCCTGCAAGTATTGAAATGACAGGTTTTGCTCAGGGTGCAATGACGGGTTTTACATTCCTCTATGCAGCCAAGATGTAAAACAAATAAAACCTGCTTTATCAATATCTTCACGTTTAAAGCTTACACTAGAGTTGCGTGGCTCACCTCTGCGGAAAGAAGCAAGGATCCCGTTGGGCGTGAAGTCCCTAGAAAAGACCCAGGATGGAAGCTCTCCCATCTTGACATCTAGCAGCCTCTTCTCAGCCACAGGCACTGCAAAACAGAGAGCTCACTGGTTTCAGGCACAGCGTGTTCGGATGGCTAACCAGTAAGGTTAGCAAGGACAGGAATGTGATATGCTGTAGACACAAGGGCGGAGTCAGCTTCATAAAGCCCATGTACACACTGCAGCTAAATAAGGTTGTCACTCCTCATTGGACTGCTTAATCCAGTTCACACACAGTTTGGTTATAAAACACAACCGCAGTCACAACCTGACATTTTCAGGTATTGACTCCCGAATTTCACTTCAGTTGTGGTTAATCTGCGCAATGTGTACCCAGAACCGCTCTAGACAACAAGTTATGTGATGTAAGCGCTAAGTAGAAGCTTGCCAGTTAGCTACCCATATACTTAATAATAATACACCACTTCAGTTTAGCTTTATACGTAGCCTGCAGTAGAAGACTCAGAAAGCTAAGTTACTAATCTAGTTGATTTACTAACCCCAGTTAAATTAAAAAAGGTTAACTTATTTAATGTTGTACAGGTGTTAACTTTATATCCTAAATATAAATCCAACTTTTTATTTATTCTCATTTTGCTACAATTGAATGAGTGTTAAAGTGTAGCTAATTTGAAAGAAATCAAGAACTGTCTACAACACTATGAACGTTACATATGCTAACTGCATTTTTATTACTTTGAATGCATATCGAATCTTCGAGGGAAAGATTTGATGCCCCTAGTTACAATAAACATTACTGTGGTTACAGACGTTATTCACAGCCATCGTGAGGAGTGGAGTGATTCCGGTGTAACTGCATAGGCTGCTCCCTCTGCACGGTCGCCCCGCCCCCCCCCCCCCCCCCATTTCTGGTTCCAGTGGCATTGTGATATACCATGATTGGATACAACCAGAGTCCGAAATTAACACCCGCCAAGCGCCAAATGCGGGTAAATTTTACGGTGTCACCAGCCAAGCGCCAAATGCGGGTACATTTTGCGGTGTCACCAGCCACTGGCGGGTGTATTAAAAACCGACAAAAAATAGAAGACAACATTCTAAGGTTATCTAGTTAACGTTAGCTATCGTTATCTGCCCAGCAAACCCAGCTGGTCAACTTAGTCAACGTACTGTTATGACCATTCCTTCTTTACCATCCATCCATCCATCCATTATCAAACCCGCTTATTCCTGGTCAGGGTCGCGGGGGGTGCTGGAGCCGATAAAAAAAAGGTTTGGTGGGTAGATTTTTCCATCTACCAGACATTTGGCCGATGAGCTAAAAAGTAAATATTATAAGAAATGTTTTGTGATGTTGTGCACTGTATGTGCGTTGTGCAACGCAAATTCCCCTGATGGCAATAAAGGAAAATCAAGCAATCTCCTGATTAAATGTAATAAGTTTCGTTTGCTTAACGTTATACTGAAACCGATGTTTGGTCTTCCAACATATATTATTATAACGGTTGGGGTAGACAAGTGGGCGGGTCCGACCAAATTGTGACGTGAATGACAGGCCTCTATTAGACTATCAATATAACCAGATCAATAGCATAACAATTACACAAACGTTATCAAAACGTAAACACGGCTAACAGCTTAACTTATTTGTGTCGCATCATATCAGCATCATATTAGTGATCCAAGTTATATCCATCTTGCTATCAAGACATCAAATAATCTTTCGATAAGGTGGCTTAAATTAAAAATGTAGCAATGAGCAAAACACACTAACGTTACTTAGCTAAATAGACAGCAGCAGTGTATGTTAACGTTACATAGCAAGTGCGAAAGGAAGCGAACTAGAGCAACGGACACACTAGATAAATAAGATAGCTAGCAGCGACCTAACGTTAATTATTAGCTAATTAACGTTAATTGTTGTAGTATAATGGTTAAGGAACTGGCCTTTTTAACGAAAGGTTGCAGGTTCGATTCCCAGGTAGGACACTGCCGTTGTACCCTTGAGCAAGGTACTTAACCTGAATCGCTTCAGTATATATCCAGCTGTATAAATGGAGGAAAAAAAAGCTAAAAAGTTGTGTAAGTCGCTCTGGATAAGATGCCTATAATGTAATGTAATGTAAATGCCATGTGCATTGAGCGAAAGGAAAAGAGCTGAGTTAGCTAGCTAGTTAGCTGCTAAGCTTGTCAATAAAACATCACAGCAAACTTTTGCGCTAAACTTACGGCCCGTGGAAGTTAATATTTGTTAGCCAAGTTGCAAGCTATATGACTAAAGAATCAAATTGGCTAACATTATTATTATTATCTGTGGCTTTTAGTGGCTAACGTTATCCATAGCTAATTGAATGACAATAACGTTAGCTAAAGTCCTTGACTTGACTCCCAAGGAAAGGTCTCCAATGCGGCCTCCTAACAATCGTTGACATTTAGCGAAGCACAAAATAAAACCAGTTTAAAGAGCGAGTGTTAGTGAGAGAGCAATTGGCTGTTTAAAAATAATAATAATAAAACCCTGAAAAGATACGTATTACCTATACAATCCATTCATTATACTCAACTCGCTTAACAACCTTACCTGGTCTGTCCGCCATTTTGCCTAATGATCTACTTCTTCTTCTTCTTTGTTTTTATGAGCGGTTCAGCTGATTTTGGTGCATTATCGTTTACCGCCACCTACTGGGCTGGGGTGTGGTCCAAAGATTTACCTGGATGTTTGCCCCATTAATGTAGCCTACTGTATGTGAGTAAGATGAAGCCAAATAAGTAAAGTAGTACGAAATAAAATGTTATTTGTGAGCACAATTTGTGAACAAAGGAATATCTAGGCTTTGTAGGACCACACATGTTTATATTAAAATACAAATATTCCAAATAAATAATAATAATAATAATAATAATAATAATAATAATAATAATAATGCATTTTATTCATTCTGTGCTTTTCATAGACCCAAAACACTGGATGTAGACAATTGTTCAATAATTTCGTTGAGTAATTTTCTTACATTTCTAAGTGTAACACATCTAAATTGCAGATTATTTCCACTATAAATGATTGGCATTTGAGACTTTGAAGTGGCACATAAAGTTTGAATGACCACATTCTCTTCATATGGTAAGATGAAAAAACACAGAGCCAAGTTACATTAAAGGCATACTGAACTTTGTTAGAACATAATGTTGTATAGCTACCTGACCCCGATATGAGTCGTAATATTCAAACTCACCTTCATGACTTGCTCCAGTGGTCAGCAACTAGCCGACGAAGAATGACGTTTTTTCTCTCTCCATTCACCCCCATTGCATGGCGAAACGGGTTTCCAAAGCACACTTTTAGTACATAAACGAAAGCAAACAACACGGATTATGCCGATAAACGAAATCAAGACATCAAGAACCGTAAGTTTGAAATGATGAAAAAGCTCCATTCATGATATTTTACACTTTTTCCAAACAAAGGTTTGGAAGAAGATCCAGTTGTTAGCTTATTAACTTCCTTGGTTCTTGCGCCCGTAACGATCCCACTCACTTCCTGAAGCGTGCGTAAGTAAACAAACCGAGCAGCAAAGAAGCTAGCAACAGTTGCTAGTTCTCAGAAAATAGTTCTTCAAAATCAAATCAATCAAAAATTGGTTCAAAAGTTTCAAAGGTACGGTTTTTCGCACGCCAATCATCCTTCCCCCGCTCCAGCAGAGACGTATCTCATATCAGTCAATATGAAAGGAGATACAGTGCCTTCTGCGAGTGCGGGGACCCGTCACAGTCTGTAGAGCATATAATCACCAGTTGCCCCAAACATCGGCCACCGAATGTCGAACGTGTTTGATCAACCTGGACGATTACACGTTGGCCTGGCTCGCCTCAACGGAGCTGCAGGTCAAAAGACATACACCAGAAGAAGAAGGGATACAATCCAGGCATTGTTATCGTACCCTTGTACACCAACGCCTGGTTCCACCAGAGGCTGTTGATAGGCTCACAAAGGTGGGTATTCGGTGTGTGCACCGTGATGTTCATTATTATCCGGCTGCACGGACTGAATTCTCAATTGTGGGACAAAAATATAGTATGGGGGCTGGGGTTAGTGCCTGCACCCCCCTTCCGCTAATTCTGGGACATGATTGGCCGGGGTTTCGAGAGGTGGCGAGACTGAGACTGACGGAAGGGTTCATTGTCCTTTTGCAGCAGCTGGGGGTGAGGTAGTCTCAGCCTCAGCCGCTTTGACGCACTTCGTACGCAGCGTCTGATGCATAGGCTTGCATAAGCTGGACAGGACTGTGGGAAAACTCACAGTTAGCACTCATTGGCTAGTAGCACTGTCAATCACAGGAGTGTGTGCATATTTCCGGTACAACGCAGTGCATTGGGTATTATCAGTTCGCCGGGAAACACGTTAAGTTCTTCTAACTAATCGGTGGCTAGTGAATGCTGCGAATCCATCAAGAGCAATGAGTGTTTCGGACCAAGAGCTTAACGCTGGATTGAATAAAGTTTTAAAAGTTCACGACATTCCATCTCTGAAAGATATTCAAGAGTTTGTTTTGAGGCAGATAATTAACCCCTTGGCGCAGATGGCAAATTTCACCTATTTAGGGGTGCTCTGTTTAAGGCTTTATAACTCCAGGTGTGAGCATCACATAAACTTGGTAAATGGCTTAAATGAAAGAAGACAGGTGTACCATTTACAATACAAACTTAGATTTGTTTATTTTCATAATTTAAGTCAAAATAAAGTGCCACAAATGCAAAGAAACTTTGGAAAAAAAAAATTTAAATAGTTTTTTTTTATTTTGCTGAGAGCTACATAAGTGAAATCGGTAATATATATATACATTTCCTGGATCATAAACTCCATGTCCACAAGTTTTGCAAAATCTGAGGATGATATGCAGAACTACTAAAGGTCTATGATGCAAAATATAGCAGTGTATCCTGTTGTCCATTAGTGTCTCCAAATCTATCCAAATGGCTAAATTGTGCACTGCTGCAAATAAATTTAAAAAATTAAATATTTAACTACAAATCAACAGTTTGGGCTCATAAAACTCACTTGTGCATAATTTCCAATTGAGAATTATATATTTTCAGCAGTATAGGGGGGTAGATATCTATGGGTCCAAAACCCCTATGCAAAACATGTCATAAAATGAATAAAATTAGTTTTGTACATTATAACGCATACACATTTGCTCCCTCTGGTGGCTTAAGATAAAAAACATTGATATCACAGTGTTACATACACCTAAATATGTTGCCTAATCATTCACTCTTGTACCTCAATAAAACATAACTTGTCCCTGTACTCTACAGTATGTATACTTTTGTCCTGGGATTGCATTTTTCTGTATTCTTTTAATCTTTTAAGTTTTCCTATTTATAATGACTCCAAGGAAATTTTTACCTTAATCTACCACATATCAGCGCAACAGTAAATTGGAATAAGCATTTGTCATGCCCTAAGAGACTCGTATACGCCATAGCCTATATTATGTATGATAACATGAACATAAAATAGTTTTCCACCATCTGTAAAATGCTGCCAAATGTTCTATCTTCAATGAACATCGGTAGCCTACTTCAAAAATACATTTAGCTAACGATTGCACTACAGTATGTGAAATGCACTCAAAATGCGAAAATAACAACAGGGCTATCAAACATATTGGAAAGACAGTGCTCGAGTGGAAACACGAACGTACGTATGTAGCCAGCGAGACCAACGGTATTTTAGACGCAAAAATACTTACATATGGCAAAAGGGAAATTCCCCTGCATAATGCGTATTGTATATCGCTTGCGTAATACTAGACAGTTAAAACGAAAACTGCCGTTACGCTGGGCTGTAGTAAATTGCTCAAAGCACCCAAAAAGACTTGGCATATACAGTTGCGAAGGTTATAATGTACTCTATTGGATAAAAAAGCCGACAATTAAACCAGAGTGAACTGTAATGCATGAGACAGGCTTACAGGGCATGGGGCTATTACGCGGCGACGTTTCAGATAGTGTAATAGCGGTATAAAGTGTTGTATATTTCTCAAACCGATTGTACCAGACAATAAATGAGTTGACAACTGAATTTTGAAAGGAACATCTCGATGTGTAAAACCAATGGTAGGATTGTATATTTATTTCATATTTAGTAGCATATATTGCTAGTAGAATACATGGTAGAATGAGATAGTACTTTCACAGTTTATTTTGCATTTGAGTGAGCAGGGCTTTTCACGGCTTTTCTGGCATACGATCAGGCTATTGTTGGGTTTATCTCGTTGCTATGACGTTATTCTAATTTTATATGATGAATAAATATATTTATGAACTCAAACATAGACGCTATTGTCCACTATGTCACGCATAGGTAGGTATAGACTAGGTGGGGGGTTGCTTGATAAATGGACTTGCTACAGTGGCACTTAGAAACTACGTATTCGGCAGAAATCGACACGAACCGTCTACCAATAAATTTAAAACACAGAGTTTGTGATTTCCAATAATAGTTCGGCTGCAGTAGCAACGAATGTCTCAGTTGAGCGAAAAAGGTCCCGCCGGCGGGACTTATGCGTTGTTGTTAAGTTGTTACTAAACGAGATATACTCACATGTTTGCCGACAGGATACGTGAAAAGCCTTATATTTCAAGCATGCTCTGCATGTAGGCTTGCTAGTGTGAACATTTGGTTTTAATATTAGTTTACAGTAATGTTTACAAAGATGTCTAAGAAGGTCCGGTCAGGTCAGGTTCTGTATCTTTCTTCGGTGTGATAGACTGTTTTAATGGAGATCGCCGCGCCATTTTAGTACATCACATTTGTTTCTTCTTCTTCTTCTTCTTTTTCTTTTTCTTTTTCTTTTTCTTTTTCTTTTTCTTCTTCTTTTTCTTCTTCTTCTTCTTCTTCTTCTTCTTCTTCTTCTTCTTCTTCTTCTTCTTCTTCTTTGTGTTTTTTGGCGGATTTCGATACCAACTTTAGGTGCATACCGCCACCTACCGTACCGGAGTATGTAGAACAGGATTCCAGGAAAAAATAAAAATATATATATAATTATTTCTTTATTCTATGATATTAAATTAAGTTAATAAATAAAATTATAAGTATAAAGTAAAATTCTATATTCTATTAAACAATCCTGAGCCTATTAAGAACTCTATTATCCCTCTCTGTACTTCCCACACCTTATCTCCATTTGTTCCTAATATCCCTTCCAAATCCCAACCTCGTCCAACCTCTCTTACCCTTTGTTGCAAACGCTCCCTTTCTTCTTTATATTTTATGCAATGCATTATTACATGTTCAGTGTTTTCAATTATATTACAATGTGCACACATATGTGAATTTACTTTACCCAATAAAAATAAAGTTTTATTTAAACCAGTGTGGTCAACAAACGGACTTTTGTACCCTATAATATGTTCTACCCTTACTGTCCTCGTCCCATTTTTTCTGCCAGCATTCCAATATTTTCTTTTTAATTAATGCTTTACCTTCCCCTATTCCAAATGCTATATTAATTATGTGCGTCATATTTAGCGATCTTTTTGCCATCCTGTCTGCAATTTCATTACCCTCTAATCCCACATGTGCAGGTACCCAACAAAATATTATTTCTATTCCCATTCTCTGCGTTCTAAATAGACATTGAAACATTTCATATACTAGGTCTTCCCTAATTGAGTTCATTGTCTGTAGGCTAAAAAGAACTGCTGGAGAGTCAATACACAGCACCATCCTGTCTGGTCTCACTTCTTCCACCCATTGGAGACTAACAATCACTGCCATCATCTCGGCTGTATATACTGATAATTTATCAGAAATTCTCTTTCCTATATGTATTTTTTGTGAGATATACAGTGCATCCGGAAAGTATTCACAGCGCTTCACTTTTTCCACATTTTATTCTGTTACAGCCTTATTCCAAAATTGATTAAATTCTTTTTTCCCCTCAAAATTCTATACACAACACCCCATAATGACAATGTGAAAAAAGATTTTTTTTTTTTTTGAGATTTTTGCAAATTTATTAAAAATAAAAAAATAAAATTTCTCATTTACATAAGTATTCATACCCTTTGCTTTAACGTATTTTTAAAGTATCATATTTCATATTTGGTCGCATATGGATCACTTTAAGGGTTGTTTCTCCTGACTTTTTTCCCCATAGAGTTCTATAGGAAAATGAGTCCGGAGAAATAACCCTTGCAGTGATCCATCCACATCTACTCCATATCTGGCAACAGAGTGATGGTTTGGGGCTCGTTTGATAGCTCAGACCCTTGATAACTTACAGCCATTTAGCCAGCCATGTGTTCCATACTGTACCAGTGTAATTTACAGCTGAATCTAGTCTCACCCCCCAATTTCCATAGAGATCCATTCAAATGCAGAGAGGTTATAGTATCGCTTGTAACAGTACCTGAAAATAAGATATCGACAGTTTTTTGATGTTGATGGTCACAGACTTCAGGAAGTAACAGCATGTAAAGGATATGCGACCAAATATGAAATATGATACTTTAAAAATACGTTAAAGCAAAGGGTATGAATACTTATGTAAATGAGAAATTTTAGTTTTTTATTTTTAATAAATTTGCAAAAATCTCAAAAAAACTTTTTTCACATTGTCATTATGGGGTGTTGTGTATAGAATTTTGAGGGAAAAAATTAATTTAATCAATTTTGGAATAAGGCTGTAACAGAACAAAATGTGGAAAAAGTGAAGCGCTGTGAATACTTTCCGGATGCACTGTATACTCCTATTCCTACATGGTCATTTTGATCTTTTGATCCGTCAGTAAAGATATGTAGGTAGTTAGAATATGTGTTTATTATATGCTGGTTTGCACAGTATCCTATTTCATGTTCCGCCCAATTTTTCTTTAGTTCCAGGATACTAAAATCAACTTTAGCTTTAGGGAAGAGCCATGGGGGAACATTACTTATTGGAGTAGGGGAATTGAAATGTATTCCATCTAGGTCATATTCTTCTGATTTATCTTTTATCTTCCATCCAAAACCTATTCCGTTATGTCTATACTCCCAGCATTCGTTTAGGACACTTTTAGTAGCATTTTCATCCCCACATCCCCTAAGCCGAATCCAATATGTTAGAGCCAGTTTGTCTCTCCTGAGCTCTAGTGGGATTTCCCCTGATTCTACTAACACGGCATTATATGGCGTTGATCTCATTGCACCAATGCTAAGCTTCAAGGCTTTGCTTTGCATTCTATCAATTTGGTTTAAGTACGATTTAGCTGCTGCCCCATAAACAAAACACCCATAGTCAATTGCTGATCTCATCAAAGCCCTATATATATCTATTAATGCCTGCTTATCTGCTCCCCATGTATATCCAGATATAGCCCTCATTAAATTTATTAATTTTTTACATTTAGTTTCTAGCTTTTCCACATGTGTCTTCCATGTACATCTCTCATCTACCCAAATTCCCAAATATTTAAATTCCTTTACTTTTTCCATTGGTTGTCCATATAAAAGAAGACACTGTTCTTCTATCTTTTTCTTTCTAGTTATGTACATGTAGCAAGACTTACTTGTTGAGATTTTAAAACCCCAATTGTATGACCATTGCTCTACCTTTAAAATAGCTTTCTTAATCTCTCTCAGCACACTTGTGTTGTCTCTCCCCCTAATCCATATAGCTCCGTCATCTGCATATAATGATGAGCATATCCTTCTGTCAAGATTCATGAATATATCATTAATCATAATGTTAAATAACACCGGACTAATGACGCTTCCTTGTGGAATTCCGTTAACGATATCATACTCATCGGATAACTCTGGCCCTACCTTAACTCTAAACTTTTGTTCTGATAGAAAATATAGTACCCAGTTGTAAAATCTTCCACTAATGCCCATTCTATTCATTTGAATTAACAGCCCTTCCCTCCACATAGAATCGTACGCTTTTTCGATGTCAAAGAAAACAATCAATTCTTTCATTTTAAATGCTTTCTCTATTTCATTGCTAACTTTAACAAGTGCGTCCATGGAAGACCTACCTTTCCTGAATCCATTCTGGTATGATACAATTAAACCTCTCCTTTCTAAAAAATAGTTAAGTCTTCGGACCAAGATTTTCCATCCATTTGCACAGATGCGAAGTTAAAGCAATGGGTCTATAATTTCCAGCATTATTTGGGTTTTTACCGGGTTTGCTAAAAGGTAAAATGAGTGCACTCTTCCATCTTTTTGGTAACAATCCTTCTCTCCATATTTTATTGAACAGTTCCAGAATTATTCTCAGTACTTGATCAGGTAATTTACGAAACATAGCGTAACTTAGTTGATCCTGCCCCGTTGCTGTGTATCCAGTGTTATTTATCGCTATTTCTAACACACTCATAGTCAGCTCAGCATCAAGATTTGTGTCTATATTATTATTTTTTCCCCTAAGTATATTACGATTTTCCCTTATCACTGTCTCTTTTCTCTTTTTATGCAGATCGTCTAAGTGATTCCCACTGTGTACATTAGCAAAGCTCTTACCCAAAATATTAGCCTTTTCTTTATCTGTTACAGCTATTGTTACATTACATTACATTATAGGCATTTATCAGACGCTCTTATCCAGAGCGACTTACACAACTTTTTTTATCATGTTTTACATATTATCCATTTATACAGCTGGATATATACTGAAGCAATTCAGGTTAAGTACCTTGCTCAAGGGTACAACGGCAGTGTCCTACCTGGGAATCGAACCTGCAACCTTTCGGTTACAAGGCCAGTTCCTTACCCATTATACTACACTGCCGCCCCAGTTTTGTTTCTCCATCCTCTAAGATTGGGATTTTAGTATATTTCCTTTTTCCACTCATTTTCTTTAACATTTGCCATACATCACCTAGTTTCACTTCACATTTGTTTCATGCGGGTCTGTTGTTCTTGTAGAGCTATTTCAGAATCGACCGCCTTCTGTAGCGCTTCAATACGTCACGGAACATAGACGGTCTGTGGTTGGTTATCTTGCATGTCAATCAAATGCGCCAACTTGTCAAAGTGGGCGGCTCTTGTCCACGTTAAGCAAGTCTATGGACCAGACTTTGTGTTCATCACAAAGTCTGGCCTTCGCGAGACTAGGGGTGAGGTGATCACAGATGACGGTGATCCAGGGGAGGGGCCGTCTTGTAGCCGCAACCCCATACCGGCTGAGGCAGAAATGTCTGACGCAGGTTCGGGGCCAGAGACGGATGGCCCTCCCCTGTTCTCCAGAGTGACTGACTTCGCCCTCGAGCAGTCTCGGGATGAGACGCTGAGTCGAGTCACAGACTAAGTGATAAAAATTGATATAGAAAAAAGGTTTATTGAGGAAAGTCTTGGAGGTGGAGTTTGTGTGTTGGACTGCTAAATGACACTGGACATCTCGGGACAGCGGGGGCTATTTTGAATCATGGCTGTATTCCATTTTTATTCACTTAATTTGATATTGAATGTCTTTATTTGGTGTGTTTGTTTGTGTGTTGTGTGTCTGCCCTACTGTCTATGTCTTTTTTGTTCTTTCTGGTGGCTACAACTGAAGTTCCCTAAAGGGAAAAGAAAAGTTATTCTATTCTATAGTGATATATTGATATATCCCTGAGAAGGGAATGTGTGCGGTTTCTGTGACAGAAAATGGGATAATTGCGAAGCCGGATTGAATGAGTGAACAATTGATTGAATGAAGATTGAGTGATTGATTGAATGAATGGATGGTACTCATTGGGGGATTAGGTGACTGAAAGGTGACGCTGGGGCTGGGTTCCCTGAGGGAATATAATGAGCGCACCTGGGGTAAATGACAGAGCTGACAGATGGCGATCCAGAGAGGATGTTTGTCTCTGAGCTTTTGCATTTGGCGTGTTTTCTTTTCTTTTTTTGTTTGGTTGGGTTAGTTTTATTTTATTTTTGTGCGATTGCGACTGTGTTGTGTTGGTGTGCGGCGTGAACTTACCTGAACGAGGCGGGCAGCTGGAAGCAAGCTGAGGTGGCCTATGGAACCAAGCAAACAATAGCGGCTTTATACCCGGAACTGGCGGCCAGCAATGACGGTGAACTGCAGAGCTGATCAGTGCAATGGAGCCAGTGTGCCGGGGGATACTGCGATGAGCTGTTGTGTGTGATTATTTTTGGCCGGATGGCTTGTGTTTTTGGGTTTTTTATTTTTGTGGCAGTCCTCCCAGTGTTGCATCGTGGGTAGGACTCCACAACACTTATTCTTTCCTTGTGTTTCATGTTGTTTGTGGTGTGGGACGTTAGTGAGTTTGATTATTGTATGAGTGTGTACCGCTGTGTCTGTGTGTGTGGGCTTTTCCCCTCGTGAGTATTGTGGGGCCGGGCGGCCAGCAGCCCCCGAGGTGGGCTATTTAGGGGGTGATCACGTGTGTGTGTTTGTGTGTGTGTGTGTGCCCATGTGCAGTAGCCTAAATATTTACAAGAGTACAGTGTGTGTGGTGTATGGGGGTAGGCACGCTTACCTGTGGGTGGGGTCGGCTTCGTCCGGCAGAGTGGAGAGAGAGACGGGGAGGGGAAAAGGAACCCAAAGATGGGCATAGCCTCTGTCAGTTGTGCATTTAAAAAAAATCATTGTTTTAGATTAACTGTATAAAATAATAACAATTTTTACCTTTACTTCTGTCTGGTGTACTGTTTAGGGAGTAGTGGATCCGCAAAAACCTGGTCCAGATTCGGGCACGGGATTTGCCCGGTTCAAACCTTGACTGCTACTCGACCAGCAGAGGGCAGTGATGTGCCCCTGTTTTTTGTGTTATTAAAGATAAATTGTATCGGGTGTGTCTCGACCCACATACAAAAAAGGACATCACGCAACTTTTAGTACCGTACCAAAAAGCCGTTTTTTCAGGCAATTGGAATGGAGTGCCAAAGGCTATTGCTTTGTATTAGTCCTAGTGGATTATGCAACACAATACCCAGAGGCAGTGCCCCTCCACAATATATTGTCTAAGACTATTGCGGAGGCACTATTTCATTTTTCCTCCCATGTGGGAATCCCGAAAAAGATTCTCACAGATCAAGGCACCTCGTTTATGTCACAAACACTAAAGGAACTATACAAGTTGTTGGGTGTCAGGTCTATTTGGACTAGCGTCTACAACACTCAAACCGACAGGCTGGTAGAGCGGTTCAATAAGACACTGACGACAGTGATTTGTAAGTTTGTTTCCACTGATATTCGAAATTGTGACAAACCAATTGATCCCTTGTTTGCTGTGTGAGAGGTTCCCCAAGCCTCCAGGGTTTTCCCCCTTTGAATTATTGTACGGGCGAACACCCCATGGCATTTTAGACCTGTTAAAAGAAACTTGGGAGGAGGGTCCAAGCCAAAGTAAAAATTTAATTCAATACGTTTTGGACCTGAGAGCAAAGCTACATTCACTCGGTCAAATTGCACGTGAGCATTTGCTCCAGGCCCAAGAATGACAGAGACAGCAATACAACAGGGGAGCTCAATTACAAACATTTAAACCGGGAGAGAAAGTCCTTGTTTTACTCTAATCATCAGCATCTAAATTACTCGCTAAGTGGCAAGGACCTTTTGAGGTCACACGGCGTATAGGGATGTAGATTATAAGGACATTAATTTTGATAGGGGAAGAGCACGTCAGATCTACCACCTCAATTTACTAAAACTGTGGAGGGAGGTAGAGCCTGCTTTGCTAGCTACATCAGACATCATGTCAGATGAGCTGGGACCGGAAATTCCCCATTTGAATAAAGTGCAGCCATCTGACTCCGATGCAGCAGACAGAGGTAGCTTGGTTGCAGCAAGAGTTTGAGTTCTCACCCCTAACAGGAAGGACAGACCTTATAGAACAGCACATACATACCCTGTAGTTAGAAGTCGCCAGTATAGACTACCTGAACATAAGAAAAAAGTGGTTCAGGAAGAATTGGGCAAAATGCTGGACATGGGGGTAATAGAGGAATCTCACAGTGACTGGTGTAGCCCCATTGTGCTTGTTGGGTCTGATGGGTCTGTTCGTTTCTGCGTGGATTACCGAAAGGTAAACGCAGTTTCAAAATTTGATACCTATCCTATGCCTCGGGTGGACGAGCTGCTGGATCAGCTGGGCACTGCTCAATTTTATTCGACACTGGATTTAACCAAGGGCTACTGGCAGATTCCCTTGTCTCCAGTGGCCAAGGAAAAATTGGCTTTCTCCCCTCCGTTCCGATTACACCAATTTGTCACCCTTCTGTTCGGTTTGCATGGGGTGCCCACTACCTTTCAGCGTCTGATGGACAGGCTATTAAGACCACATGCTGCATATGCCGCTGCGTATTTAGATGACATCATCATCCATAGTAACAATCGGCAGAGGTTACCAGGCTCACGGCAAACCCTGGTAACTGTAAAGCCCCACAGAAAGCGGTAAAATTGCATGCCATCGGTCTCGCCTCCAACCATCTTTAATCTGACTGGTTATTGCGCCACGTTCCCCATCTCATCTGGATGCCTCACATCGCAAGCAATCCCAACATGCTTTGCAGACACGAGGAATTACCTCTTATTGAAAATGAATGGAGGCAGTGTAATCGCATGAGAAATCTGCTCCACACCGCTTTTTGTTAGGCTTTACCGTAAGTGTGCAATTGGACGTAGGGAGGTATGGTATCTGGGGTTTCTCTTGGGAGGGGGTTAGGGTCAGTCCTTTGGTGGATAAGTCCGCAGCAATCTCTGCCTGTCCCCTACCCAAGTCAAAAAAGCAGGTGAGGTCATTCCTGGGGCTAGCTAACTATTATCGCTGGTTCATTCCAAACTTTTCTAGTTTTGCTAGTCCCTTGACCGATCTAACCCAAAAGGGAGTCCAGTGGACGGAGCAGTGCCAGCCGGCGTTTGTGAAAATGAAAAGGTGCTTGTGTGGTGGTCCCTTGCTGATTAGTCCTGATTTGTCTCTGCCTTTTATCCTACAGACGGACGCCTCGGATAGAGGACTGGGGGCGGTTCTATCCCAGGAGGTGGGAGGGGCAGAGCGTCCGGCGCTCTACATCAGCCGCAAGCTGAGCTCCAGGGAGAGTCGGTACAGTTCGATCGAAAAGGAATATTTTGCCATAAAATGGGCTGTGCCGACTCTCCGCTACTACCTCCTCGGGGGGGCCTTTGTCCTTTATTCCAATCATGCCCCCCTCCAGTGGCTCCACAGAATGAAGGACACAAACTCCAGGGGTGCGTCCCAATACTCAAAAAATGCATGCTCCTTTCCTCCACTATCACCTCCTCTCCTCTTTTCCCTGGCAACGGATCTTTGTGTTTTAATCTAATGTTGCTGATTTGGCTACATATTACTTATAAATAGTTTAAGTTTAAATTGATTCATTTCTCGACGCAAACCGCAATGTCAAGTACATTGTATACTGTACATGCAACTACTCAAAACGTTCAGGCAGTTTTGCATACAGTTGAAGTCTACACTTAGGTTGAAGTCATTAAAACTTATTTTTAATCACTCCACAGATTTCATGTTAGCAAACTATAGTGTTGGCAAGTCAGTTAGGACATCTACTTTGTGCATGACACAAGTAATTTTTCCAACAATTGTTTACAGACAGATTATTTAACTTTTAATTCACTATATCATAATTCCAGTGGGTCAGAAGGTTAAATACACTAAGTTGACTGTGCCTTAAAATTTTTAATATTTGGTCGCATATTCTTTGCATGCCATGACTTCCTGATGTCTGTGACCCAACAACATCAAAAGACTCTTGATATCTTATTTTCTGGTACTCTTACAAGCAATGCTATAACATTTTAATGGATCTCTACGGGAATTGGGGGGTGGGACTAGATTTAGCTGTAAATTATGCTGGAACAGTATGGAATACATGATTGGTAAAATGGCTGTAAGTCATCAAGGGTCTGAGGTATCAAACGAGCCTTAAACCATCACTCTGCTGCCAGATATGCAGTAGATACTTTGTACACAGCATCTGATGCATAGGCTTGCATAAGCTGGGTAGAACCAAAGCCCATAGCAGAGCAGCCGGTAGCTACTTCTTTGGCCAGTAGCTACTTCCATAATAAGTTACAAGAGCAGACTGAGTAGCCATTTTCGCTAGCAGAGCGGCTGGTAGCTAATTCCTTATCTAGCAAAAGCGGGAGCTGGCGATGTATGACCGGGGATTCTGGGTAGTGCAGTTATGTTTCTCACACTCAGTTAATTATACGATTCAAATTTGATTTAAATGCGGTGGTGAGTATATAATGGACTTCCTATCACATATATGTCAAAGTTTGGTCCATACAATGCCATAATATCATCATAAGGGTGACTGAAAGATCCTGAAGTGGGGGCAGGTAATAGCTTCCGGCAGCCTTCCGGGACCAGCCAGGGATAGGAGGGGGCGGGACTATGGAGCTCTATGGACCAGACTTTGTGTTTATCACAAAGTCTGTCCTTCGTGAGACTACAGAACTGTGCACTCATCCGACAATTTTGGGAAGTAAACCGGAAGTAAAAACTAAAACTTGTAGTACAAAAGCAGAACATATTACGAACTACTCTCTTTTTATTTTTGGTAATTCTATCTTCATTCATAATCTACACTTTGTAAACATCGTCATATGTAAACTGATTGATATTCTCAATAAAAATGTAAAAAATATTACAAACTGACGGGGATGCGTCGGAGGATCAGATGCGACCGCAGGGGGATCTTAAAGTTAAACCACGGAAGAGGAACAACCACTAAAAGAGAGGGAGTATGAAATAAATGAATGGACAGATAAAATGACAAAACAAAGGAAAATAACTCCCGGAGTAAAGCCAACAAAAAACAACCCAGAAAAGAGGGCGAAACAGGCTCGAGACTCGAGCAGAAAAAGAAAGGAAAGACCTCTAGCTCGATAATTAATAAACGAGCTCCATGAAGAGGGAAAGTATGACACAAAAGAAAGGAGCAAAGATGGCACCTGCAACTAATAAACGTAATGGGAAAGAAAAAGACAGGAGTGCTCCGAGCGGCAACACCCGCAGAAAGGCAGAGCAGGCAGTAAAACCATGACAGGACCCCCCCTCTAAGGAACGGCCCCAGACAGTCCTTCCGAACCACGCCTGCGAAAGTCAGAAATGAGTTCCGGGTCCAAAATGTTCCTCCTCTGGACCATAGCCCTCCCAATCCAAAAGGTATTGCACCCCATGGCCCACTTGCCTACTATCCAAAATACGACAGACAGTGTATGCCCGTTAGCCCTCGATGAGTCGAGGCGGAGGTGGAGGCTCCTCGGGCAGGGCCAACGAGCCAATGAGTAGAGGCTTGAGGCGAGAGACGTGAAACATGGGGTGAACCATCATGGACCGGGGGAGCTGAATACGAACCGTAACCAGGTTAATCCTCCAGATTATTTTAAATGGTCCAATAAATCACGGGGCGAGCATACGAGATTCAACCTGTAACGGGAGATCCCGTGTAGAAAGCCACACTTGTTGACCCACATGACAGATGGCGACGCCTGTCCGCAAGTCTCTTTTGATTGGCTACGGCTCACAGAAGGGCAGCCCAAACTCTCCTCCAGATGGCATGACACCAACGAACGAGGAGTTTGGCAGACGGTACCCCATGTCCTCTTCCTGTTCAGGGAATAAGGGAGGCTGGTAACCAACTTGAGCCTCAAACGGGGAAAGACCTGTGGACGCATTACGCAAGGTGTTGTGCACGTATTCCTTTCACGCCAGATGCCTATTCCATGTAGTGGGGTTCGCAGAAGCCAGACAGCGGAGGGTGCTCTCCATAGACTGATTGGTGCGCTCAGTCTGCCCGTTAGTCTTTGGGTGAAACCCAGAGGAGAGACTAACACACCCCCAATAGCGAGCAAAATGCCCGCCGAAATCTGGATATAGATTGGGGACCGCGATCTGAGACTACGTCCTGGGGATGACGATGAACCCTGAAAACATGATTAATTATTAATTGTGCGGTCTCCGGGGCCGAAGGCAGTTCCAGTAGAGGATTGAAATGGGACGCCTTAGAGAATCGATCCACCACCACTAGGATAGCTGTGTGACCGTCAGATGGGAGTAGACCCATCACAAAGTCTAAGGCAATATGGCTCCATGGGTGACTCAGGATGGGCAATGGACGTAAGAGCCTGGATGGCGAGAGCTGCGACCCTTTATTGCGAGCACAAACCGAACAGGCAGAAACAAAATCTTGCACATCTTTCTCCATCCCAAGCCACCAAAATCGCCTCACCAAAAAATCTTTGGTGTAGTGGATGCCGGGATGACCCACCAGACAGGAGGGATGCCCCCATTGCAATACCTGGGCTTGTACTCTAGAGGGCACAAACAGGCAATTAGAGGCTCCTCCACTTGGATCCGGCTCCAGGCGCTGGGCCCCCCGCACAAGGGACTCAATGTTCCACGTGACTGGGACCAAAATCCGAGCCGTGGGAACAATAAGCTCGGGAGGACTTTCGTCTTCAGTCCGGTCAAACATCCGGGAAAGCGCATCCGGTTTCACGTTCTTAGAACTTGGCCGATAAGTTAATATAAAATTGAAATGTGAAAAGAACAGCGACCAGCGGGCTTGCCTCGAATTGCGGCGTTTGGTGCCCTGAATGTACTCCAGGTTCTTGTGGTCAGTCCACACAGTGAAGGAATGCTCGCCCCCCTCGAGCCAATGTCGCCACTCTTCAAGCACTAATTTCACCGCCAAGAGCTCCCAGTCCCCTACGTCATAATTTATCTCGGCCGGTGTCAGGCTATGAGAAAAGTAGGCACACAGATGCAACTTTTGGTCTTGGGGTGAGCACTGGGACAAGATAGCCTCTACTCTCAACTCAGAGGCATCAATATACCATAAAGGGAAGGAGGGGTTTGGAGTAATGAGGATAGGCTTGAAGCTGAATTTTTTTTTCAATTCCATGAAGGTGGCTTCAGCTTTCGGAGTCCACTGAAACCACGAAGGTGCCGTTTTCTTAGTCAGTGCTGTGATGGGGGAGACTACTGCGCTAAAATTGCGAATAAAGTGCTGGTAAAAATTTGCAAATCCCAAAAAGTGCTGGACCTATTTCACTGATTCAGGGGTAGGCCAGTTCCTGACCGCCGAGACCTTCTCAGGGTCCATTTGGACTTTTCCTTCTGTCACAATAAATCCCAGGAAGGAAACCAAATCAGAATGAAAGGCACACTTCTCAGCCTTGGCGTATAATTGTGCTTTGAGAAGAGCTTTTAGTACCTGTCTGACATGGCCAATGTGTTCAGCGAGATTCGCAGAGAAAACTAAAATGTTGTCCAAATAGACAAATACAAATTTCTCCAACATCTCCCTGAGCACGTCATTCACTAGTGCCTGAAAGACAGAGGGGGCGCTAGTGAGCCCGAACGGCGTGACAAGATACTCATAGTGTCCGCTATAGTGTTTTACACTCATCTCACTCACGCACACGCACTAAATTATACGCGTTGCGGAGGTCGAGTTTAGTGATGCCCCCTGGAGACGTTCGAATGCGGAGTTCATTAGTGGTAGTGGGTAACGGTTCTTAACTGTGATATTATTTAGCCCCCTATAATCTATACAGGGTCTCAGCCCTCCGTCTTTCTTTTAAACAAAAAAGAAACCAGCGCCAGCCGGAGAGGTAGAGGGTCTGATGAAGCCGTTCGCCAAAGCCTGTAAATCACGGGGCGAGCATACGAGATTCAACCTGTAACGGGAGATCCCGTGTAGAAAGCCACACTTGTTGACCCACATGACAGACGGCGACGCCATGTACTTTTTCATAGCAGCGCTTTCAGGAGCCGACTGAGAGTAAAGAGAACCCCTAGGAGGTACTGTGCCAGCCAGGATGTAAGTTAATAGCACAGTCATAGGGTCGATGAGGTGGCAAGGTGGTGGCTCGCTGTTTGCTAATTACCTCCGCTAGGTCCGCATAATCAGTGGGTACGTTCGCTCGCAAGGGAAAGTCGAGCGCTCCCATCACTCCAGTATTATCCAAACTAGAGGGGGAATGAGGCGTGGAGTCAAAAATGAGTTCAGAATCTGAGAATTCCTCCATGGACAGATTGTCCAACGGAGGATTCCAGTCAGCCAGTGAATCCCAGGCCAAGCTCCTGTCCTCTGAGGAAGAAGAAGCCCTAATCTTATTGGCCGGGAAACTCGCTTCCTCATTGTCACTGACCGAACTAGTATCAGACACAAACCCACAACCGCCTGGAGTGGGCGATGACGTCAGCAGACAATGCGGTGCTCATTGGGGACCCCATTGGAGGATGGTGTTTTTACTCTCGCCCCAGTTGACCTGTGGATTGTGCTGGACCAACCAGGAGTGCCCTAAAACAAGATACAAGGATAAGCTGGGGAGTCAATCAGGAAAAACTTGAAGGGTTCAGAATGACCCCCAAAAGAAACGCGCATACAGAGAAGACCTGTGGTCTCTTGAACTACCCCGGGACCCAACAGGCGACCGTCGAGAGCTGTACCATAATGGGGTTGAGCGAGGGGGCGAACGGGTATCTTCAGTTCCCTAGCCCACTGAGCATCCACAAAGCTATGAGGCGCCTTTTAAGGAGTGACAATATAAGCGCCAAACGGAAAAAATAGACAAACGGCCAAATAGACAAACGGACAGATAAAATGACAAAACAAAGGGAAATAACTCCCGGCTTAATGCCAACAAAAAACTACCCAGAAAAGAAGACGAAACAGGCTCAAGACTCGGGCAGAAAAAGAAAGGAAAGCCCTCTCGCTCGATAATTAATAAACAAGCTCCACGAAGAGGGAAAATTAAAAAGGTAAACGGAAGTTACTGCCTCAAAGAGGACAGAAAGGCAAAAGAGGAAAAAACCAAGAAAAGAGTGAAATAAAAGGAAAGAAGGATCCTACGGATCTAATCCTAACTCTTAAACTAAAGAAGTTCCTACGTTTCCTTATAGGAATAAAAAAAATGTAGTCCTCCAGCTACACCGTTTATCTGGCTTAACGTGGCAAAGTATGACACAAAAGCAAGGAGCAAAAATGGCGCAGGGCTTAAATAGCCGGCCAGCACCTGCAACTAATAATCGTAATGAACCTGGAAAGCGAAAGAAAAAGACAGGAGTGCCCAATAGCGGACCCGAGCGGCAACACCCACAGAAAGGCAGAGCAGGCAGTAAAACCATGACAACAAACTACTTCCTCACTTGTTTGGAAAGAGTTTTGCAGGATTTCTTTCGCACACTGCTTGCAAAGTGAGGGGACAGGGCACATAGTAGACAGGAGTCTGAGTGGACAGGTGACAGGAGGCAGGGAACAGGGATCGTATTCGGTCACTGCTCCCGTTTCTCGTCAATGCTCCCTTGCAGAGCACCTGTTTGGTTTGTTTGCTGCATGTCATAAATTTCATCACAATATAGCTCACTCAAAGGGAAGGGAATGTGTTAGCTAAATTGGATCCGAACCAAAAAGGAAGAAAATCTTTGTCCGAATGCAGCCTTCAGATCCAAAATTTATGGCGGGCTTCCGGAAGATGGCAGCCACTGCAGACGTGGACCTCGCTTTGTCCGCATAAGTTCGACTTTTAAACCTCTCAAACAAATACAAAAGTGTTGAGAATAAATAAAGATAAGCCTAAACTAATGTATTTAATGGATCTTTACACAAAGATGTAAAAAATGAAAGACAAAGCGGAAGCAAGGAAAAGAAAAAGTCAGCTAGCCAGCATCATGGCTACCTGGGTGCATCAGAGGAAGAACTGGCAAGCACGGAAACAGATTCCGATAGGCCAGTCAATAGTCTAAACCACAAAAATCACATAAAGATCTTTCCCTGCGAGAGCTTCAGGCTAATATTATTGAGGCCCTGTCTGCCAAGATCAATGAAGGGGCCAGTGGCGTAATGTCGGCTGTATAATAGGTCTTCGGTAACCTTACCTTTATACGGATATTACTCTCAACCTGTTTCCACTTATAGTTCTTAATTATCAATCAAACAATTCATTAACTGAATAACAAACATCAATGAATATATCAAGTTTTTCTGCGCTAGTATTTTTCTTTGCGTCATAAAATGGGTAGCACTTAAATATATGTAGCGACGGCCGGTGCGTTGGAAAAAGTGGGGTGTACAGGATTACTTGTTTCCGTTTATTTAGCTTGAGTAGCCTAACAATCAAACTAACTAATCAAAATTAATTCGCTGAATAATCCAAACCAATTTGTAGCCTATAATGATTTAGTAATGATAACAACAGAGACAACTTGAGATTATTTAACAAGGATCAGGCAATAATCTAAATGCGTTAAAGAATGTCATTCATTTTAAGACGACACACAAATTAGTCAAAGCGATTTAAACATTAGAAAGCAAAAATTTAAAGAGGACAGCCTCTTAAGTGTCTCGAACCGTTGAGAGCAACGCATAATAAACCTACAAAACGTTGAACATTTAAACATGGAGCATTTAAAAGTCAGAATCTTTGCATGATAACACCATCATAAATGTGGATATAGAAAAATGCAACACAAGTTTCTGATGCACAGAACAATAATGCTATCTCACAATAACTTGGTAGCCTAATAATTTACTTATTTTTCTTGGTTATTGAGTGAATCAATTATTTTGATTGACAATCAGGCAAAGTAAAAGGAAACAGATTGAGAGTGATCATCCGTTAAAGGTAAGTTTACAGAAGGCCTAGTTCTACTCCCAAGGTACGCCACTGGAAGGGGCTGATAGTTTGGAGCATTTGATAACAACCAAAAACCTGGAGACTTCACTAACAAGTTCCCAGGAAGATATTAACTTTATCACAAAAGAAAACAAATTTCTTGGTAAAAGCTGTGCTGCTCTGGAAAAAGCAGTCAATTCAATGGAGGCTTGTGTTACAAAGGCAGAGAGATACCACAGAAGGTGGGCGTTGTGTCTTTACGGTTTGCCAGAAGAAACAGGGTAAACGTCAAAAAGAAGATTGTCGGAGTCTGCAAACAGGTGGCCCCTGAACAATGTTACCCATCGCCTCAGGAGAAGAGACGGCGGCACCCAGAGATCCCGGGCAGTAATCGTTAATATCATTAATGAGCTTGGCAAAATTACAGAGAGTGGCAATTTATCTCCTGAGGACATTATAAGAATAAATAATTAGCTTGACAAAATATTTGAGAGCAAAGAGCCAGGGGAGAAAAACAATGGTTGGAGAAGGGGAAAAACAGTAAATACTTATTTAATTTGGAGAAGAAACCCAATATGATTAGAAAATTAAACATTGATGGTGTGATTACACAGGATTATGTTATCTCAGACTACATTGCAAACTTCTACAGTTCCCTTTACTCGCTTTACTGAAAAATATGTGAAACAAACCTGAGATCTGTTAAAAAAGATATCACGGTCAGTGAACAACATAACAAGGTCTGCTGTGATTATCTAACTTTAGAGGATATTAAACATGGAATTAAGCATCTAAAAAGCAATAAATCTCCAGGGTGTGATGGGCTGAGCTCTGAATTGCTTGTTGCTCCTTTTCTACTGGCTACCTTTCAAGAAGCAATGAAAAAATGGGAGCTTCCTGTTTCCTTAAACAGGGTGTTATTACATGTATTAGCTCTACGGTCCCAATCCACCCCTCCTACAAATCTTTTTAAAATTATTTTTCCCTTTTTTAAAACTGAATGACCAGCTGTGGTTGCTGGTGGCAATGAGAAACTGTCATTCTGGCTGAAACACTCCCATGGATGATGCTAGAGATAATTGTGTCACCCTAGCTCTTGTGGTGTTTACTTATCAATGTGCTTTTTTGTAAGTCACTTTGGCTTAAAGTATCTGACAAATTACTAAATTGTAAATTGTAAAGGCACTCACAATTTTTTCAGAATCATGCAGGGACAATATCTTCCTCAATGTGGATATATTCCCAACGTGAAAAAGGCTTGTGATATAACTATGAGCATAAGGGGAGAGATCTGAGTCAATAGCCACCCCCAAGGTTTTTAACAACCGTACTGGCTGAGACAATGAAGCCATCTAAATTTAAAGGAAAAATAGAGTTTATGCCTTACGGCTAATATCTGAATCTAATTAGAATTCAATAGAGGGACATTTTTGGTCACCCAGGCCGCTTCTGTTATTCATTTACTGTAAGTCAAGGGCCCTCCTTATATAGGCTATGTTGGTTTATTAAATGTCTTGATCAGTTAAAGCACAACTGAACTTTGGTAGAACTTTGGGTTGTGTTGTTACCTGGCCATGATATGAGTCCATATGGTGGCAAAATATGTTTGTTAGTTACTCTGTGCTCCCCTGGGGTGATAATCCATGGGTATTTGTTGCTCTCCATTGACTTCTATAGGGCAGCTAAAACGGTCTCAAAATGACACTTCTAGCACATATATACGAACGTGAACGAGTGGATTCTGTCAATACTTAAATGGCCCTTGCTTGGCTTTTTAGTATTTTATTTGGAACGTAGATCTGGTCGGTAATTCTTGTGCCAGAAACAGCGTTAATGCGCCGATGCATCAGAAACCATGGTCCAAATTTCCACAGAAGCAAGCGTTCCTGGTAGTATATAAAGTGAGCACCATAATTCATTGGACAGTGACACATTTTTGTTATTTTGGTTCTGTACTCTAGCACTTTGAGTTTGAAAGGATACAATGGCAAATCCATATCTACTGCATATCTGGCAGCAGAGTGATGGTTTAAGGCTTGTTTGATATGTCACACATTTGATGACTTAGAGCCATTTAGTCAAACATGTGTCATACTGTTCCAGTGTAATTTACAGCTAAATCTAGTCCCACCCCCCAATTCCCATAGAGATCCATTCAAATGCAGAGAGGTTATAGTATCGCTTGTAGGAGTACCAGAAAATAAGATATCAAGAGTCTTTTGATATTGTTGGGTCACAGACATCATGAAGTCATGGCATACAAAGGATATGCGGCCAAAAATTAAAAATGATTATTTTAGTCCACATTATGTTAAACTGTCCAATATTTTTGATGCCTGAAAATGGGGGGGACTATGTACAAAAGGTTCTATAATTTCTAAATGGTTCATCCAATATGGATGAAAGTACCCTCAAGTGAAAGCTGACAGCCTGCACTCCAACCTTATTGCCATTGTACCCTTTCAAACTCAAAGTGCTAGGTACAGGCTACAGAACCAAAATAACAAAAAACGTGTTGCTGTCCAATTAATTATGGTGCTTACTGTATCTATGGTAAAAAAAACCGACCTGCCAACATTTTGCTAGTCTTTTCTGGTAGCTTGCTAACAACATTGAAGAAAATAGTACTTTTATAAATAATTTTAAATACACTAAAAGAAATACATACGAGGACTGGTTATTGTTTGTATTGACAGAATCTGCTTCGTTCTAGTTCATATTCGTGCTAGAAGTGTCATTTTGAGACCGTTTTAGCTGCCCCTGTAGAAGTGAATGGAGAGCGACAAATACCCTATTCTGGATTATCACCTCAGGGGAGCACAGAGCAACTAACGAACATATTTCGCCACCATTTGGACTCATATCATGACGGAACTACACAACCCAAAGTTCTACCAAAGTTCAGTGTGCTTTAAGGTTGTTTGAGAATTTGTTCTTCTATAGTAATGATTTAAAAAAAATTATATTAACAAAATTCAGGTTTAGTTTGAACTCTTATATCTATAACATTGGACCCCAGCCTATAGGCCTACTGTTGACGCTGAAAACTTCATCAAAATGTCAGCTCATATAACTGGACTAACTAAATCACAAACCCCTGATGTATGTTGTTATACGAGTTCTCTTTTTACGGCTGGTTTCCCAGACATGGATTAAACCTAGTCAATGGAGATCTTCATTGAATTTTTTTTTTTTTAGTCTAGGACTATGCTTAATCCATGTCTGCAAAACAGGCCCATAGTGCTTATCTCTAATTTCTAGACAAACGCGTTTAAATGGATCTCAAACCGTTTTGAGATCCATTTGTGTAAACCTGCATTTGTGTAAACCTGCCCTGAAACTGTATTATAATTAGACTTATTTATTCCGTTGACAAAACCTAAAGAACATGGAAAAACGATTTCGACGCCAGTATGACTTCGACATCTTCGCCAGTCACGTGACAACGTCATAGTTGTCGGACTCGGTTTGGTCTCTCTCAGAAGAGAGACGCAGAAGCCGCCATTTTAGCTGCGGTGTGGTGAACACAATTTACAAGAAACGCAGTGTATAAAGTAACATTTCTATAATCACGTAGTATATGCGATCACAAGAGGAGGCAAAACGAGTCCTCTGAAAGTATACGCCAAACAGAGAAAGGGGCGGAAGATGGCGGTCGACAGGCGAGATGAGAAAGGTAACGTTAATTTTGTTAGTACGTTAACGTTACGTTAGCTCTAATGCTACAGCTAATTTAGCTGGTAAGCTATTGTTGTGATTTGTTTTCAGGACGTAACGTTAATCTAACGTTAAGTGGATGTTTTCCATTCAAAACGGCTAACATTAATAGATACAGACGGCTATATAATGAACATTTCTATTGTGGTTTGTATTGTGTTATGCCTAACCTATGCTTAGAATCGGGAATTAGCGTTAGAATGTAAAATGTCAGCTACGTTAACGTTAGCCTAACCAACCAGCTGCTACAGTGGTTTGGTTCACTAAGTTATCGAGTGTGCCGCAGTACAGCCGACTACAATCTGATTGCTTGCTAACCATATCGTGGTGTGGATGAAGGAACAAGTCAAATCATGAGTAGCTAACGTAAACGTTACATGATTAACGTAAGTTAATTAACGTTAGCATTATTCGTACATTAGCTAAGTAACGTTAGCTAACGTTAACTATCGGTAAATACTGGTAAAGTTAAAGTTAGCCATTTTATGTACGCTACCGTTAGCCAACTTGGCAATGTAATTGGGTGAATAAGCTAACCTTAATTTACCGTACGATATTTAGCTAATGTTACCCCAAGCTTATGCGCTGTAGGCCGTTCATGGCGGTGTGGTTAGCTAGCTAACGTTAGCTACATTCTCGACATCATTATGTCCGAAGTATGACTGGCTATCTCGCTAACTACAACGTTAGTTCATAACAGATCGAACGTTTAACATGCTTTAACGTAAATTTACAATAAGCTTGTTAACGTTAGTTAACCAACTTGTTAACGTTACTTAAGCATTTTGCTAACTTAACGTTAGCTAGATGTTTAGATGTCGCCTCGTAAACAAGGTTTAATGTTTGGTAAGTAACGTTAATGCTAAACGTTAGCTAGTCGCAGTGATATCCTGTTATCTAATATTAGCTAACGTTAGATGGCAAACATTGGCTAAGATGTTTTACTTTAACGTTTACCTTCTATAGCGTTAACATTTTTAATATGTAACGTTATTGCCTAATTTAACATCTCGGTATACCGTTGCGTTTGCCAGGCCCAATTTAAGTCTTAAATTGAAATTGTGTATATTTAACGTTAATAAGGTCGCATTCTGGTAACGTTGCATTATACGCTAGCTAGGGGACAATGGTTAGTCTAGTAACGACGTTAACGTTATATGACGTGACCCTCACGCTGAAAACATACATCCTCCGGCAAGAAGGCCTGGCACGACCCACCCCCGCCTCCCACAATCGGCCGCTTTTGTTTTGGACGTGTCGCCTATTTTTTGACTGACACACTGTGTCACACTCGGTCACACGCTGGCCGAGTTTTAATGTTGCAAGGTATCAATGTACAGTTGGAATAAAATGGAAAAATTATGAAAACGTTAAATTGCATTTTGTATCTGGGTTGGGCTATTGATAATGTTATAGTGGATAGCCGTATTTTTGCGATATGTTGTGATCAAATGAGACTTGGGAAACCAGTCTGAATTAACTTCATTTGATATTAAATAGAATGCTTTCTCACTTTGTTTTCGAATTTTGGAAGGACATCACTGTGGCTAAGTAAAAGTAGGAAAAGTTTTTCTGCCATGGATTGTTTGAGGAAGCTTGTGATTGCTGCAGCTAGATTTAGTGCCGTTTTTCCTTCTGTTAAACGTGACATTAATAACTAGTTTGTCGCTTACACATCTGCAACAAACAGTAGTTTACAGGAGCAACAACTTGTTCGTTAACGCCGTATATATTATGAATATTACTAAGCTGTCGGCGAGTTTTTTTATCATCAAGTTGTAAGTCAACATATAGTTCAGTGAGTGGAACACACGAATAGCCACGACCATAAAGTAACGTTAGGTTAGTTGAAATTCCATGGTTACTGAACTGCGTATGACTTGATTTTTTTATTTTCAGAAAGATTGTGTGGTAGTATGCAAAATATGTCGTACTAACTAGCGTTAGGTAACAGGAATATAAGTAGTTGGATTGATTTTAAGGTTTAATTACAACCGCTTTATTATATGTTTGCTACCTCTTCAAAACCCACAGACAAGTATAGTCTAGAAAGACACGCTGTGAATGACGCTTGACTGAACAAGGACGTTCCATTTGCTTAATATGTTGCCTCGATTCCTCCGTCCTCATATATCATCCTTATATGTTAATATTTGGTAGCTACTGTTTTATAAAAAGCAATAACTAAGTAACTCACACACGCACATACTCTCTCTCTCGATTGGTTGACAGCGTGAAAAAAACTAATCATTTGTTATCACTGTTTTTAAATAAAATGTGGCAGATTTTTACATGTTCGTATTTGGTAACCGTTTTAGAAAAGCGATAATAAAACACTGACACATTTCATGTGACTGTTTCAGTTGACATTGTATTGTTTACAAATCTGATTGGTTGACTTATGGAAAAAAAAAAATTGTAATCAGTTTTCAGAAAACGAAGACAATGGAGCAAAATAAGTTTAGATGCATTTTGAGTAATGGCATTACTTTGTTAATGATTGCTATAGATATTGTGATAATATCGTTATCGCAATATTTTTTGCCATGATAATCGTGAAAATAATATTGTGACGGCTCTAGTCTGAAGTACATTTTCCTGCTCACACCGACGCATGTGCTACTATTTTTATGTTCAAATTCTGGTTTTTCACCCTTGCTGCTCTGGTTTTCAATTCTGCAATGTTGGCACCTCTGGAAGAGGTTTGTTTTATATATTTACCAGTTTCTTTGTTGTTGCTATTCATTTTTATTTGTTTTAGTTCATGATAATATTAATCATTATTAGTATTATTAATTTTTCTATGTGAAATACATTTGTGTTGACTAGATAAACCACTCGTTCTCAAAAACTTGGTGTCTGTTCAGTCTTTGACCAACACTGAAAATGGGGGAAAAACATTGGCAGACCATATCGGTTATCGGACCTTTGCCTTCTAGTAATCGGCATTGGTATCGGCCACAAAGTGTCCACATCGGTCAGGCCCTAATATCGTCCCATCCCGAGTAATGGTTGTAAACAGTCAAATAAATGGAATGGGTTATCTTTCAGAAATGTGGGGGGAAAAAACCTTGCTTGGTTGAATTTCTTTGGGCTTTCCAGTTGTCAGGGAAGTCAGAAAACTGAATTGTCTTCAAGCCTGAAATTTCCCTATAACAAGCTCCTCAAACTTTGTTTGCCCTAGATGGAGAACTGACATTTGTTTGCTCTTTATGGAGAATTGACCATTGTTTGCTCTTTCTTTGACATTTTGGTCCCTGTTAGTTAATAGGGTGTTACTAGCGGATTGCTCAGTGGTTGCTAGGGTCTTACGAGGTGGTTGCTAAGGTCTTTCTAGGTGGTTGCTATGGTCTTGTTGGTTGCTAGGGTCCTTGTTGGTTAATAGGGTGTTGTTACTAGGGGATTGCTTGGTGGTTGCTAGTGTCTTACGAGGTGGTTGCTAAGGTCTTGTTGGTTGCTAGGGTCCTTGTTGGTTAATAGGGTGTTGTTACTAGGGGATTGCTTGGTGGTTGCTAGGGTCTTGCTGGGTAGTTGCTAGGGTGTAGTAGCTGGTTGCTAGGGTGATACGAGGTGGTTACTAGCCAGTTGCGAGGGTGTAGTAGGTGGTTGCCATGGTATTACTAGGTGGTTGCCATGGTATTACTAGGTGGTTGATAAGGTGTTACTTGCTGGTTGCTAGGGTTTTAATATGTGGTGCAATGAAAGCACTTCATTCTGCTAGAGTGCATAGGCCTCAGAAGTCGTGTTGTCATTTCCTCCAGTTTAGTATAAGCATGTTGAACTGAAATAGGTTATATGAACTGAAAGCTGAATGGAACTGGATGAATACAAGTTCTATTAAAAACCACGATCGAGTAGAAAACGCACATGCTTTACCCATCCAATAATTCCTATTGACTTTAAAAGAGTTTAAATTTAAAGTGGAATATACCATTAATTGTATGAAATCTTTCATTACAGTGTATCCATGCAATCTATTGCACTGTAGCCTATTCCAGTTGCTATGTACCGAATGTGATCTCATGTGATGTATCATGTTTTTGATCAATTTACTACTTTTACTTCAATAGAGACTTTTGACTAAAACACTTTTTTGTATTTGAAATAAAAATGCAATTACTCAGCATATTTCCTGTCATTACTAATGTTATCAGGTGGCACAACTGATAATCGTCAGGTGGTGCGACCAGGTAAAATATTCATTTAAACCAATAAATAGTAGGTTAAAGTGAACAAATGGTTGATAACAATGATGTGAATTATATATTTGTATAATTATTTTTCTGTCTTTAAATGTAAAATCAGATGCTAAAGATACTAAATACCTGGTCACTAGAATGCAATAATCTTAAATTATTGTAAATACAAAACACAACCACAAAATAATGTGTTGGAGACACTCTAATGGATACTTGCCAAAGATTTCACTTAGAATAAATAGTAGGAAAACATATATTTGTAAAAATATATTTGGTTGGGCCACCTGACATTTTTTGATTCTCTTCGAGCCCCTCCCCCCAGCACTAAGACACCTGATTCAACAAATTAACTAATCATGGTCTTCAATCAAGACCTTTGATAGGTAGAATCAGGTGTCTTGGTGCCAGGCTAAAACAAAAACCTGCACCCACACTGACCTGTTTCGGATAAGATTCCCCACCCCTGTGCTTGATGAATGTAAAATTTTCTTTGGAGTGATTATGAATGGCGACATTTTTGAAGAGAAAAAAAAAACTACAGAGAAATGTCATCCCAGGGCATGCAGCAAAAGATTACATACTGTAGTGTACAGAAAAAAAGTGATGTTTTATTGAAGTACAAGAGTGAATGGTTAGGCTACATATTTAGGTGTGTGTACCAGTGTGGTATCAATGTTTTCATCTTAACCCCTTTGCACAGATACCTAGTGATAATGGTGCAGGCGCCATCATTTTGCTCAACTGAGACATTCGTTGCTCCTGCAACCAAACTATTAGTGGAAATCACAAACTCTGTGTTTTAACTTTATTAGTAGATGGTTTGTGACGATGTCTGCCCTATACGGAGTTTCTAAGTGTCACTACTTTCCCGTAGCAAGTCCATTTAACAAGCACCCCCCACCCAGTTAATACCTACCCATGTATGACTTAGCGGACAATGGCGTCTATGTTTGAGTTCATAAATATAGTTATTCGTCATAAAATTTGAATTCTGTCATAGCAACAAGATAAACCCGACAATAGCCTGATCGTATGCCAGAAAAGCAGTGAAAAGCCCTGCTCACTCAAATGCATGTGAAAGTATTCTCTCATTCTACCATGCATTCTACTAGCAATTTATGCTACTAAATATGAAATAAATATACAATCCTACCATTAGTTTTACATATCAAGATGTTCCTTTCAAAATTCAGCGGTCATTTATTGTCTGGTACAATCGGTTTGAGAAATATACAACACTTTATACCACTATTACACTATCTGAAACGTCGACTCGTAATACCCTCCATGCCCTGCAAGCCTGTTTCATTAATTACAGTTCATTCTGGTTTAATTGTCAGCTCTTTAATCCAATGGAGTACATTATAACCTTAGCAATGGTATATGCCATGTCTTCTTGGGTGCTTTGAACAATTTACTACAGCCCAGCGTAACGGGAGTTTTCGTTTTAACGGTCTCGTATTAGGCAAGCTCTATCGAAAACGCATTAGTATTCCCTTTCTTGATATGTAAAAAATTTTGCGTCTAAAATGGGGTTGGTCTCGCTGGCTACATACAGTGGTGCTCAAAAGTACTTATACCCCTTCACTTTTTTCTCACTTTGTGTTGTAGATTTAATTTTAAATGGATAAAAGTGCCATTTTTGCCCATCAATCTACATTCAATAACCCATAATGACAAAGTGAAAACGTTTTTAGAAATTTTTGCAAATGTATTAAAAATCAACTGAAATCTCATGTGCATAAGTATTCATACCCTTTTCTTTAATGTATTTTTAAAGTATCCTATTTCATATTTGGTTGCATATACTTTGCATGCTGTTACTTCCTGAAGTCTGTGACCCATCAACATCAAAAGACTCTCGATATCTTATTTTCAGGTACTGTTACAAGCGATACTGTAACCTCTCTGCATTTGAATGGATCTCTATGGGAATTGGGGGGGGGGGGTGAGACTAGATTCAGCTGTATACGCTGGTACAGTATGGAACACATGACTGGCGAAATGGCTGTAAGTCATCAACGGTCTAAGGTATCAAACGAACCTCAAACCATCACTATACGGCCGGATATGGAGTAGATGTGGATGGATCACTTTAAGGGTTTCTTCTCCTGACCTTTTTCTCCATAGAGTTCTATAGGAAAATGAGTCAGGATAAATGACCCTTGCAGTGATCCATCCACATCTACTCCATATCTGGCAACAGAGTGATGGTTTTGGGCTTGTTTACAGAAAGTAAACATCCAGAGAGCCTCTGTATTGCCCCCCCCTCTATTTACATGAAATGGTTCGGTCCTGCCCCCAAACCAGAACGGTACTTAAGTTGCTAGCCTAGTAGTGAAAATTGCGAGTGAGGAGTGCCGGTGGAGCATCATGTCTGGCTTCCAAAAACTAAAAGAAAGACAGGAGAGAGAAAAGAAAGGGCGACAGTATGTCACCCAATCTTTCACAAAGGAAGGTGGGTGTAGTAGTCCGTGAGTGGTGGAAATTTACCTGTTAGCTAGCCTTAGTCCATAGTGAAATAGGCTACTTTTGCTCCTCTAACATTAGTTACTTAATATTAGTGAGGGCAAACCGGAGCTTTTAGAACGTAGACAGCAGTGAATTCACGTGAGCTTGACAATACATTCCTGATAGGAAACGGAGTTTGTTGACTTTTTTTGCTTCACTGCAGTGGTGATAAAACCACTTACAAGAAGTAAGTGCTAGTGTATTGTTAGCCTTTATTGATCCCCATAAGAGGCTAGAATGATGAAGCTAGCAGAAAGCAATAGCATTAACCCATACAAAATTGATTTCTAATGTTACTAACGTTACGAATGGTAAAAGTGAAATCGTTCGATTGTGGTCAGTGGCACCGAAAATTTCAGACACACCCTCGATAAATGGCAAAAGTCCCAGTAGAAGATGGAATTAAATCTTTAAAAGTTATATATTTTCTGAATTGTCATCGATTTCCCTTGGCCACTGTCAATGAGGCCGTGTGATCTGGGCATACAGTTGCTATGTAAATTACGTCAGAAGTATTCAGCATTGTTATTTGCTAATTAATCGTTAGGGCACGCTCGTCATACTAAACGTGATTGGAGCCTGACATGTCAATATTCAGAATCCGTTTAAACCATTAGCCAATAAGCTGGGACTTTAAACTTATAAGACGCCATTTATCAAGTGTCGAGCGAAATAAATGCACAGACCGTTTCTCATTGTTTTTACAGATGTTTTTTGTGTGATTTTTCCTAGGCGGCATGAAAAAAACACTTAGGCCGCACTTGGAGAATGGGATGGGGAACTGACCTTTATTTGCTCTGGATGGGGAACTGACCTTTGTTTGATCTAGATGAAGAATTGACCTCTGTTTGCTCTAGATGGAGAACTGAACGTCCTGGATGACATCCTTACTGAAGCGCCTGATCAAGATGATGAGCTCTACAATCCTGAGAGTGAACATGATGTGAATGAGAAAAAAGGTAGCTATTGAATCTGCAGACATTAGAATGCTTTGCAATGCCCATTAGAATGCATTGCAAAGCAGGGTGTAGCGGTTCTAGGGTTGCCCAAAACTCTACAAAGAAAAGTGACAAAATTATTATCAATACTGATCAGCATGGTGGAAATAGTTCGGAAAAATAGGTCCAAGTTGGGGGAAAAACCGCAGTTACCCTTTAAAGGTCCCATTTATTTGTTTCAAGTTTTATTGAATGCTTGGTTGCTTGCATTGTCTGATGTGTCCCAATTAAGCTGGTAAAATATGAAAATTGTAAAACATTTGCCACAATTACTCAGAGAAAGAATCACCGGACAAAACAAGTTAGATTTGGCTCCGGATCTGATAGTCAAATCAAAGCCATTTCAATTGATAGATTTCAATCAAAGCCATCAATCATCTCTGATCTGCTATTGGCATAAATACTCCCTGCAATATATTTTCCTGTTTGGCAATTTTGAACAATTCCCGCAGGTGTGTGGTAGGCTTGTGCCATCGTGTGCAAGGCAGCATCGTCCCATCGAGCCCTCTAGCCATCGCCGATGGTCGATTCTATCGAGGGGTGCGCGGGGGCAGGGCTATTGAACAGCGGGCCTTTTGCTTACTTATTATGGCATACCATTGCGAATTTTATTCACTATTTTGTCCAAATATAATACAGAATAATATACAACAGATTTCACGTCTAGTAGAGCTAGTAGAGGCTATTTGTCTCACCTGACCGCTGTCCAGGCTATTTATCTCACCTGACCGGTCAGCATCACGGTCAGCGCTCAGGAGCTCAGGAAAAGTAAGCCTTTCTGCGCCCTCGTCTGTCTTATAGCAATTCGTTTCATTTTACTAATTTAATTTCATTTTGTGAAGAAGCTAGACTAGCAGTCATCACGTTCATTATAATTTTTGTCTTGTAGTGAGCGATTCACAAGATCCCCTTTATGTCGCGCGCCATCCCGCACAGTCTATCTCCATCTGCACGTAACTTCTCTCACTTACCACTATCGGGTTAGACCTTTTTAACTAACCTAATGTAATCAAAAATACATAATAATGTACCTGAAACTAATTATTTTTATTGATAATCAGAAACTATTTATAGCCTAAACCTATGAAATAGAGACAACAAGACCTATAGGCTTACGTTTGACAGATTTCTTTTAGTTATAGGGGACTTTTTTCACTGATGAAATGGTTAAGATAGGCTATTTTACATTGTAAATTACATTATTTACTGTTCTACATAAGCCTGTTGAATCAATTTGAGATTATAGCCTCAACTCCTAAATCGTTTCAATGTTTCGCTTGAGTGACGAAGACATTCCGTGTATCAATATAGGAATATAGCGGCCACCTTTTCATCCAATCTAGTTTATTTCTCTGATAACATCTTTCATTAGTCTACAGTCAGATTGTACAATATTAGGCTATATTTGTTTCCATGCCCCGAGTCCGACACCGGTATGCTTGTTGTGCTGTTAGAATAAAAAGGCTGTTGAGGGATGGCTACAGCTCACCACTCCGTAGCCTAAGCCTACACTCCGTTCTACACTGAACAATAGCTTATCAATAGCACTATTGAATACGAAATATAATTTGTTTAATTAGGCCTGAATTAAATTATATAGTTAGTTGCACTGTGGTCTAACAGAAGGTAGGCTATCATCGTGATTTTGCTCAATCCAGGTAAATTATGGCGCCGTTGCGCTGCATAAGCGATCACATTTCAAAGACGCAAACAACACGTTACATTGTAAATGCATGGTAGAAAATGTATTAAAAACACAGAATGAGAGGTGAAATTTTTATTTTTATTTTAAGAATAAAAAAAGAAAAATCGTCCAGGCATCGACAAAGATAGCCATCGCCGATGGGTTCAACCATTGTCAATAGTCGATTCCATCGACCATCGTCCCAAGCCTAGTGTGAGGATGTATTGATCAGTCATTTAATCGTGCGAAATGCATGTTTGATTTAGAAGATAATTACTTTGATGGGGCATTTTTAATCTTTTCTGCTACAGCTATAATAAGGTACAATAGTAAGGACTTGGACCTAAGCTCTCAATGTGTTTTACAGCTCTCTAGATAAGTAGCCTGATATGCTGTAGGTAACCTAAAGTTTGCGATTAGATATAAAAAAATACTTTACCATTATCGACATGTTTTGGGATACCTTATAAGACCTGTAAAAATATGAAATTGCCAAAAAAAAGAATAAATATAAAGGGCCTGCACAAATTTAAATTGTTTGAGTACCAGTGTGGAAAACAACAAATGTTCTAAAAGAAATTACTGCTGGTCTGATAATTGTAATGGTAACACATGCTAATGATTGTACCTTCAAAATAAGAGTAGCCTCTTTTCAGAATAAAGCCATTCCAATGCAGTTAGTAAATTATTCAAATTCTTCTCATTGGTTTATTTTTATGTAGGGTCCAGCAGTTGTGATATTTTTAATGTCGATATATTGATAGAGCCATTTAGCCAAAATCAATCTAAGTCATCAAGGGTCTGACGTATCAAAAAAGCCTTAAACCATCACTCTGCTGCCAGATATGCAGTAGATATGGATGGATCACTTGAATGGTTGTTTCTCCTGACAAATGTTCCTATTGAACTCTATGGAAAAATAAGTCAGGAGAAGAACCCCTTCAAGTTATCCATCCATATCTACTGTATTTTCTGGCAGCAGAGTGATGGTTTAAGGCTTGTTTGATATGTCAGACCCTTGATGACTTAGAGCCATTTAGCCAACCATGTGTTCCACACTGTTCCAGTGTAATTTAAAGCTAAATCTAGTCCCAGCCCCCAATTCCCATAGAGATCCATTCAAATGCAGAGGTTATAGTATCGCTTCTAAGAGTACCTGCAAATAAGATATCAGCAGTCTTTTGATATCCTTTTATACAGTCATGATGGCATCACCTTTTTACCTGTGGAATACCTGTTTACCACAGAAGTTGTTTGAGAGAATGGCAAGAATGTGCAAAGCCGTTATCAAGGCAAAGGGTGGCTACTTTGAAGAATCTAAAATATAAGACTTTTTTTTATTTGTTTAACCCTTTTTTGGTTTTTGCATAATTTAATTTGTGTTATCTCATAGTTTTGATGTCTTTACTATTCCAAAATGTGGAAAACAGTAAAAATAACAGAAAAAAAACCTTCTATGAGTAGGTGTGTCCAAACGTTTGACTGGTACTGTAGATTAATGAAATCTTGAACCGTTTAGGGAAAAAAATAACTTTTTTTTTTTTTCTCTGGTTACGCAAATTTGTACATGAATATTCATGACTGCTTTGGACGTGAGACTCAAAAGCAAGATGGACAGCGCCACAGCCAGCCGAAATTGTTTGGTAATAACGGCACAAGAATGACTAGGCGGTACATCACCTTGTATCTTATAGACAATCTGGTTTTAACAAGAACCTTCTACTAGCTTCTAGAGAATATCTGGTTTTACTGAGCAAGCAAGAGCTGCTGGCTAGTTGGCTACCACCAAACAGGACGGGATTGTTGACTGAGGAGCTGCCGGTAAAGAATATTCATGAACCAGCAAACTCATCAACATTGTGTAGCATCAATGCTAGTGGAAATGTTTTGAAAGTGAGATCATAGCACAACCATCGATTGCATGTCGACTTATAATTATGTATTCATTATAAGCATTAGGCCAAAAAAAAAAAATTTGTTTGTTTCTGGTTGGTTGTCAGTTAAGGTCATGGGTAGGTAGGGAATTTATTTTATTTTATTTATTTTATTTTTTCCCATGGCGGCGATGGATAGGTAGGGATTTTTTTTCCACGACAACATAGATAACCTACATGTACTCTACCAGCATGTTTGATATTCATATATCCATCTATTCCTATTAAACAGGTACCTGACATGAGATGTGGCATTTAGTTCTGTACCATTGGCATTGAAGACATCTAAAACAATATTTGATGTAATACCTTTAATAGTATTTATACCATGGCTTGGCTAAATACTCGATTCTGATTGGCTGGAGGGTGGGCATTTATTTCGTTAAACCGCCCGGCAATGAAGTAGCGCCGGCAACATTTTAATCACCGTTCTCAATTAATACGCCGTCTACGTTATCTGCTGCCAGCGCCATTAGAGTCGACCCTTTTATGAATGGTATCCATAGCAACACCAACAGCTGATTAATAAAGCCGGCAAATAACGCTAAATCCGCAGATTTTAAAAGTTTGTCTTCGCCAAATATCTTAGTTACAACAACTTTAATCTAGCAAAGAAGTTTTGTGGTTAGAGGTGCAGTATTTATTCAGTTTGGAAATATGAACGTAACATAGTAGGGCTTTACCTAATGTAATGTAACGCTGACGTGAGCAACGCTGGTTGCAATGCGAACAACTTAATTCACAAAGCACGTTAATCTGTATATTAAAAAAACATTTTATCCAGCGAAATGTCTTAGATATGACAAGTTACATGTAACAGTAACAAACTGTGTATCTACAGTAGGCTATTTTTTTCAGATGTTCCCATCTCATGATGCAGATCGAGAAATGCAATTTCCTTAGCCTGGGCTGTTTAAAATAGGCTGCGTGACCAAAGCATTTTTAAAAAGCAAGACGGAGAGAGGGAGGTAAATTGAGTTGCGGTTTCATGCAATTTTCTTAAATAATGTAGCTAATGACAAAAATAACCAAAATTGGTGCTAATTTTATGGTATAAAGTTGAGAAGGAACTATTTGCTTCCTTATAGAATCAATTGTTTTCAGAAATACCAACGAGAGGTTTTTGCATAACTACGGACAAAATAGAACTAGTAACGAGAAATAGAATTAGCAACGAGATGTTTTCTGTTCAAATAGAACTATCAACGAGCAGTTTTGCATGACAACGGCAGACTACATGCCAAAATGGCCTCGGAACGATATTTTAAATTTCAGCTGATAAAGTCGATAAAAATCAATAAATATAAATGTGACTATATATAATAATTGTTGGTAACCATGGTATAAGCGCAGAAACCGCTTCAGAAACTCTTTTTTTTTTTTTTCCCCCCAAGCTCATAAAATAAATATGGGTCGCACATAAATCGGCAGGGTCGGTTGGAAACCAGAAACAAACGATTATTTTTTTTAGGCCTTACGCCGCGTTCACACAGCGAGCAACTTGGTTGCTGGGTCGGTCAAGTCTACTAGGCTGGGGGCGGGGCAAGAGCTTCCCGTTGTGTCATCCAAGTCTGCTCGTACAGCTACAATTTTTTGATGAAGAGAAACAACGGCGGTAGCCTACATATAAGAAAGACATATTTGCGATGCAGCCTATTCTTTATAGTTATGTCATGACACTGATAATTATGTGTTCTCGCTAGCTAGCGATAGGCTATATCCATCTTCGTTGCGAGCTGGCGATCTTTATCTATTATTCGGTTTTACAGTAAATGCTGGGCCAGTTATATCCCTTAAGGTTATGTTATGACACTGATAATTATACAATGATAATATATAAATTATTCACTGTTACCGCTGCTAACCCTATTTCGCCTAGCTCAGTTTGATAGACAATATTAGGCTACGTAGCTAGCTAGGTTACGGAACAATTATTCATGAAATGGTTTCGTGTCGGTTGGAGAAATATGAAACGCGGAATTCTGATTGGCTGTTACGGCCGACGTCGGCCAAAAAGTTAAACTGTGGGCAACATTTATCGGCCGATTTTGGTCACTCAGTTTTCTAGTTGCTCAGGTCGCTGAACGTCGCTCAGCTTCATAGAGAATGAATGGACTTCCGGCAACTGGGCGACCGAAGTTGCTCGCTGTGTGTACGCGGCGTTAGGCTGTATAACATTGCCAGTAATACTTCAATACTCCAAAAATATGTGAAATCGACTGAAATCGATTTTATAGCATTTAGCTCCATTCACCTCCCTGTATTTTTTCAGATTCTACTCTGTTTAGCAGTGCCTCAGCACTGCTTGCTGATGCTTAAAGAATGCCATTGCACTTTTTTTTTTGTTTCATTGTAGTCATTGGAGTTGGCAAGGCTTTCTCTCTATGGACTTTGCTGCCAGTGAAGGGAACCGTGAGTCGTTCACTTTCCACCAGTCGAGGGGATTTGTGTCTAACGATGGAGAAATGTCCGGGGATGGTTTCAAGCCGCTATTTCAATACCTCAATCCGAGTTATAAAATTCCATCTCGGGGAACTATCACCAGGCGCATGGATCTAGGCGAGCCTAGCCACCCGCGTGTTAAATTTACCTGGCCATAATATGAGTCCAAATGGTGGTGAAATATGTTTGTTAGTTGCTCTGTGCTCCCCTGGGGTGATAATCCAGAATAGGGTATTTGTCGCTCCATTCACTTCTATAGGGCAGCTAAAACGGTCTCAAAATGACACGTATATACGAATGTGAACGAAGCGGATTTTGTCAGTACAAACAATAACCAGTCCTCGTACGTATTTTTTTGTGTGTAATTCAAATAATTTATAAAAGTACTATTTCTTTTTTAAAATTTTTTATTAAATGGCCCTTTTCTGGCTTTTTCTTATTTTATTTGGAACATAGATCCGGTAGGTAATTCTTGCACCAGAAACGGTGTTAATGCAGCAAATTTCCACGGAAGCAAGCATTCCTGGTAGTATATATCTATGGTAAACAAACCGACCTGCCGACATTTTGCTAGTCTTTTCTGGTAGCTTGCTAACAACATTGAAGGAATAGTACAAATTTTAATTACACAAAATAAAATACGTACGAGGACTGGTTAAAGAGCAACTAACAAACATATTTCGCCACCATTTGGACTCTTCTACCAAAGTTCAGTTGTGCTTTAACATTTTGGAACCAGAGGAGCATGTGCACATGTGTGGGTACCTAAACATGTGGACCTAATTGGAATGACTTCTTCTGTGGGGCTCAGAAAAAAAATCGGTCCCTGAAGACCGATTTTTAAATAATAAAATAATAATAAAATTAAAGTAATAAATGTTGCACACCATCTGAATATTGACTAAATATTGAATATTTATGGAACATACCCTATGAATATCCTCGGTAGTAAAAGACCCTCCTGATGGCCTATAAAATATTTTGGCTCTGTCAATCTTGTACTGTGGTTAAGCTGTGCTTTGGTGTATAGTACGGTACATGTGATTGTTTTATTCTCACCGTAGAAACTGAAAAATAATAGTAAGTAGCTACCTGCCCATCATTGTCACTGAGCCAATTGTATTTTGGTGTAGCTAAAGTAAAATCCAACCTCTTGTTTTAGTGTTTACAAATGGGAGGGTTATGCATTTGTGGTTATACAATAAGCAAAAGAAAAACAGACTGTTTATATTGGGATGAGTCGGTTTGGATTACATTTTAAGCATTCGCTTAAATTAGCTGCGTGAAGATTAAAAGAACAAAATCAGAAGATGGACTATTGCTGATACTCCCAGAAGGCAACAAGTATTATGGGCGTGGTATCGTGATAAGATTAAAGTCTTTAAACTATCAAATGACTGGTTGTTGGCTAGCAAGCAAGCAAGCACTCGTTAGTAGACTTTTTGCACTAGCTATGTGCAAAATATGTATCTGACGTGTGCCAACCAAAACCGGATTGGGTTGGGGACTGGGACTGATACAATAGCTTTTACATTATTACTTTATGATAGTTTTTAAGTGAAAGATTGTTGTGAAACAATAGTTCTGCGATACTCAATATATTGTCATTGTCAATTGTGATATGAGCTTCATATTGAAAAATAACATGAAAAAATTGCTGATGTCATATTTTGATACTTATGTCATCAATATTTTTGTCATTTTCGTAGTTAGTCATTTTAGAGTTCCAAGTTACTGCTGGTCCTAATGTTGACTTGCAAAGTTCTATGGTAATTCATTCTCAGTGTTCTAAAGTCAAGTGCCCCACCTCATGAAAATGTCTTGCCTGTGGAAGAATTGAGCTTTCCCTCAAAAATGCTTGATTATTACTTATTTATTGATTCTGAATTGTAATTCTTTTTTTTTTTTGCTTAAAGGCCTAGAATTATAATCTTTCCATCTACAAATTCTCTGCTGCAGGGTCCAAGAGGAAGAACGATAGAGGGGATAACTTGGAGAGCAAGAGGCTGAGGTCTACAGGGCACACAATCCGGCAGGCAATTAAAAGGTCCATACCCTCCAGTGGGGCCAATGGCAAGAAGCTGGTGAACACAAGGAGTAGACACTCCTCCGAATACAAGGGTGCTGACTACCACTATGACAGGAGTGAGGAAAGGAAGAACCACACTGTGCGAGGGGGAGCCTCTAGGGTGGATCCCCCCAAATCGCACACTGAGAAGCACCTGACCCGTAGGAGAGAGCCCGACAGGAGGCCCAAGCCACTAATGCCTGAACTGTCAGAGGTAGGCGGATCAACTTTTGAAATCAATATTCTATTTTACATACGTCAGTCCTTGAATTGTGTTGTTTTTACGGTAAGGTTAATTTTGTACCATTTTCTTATCAATAACTAAATTGAAGCACTAATCCTTCTCAGAGGAGACAGATATTTATGAACATAATTTGAAAAGCTTTTGATGTCTCATGTATGCTCTCCTGTTAGGTCAATGTAGCTATAGGCTACACAGCAGGCATATGGTTGAGGTGAATGCTTGACAGTGAAACATAGAAGTGTGGGGAGACACGCCTGCCACCAATGGCGTGGTGCTGCCATTGGGGCAATGGAAATTCCAGAGGCAATTTTTAAGTGCAGTGATAAAACGCTCTTGAGAATTACTTCTGTGAGCGGGGACAATTAACTTATTTTCCTTCTCTAGAGGGAACCACTGCTATAAAGATTATAAGGCAAGGTGCAAATGACCATCCAGGTGCTTATTTTTAAAATGGCATTTTAAAGCCAAAATGCAGGGTATCCACGACAATGGGCATATGTCTGCTGTATAATTTCAGCCCTGTTTGTTCACTTGGTCTTCCACCAAATATTGTGCCTATAAACATTCTCCTGTGCAGTTGGTGTTTTTCAGGTTTGTCCGCCCCACAACCAACAAAATACCTGTCAGCAAACCTTGAAAACCAGTTGAAGTATTCAAAGAAATGTACTCACACACACACACACACACGCACACACCCACACGCACACACCAAGAAATCTGCTCATATAATCCCCATTCTGTCAACTACATTGGCTTCCTATTACATCAGGCATACATTATGCAGTATTATTATATGCAGTAGATATGGATGGATCACTTTAAGGGTGGTTTCTCCTGACTCATTTTCCTATTGAACTCTATGGAAAAATAAGTCAGGATAAACAACCCTTCAAGTTATCCATCCATATCTACTGCATATCTGGAAGCAGTGATGGTTTCAGGCTTGTTTGATACCTCAGACCCTTGATGACTTACAGCCATTTTGCCAACAATGGGTTCCATACTATTCCCCTGTAATTTACAGCTTAATCTAGTCCTACCCCCCAATTTCCATAGAGATCCATTCAAATGCGGAGAGGTTATAGTATCGCTTGTAATAGTACCTGAAAATAAAATATCAAGATGGCATCACCAGTTTACCTGTGGAATGTTCGTAACAGGTTTTTTTAAATTTTTTTTATAAACTTCCCAGTTTATTTATTAATTTTTTTGCCTGTCCCAACTTTTTTAGAAACGTGTTGCAGGCATCAAATTCAAAATTAAATTAGCAAATAAAATAAAGTTGATAAGGTAAAACATGAAATATCTTTTCTTTGTACTGTTCAATTAAATATTATGTAAAAGAGAATTTACAAGTCACTGCTTTCTAGAGCCCAACTGATATATCGGGACGATATTTGCGTTTCTGGACCAAACTGTATCGGTAGTCAAGGATGACATGTGGCCGATATACACGACCGATATAGGCATTTTATTTTATTTTTCTTTACACTGACACGTGGATGCTTCTAGCACTCCCATCTAGTGGTTCTTGCTACCCTCAACATATCATGTGACATGGAATCTTCACTCAGTCAGAGAGCAGCGCTGCCGCTGGGGGAAGACTCACTGAATGAAAGGAAGGAACAAGTGTCTCTTGCTAGCTAATTGAATATTGTCAATAATAATAGTCTATTAACACAACAGTAATGTTAGTCATTATTTAATTGCGGTCTTAATAAATGTTTGCGGATGAATGTAAACTACAATAACATTGCTAGCTAGCTATTGGCAAGCTGATCAGCTACCAGTAACGTTAATGTGAGATGCATGCACAGACTTCGTTGTGCTCTTTTACTTAGCACCATTACTTAGCTAACGTTATAATTCATGAGTAGGCTACCGATTGAGATATAACATATATATTTAGGACAGTGTGCATTTAGATTCACCCCCGTATTTTAACTAACTGAGGCATTTTCATATCGAATAAATTAATGGAATTAACCTGACCGACTTAAGGTGATGACGACGTAGCTAGCGAATGACACCTCCTGGGGCCTGTTTAACAAAGCTTACAGAGTTGGCTGAATAACTGCACTGAGTAAACCCCGGAACCCTCCCAACTCTGGAACATGGACTGAAGAAAAAGAGCTGTTCCGGGTTTTTACTCAGTGCAGTGATCAAGCTAACTCAGTAATTCTGCTTCGTGAAACAGCCCCTGCTCAGCTAACCTTAGGATGAGAGGAAAGGAAATGCATTCTGTTCTGTGGTTTTCGAAACCTAGGATGCGCTCCACCAAGCACGTTTTCTTGATAGCCGATTTTATCTTCTGCATTCCTTGGTAACTATTGACATTTAACATTACAGTTGGGAAAAACGTGGATCATTTGCCGCTTTCCAATGCAACGCGTCTCCTCCTCCATCCAAGTTAAGCCACAATTTGGTAGCCATAATAGGCCTATAGAGATACCATATGATGATAATAATAAAATAAACACAAATGAATGCTTCCATCAAATTTAGAGTTACGGTCGATTAAGCTGTGGTTCTTGCCGATCCAGGCACATACACTACTCACAAAAAGTTAGGGATATTCGGCTTTCGGGTGAAATTTCAGGATGAACCTAAAATGCACTATAACCTTTACAGGTGAAATTAATTTGACCTTCTCTAAACTTTTGAATGCACATGTCCAACTATTCAATGTTTCAGTACTTTTTGCACAACTTGCTGTTCTCTAACAAGGAGCTGAACGGCAAAATTCACAACAGGTGTTTGATCCATGAATCGACCAATAAATTTCCTGGTTCAATTAGAATTGGTATTTAAACAGTCCTCTTCATCATGCTGTTCACATTTTGACATCATGAGACCAAGACGACACCTAACAATTGATCAACAGTACCTCGCCATTGCGAGGCTTCAAACAGGATGTTCTCAGAGGGAAGTGGCCACTGAGCTTAGAGTGTCACAGAGTGTCATCAGCAGGTTGCAACAGAGATACAGAGAGACTGGAAGAGTCACAGAAAGGCATAGAAGTGGACGTCCTTTGGCCACATCCCACACTGATGACCGCTTCATTGTGAACAGTGCCCTGCGGAACCGGATGATGAATGCCACTCAACTCCAGGCACATTTAAGGGAGGTGAGAGGCACCCAAGTGTCACGTCAGACCATTCAAAACCGTTTACATCAGCGTGGTCTGCGTGCTAGACGACCTGAAAGGGTACCTGACCCACACCACCAGGCACGGGCGTCATCGTCTTGCATGGGCCAGGGAGCATTTACGCTGGACGAGGGACCAGTGGGCCTCAGTGCTGTTCTCTGATGAAAGTCGATTCACGTTGAGCAGAAATGATGGCCGCCAACGATGTTGGAGACGTCAAGGAGAGCGCTATGCATCAGCCACTGTTGTCACCAGACGACCCTTTGGTGGTGGCGGTGTTACAGTGTGGGCAGGTGTGTCTAGTCAATACAGAACTGCCCTACACTTTGTGAATGGTACAGTGACAAGCCCATACTACCTGAATAACATCATTAATCCAGTCATTGTGCCCCTGCATGAACAACACAGGCCTAATTTCATCTTCATGGACGACAATGCTCCAGCTCATCGAGGTCGCATCATTAGGGAAAGGCTGCTGGAGACTGGGGTACCTCAAATGGAGTGGCCTGCACTTTCTCCAGACCTGAATCCCATAGAAAACCTATGGGATCAGCTGACTCACCGTGTAGAGGCTCGTAACTCTGTACCCCAGAACCTCAATGACCTGAGGGCGCCCTTCAAGAAGAGTGGGATGCCATGCCTCAGCAGACAATAAGTCGACTTGTGAACAGCATGAGACGTCGTTGTCAAGCTGTAATTGATGCTCAAGGGCACATGACAAGTTATTGAGACATTGACATTTTTGTTGTGGTATACCCACCACTGTTGTTGGCTTTTGTTTCAATAAATTGTTTGAGATGAGGAAATCACCATTGCATGCTTCTACTTAAATGCCCTACTTTCATGATACGTATAATATCACTGTAGCGTGAACTTACATTTTCCATAAATTTCACCCGAAAGCCAAATATCCCTAACTTTTTGTGAGTAGTGTATATACCTTTGCAGTGCGATGATGGTAAAGGTTTGAAATGGATGTTAAAAACAGGATCCGCAAACATTCTTTTTTCAGTTATTGCCCCAGTACAGTGGCCCATAGGGTGGCCCATACCCATTGCCCATTGCTGTACAATACAATATTGCCCGTGTACCATCAGCTTTAGGCTATTGCCTTGGAAAATTTGTTCTGAACAAACATGCGTATAATTAAAGAAAAATGTTAAACTAGGGCTGCGGTCCAATCCGTTAAATGTTCTGCCCTCCTGCACTTCCACTCGAGAGGGTGTAACGCAGCACCAAAACAACACGAGTAGACGGGGAGGAGCAAGGGAGGGAGCGTGGAATTATTCTAATTGGACCGCACTTGTACTCGGAAATTCGCCAGAGCCAGAGACGCCAGCAGACCATTGACAAATGAGTTTGTGCAAAACTTTCCAATAAATTTGTATAAGACAGCAAGCTCCAACCAACATCTCAATTTTTATTCTGGCAGAAGAGCAAACTAGAAAATGATTGACAGTCAATTTATTGATAGACAGCATTTTAAAATAGGCTGCCTCATAAGCAGCAATGGGGAATAATTGCCTACACTTGTATGTTACAAAATATCTCAGAATCAAATATATTAATAAACTGCAATCAAATCGGTGTATGCATACTAGCCTAGATTGCTTTGCAGGTAGCACAGAAGTATAAAACATAAGAGGTGAGCAACCTGTATTGAATATGAAATCCAAGCAAAATGTATTTTTAATAGGCTATTGCCCATAAGCTTGCACTGGCTAATTTGCTGGTTACTCGCTCGTCACAGCGAAAAGCTGATTATGCAGCTAGTTATCGTTAAATGGGCTGAAATGGTGCCCTATTCGGATGAGATAAGTTTTCAGGACAATGTAAAGTAATTGTTATCACAGGACGTCTGTAAATGACCGATTCGGACGGGATAACGTATCTCCGTATTCGGCGTCTACTCCATTTTCTCAATTTGCACGGGATTGCTTTAACCTGGGCTTAGTTTTATAGGGCATTTAGCAGTAGGTAAAAGACGCCGGAATCTTTCCTGGTGCGGGAGTGCGCAGTCCGTAAAAGTTGAAAGGAAAGTTTTCCGCCCCTCTAAACAGTCGAATGACACTTGCGCCTGTGTGCCTTGCATGCAGTCATGCTGCAGATGCATTGAATGCGATTATTATACAATTATTGCTTGGCTAGCTAATGGATTCTTTGGCTGGCAAGTAGACCGCAACTAATGATGGCATGCGCACATGATTTTTCTTCCTGTATGAGAGCAGATTGCGTTCTCACTAGATTCAAACCATACCTTGGATTGGAATTGTTCTCAGACCACCTCCTACAGACGAACTTGGGTATGGTCCCTTGGTCCGCACCTGGGTTCATTAAAAGCATTCACATTACCAAATTGAGGTGAACCGTTCCCTGATTTGGACTAAACCGCCAGTGTAAAAACCACCAAAAAGGATCAGTCTGTTTGGTTCTGTGTGTGCCCCGCCCACACACACACACACACATGCAAGCAAGCACAGCAGCGTGTGTGTGTGTGTGTGTGTTTGTTTGTGAGACGCGTTTGTGTAAAAAAGGAAAGGGACTAATCATAGCATTAAAAGAGTAAGATTCATGACCAATAGCTAGCTACCGGTCAGTGAGGTGCACAGGCAGATAGAAAGAGGCGGATCTAAAATCTTTGGCTCAGCGGCGGGAGGGAGGGCAAACCGGAGCTTTAGAACGTAGACAGCAGTGAATGCATGTGAGCTCGACAATACATTTCTGACAGAAAACGTAGTTTGTTGACTTTTTTTACTTCACTTCAGTGGTGATGAAACTTACAAGAAGTAAATGCTAGTGTGTTGTTAGCCTTTATTGATCACCGTATGAGGCTAGAATGATGAAGCTAGCAGAAACCAATAGGACTAACCCATAAAAATGTTTTACTTCTAGCGTTACTTGTTCAATCGAATGGCAAAAGTGAAAGCGTTCAATTGTGGTCAGTGGCACCGAAGATTTGTCACACCCTCGATAAATGCAAAAGTCCAAGCTACCCAAGCATTACAGTAGCCTACGCTCGTCTCCAATAACATGATTGGAGCCTGAAATTTTCTGAATCCGTTGAAACCTTTCCCCAATAAGCTGGGACTTATAAGGTTGGTTATACAGTGTCCAGTGAAAATATTTACCTGACATTTTTTCAGAATTCTGACAGTTGAACAAGTCCACTGACAGAATGACCACGAGACAACTGAATAGAACAGTGGTCATCTGTTTTCGGTGCCGTCAGAGTCCTACTCTTATCATTAATGGGATGTTGGGAAAATGTGAGTTTGACAGTCACAAAAACAGTCAATATATCACATTAAAATTACATATAAGGACAGTTATTGTCCATACGTTTATTTATAATAATAATAATGCCTGCCATTTATATAGCGCCTTTCTCGATACTCAAAGCGTTTTACAATGATGAGGGGGAAACTCGCCTCAACCGCCACCAATGTGTAGCACCCACCAGCTATTTTGCGCCAGAATGCTCACCACACATCAGCTGAGGTGGAGAGGGAGAGAATTGTTTTGCCGATTAAACTGGGGGATGATTAGATGGCAGATTGAAAGAGCCAGGGCTGGGAGTTTAGCCAGGACACCGGGGAAACCCCTACTCTTTACGATAAGTGTCATGGGATCTTTAATGACCACAGTGAGTCAGGACCTTGTTTTAACGTCTCATCCGAAAGACGGCATCTCCTATAGAGCAGTGTCCCCATCACTGCACTGGGGCATTGGGGTTTATTTGATCAGAGGGAAGACTGCCCCACCAACACCACTTCCAGCAGCAACTTAGTTTTTCCTAGAGGTCTCCCATCCAAGTACTAACCAAGCCCACACCTGCTTAGCTTCAGCCATTCAGCAGGTGCAGATTGCATGGTGGTATGGCTGCTGGCAATTTAAGGTTAAACTCATATTTTAAGCACAATATTTATGTCGATTTTCTTTGTCCACTGCTGCATGGTTTCAGTACCATGAAACGGATTAAAACAGACTGGAGCAGCAACTTGTCAGTTGACATGCTGTAAAAACTCCCCTTTGTGAGCACTGAAGGCCCTGCAATTGAGTTCAACTCGCAGAGGGTGGTTGAGAGATGGCTTGGTGCTGAGGAGAGGGCATGAAGGCTGTATGGTAGTTGCAGTTGGCGAGGAGGGCGGGCCAGAATGTTTATTTGTTGTGTATTTTTCAATAAAATAAAAAGTTTAATATTACAGAAGCTCTGTGTTTTTTTTTCACGGGTTTATAAACTACATCTAGCTACTACATGTAGAAACTGAGTTTGGGCAAGTAGATTTCAGATATACTGCGCAAGTGAGAAAAAGCGTTAACGTTGAACCCTGCATTTTATTGGTGTTTCACTCAGAAGCTGCGGCGCACCAGCGAGGAGAGCGTGGGCAGAATGAGCCACTCCTCCAAGGGAGAGCCCAACTCAGAGGAGTATGCTTCCGACCAGGAGACTGGGAGCTCCGTGGAGTCCACAGAGGGCAACCGTTCTGACCTGGAGGAAGAGGAGGTCATGGAGGATGAGGAAGGAGAGAAAGGTGTGGAAGAGGATGAGGAAGAGGAGGAGGAAGAAGAAGAGGAAGGAGAGGAGGAGGAAGAGTACGAGCTTGAAGAAGGAGATCAGCGGGAGGGAAATGAGCAAAACGACTACGACACCCGCAGCGAGGCCAGCGACTCCCAGTCAGAGTCTGTGTCCTTCTCTGATGGCGAGTCTGTGCACTCCGGATCAGGGTCAGATGCCTCAGGTAGGCCCTTAGTGACCTAATACCCTCACCACCTTCACAGTGCCATTAACTTTCATTTACAAAGCTGTTCCCACATTCATATTGGGGTCTGTCAGTGATTGAATAACCCCTTGAACTCTTATGTGCAAAACTGGGATCCAGCTTGGTTAAGACCTGCAAGACATACTAGCAACTGAGCTTTTTTTTCATGACGGATTGTGTGTCCGAGAGTTCAAGTGGTTTAAACATGGCTGGTCAGCTGTGACTATAACCAAGAGCACCAACCAGCGTTTACGCATTGAAAGTTTGCAGGCTGTTCCTGAAAGGGCAGTGTGTTGCGCTACTGTTAATTATAAAACAGTTTATTTTTTCTACTTTTTATTTTTAAGTGTGTTTTGGAGAAGTCACCAGGTGCTGGATGCGGAATTATAAGTTAAATGCTCATGGGGGTGCATGGCCTTAGTTACTAATGCTCATGGTAGTGCATGGCCTTTTGTCTCACAGTTTGTGTTCAAGCTAACTAGTTCATACTATGTATGTCAGCAGATTATTCCACTATAGGTAGCTATCTGGATGTATCAAATTGGAGATAAATTGAGGACAGAGAGGTTAAGTCCTTCATAGGTTGTTTATTAGCATTATAAAACAGTCCTTTATATACTTTAAATCAGTGGTTCCCCTGGGGGCCCCCTGTGTATGCTGGTTTTCATTCCAACCACAATTGCCATCAGAGAATTTTAACAAGCTGTTTTTCATGTTTTGATGGATTATTTACCCTCTTAAACCAAATTATGTCAGAAAATAGCTATACATGTAGGGATGAGTATTGAGAACCGGTATTAAACTGGTACCGGCTCCTGATTGGTCAGGACCGAAATATCGATAAGCTCCTGGACAAATGGTGCTGCTATCGATATTTGAACGTAATTCACTTTAATTCATTCTAACATGCCTGGCAGGAATTTTCAAATTACCTACCGTAAAATATATGTTTCTAACAATCTAATGAAAGACTTACAAATGCAACATGCCATGAATCTGAAGCAGTGTATTTGCTTGAGCAAAGCGGCCGCTGCACCATTCCCCAATATTACTGTATTGTTCCATAGCTATAGAACGTTTGGAGTGGGATTATTTCAAAACGGTGCATTACCCAAATAATTTCAGATGTAAAACAGTACCTGGTATTTCATATATAGAACAATATTGAGACAATTAGATTTAGCAGAGGAAAAAAAACGGAAGGTTGACCGTGAAAGCATACAATGGCTTTTCACGACCGATTTAAGGTGGACCGGCAATTTTGAATTGGGGGCCAACTTCAGCGTTGTCCATTCCCCTCAGTGCTGCCCTTGATCCGGCACCGAAGCTGATGCGATTCCCCAAAATAATGTGACTCAAATCAAGGTAACATTCGGGCAACGATGTAGGCTATTGTATGTTAAATTACCTGGAACGATGACAGTATTCAAGTTTTGTTGCTCCAAAAAGCTTTTGAAACATGTTCCTCATCCTATAACTAACAGTCAAGCGGCAGCCCCCGCTCCTTCAGGGGATAGCAGTTCAAGACAAACACCCAAGCACAACCAATTCACCACCACTGTATTATTTATTATTTATAACTATTATTCTGTTCTTCTGAGAAGCTCAAGAACTATAGGTCTTTGGTAATCTATAATCTTGTTCATTTAAGTTTATTGTATTTGTAGTGAAGCAGCAACAAAACACACTACCAGACATTAATTTCTAACAATTGGTCCCCTCATTATATACTCTCAGGAAACTGAGTAAACAATTTAATTAGATTTTATCAAAATAACTGTTGTTATTTCTGCTAAAAGTAGTAATAAAATAATCTTAATTCTTTTCACAACATCTCTTTTCTTAAACAAAATTACGGAGAGTAGTATCGATAAGAAGTACCGGTATCAGTATCGATAAAATCCTAACGATACCCATCCCTATATACATGCCATTCAGAATAAACGTCCCATATTACATTGTGCTTATTGCAAACAATTACATAAAAAGAGTTAACAAAATGTCATAACTGATCAAATTAAAGATGGAGCAGGGCTTGACATTAAGGTAAATTTGCTACTGGCCCTCCGGGCCAGTGACCTTCTTACGTAACTGGCCCCAACATTGTAACCACTGGCCCAGGAAGTATGACCCTGTTAATATTGACTCGGCAAATAAAAATGTTACAATTTGGATCAAACCCTGTGGACCGATCCACCACCTGACCCTTGAAGAGTGCTGAATCCCTACAATACACCAAAAATGTACATACTATAGAGATCTACTAGTCCATTTTACTGTATATTTTAAATAATATAACTAAATCTAATTGAACCTAATGTATATCTAAAATAATATAATTAATGTGTTATTGTTATTAATATTATAATTAGGGATGCAGAAATAAAGTTAATTTCAATCCAAAATTAATTTGTGTGCCTGCCTTATGCTGAGATTTGGCGCGTGGCTTCCATTTCACATGCACTACAGTAGCATTCACTGAGACAGTAACTTTAACAGCTGACCTCACGTTTCTATGGACGTGTTCTATAAAGAGTTCCTAACAACCAATCTGTCGTGCGATCACCCAAATAGCCTGTGATAACGTTAATGATAAAAGAAAAACAACCAGGTAACGTTATAACCGCACTCTGTAAAAAGACGAAATTGTGGGTACGTTTACATGCACACTAATACTCCGATCTGAACCCGGTTATGGCAATACTCTGGTTACTGAAATGGTCATGTAAACACCTTTATCCGATAATGTAAGGTCATAATCCGTGTTTTCGAAACCCGATTAACACCCCTGGTTTTTTGGATTCAGAGATCGGTAAAGCTAGCTAGTACAATAATATAAATCAACCACTTCTAGCAATTAGCTATAAATAAGTAGCTATAATTACTAGCTAGCTATAATAATAATAATAGCCTAACGTAAATCTTTGACGGGCGGATCATTTTTGTCCTTACAACGGGAAGCAGTTAGTAGCTACGTTTTCCACAGAGCTGATTATGGAGAGAATCATGTAAACGCCTTTTGGAGTAATCACATTTCTTATGTCCATGTGAACGCAATAAGTTAAATACTGGCGTAAGCTGATCGTTTCCAGTAATCGGATATTGCTGTGCATGTAAACGTACCCACTCTGTTAATGAAATACATTCGGTCCAGTATTTGTGAAGGATTCGGCCGGATCCGAACCATTACAAAAGGACCAAATCCAGCCAAATCCGAAACCGAATATTAATGGATCTGTGCATCCCTAATTATAATATAATATAACGTTACACATTAAAAAGTATTGGATGATACTGTAGTCAAGTAGACTGGCTAGCACAGTGTATTCTCAAAACCGCTAGGTGGCAATGTGTATCAAGCTAAGGCACAATGCAAACTTCAGTTTTTGAAACTGGAGCGCTGCCTACTCGGGCGTCTCTGTGAAATAACTACATCGCCAAAACTGAACTAACTAGCTAGCTAGCTACCTTATCGACTATATATATTCCACTCACTTGTCTGCGTATGCCGGCATTGACTGGGAGAGCTGACAGGAAACCTTATTGCTGACGGGGTCATAGCCCAGCCAACCCCACCGCTCCAGCCATTGGGGTTGAAATTTCCTCACCCTCTTCGCCTCATACTCCCTATCACTCTCTTTTTGTTCTTCTGGTGTTTTCCTTTTCTTTCCCGTGTTTTTCCCTGGTGTTTGTCCCTGGCACAGTGGTTTTAGGAACATTTTTTAACTTTCCAAGGCTGCGTGCGGTGCGCTATACGAGTGACAGGGATCTAGTGAGCGTCGATATCTCGAAAAAAATAACTGACCCTGGACCAGTGGCAACTTCACCAAACATTGCGAGTGCTCCCGTTGTCACGGTGATGAAAGGACGCGATCGCAGCTGTGAGATGCGCGCTCACTCGGCACTCTGCGATTTCACCGAAGTTTATTCACATCGCATCATTAGTATTGAAGGAAAATAGTGGGAGATTGTCTTTTACTGTATTGTATTTTTTTTGTATAGCCTGCCTGGCTACTGGCCCCACGGGCCATTGAAAAGTTTAATCAGCTGGCCCGTAGTGGCCCGGAGGGTTCAAAATATGCCGCCGGGCCACCGGGCAGATGGTAATGTCGAGTCCTGCGGAGGTGAATCAATGTGCTCCTAATTAGGTCGTTGCACACATGTTTAAGTTCTTTCATAAGTTTGTTTCCTTAAACTCATTAATACAATGCAGCTTTGTCTCATTATCAATTTCCGTTGTCTTTGAATTTTTCATTATCAACCAAATGGTTTGTTTTCGTGGCCATGTGTCCTCATCTCGGATTCACCTCTGCCTTTCATTTGCTCAGTTCTGTTACCTCTTTTAGTGAAATTGTTTACAATATAGCACAATAAGCAAAATGTAAACATGAGACACGGCATGCATCGCTATTTTCTGACAATTTGGCTTAAGGGTAAATAATCCATCAAAACATGAAAAGTGCAATTAAGAAAAATGAACAGCTTGTTAAAATTCTGTGATCGCAATTGTGGTTGGAACGAAAACCAGCATACACGGGGGGCCCCCAGGACCGAGTTTGAGAACCACTGATTTAAATGGACACACTAACAAAAGGGACATGTTTTCCAATTTACTGTTCAGATGAGGAAAGAAAAGAGAAGAAGCACGCTAGAGGGATATCTCCAATCGTTTTTGATAGAAGTGGAAGCTCAGCTTCAGAATCATATGCAGGTATTAAAGATCCCAAAAAAAAGTTAAATAAAAAAAATAAAAAAAACTTTAATTCAGTCGCTTTTTTTTTCTTTTTTCTCAAGGATAAGGTTTTGTTACTGTCCTCTTAAGTGTGCGAGATTGCTTACTGCTGAGAATTAGTGTAAACTAACCTGCTTTTGCCCTTTCTGATGTTTTCTTACTATGGGGTACACAGTAGTGTTTCCCATAGATTGGTTTCTTGCAGTGGGTTCAGTTGAGGGCGTTGGGGTTGTTATTAGTAGTTGTTCAGCGCCGGCTTTAATTTGGATATCTGCGATGTTTGTTGAGCAAACTCAGATTACTTATTTTCAAGATCTGCTGGTAAGCGCTCGTTATTAATTTATTCTACTTCTAAATGCTTTATTTTTAACATTGTAGTTTTTCCTATGAAGGTTTTTCTTTCATGTTGATGCTCTGAGCAGAATTGCTTTCCTGGTATCCATCGTGGATTCTGAAAAGAATTTACTTCTTTTTTTTTACAAGACTCAACTGTTGTTAAACAGGTGGTTTTTACCTGTAGTAAAATTACATGCTGCTGGTTAGACCTCTTAAGTAGACGCGTGCTGCTAATTAGCATTCAAATGAATAGGAATAAGCTGTGTAGATGCTTCAAAGTTAAAGCCATTTTTCAGGGGTGTTTCTGATATTTTGTCCACCCCCTGTATATATATAAATATGTAATATCTGATCCCAATTATAAAACTTAGCAACCTTGCTGCCTACGGACACTACTGCATAATACTGTTTGCATGCCAAACACTGGCCTCCTGTGTAGTTTAAGTACTATGTCTTTGTTGTCCTATTCTAAATGCATTAGGACAGGATATACAGCCTGGAAATGGTTTAACAGTGTGTGCACTATATCAGCACCATATGAGTATAGTATACCCACAAAGAAACAGGAAAGGGACTAAGAATGAAAAGCTGATTCTACATGAGATGCGAATCGGGGCCAGTATCCTGAGATCTTCATTAAATGGCTACTATACTGGAAAACCAATGACAACAAACGGTTCCTTGTGAACACCAGACATGACGATGCTGTATGAAATGATGGAAATGGTCTGTCATGGCCATGGGAATGCAGCCCTAAAGTAGAAGGAGAGGAGGTGTGAATGGGCTGTGAAATGTTATTTATTGCTTGCTGTCTGCTTTCTCAGTGTGTGCCCAGGTCATGGTAGGCAACAAAAAGGATGAACTTGAATGCCTATGATAGTTAGCATAATATTTTGTAGCTTTACGTTTTCTGTGGCGCTCTGCCTTTTGAATGGTTGTTACAGTAATGATTACCACTGAATCATGTTGAACAGTTACTTTCACTGTATTGCCAAAGAGCGATGGAGTTTGTTTTCATTTGGACAGGGGTGTTAAAATTGCAGTAATGCACTACAGTTTTGTGTTTTTACTGCATTATGTATGAAAATGTGGCGGTACATTGTTAGCATTGCATTTAAAGTTTTATTTTATTTTCCGCTAATTAGCATTTTTTGTAAAACACTTAAAATGCTACTCTTCCTACAAAATTCGACCAAATTGCACGACACTTGGTGGGTACACTCAGCTCACGGGCCTTCCTTAATGCATTAGGTCAAGAAATGGCCAAATGATGAGCCAATTAATTTTCAGTGGGCGTGGCTTATCACAAAAATGCTAATAATTCCAAAACCGTTTCACAGAAAGTTATGAAACTTGGTAGGTCTGTTAAGCGTAAGCTCAGGACTTGACCTCTGCAGTTTCAACCCAATCGAGCCACATGGTGGCGCTATAGAGATCCAAATATAACAAAAATATTTAAAAATTCACTCAAAATCACTTTTGCAGAGATTTCAAACTTGCTTTTGTGACAAAGGACCGGATTTGGAACATAGCTATTTACTAATTGCGTGGGCGCCATCTTGAATTTTGGTTTAAATGTACTCATCTATTACTTTTGTGTTTTTCTTTAACCGCTTGGCTGATTCTTATGAAACTTTTGGCTTATCACAAAAATGCTAATAATTCTAAAACCGTTTGACATAATGTTCTGAAACTTGGTGGGTTGATTGACAGTTAGATCAAGACTTGAGCCCTGCAGGCATAACCCAATCAAGTCATGTGGTGGGGCTTTAGAGTTACAAATATTGGAATGGCAGGTATGCCATCCGCCAAGTACACTATCAATGCTCAAAAGGCTGTCTACCTACCATACAAACTGTGAAAGTTCCTGTAGCTTATTGGTTAAGGCATTGTGCTACCATGTAGTAGGTTGGCGGTTCGATCCCCACCTGTTACTAACATTTTTTTTTGACGCACACCATGTGCACGTCATGCTAAGAATGTTCTTTTAACATAAAATAAGTTATTTTTATTGCAAAGGCTAAGAAATTTCATAATATTAACTGTTTGAATTAGGAAGTCAGTAAGCCAACACAATCTGATACCGAACACAAATATTTTATTTGGCCAGCTCATTTCTGTGCGTGACGTCGTGGTTCGATTCCTGCTTGGTACCAAAGGCTAAATTAGTGTTCGGCAAAACTATTGTGCAAATGCTATGCTTTTCTGAATGTTCTTTTCACATTAACAAATGTCTTTTTATTCTAAAGGTTAAGAAATTTAACAGTATTAACTGTTCACTGTTTGAATTGTGAAGTCATTAAGCGAACACGGTCTGATACCGCAACACAAAAGTCAAATTTGGCCTGCACATTTCTGTTAACCTGCTTTGGCCTAGTGGTTATAATCTTGGCTTTCCATGCGTGAGGTCAGTGGTTCGATTCTTGCTTGGTACCAAAGGCTAAGTTAATGTTTGGCAAAACTATTGTGCAAAAGCTATGTTTTTTTAATGTTGTTTTCACATTAACAAACGTCTTTTCATTGCAAAGGTTAAGAAATTTAACAGTATTAACTGTTCACTGTTTCACTTGTACTTAGAAGACTTAAAAGGTTGCTGACATGGTTCAGTAGCCTACGATACTAACTACTAACAAAAGATTTGCTGCAGGGCACGTTTACGCAGTAGGCTATGGGAACAAATATCCATTTGTCAGACACAGAAAATAAAGTTTTCACACAAACTATGATCTGGTTAGGAGTGCATTGTTGCAGTAATGTAAAAAATCAATTCATAACTGTGCCATTGGCTACATGTTTTTAACAAAAATTTCTAGTCAAACATCGTCACGAGTCTCAATCTAACACAAAAGCCGACAAAAACATCCGTATGTGTATGCCTAACTATGTTGTTCTGTTGCAGTTTAGCGGCCAAGATTTCTTTATTCATTTGCGACAAAAAGGATGTGCGCTTCAGCTCTGTTCGGGTTATGGTTTTCACACATAACACAATGTCACCATAAAAATGAAGGAGGCTACTAGAAAGATTAAGAATTTACGATAATACGCAAGCCCTTACACGATCGGGTTTAGATACCATCAACAATGACAAAAGCCCTGATTAGAAACAAATATTTGCTTTTTGGGTCAACCCTGTCTTAAGTTGTATACCATTTTGCAGTCCCTGTGTTTGACAAATGCTGCTTATGCCTCTCGGTTCCCGGGAATCGCTGCTTGCAGCTGCTTGAAGTTTTTGTGCATTTTAAGATCCCTAGAAGTACCCTTCTTATTTTTCTGACAAATATACGGAAGTTTAACTCTATGAACCACGCAAAAACCAGATCACTCTCTATAACCAGGTCACTCTCTGATCAATGTGCATCAGTGGCAAAGCAGGTCAGATTACTACCTTTCAATGTATCAAGTAGACAGCATGCGATCCCTCTGTGAGGTTCCTTAGGTGCACCTATCAGTGAGGTAGAGGATTTAAAAGAACCACCCCTTTTGTGTAGTTTCATTTAATGAAAATATTCTATGGTTTCACAGGTGGTTGTTGCTTTCTAATGGCTGTGTTCATCAGTTTATTTTTACCAGTTTAACAAGACATTTGCACCTGTGGACTACCTCACATAGTGTAAAATATATAGGTTTCCAATACATCACTTAAATTTAATTCATTTTAAAATGTCAGCAGAGTTGTTTATTTCCTGCAAATGGTTAGACTATGCAAGTAATGTACCATTTTCCTTTCTAGGCTCAGAGAAAAAGCATGAGAAGCTTCCTTCTTCAGTTCGAGCCGTTCGCAAAGGTACGTGTTGTCAGGTATTTGATTCCAGTGCTGACTCTCTAAAGGTGTATTATTGTGCTAAAGCTAATAATTGCTGCGTCAGAGTAACTGAAGAATATGTGTGTCACAGATATCGAGTGTGTTTAATATGTACTTTTTCCTAAATTTGTTTTTGTAGATCAGACAAGCAAGCTGAAGTACGTACTGAGGGATGCCAGGTTTTTTCTGATTAAGAGCAATAACCACGAGAACGTTTCCCTGGCCAAAGCGAAGGTGTGTCCTGTTGATAAGATGGCTTTCTGTTTTTACTACTTAAGTTAACGTTTTTACTCAGACCTCCATTCTGTTGGCAACATCTTTAAAAAAAATTTAAAAAAATTTAATTAACTATAATCTCCCAAGTTGGCTGATATATGCAGCCTCGTGTGGGCAACGAAAATTTATTTTTTGTATTAAAAAATTATAATTTTGGGGCCTAACGGGGAGCTGCATGTATCAAATTCTCACCCTAATTTGGAATTTCCAATTATCCATAACTGCAGCATTCATGCGCGAATCCCACAGCCAACTTGGGAGAGTATAGATATCTGCAGTTCTCCTCCGAAATGCATAGTGTCACTACTACTAATGGTCACACTGCTACTACAGTTAAGCTTGTATAGAGTGGAGTTGGAGGAAGACCTGTTCTATGTGACTTTGACAGTCTACGGGTGTCCTAATCGACCAGTAGGGGTCACTAGAGTGATGAAATGCGGACCCCTAACTGACTGAACCCATACCCTGGGTGACGCAATCGCCGATTGCACATCACCCGATGGGAGCTACCGGCCACGGTCAGCACTGGCCCGGTCCAGATTTCATCTATGTGATACTGCAGTTATTTCTTACATTCCTGTGGCATACCTGTGACTTCAGTATCTGATAGTTGAAATGTTAATGTTACAGTAACTGTTGTAAATGTATTGTTTTTTTTTTGTGGAAACGGGCACACAGAGGAAATGTTCCTAGGAAATATGGTAGTTTAAAGGGGACATGAAGCACTCTGTAAAGTGGCTCTGGTTCGTTAGCTTTTTACCTTAAATTAGATATGACCGTGCGGTCAAATCTCAAACCGACTCCTAACCATGTACTTCTCAGTTCGGTTAACATGACTCTTACATTGGTGATGTGTAATACTGAAAACAGTTTTCCATAGAAAATTGCACACAGCTCTTGCATAACTATAGATATGTAAAAATGAACAATAAACATAATCACTGGTCATTTGTGTAGATGTGTAAAAATGAGCTGTTGCGTCACCCAGGGCTGTTGCCAATTGCGTTACTGCGGAGGCTTCACTTATGCCAATTTGGTTTTGATACTGTGTAATTTACTCCCGCTGCAGAGATATACAGCAATGATCAAGTGCAGGAACGCGTTATTACCACGCCTCGATGTTGGTTTAGGTGGTCTGTTGTTCTAGATGAATTTTAAAACACGGGCTAAATATAACTTCAAATATTGCCATCTAGAACCATGTTTAAAAAAAAAAAAAATATTTTTAAAGAGAGAGAGAAAATCCAGGTAAAAGAACATCAATGTAATTGTTAAATTTTTCCCCGACTCAACTCTGGAATTCTGTACCGGTGTAGCAGAGTAAAGAAGGCTGTGGCCAACGTTAGCCGCCCTCGGCACTTTAGACCATCCGTATTTTTGTCGACTTATGTCGCACGCAGCACTGAATGAGTCAAGTAGTTGTCCACATACTGTATGTAATGTACACTGCCTTTCTCTGTAGGAGGTTAGGGTTATAGGGTCACTGTTCTCTATCATCCCTTTCAGGGCGTTTGGTCCACTCTGCCAGTGAATGAGAAGAAGCTGAATGCTGCTTTCCGCTCAGCACGGAGCGTTATCCTTATATTCTCCGTCAGGGAAAGTGGAAAGTTTCAAGGTAAAACACCTCGATCCGTACACATGATGGAAAAATGGCTATAGATGATCATTTGAGAGGAGCACATTGATTGGCCCATGCATATTGTCATGCAGGTTTTGCAAGACTCTCATCTGAATCGCACCATGGAGGGTCTCCAATTCACTGGGTCCTGCCTGCTGGAATGAATGCCAAAATGCTGGGAGGAGTTTTCAAAATTGACTGGATTTGCAGGTAAAAAGAAAATCAGAATCTTGTTCTGGTGATGTGCAACTGAACCTTTCCTATAAAAAAATAAAAACAACACCCCTGCTCAAAATTAACTTTTTTACTTGGTAGCACTGGTGCTTCCAAACTCAAAAAATTAGGAGAACCAGCAAAAATTTAGGAGCACCCACCAAAATTTAAGCACCAGCAATTTTTTATTGATCGATGGGCAGTAGTGTATATCTGTTTAAAATTACAGTTACAAAATTTGTGAATATACAGGTACACTTGGATTGAAGTCGTCATATAGTTTGGTTAATGAGCAAAACTCAAAGAACTCTCCATAATACCATTTCCAAGTCATATGAGGTGAGCATTAGCTGGTTTGAATCCTAATAGGTAAAAAAAAAAATCCACAAATAGTATCCTTCCAGGACATGTAAATGCAGACACCTTTGTCATCCCGTTTTTGAGTTATTGCTTAGTGAATGAAAAATCACTGGGCATTGTTGGTATTATTCGTCGATGTAAGGATGATGGGGAGATACAGTTGCAGCTGGTCTGAAATCTCTTCGTGCCTAAATTGAGATTACAATAGAACCAAATTTTTAAAAATCACCTGTGGTAAATTCACAGGTCATACTATGCAGAACGCAATATTTGGTCTTAGGAAAATAAAGTTATAAACGACTGATTTTGAATAGCAAACTTGAATATCGAACTGCAAGCTATCTTGCAAGCAAACTGGGTTTTTCCTCCTCTAGGGAAAGTATCTTTGGTTTTATCTGCAATCTCCACTCCACAGTACTTGCAGTGCACACATTTTGCCTGCCGCATACCTAAACCAAGAGAATGTTTTTAGCCACTCTTTGTGAAAGGTGTAACTTTACAGCTTCCCTTTCTCTCCTGGTGGTTGGACATCTCAATCAACTTCGCCACCGGTAGAGGGGGTCGTCTTCCGAACCACTAATAATGATATTCACTTTTTTTCTAAAAATGATTGTGATTGTTTGATTTCACAAACCTTGAGGGAAAACAACTGCTTCAGTTGGCTAACATTAGTTAGGTTTAGGCAGGGCCGTCTTTTTGGGGGGGCAACCGGTGCGACCGCCGCAGGCCCCGCACTTCACAGGGCTCCACGGTGAGAGGGGAAATTTATTTAAATAATGACCTTTATTTATTTTTTTATAAAATAATATTTATTTAAAATAGCATATATATCTTCGTGAAGAACAACTAGACACACGGAAATACATTTAGCCTAAATGGCGTTTTGGAAAGCTGACGTTATGTGGGAAGTAGCTATAGGCTTACATCCCTATACGCTATAGCTACGTGCAGCCTGCAGCTAGACATGTTTCAAATTCGCTTAAAGTTCTTTTTGTCGAGTCGGGTGGAAAAATGGCAAGCTCAAACAGCAGAGACAGAGACAAATTCAGAAAGTAGCCTATGCTACAGCTCAGGAGCATTAAAAAGAAACAAGAAAAAGAAAAGAGATATTAAATGTAAAATTGAAAGGTTCCTTGGATAGATTCATAAAGAAAAACGTGGAGGAGGAGATCGCCGCTTATGCAAGTGTGCTGTTTTTCGACCCTTCACGTGAATGCGCTCATCAAGCCGTTACATGATATTAACGATCTGCGCTTTTCTTTTGCTCAATTTCTCCTAGGGGTGGGAATCGGGAATCAAGTTGTCCGATTCCTCGGAATCGTACGCTTTCGAGCTTATCAATTCTCTTATCGATTCCAGCATGTATTCCCGACAGCTAGCCTACGCATAGCAAAACAACGTCACGTCATGCGCGCCGTCGTTTTTCATTCAGTCAGCGCATGCTGGCAGGCAGAGTTTGGCGCCCCGTCTAAAAACATAAAATGTGAACGTAATTTTTGAGTAACTCATTTAGGCTACTATCATTTAAAAATCAATAGAAAATCTGTTCGCGTAAGCTCCATTTTGTGATCGTCTTCGGAAATGATCAACTATTCAACAGATTTGTGGAGTATGTGGACTTCTTTCGGGAGCCTATAACCCACTACAAGTGTAAAACTAGGCTACAGTCTTTTGATTGGCGGTAGACTAATCCGACAACGATTGCCTGCTTGGCCACGCACAGATGAGTAGTCTAGATTTGGAAAGCGAATAGCTAATGATAATCTTCAGTCTTCGTCATCTTCAGCTAATAAGAGAAGCCAGCTTGCCTCGGGTAACGTTAATGATCTAATCTTTCTTCCATGTACATGTATAGGCTAAATGAGATAGGGGGAGAATGGTGACAGTTTAGACTGTTCTAGTAATACAGAAACCAACGCAAACATTACGTTGCAGCTTTATGAAACACGCCTAGAAGCGTAACTAACTCATAAAGTTTGCGATCTTCGTTACTACTAAATATCCCAATCACAGAGCAGCGGTTAAACAATATTTTAGCCATCTTTTTTGACATAACGTTAAACTGATAATTTATCCTCTCCTCGCGTACTTTTTCATTATTTTCCGATGTCTTATTTTCTTTGATGTCTGATATTTTTAAGCACTCGTATTATTCAAGCCAAATGACATTTATAATGCCATTTCAATTTACAGAATTATGCAATTCTGACTTTTATTGGATGCTCTGCCACTTGTGTAGTCATAAATATAGCAGATAAATATTTTCCATTATATGACTAAGAAATATGAATGAAAAACTAATGCTTTATACTTCTATATAATCAATTTTAGATGACCACGCGATAGTAATAGTAATAGTTGGTCTTTTAATAGCCTGAGAGCAAATAATATTTAAAGGGTTAGTTCGGAATTTTGGACATAATGTCTCAATTACGACTTACCCATGATGTAGTTGATTGATGGAAACCATTTTCAGATAATTCCATGCTGTCCCTTCTTTTGGACATGCACACGTTGCTAATGCTAGCGCAACTCATAGGAAAGTAGTAGCATCCACGACCAAACGCACTTAAACACTCCAAGGTGCATCCAAAGCAAATAAAATACGACGACAGTCTATCGGAGTTATTTTCAGTGATTATACCATCATTTTTCAAGTCAAACTATCGTTGAATCCTTTACTTTGTGCTCACCTAAATTCTCAGTGGAAGTACGGCGGCGGAGCTAGCTGTAGATTAGCCAGGGTATCTGCCTGTAGGCTATCTGCTGTACTCCACAGTTGCCGACACAATCTGTTTTGCCGTAAAGTTACATATTTGGTAGACAACAAGTCAGCTAAACACAAACATGCTACAGAATAACACAGCATATACAAGCAAGCACACTGGCTACCAATTTGCAGGAAAAGTTTGACCACTTCCATGACTTTCCAATCGTGGCAACTAGCTAGCTAGCTAGCTAGCTGAATAGATAGATCATGCATGCAATCATTTATTAGTTACCTGCTCGTCAGTTGTTTTCGGTGCATGAAGAAAAACAGGTGATGGCACAGCAGTCTCCTTCAGTAGAGGGTGTCCCGCCCGTCCTTTTTTGATTTTCACATAGTCGTCCTCCGTGAAATGGTCACTACAAACTTTTTTAGAGTCTCAATTGGTGACATCCATGCAAGCAGCAAGAAGCCACAGCTGATTTCTTTGTTGATCTTCCACTGGAAATCGGTGAAAACTTTGTGGTGCCCTTTTTTTTTTTGCATGATTTGAACAACCTTGAAATACACACCGAAATACCATCTTACCTGAACGTTAGCTAACAATACAAGTCTGATTCTTTCACACACGCGGTATTGTTTTTTGGCCGGCAGAGCTATAGGCTACTTTACGTTACCTAGCTACTAAACTAACGCCGTACTTCCACTGAGAATTTAGGTCAGCACAAAGTAAAGGATTCAACGATAGTTTGACTTGAAAAATTATGGTATAATCACTGAAAATAACCCCGATAGACAGTCGTCGTATTTTATTTGCTTTGGGTGCACCTTGGAGTGTTTAAGTGCGTTTGGTAGTGGATGCTACTACTTTCCTATGAGTTGCGCTAGCATTAGCAATGTGGGTATGTCCAAAAGAAGGGACAGCATGGAATTATCTGAAAATGGTTTCCATCAATCAACTACATCATGGTTAAGTCGTAATTGAGACATTATGTCCAAAATTCCGAACTAACCCTTTAAGGAATCGATAAAGAATCGGATCGATAAGCGGAATCGATAATGGCATCGGTATCAATAAAATCTAACGATTCCCATCCCTAATTTCTCCAGTTAAAATTTAAAAACGAACATAGCTATATGGAGCACAAATTGTAGATTGTCCAATTGATTGTAGTGGAGCCTAAAATAATTGCTAAGAGTCACGATGTTGAACACTCTTTTTCATTGTAAAGAGAGTCAAAAGACAGGCAGGTGGAATATCATTCAAGTGTCACGATGCGAAGTGCAAGGTCTGACACTGTGACACAAGAAAATTAATCTGCAATGTTAAAACACGTCAAACACGTCTTCACAAACATTGTCATAAAAGTAGGCCTACTATTGCCTAATGGGAATAATGATTAGAATCATCCGGAGAAATATGCTTGAAAAAATGCTGAATCAAATTGGTGCGACTTGCTGTGATCCATCTCTTAATATGCTGTCAGTAGCCTATTTGTAAACTTTTATTTTATATCCCACCCTCTGCCGCCTTTTTACCTCTCTTTAGGCCTACAATGAAAAAGCATCAACATCGTGAACTTATGCAATTATGGTCCACCTCAATCAATAGAACAATCTACAATTCATGGTTCATAGCTATGATCATACCACAACCCACAGTATTATTGTTTTAATTTTAATTGGAGAAATTGAAAGCAAAAGTGTGGTGAGTTGTTACTTTTAATTACAGTATTTTAATTCAAGGGCGGAGTAATGGCATAGCCTACTAATTCTTCAATTGGTTTGTTGTATACCGTTGGTTTGTGTGATGTCGTAGCATGTAAATCCTTCGTTCATAGTTACATAATAGATACTATTTAAGCTTATGACCGGTTAGCTGTGACGTCATCGCGTTAACAGCTGGGCCCCGCATAGGTTGATTCGCCCCGGGCCCTGCCCACCCTTTGAGACAGCCCTGGGTTTAGGGAATGCTAGTATGGTAAAACCAACATAGAGGTAAGTAAAGACGCAATTTTTTACATTTGCTTGGTTAGAATGGTTACAGGGAAAGTAAACATGGTAGTTTTTCTGATTGCGCTAGGTTGCTTGCATTATTAAAATAAAACAATAATTTAAAAAAAAAAAAATTCCAGATTGCATAGTTTAAAATTAGATCGCATTTGTAACCAAAACGGTCACACTTGAGCCCTGAACACTTTAAAAACCATATATTATGTGTATCCTGTTTTCAGGGTTTTCTGTTGGTTATCTGGTATAAGGCTGACTGACTGACGTAGAGACTATCTGTATTGACGTAGAGACCTGGTTATCTGTACTGATGTGGAGAATTGGTTATCTGTACTGATGTGGAGAATTGGTTATTTGTATTGACGTGGAGACTTGGTTGTCTGTATTGATGTGGAGACTTTATCTGGTATAGCAAGCAATTCACAAAACTTCCCAGCTAGTCTGCAATTTGCTAGGCTGATTTTCCTTTAATGTTTAACATGAAATTCTTTTGTATTACTGTACGGTTCTTTTAATGTAACAACCTATTTTTGATTGAGCATTGATAATAAAAGTTGTTCGTTATAACATGTAAAAATGGGTCACAAATTCCATCTGTATTTGGATGTTTCCTGGCCTAACTGCCTAATGGTTCTATATGCAGGCGGGAGTTGCCCTTCACAAAAACTGCACACCTCTCCAACCCATGGAACGAACATAAGCCTGTGAAAATTGGGCGGGATGGACAGGTGTATTTCAATTTCCTTCCTTTCTTACCCCTCAATTTATTATATTTGCAAGGCACAATTATGTGCATTTCTGTTAATTGATGCCACATTAACTTGAAGTGAGGTCATTGTGTTTGCCACCATTTGTTGAGCCGATTAAATTGACACTAGAGGCATTAACTGGTAGATCTAACAGAATTTTACATTTTAAGTGACACTTGAGTGTTTGTTTGTGTTGGGGTTAGTTGTGTGTATTCTAACTTTATGCTTTCTTTTTAATTCCCCTTTGTCTCATGAAGGAAATCGAGCCTGAATGTGGAACGCAGCTCTGCTTGCTTTTTCCCCCTGATGAGAGTATTGACTTGTATCAGGTTATTCATAAAATGCGTCACAAGAGGAGGATGCACTCGGAACCCCGCTCTCGAGGACGTCCACCGCACCGAGAGCCCGGTCGCGACCTGGGAAGGTTAGAAATGTTCTTTGGACTGCTAGTAAGCACATGTGTCGGCGTGACGTGATGGAGCTCGTGTGCCATTCGCCTGACCCCCCCCCTCCCCCAAGTGCTTTCGTCACAAAAGAAGAGGGAGTCTGAAATCCTCAAATCAAGCTGCAGGGACGTCATGCGGCTTCATTGAGGATAAATGGCAAAGTTTCCACTCCGGGTTCATATAATTTTGTTGTTGTTGCTGATGGTGGTATTATATTCTCTATAATATACTTTCCACTGGAAAAGGATCATCTCTTCATTTCAAAGTCATTATAATGTCCCAGAGTCTAGCGAATGCACCTAGGTGTGTACTAAACTAATTGTACTTAATTATGGTTAGTGCCAGTCAACATTAAATGCATTTTGTTTTTGGTTGTTTAATTGAATTTCTAGAAGAGCTGTTTTTAAATTTGTTCCCAAAGCCTTTTCTTTCAGGAGTATCCCTGGGGATAAACCTTATCATATATGGGACTTTATAAATGGAGCCGTAATAATTAATCAGAAGATGGCACATCGATTTGAGGGGGGCGAATGCTCATTTAAAAAAGAAAAAAAAAAAAAAAAGAAAATGCTTTCAAGAGGAGCATTTTGCGGGACTTTCTCAATGATTCTCCTTTCCTGTCCATGGCAGCGCATTCTGTTAAATATACATAGATGTGTACATAATGTGATGCGTGTATAGCCACAGAGAGAGAAAAAGAGAGCAAGAGTCCTTCTACCAAGCTGCGGGGAAGCGGTAGGCCAGTTTGGAAAAGGGAGTCGTTGGCCTTTGGGAGACCTGGGAACAAACCAATGAGGGGCTGTAGCTGTGTGTGTACAGTCTTTCCCACCGGCTGTCGCAGTGCCATTGGACTCAAGTGTTTTCAGGGATCATCCTAATTGAGCACTGCGTTGTGTGAACTCTATGTTGTGATGAGAGGAATGGGGGGGAGTTGAGCCTTTTCTCAAGCAGATGTTTTAAGTTAAATTTAAAATCCCCCAACCAAAGGAGATCTATTGCCAATGAACTGAAATGCCCGATTCTCCTTAGTTGTTTTTGCCCCACCCCCCTCCCTCCCCCTGCCCCAGAGCAAGCATAACAGGAAGTGTGTTGGTTTGCACCCCAAAAGGACTGAATGTTGTGGTGGTGCTAAAGCCCTTGTTGCAGATTTCCCTTCCCTCCGGAATGTTCTCCTCCTGGTAGGTAGGAGAACCCAAAGGAGTAATCCCATTTGCTTACGCTAAAGGACTGTGCTGAAGTAAGATAGGAGACCTGGCAGATCCCCTCGCTCCCATTTCTTTTAAAGGCTTCAATGGACTGAGAACCCAAGAGAAGCTATAAGCCAAGGGGGTTGACCTTTTGGTTTATTAAAAAAGGCTGGAGCTCCTCTTGTCTTTTTGTTTGATATCAATGGACTGTCCTCCCTTCTTTGCCTTGCCAGGCCCGCCTTGTTATATGTTTGTGGCTGTAGACCCTAAATCGTAAGCTGGACTGTTTACGAACTTTTACTGTCATAATTATTGCCAACGTTAACAGTCACAAAACTACAAGAAAGCGGTATGTTGCCATTTTAACCAGCTTCTTTGAATTTGCTATAGACACTGTTTCTGGGTTGTGGGCTTGAAAGTGGTTTTAATCTAACCTTTCAATAAATTAGATTAGTTGCTGAACAGTTCAGCTTTTCCTGGAAATCTCTTTAATATGTTTTCACACATTGTCTTACTTTTAGGTTACTTTTTTACCCTGACAAAATTAAGCTACGGTAGTAAGGATGTGGCTCTAATTTGCTTATTGGTTAGTGGGGACAATTATCGGTTAACCTAAAAACGGTGTTTGGCATTTAAATTTGGTCCACATGCAAGTCAATAAATGGCATTGGTATGATCCGGGTTCAATCCGAGGCCATCCATGCACCACAGGGTGGTTCCTCAACCCCTGAGTTTTCAGCAGGGGGATCGCGGGTCCTTGAAGGTACTGTAGGAAGTCCCTGGCCAGGCTTGATATGCAATGATTATGTGTAGATTTGGGAAAATTCTTCAAAATGTTAAACTTTTTAAAAAATGTATGTTTAGTTATTTATTTTTAAAATATAACCCTTTTTAACTTATGATGGGGGCCATCTGGATGCCATTGAGCCTGGGTGGGCATCCCTGGATCAGAAAAGTTTTAAAAGCCCTGCTGTAACCGAATGAGCCATCCAGCAGCTCACCTCATATATATATATATATTTTTTTTTGGTTTTCTTTTTCTTTTATTAAAGGGATAGAGCACCACTGTTTTTATTTACATAAATATTTGTGTTACTGTTTTTTGGTTAACCGATAAAATAACATCCCTGTAAGGTAATGTGTTGAATTGAACAAAATTGAATATGAATATTTTGAGTGTCTTCAGTTGGAGTGTATTTTCAGATGAATGGTATTTGGTTTAAAACATATCACTTCTTCATAACAAAGCTCCTCAAGTGAAAAATTGCTGGGTATCCTCCACTTCCTTATTTTAAACCATAAGTCATGGATTTTTTAAAATTATAAGTACACTAGAACTGTGACATTGTCTTATAAATATGGATCCCAGCAATAGTGTTGTAACAAGGGAGCACTTTAGCACACTTCAGATCACTGCAGAGAATAGAAAGAATATTGGATTGTGAGGGGTGAGTTGACTGAATGCGCTGAAGGACTGAATTAATCTCCATATGAAAAATGCAGAAATGCCCGTGGTTTCACTCCTAACAGCATGCACAAATGGAAAGTTAACATCACATCTTAATTGAATAATTTATATTGGACAGATCATTGTGAAATACTGAAACCATCAGCATTGAAACATGCAATATCTGGAGCGTAGCTGCTAAACAAAAGTAAAACTAGGTTTTGCCCAGAATGCAGAGGTTTTTTTGTGGATAAGATGCATGAGTGCATAGAAGACCTGCGGTATTGTATTTAATATTTAGTGCTGTTTGTGTCTGTTTGAATGAATAGGTTTGGAAAAGTTAGATATTGTATTGTATATTGTGTGAATGGCATTTTTCTTAATTGTTTACCTAATTCACGTAGGCGTCGTCCCGAGGAATATGACATGCACAACAGGAAACGACCAAGGATTGACTATCCACCAGAATTCCCTCAAAGACCAGGTTAATACAAAACTTAAACGGTGATATCAAGAGTAAAAAATATTATTTACGCATTCATTCCACTCTAAACTGAAATCAAGGTGCACCTTGTATTGAGATTCATTGTATTTCAACACCAGTGTCTGAGAAAGTAAGAAGCAGGGAATCCTGCTGTGGCGGTTACTGTGAAATATAGTTTAAATATGTTTTACTAGTTTTTACTAGTTCTTTTAACTTTTGGGATATATTGCCTAAGAAATATTATTGAAAGTGTATGGTTAATAAAATCTTGGTATTGGTATTAATATTTGGAAACTGAAGGGTAACTTCTTTGTTTGCTTTAAAGTAGCATGTTTTCTATCAGACATTGGTGTTACTACTCCATTTCAGGAGTTGCTAAACAGTAGCATTCTCCCTGCCGTGCCAATATGTAAAGGTCTTATGAAATGTGCATTGAATGACAACTATAAATGTGTACAGTTTTAATGCTTATGTATGTTAACTCATCTGTGTGTAAATCTGATTGTGTGTCTGTATTCAGTATTGTATTTTGTAGAATATAATTTTCTATGTGACCTGCTTTGAGATTCAGCAACCATTTTATTCATGTTATTGATATGGTTTTATTGAGTGTAGTCTGCTGTGTCATTGTACAAGAATGATGTCCATATCATTCAACTCAAGTAATAGTTAAATATTGATAACATAAAATGGGTGTTTACGTCTGTAGGATGCTACTGTTTAGCAAATTTCAAATTAAAGAATTAATTTGAGAATTACGGGCACTCTGCCAGTTTAGCAGTCTATCTACTGTAACTGAGTCCATTCCTTGATTCGTACAGGTTTCATGCAAGACCCTCGTAATCAGCCTGTTGACAGGTAGGTCTTCTGATAAGTCAGTGGTAATGTTTATTTTTTAAAATCAAGTCAAAAGATGGGATTTTAACAAGCAACTTCATTTCTAACAGACGGTTCACTGGAGTGCGAAGGGATGTTTTCCTCAATGGGGTGAGTGTGCTCTTACAATCATATAAAAAAATATATTTTCTGTTATTAATGCACCAAATCCATAGTTTTATGCCTTGAATGCAGGTAACTACAGAGCCAAGTTTTACTTTACTTGGGCAGAGGGTGGTGTTTTTTAATTTCAGGTGTGACAGCTCAACTATGTTTTGTAATAACTAATTTAAAGATGGATTTGTGATTGAGCTTGACAATTATCAAAAAACAATGGAATTTTGACATCCTGAACTGTAGATGGTGCAATTGTGTCAGAGTAGAGCAATTGGTAGCACAGTTCCAATGTCAGTAGTTACTAATATAGTATGCAATGGTAAATGTCGTGTTCCCTTTTTCCTTCTCCAGTCCTATAATGATTACATGAGGGAATTTCATCATAACATTGGGCCACCACCACCTTGGCAAGGAATGGTAAGTTGTTTGATACGTTCAATCTTTTAAGCCACATGTTAGATCTTTCCTATTGGTGAAACCACACAATAAAAACAAAAGCTCTTCTATTAGAGAAAATGCTCACTTTACAGGTTCACTTTTATAGCTTTCATCCAGTATTGTATTGTGATATAACCTTATTGGTATTGTGCGTTTCACTCACCATTTGGCTTTGTATGTTGCACAGATGTAAAAGATGAGCCAATTTTACAAACCTTAACGATACTTTTAAATAATGTGTCATGGTTAGCAACTCCCAGACACTGAATAGCACAATTGAAGTTAACCCTTAGAGACCTAACGTGACTGATGTTTTTCACTACCATCAGTTTTATACAGATTATAATGTATAACCCACATGCAACCCCTCGTTTTGTTCACAAGACATGGACACGACAAGTCACAAGACAAGTCTCCATGAGGAAATATCAAGCTTAGGCCTGTATATGATATGGATTAGCTGTCCGGTCCTATTATATGAGAAAATAATTTTGCTTACTGAAAAAAGTGTTCACTTCTAAACCTCAAGTGTCAGTTCAGGTATATCATCTTACATTAAGAGAATAGGTTGTATGGAGTCACATCATTGAGCCATGTCAATTGGACATAACGTTGCTTGGTTATGTATAGAAATATCAGCGGAGTACATGGCATACATTTGCTCAGAGAACTAAAATGGTTAAATAAATCTGTTTTCTTTTATATTGATGACACTAACCAACTAAAACAGTAAATATCTGTTCCACAATAATAAATTATGAAAGAAATATTAATTAATATTTTTAACGATATTTTAAAAACAAAAATAAGTAACTCTAAATAACTTTATATAATAACTACTTTTAATAGCGACATTTGTATTTTATGACACAAACAGTAAAAACGACACGTAACCTATTAGAATAGCAGTATTCACATCAGATTTACATCGTCCTCAATTGGGTCCATTGCAAGGAAATAAAAATCCTCATCCCCAGAAAGTGCACTTTCACCTCCTAAACCATCCTTGTCACCAGATGAAGTATGCTTGAAGTGCCTCTTCTACTGATTTTTTTTTTCTTTTTTCGGAGGCACACTTGATATCTTAATCTCTCTCACTTGTAGGCACCTTATCCTGGAATGGAACAGCCACCGCACCATCCATACTACCAACACCACCCTCCCCCACCCCAAGCTCACCCTCCGTACTCTGGTCACCACCCAGTGCCGCATGACGCCAGGTTCCGAGAGAAACGCGTTGTTCGCTCCTTCTCGTCAAGCCTGGTAACATAGTTTCATATTAAAGGCGAATTATGTTCAGAAAATCTAAATATTTCATCTTTCCTAAATCTATACATCACAAAAACGTCACGAGACATGGATGTTGTTCCATGAATTAAGTGTTTCTCACAAATGATGCCGTTTTTAAAAGTGAATCATGCAGATATAGCTACCCATACAAATATGCATGGGTCGCTACGTTTCTGTTCTATATTATGAATTAGTATTGTTAGTTGTAATCACAGATTACCTTAATCTAAGTTCTTTACATCATGGTAATTACATAATTATTTTGGTAAAATGCAAATACACAAGTTTCTTCTTTGAGGTTTCTTTTTGTGGAGGAATCATTTCCTTGCCTTGCCATATTGTATTGCTAGGGTGGATTTTTGCCCTGTCATAGAACATTATATTACATTAGTCATTTAGCAGACGCTTTTATCCAAAGCGACATACAATAAGTGCACACAGAAACATCATCGAAGTAACTACAGAACAGATGAGACAAAGCACATCCTTCCCATAACGTAGGAGCTATCCCTAGTAATAAACATGGAATGTAGTTCACAGTAAGCTGTGGGTAAATCAGCTATACTACAATTGTATTCTAAATACTATTATAAACTATAACAAACAGTTAGACAAGAAAACACAGGGAACAAGTATCATGAGAGGTCCTAGATTAGTATATCAGTCAAGGTAGAGTCTGAAGAGGTGTGTCTTCAGGCCACGACGGAACGCCGGCAGGGTTGGAGTAGAACGTAGGGGAATGGGGAGTTCGTTCCACCACTGAGGAGCTAGGGTGGAAAAGTTCCGCAGTCGGGACGAGCGAGAGCCGTTGACACGGAGGGGGGGAAGTGCGAGTCGCCCTGCTGTAGAGGAGCGAAGTGGTCGAGCGTGGTCTGGATTAAGTCCTGCAGGTAGGCGGGGCCTGTCCTTTTGGCTGCAGTGTAGGCCAGGGTCAGAACTTTGAACCTGATCCTGGCTGCAACTGACAGCCAGTGGAGTGACCTCAGCAGCGGGGTGACATGCGAAAATTTTGGGAGGTTGAACACAAGCCGGGCAGCTGCGTTCTGGATCAGTTGAAGAGGCAGAATGGCGCAGGCTGGTAGGCTTGCGAGCAGGGAGTTACAGTAGTCCAGGCGTGAGGTGACCATGGTCTGGACAAGAAGCTTTATCAGTGAGAGAACACTGAGAGAGCAGTAGGCTGTGGACATACAGGAGCCTACCCAGCTCAACTTGAACCGCTTCTAGCACTGTTAATTAATCAACGTTTCGGTAACTGTGTCAAGAAATGCATTAATACACAAATTTTATCGTACGTAGAAAAGTACCTTTGTTTTTGTTCAGTTATTCCGCTCCCTCAAACTTGCTCCCAACTCGCTGATTTTAGATATGACCCAACATGCAGTTATTGCAGGAGAGGTATATTTCCAATTTATCAACTGAAAGTGTTACTTTCATTTAATGCTATTTTTGGGTCAGGGAGATGATCTATGCTCATTGTGTAATAAGGAACTTGAAAAGACCTACAGTTGTGTTCAAATAAATAGCAGTGCATTAAAAAAAGTGAATAAAGCGCAAATATTTTTTAATAGCTTTTAGTTCCATATTTCAAATGTAGTGGAAACATTACACATTCAATTCCAAATTAGAGCATTAACAAATTTTATCAAGTCTGCGTTATTCTTTTACAGGAAGCAAAGAAAAGGAATATTAATCTGTTCAAAAAAATAGCAGTGCCGACATTTTTCTCTTCAAACTCAAACACTTACTGTATAAAAACTGAAGAAATTTTTTCAAGATTTAACTTCACTTTAAATTACTGAACTAATATTTAGTTGCATAACCATTGTTTTTGATAACTGCGTTGCATCGAGTCAACCAACTTCTGGCACCTAAAAACAGGTATTTCAGCCCAGGATGAACAAACTACATTCCACAGTTCCTGTGAATTTTTGGGTTTTGCTTCAGAAACTGCATTTTTAATGTCACCCCACAAGTTTTCAATGGGGTTGAGGTCAGGGGATTGAGCTGGCCACTCCATTACCTCAATCCTTTTTGTCTGGAACCAAGATGTTGCTCGCTTACTCCTGTGTTTGGGGTCGTTGTCTTGTTGAAACACCCATTTCAGGGGCATTTCCTATTTCCTCTTTGGCATACGGCAACATAATCTCATGCCTATTTCCTCTTTGGCATACGGCAACATAATCTCTATAAGTATTTTGATGTATTCAAACTGATCCATGATCCCTGGTATAAGATAAATAGGCCCAACACCGTAGTATGAAAAACATCCCCATACCATGATTTTTGCACCACCATGCTTCACTGTCTTCACAGTGTACTGTGGCTTGAATTCAGTACCCGGGGGTCGTCTGACGTACTGCCGACCCGAAAAGAACAATTTTGCTCTCATCAGTCCACAGAATGTTACGCCATTTCTCTTTGGGCCAATCGATGTGTTCCTTGGTAAATTTTAACCGATTCTGCACATGCTGTTTTTTTCAACAATGGTGCTTTATGGGGGCTTCTTGCTGATAGCTTAGCTTCGATCAAACGTCTTCTGACTGTAACAGCACTTACAGGTAATTTTAGATCATCTTTGATCTTTCTGGAGGTGACGATTGGCTGAATCTTTGCCATTCTGACTATTCTTCGATCCGTTTTAACAGTAGTTGCTCGTTTTATTCCGCGTTTTGGGTTTTTGTTGCCATTTTAAAGCATTTTAGCTGAGCATCCTATAATTTGCTGCACTTCTTTATATGTTTTCCACTCTCCAATCAACTTTTTAATCAAATTACGTTGTTCCTCCGAACAATGTTTGGAACGGCCCATTTTACTTAGCAATTCAGGAGGAAATATATTTTATAACACTGTGTGAAACATTTGCTTCCCTTCCTTAATAAAGGACAATTAATGACACCTGTCTTTTCACAGAATGAATTAATTCTCTAATTAAACTCCACACTGCTATTATTTTGAATACGCCCCTTTCAATTAATGAGTCAATTACTCAGAACAAGCAGCGTGCATGTCATGACAGTTGGGTATGTTGTTTTTCTATTACACTACTACATCTACAAGTAAATTATTTGCCATGCAGAAATATCACTACTACTAATAACAGTGGTTCATCAGGTTACTGATGTTGTACTGCTATTTTTTTTAACACAACTGTAATTGCTTACATTGCATCTGGTTTCATACCCTGTTTGGTTGACTGGTCATTAACTTTGAGGTTTGTATCTCTGAGGGTCTTTACCTTGTCTGATCAAAGATATGTTCTGAATTGCAATGCTGTTTTATCTACAGTAGAATGGCTGTCAGGAGGCAAAAATCAACGTTTAATTAGTTTGATAATGGCACAGATTGTTTCTTCGCATTACAACCTATCAATAAAGTATATTTAACTTTCCATTGGCCTAAAGTGACAGATGAAAAGAATCTGAGAAGCATTGCATACAAATTCTAATAATGTGCAATACTTGTTTTGTCTATTGCGTTCTGGATTGTATATGTTTAAGAGAAATGATGAGTGTCCTATTTGTTTTGTCTACTGCGTTCTGGATTGTATATGTTTAAGAGAAATGATGAGTCTCCTATTTGTTTTGTCTACTGCGTTCTGGATTGTATATGTTTAAGAGAAATTATGAGTCTCCTATTTGTTTTGTCTACTGTGTTCTGGATTGTATATGTTTAAGAGAAATGATGAGTCTCCTATTTGTTTTGTCTACTGCGTTCTGGATTGTATATGTTTAAGAGAAATGATGAGTCTCCTATTTGTTTTGCAGCACGATTACGATATGCGCGTTGATGACTTCCTGCGACGCACCCAGGCAGTGGTGAGCGGACGCCGCAGCCGCCCCCGAGAGAGAGACCGGCAGAGGGAGCGTGATCGCCCTAGAGATGCTCGCCGGGACCGGGAGAGAGACCGTGGACGTGAACGCGATCGAGAGAGGGACAGGATTCGAGATCGAGAGCGGGAGAAGGAAAGGGGCAGATATCGGAGATAGAAACTGCTTTAGGGAAATGTTGTTTGTGGTAATTGAACTTGTAAGCCCTTTTTTATTTTAAACTGAACTGTACCTTCTGCGCAAATTGTGCCCTTTTTTTACACTGTTGTCTTTTGAGAGCCTAAAGCCCTGTGTATCATGCATGCAGTGTAACAAAACTGGAAGAATACAACCAAAAATGCATTTTTCTTTTAAATTTTTTTTTATTTTTATTTTTTTTTTATTGGAAGGAAATGATCTGTTTGCTGGATGGAATTCAAAGTATGTTTTTTAAGTTCTGTACACATCTACCTGTCCCTTGCCTTTAATGTTATCAAGTCTTGTAGTTGTTGGAAAGAAGGGTTGCAACCCTGCACCTGCCACAGTGTCTGTATTGTACGTATTGCACATGGTTCAATGAAGATATTGCTACTAAAGTGTATGCAATTGTACTGAAACTGGCAGTGTTGTAGCAAGTACGTTTTTTATATACTTTTTGTCTCAAGCCATGTATATCCTAGTGTTTGAGTGACAAGCAATATTGACATTTTCCTTTCTTTTGTCGCAAGTCCAAACCAAGGCTCAAATCAGTGCTGTACCTGTACAGTGACTTGCAATCTGAAGATGTTTGTTGTTTAAAAAGACTAGTTGTATCTTTTAGTGATACTTTTGTATAAAAAGCAAACAATAAAACAAAAGAAAGTCTGCGTTTGTTGTTTTTATCAAAAGTTAAGGAAAATACTTAATACATTGGTCTGATCCCCTAATCATAACACCTAGATGAGCAAATAGGTCAGCGTGCAACCACGTATCATATAGAAAACACCAGTATGCAACCTCAGTCATAAAGAAAACAGACCAGCATGCAACCACTTAGTTTCTTTAAAAAAAACTACATCAACCTCAGGCTTAACTAGCCTGAAAATGCTATTGGCATAAAGGCAAGGGAAAACACCATAACTCCCCATATTCCATTTTTAAATGTTACATGCGTACGGATTTAGAGCGCTATGTATGAAACTAGAATTGACCCAAACATACTTGCAAAAATGTATTGGACATGTGAATCACAATCTGCAGGTGTAAATTAGGTCTTGCAATCGCATGGTGTGATTTCTAAATGTTAGGATTTGCACATGAGCGCCGTGTGATTTGTACGATTGCAGAGACTAATTTTTTAAAAATCTGCAAAAATTATATTCACAATTTTACTGTTAAATTGTAAATGAACACTTAGTTCTTGAATACACATTTGTAAACAAATGCAAAACATTTTCAGGTTAAAAAAAATAAATAAATTGAATTTCACATACAACTTACGCATCACAGAGACACGGCCTCATTAACGGGTCAAGTGTGAGCCTGCTCTTGCTCATGTCTTGCTCTTGCAAATTCTTAGATGTGGCAATCGAAAAAGCCACGTGGTTTGGGTCTCAGCCATGGATATGGGCGGGGACATTGTCCTTGTACTGTGTCCTCTAATACAGGGGTTCTCAATCCTGGTCCTGGGGGACCCCTGTGTATGCTGGTTTTCGTTGCAACCGCAGTTGCAATCCCAGAATTTTAACAAGCTGTTAATTTTTCTTAATTAGGTGCTTTTCATGTTTGGAGGAATTATTCACCCACTTAAGACACGTCAGAAATAGCTATGCATGCCATGTAGAACAAACTCCCCATGTTCACATTGTGCTTATTGTGCTATATTGCAACAATTACATAAGAAAAGGTTACAAAATAATGTATTTTCACTCAAATGAAAGAGTGAAGTGAATCAATAGGCTCCTAATTAGGTTGTTGAACACATGTGTTTAACTCAATTTTTTCTTTAAGCTTAAGACAATGCAGGTTTGGCTCGTTATCATTTGCTTTGTGTTTGAATTCTTCATTATCTACGAAATGGTTAATTTTAGTGGCCATGTGTCCACACTTTCACCAATTAGGAGCCTATTGATTCAAATCAGTCTTTAAATGGATCTGTTAAATAATTTTCTTATCTTTTTTAAATAATATAGCACAATGTGAACATGAGGTGTTTATTCTACATGGCATCCATAGCTATTTCTGATATAATGTGGCTTAAGAGGGTGAATAATTCCTCCAAACATGACAAGCACCTAATTAAGAAAAATTAACAGCTTGTTAAAATTCTGGGATTGCAACTGCGGTTGCAACGAAAGCCAGCATACACAGGGGTCCCCCAGGACCAGGATTGAGAACCCCTGCTCTAATAGACATGATTTTTGAGTTAACCTGCCGCCAGAAGTCATTACTCGACACCAGAGGAAGATTGACCGTGAGGTAAAGTTATTAATAAATTATTTGCTATGAAGTCGAGCTAGTGCACTTGACGTTACATTTATAGTACTAGTACATAACTATGACAACTACATAACTCCTGCTATGTGTTAGCAAGCTACGGCTAACGTTAGCTCAGACATCAAAGAGGTTATATCATGTTTTCTGTTATAGCTAGCTGACATAACTGGGTTTAGTTATCGTTAATGTAACGTCAATTACATTAGCTCTACAACCAACAACATAATACATACATACTAGCAAAAAGATATTAATAACGTTACACTCATTCAGAGGTAACCTCGATTTGTCAGGCTTTCCAAGGAGGAGAGGATCGCTCACAGAGCTGCTTTGGGTTGAGGACACACGATTGGCTCGTACAATGACAATGGGCCTCGTTCACCAACCATTCTACGAACAAATTTGTTCTTAAGACGTTTTATGAACATTCTGGCATTGACCAATATTTTTTTTATTTAGGATTTTTTCTTGGGTAGAACAGAAGCTCAGAATGCAAACATTAGCTAATCCCGAAATGTTTGTAAAAACCTTAAAGAAAGGCTTAAGAACAAATTTGTTCGTAGAGTGATTGGTGAATGAGGCCCAATGTCTCGCCCATACCCATGGCTGTGAGATCCAAACCTAAAAAGTGGTTTTTCGAATTTCTATTGTCATGTCTAAGAATTTGCAAGAGCAAGCTCACACTTGAGCACCCGTCAATGAGACCCGTGTCTGTGATGCAGAAGTTGTATGTGAAATTTGATTTTGTACATGTAAAATAGTTTTTCATTTCTTTACAGATGTATATTCAAGAATGAGTGTTAAAGCTGCAGTCGGCAAGTTTGAAAATATACAAGGCAAAAAGACGTCCCCCTTTTGCATTGCTCCCTCCTATCTCTCCTAAGCCCTTCCACCAAATTATGCTCCAGTGCACGCGCAGACCCCCCCCCCCCCCCCCCCCCAATAGTATGCAGTGCAGTCTCAGGACCCCCGGCCGCATTCGTAGGACCCTAGTTTTTCACGATAGCGCCACCTACTGAATTGGATGACCGCGACAGTGCAATCATGTCTTTTTCAATAATAAAGCTGAATAAAAAATTTGACCTCTGGCTCCAAAAAAAAACGTAAGATCTTTGTTTTGTTGCTTTATTCAATACTGTTCATGATTTCAGCTGTCCTTTTGGCACTAGATAGAGCTCATCAAGAACTTTCATTTGACACAGAACTCATTTTACCCCAAAATGCATTTATTTTATGAGGTAAATACAGTGGCTTACAGTACAAAAATGAGGGGAATCATATGCTATTTGCAGCCAGTAGATCTCAACCCAATTGAACATTATTTTGGAAGAATGGTGTTGCTTCCCTCCAGTAGAGTTCCAGAGACTTGTAGAATATGCCAAGGCGCAGATTTCTCACACCCACCAATGGCGGTGTCCAGAAGAAAACGCAAACATCTATTCTTTTAAGCAAGTACAGCTCCTGTATGTGTTCATCTCTTTAAATAAGATGGAAGTGGTTTCCAAGTGAAAATATAATGAGAAGTAATATTTCTGTTGCACACAAGAAATTTGTCACTCTTGACTCAAACTAAGTTCAAACTAAGGTTTGAACTTAGAACATGGGGTCTTTTGGGGGGGGGGGGGTTAAAGCTCTAGTGGGCATCCCAGCATTGAGCACATCCCAGCATTGAGCATGCCAATTGCATGCTTGGAAAAAAAGGAACAATACCAAAACTGTTTCAGCTTCATCGGAGGTTCATTGTTGGGCCCGGTTTCCTGTTCTGAGAGAGAGAGAGAGATGCAAGGAAACAATAGAAAACAAAATAGAAATAACATGTTATTAACATTTGACTTTTCCTGACCCTTCAATATTCAAACCCCAGATTGTGAAGTAGGTAACAACACTACCTACCAATTGAATGGTCTCCCTTCTTTCCTCAATTGCCGGTGTATCCCTCGATTAAATTCCTCCACTTCACTGAAATGGTAAAGACAGACAACATAATCACTACTAGGTTAACAGAAATATTGGTAACACTTTAAAAAAAGGGTACATTAATTAACATTGCTTATTGCAGTTATAAGGGATTATAAGCATTATATAACAGTTAACTAGTCTTTAGTTAACATTTACTAACGGTCTACTTCTTAATTAAGGTATTAACTACACAGATCGACATGCTCTTATCATGTTTTGAAGTTTAATCAATGTTCTGGCTAGAATTCATTATAGTCATCTAGTTGGGCTTGCCAAAATCGCGCTACGGTTTCATTAAACAAATAAACTAATGAGGCTAACGTTAACGTTAGTTTGTTTTGCAGCAAGCTATTGGTAAGCTAACGTTATAACATGATTGTAGTGCTTTTTAAATATGCTTCGATTATCTTGGAATCGAACATTAACGTTAGCAAAGACTATCATAAGTTAACGTTAAATTCTATTTAGCTAAACGTTAGATGCAGTTGAGGTTGGAAGTTTACATACACTTAGGTTGAAGTCATTAAAACAAATTTTTAACCACTCCACAGATTTCATGTTAGCAAACTATAGTGTTGGCAAGTCAGTTAGGACATCTACTTCGTGCATGACACAAGTAATTTTTCCAACAATTGTTTACAGACAGATTATATCACTTTTAATTCACTATATCACAATTCCAGTGGGTCAGAAGTTTACACACACTAAGTTGACTGTGCCTTTAAATTTTTAATATTTGGTCGCATATCCTTTGCATGCCATGACTTCCTGATGTCTGTGACCCAACAACATCAAAAGACTCTTGATATCTTATTTTCTGATACTCTTACAAGTGATACACTCTGCTGCCAGAAATACAGTAGATATGGATGGATAACTAAGGGTTTCTTCTCCTGACTTATTTTTCCATAGAGTTCAATAGGAAAATTTGTCAGGAGAAATAACCCTTAAAATGATCCATCGATATTTACTGCATATCTGACAGCAGAGTGATGGTTTGAGGCTTGTTTGATACCTCAGACCCTTGATGACTTACAACCATTTTACCAATCATGTATTCCATACTGTTCCAGCATAACTTACAGCTAAATCTAGTCCCACCCCAATTCCCATAGAAATCCATTCAAATGCAGAGACGTTATAGTAAATATGGCATTTGTGGGCATTTTTTTTCCCATATAAAAGTTGGCTCGCTTGTAGGCTAATTTACCCTACGAAGGGGTCGATTTATTAAAGGTTTGCGTGTACAAAAAACTGTTGCCACCCATCCGAGGTGATCAACTAATGAGGTGCAAAAAGGATTGCGTGTGTTGAAATGGAAAGACACATGGATTTTTCGTTTTTGCAACAGTCCTTGGGTGCCCTCATCAACATCGCTACGCCTTCAAACAAATCAACGGCAGCATTGATTAGAGAGGGAGGTGTATGGACATGAAACAGGCAGATCATTTCACATTATCTTGGCATATTGATCAATCAGTTGTGACAATGTGAGTGGATGTGATAGGCCGACTTTGGTTGTGGCTTTTGTGAAAGAAAAAAAAAAACGCCTGTGCTTTGATGACCAGCTGTGAGTAATTTCTGCAGATCGCCATCTGTGTTGAAATAATAAAACCATTCATATTTGTTGATATATGATATCCACGAGCGTGCACTACCTATCAAACAGGGAGCACGACACATCGCCCCTACTAGCCAGGAGATATGAGTCAGATTTTACCATTTGTAACAGGATGACACCATACATCTCAGAACCTTATAATATTGGTAGGAATAGGTAGAAACAGGTTAGATAAGCATCCCTGGAACTTTATTTTATAGGAATATCACTACATCTTTGAGTAAAATGGTAATTGATGGCATCCAAATTTGCCATGCTCACGGGGTAGGATTCAGATAAAATTCTGTCAATATTGTTGCCAGGTACATATTCAAACATGGGGACTTTTTTCCACTCTCATAGTGAACATAAAAGATCGCTGCTGCTTTGCACCGTCGTTTGACATCGGTCCAGAACACATTTTGAGGAGACAACATTGTTTGCAGTAATTATCTATTATTATATTATTACTTAAACAATGGTTTAAAACATTATTTCCAGCATCAAGCGGGAAAGCCGTATCCTGACTGTGAATGTAAATCTGACGTAGCATGCGGTATATTTTTTTACTGCAACATATATTTTACTGCAAGCCATATATTTTTACTGCAACATTGGACTGTTTCCAAATACTTTAAATAAACCAGTACAACAAACGTGACAGCTTTTATTTAATTTCTTTGATGGCTCAAGTGTAGGATCAAGCATCCTACAAGTTGATACTGTAAGGGTAGGTGGAAACAGGACCCAGTAGCAAGCAGGGAGTACAAAAAAACCGAAGTTTAATAAAGGGACAAGGCAGCAATCCGTAGTGCAACAGGCAGGGTCAAAAACCGGGGAGACGGGGCAACGGTACAAAAACAGAGTCCAAATAGTAGTCACAGAATAGGCAGGGGTCAGAACCGGGACGGCACAGGAGAGGCACAAAAACAGAATCCAAAATCAGGGTCGCGAGAACACAGGCAGGAGTCAAAACCAGGGAGGCGTTAAGGGGAACAAAAAGAAAACAAAACTAAAACAGAATACAAAAATAAAATAACAACAGGAGAAGGACGAGGGATAACAAAAACTCGGAAACAGATACTGAGGAAACTAACAGACAACTCGGAAGGTACTTGGAAAAATTTGTATAAACAAACCAACGGTGAGGAACTCGCGAAGAAAGACTGAGATAACAGGGTTATATACACAGAGGGAGACAGACATAATGGGAATCAGGTGTGCAGAGGCAGGGAGGGGAGATTGCTCACAGGTGAGAACAATTAGGATTAACAAGGACCAATAATACAATAACGGGAAACGTAAGACACAGACTGGAATGCACATAGACACAATGATAAAAACGGCCTGGGGTTAGCAGGTAGACACATGCACAGCTCGGAGGGGAGGAATGCGGAAGTGGACACACGTGCAGAGAATGAGAAATCAGATAGATGCAGGGATAGGATAACGAGGAGGGAAATGACAGCTGCAGGTAGAAACTCAAGATGAATTAGTAATTAGTAATGTTAGTAGCGAACTCTAAAACCCTAATGTTAGTAGGCTAGCTGGTTAGTATTATATACACATTAGTTTGTTAGCAGGTTAGTATTAAATCTAATCTAACAGTATGATTAGTATTTAATAAAAATATTAAGAAAGCCAGAAGGAAGAAAACGAGATACGAAATACAGAGGAAACCGGAATGTTCCCAAAATCACCCGAATAGTGCAATGACAAAGACAGGGAGTGGAATCTCGGGAAACATGTAATGCAGACTGACAAGGGAACTACACCTTTTTCAGGTCAAATTTAGAAACTTCCAAGTGAATTTCAGATAGTTCAAATGAATTTCAGAAATTTCCAAGTCAATTTCAGAGATGTCCAAGTCAATTTCAGAACTTTCCAACTAAATTTCAGAATCTTCCAACTCAAGTTCAGAAATTTCCAACTGCATTTCAGAATAGTACAAATTAATTTCAGGATTTATGATTTTATTCCGCATACAACAAAACAAAACAAATAATTATTACAAAACAACCAAAATCAGCTCTACTGTATGAGAAGCACGCAATATTACATTACATTACATTTATTTAGCAGACGCTTTTATCCAAAGCGACGTACAGTAAGTGCGTACAGAGACATTATCAAGATCACTACAGAACAGACAGGGCAAAGCACATCCTTCACATAATGTAGCAGCTATCCCTAGCAATGAGCGTCGACTGTAGTTCACAGTAAGCTGTGGGAAAATCAGCAACACCACACTACCATTCCAAATACTATTGTAAACTATAATAAACAGACAGGAAAACACAGGGAACAGGGAACTGATATTCCTAGGTGAGGGTATCAGTCAAGGTGGAGTCTGAAGAGGTGTGTCTTCAGGCCTCGACGGAATGCAGGCAGGGTTGGAGTAGAACGTAGGGGAATGGGAAGTTCATTCCACCACTGAGGAGCTAATGTGGAAAAACTCCGCAGTCGGGACAAGCGAGAGCCTTTGACACGGAGGGGGGGAAGTGCCAGTCGCCCTGCTGTAGAAGAGATAATAACATGAATGTTCAATATAACATGAAGTTCACAAATCAGTTTATGCTCCCGCTGCCATGTCCTCCAAGTCAAGTGCACGCTGAAAAAACCCTTGGGTATGCTGGCATGAATTGACAATATCTTGCACAGTAATTAGTCTCATGGCTTCATCAATTAGTCCTTCGATATAGGCTAGCCGCTTCTCACCCACTCTGGGAGGTTGCACTTGAGGGACTCTCATTCGCTGTTTCACAACGGCTTTCATTTTGCTCCATATTGTCTCCACAGGGTTTAACTTTGGGGAATACAGTCCCAGACGACAGACAGTTAATCCCAAGTATAAATTCTCCACACTGCCTTTCTTCATGAAGTGAGTTGTGAACCGTGGTGCCCGATGACGGCCAGAAGCGGAAGCGCAACACATTTCATAGAGGGTTACATAAAAACATAATTTGGAAATCGGTCTGAAATTCACATGTAAATTTCTGAATATCATTTGGAAATATCTGAAATTCGTTTGGAAAATCTGATAATGATTTGGAAATGTCTGAAATTCATTTGGAAGTTTCTGAATTTGACCTGAAAAAGGTGTAGAGTGATGGAACAATACTAAACACAATACACAAAGTCAGGAAAATAATAAACACAGAATAAACGGAGGAAAATAAACAGACAATCGCGAGGGTAATACAGGAAAATAGGCAAAAGAAATCAGGAAAAATAATTACACAGAATAAACAGACAAAGTACAGGATCCTGACAGATACAACTGTATGGGTTTGTGATTGGATTGTTTACAAAAGCACACAATTCTTCACGCATCTAGCCTCTAAAATTTCCTATAAAAGTGCACCAGATTGATGCATTTAAATGTTAAAATTTACTAAATTTTCTCAAACTTTTCCCCGGACCCCCCTAGAGGGCGAGGGTGTACCACCTCATAGTCGAGCCAATTATTTTTATTATGAATTTTTTACAGGATGCATTCTACTGTATGAACTGGAGTTATTTACCGGATGCATTCAACTGTATGAATAGGCTAAATGTGACATATTGCATAGGCTACATACGGTGAAATTAATATATTTTTTGAAGGACATGGGTTAACGTTAAGCATTGAAGGTTGCATTTCCTAGTAACAAACAAACTGAATGATATGGGAAACAAAAATAATAATAAATAAAAAGGAATGGTAAGATTGGATTAGGTGTGTCTGCCTGCGGCAAATGTGTAATGTATAGGATTCGCTTACAAATTTTAGTTTAAGGCTGGCAAAATGCATCCATGACAGCCGTGTAATTGTTGAAAAAAGTAATTAACCTTTTGCCTTTGGACAAATTCTCTCACTGGGGAGCATGCCCCCACACCCCCCTAGAGTAACCCCAGCCCCCTCAACAAACACCGTCCCCCTTGTTAACATTTTACAATTCGACCACTGCCCACAACTACTATGTAGTACAAGTTCTCTATGCTCCAGAGGTCTTAGGAAGATACATTTTGGAGCATAGCTTCTTCAACCATGCTTCAATAACTCATTACTCAGGACAAGGGAAAATAACCATCCACATATTTTCAGGGAATGTCGAAAGCTATGCTCCAAAATTTATCTTCCTAAAACATCTGGCACATAAAGAAGTTGTACTTGGCGCTCCATTAATGATGTGTGCATGTGATCGGTTGAGTGTTTGCTGAGGCTGACCATTGGTCGGGTGCAGCAAGAGTTTCCTGACAGAACTTGCTCTGCGCACTTCATGCGTAACGCATCATTTCTGTCAGGACAACTCACGTATTGAATATATGAATGAATATGCAATTATTTTGGTTTGGCGCTGAATGGATCTGCTCTATGTACTACTATTGCACGCTGGTGCGTGCACTACCTATCAAACAGAGAGCACGACGCATCTCCCCTACTAAACAGGAGATATACCAAAACCCCCAAAACAGCAGATCATCCAAACGCCCAAACCCCAAAACAGCAGGTCATCCAAGTGCCCAATCACAAAAGTATGTGTCCAGCAGTTTCTGAAGGATCAGGAGACCATATCAATATCCCCCCAGCACGGAGACAGAACACTGTTGTGATCCTGGATCAGACATTGACCATTCTAACATTATGTGATAGTAAACTATGTGTACAGCAGAGTACCTGCTGCATCCTGAAAGATCAGGAAGTCCAAACCGATATCCCAGTTAACCACTGCACAAGCAACCGGATGACGCAGGGATCAAAAAGGACATACTATCTTATAATGGACAGTGTTGTTCACACTTCACAAGAGCTAGCTCAAAGTTCAGTTCACACAGATTAAAATGAACTAGTTCACGTTCATAGTTCACAATTTAGAATTTTCCCAAAAAGTTAATTTCTTTGTTTTTTTGTTTTTTTTATAAGCTGCTCCGATCTAACAATATTGCACACATTTTTGTGAATTAGATAATCGCCCCAGCTCATTCCAAAGTGAATATTACTACTACTGCTAACGGTTAAAATATGTACCTACAGTCGCCTACTACCCAACTCTCATCAGCACAAAATCAACTCGACTGAGAGCCCTGAGCTGCGGCAATATTCCACAGCTCCAGAGCCGTGACAAACCAAAGTACTTTAGAGTTTTTACAGAGAGAAAATGCTGTAGCCTACCCAGTCCCATCCCCCAATTCCCATAGAGATCCATTCAAATGCAGAGCCATTATAGTATCGCTTGTAAGAGTACCAGAAAATAAGATATCTAGAGTCTTTTGATGTTGTTGGGCCACAGACATCAGGAAGTCATGGCATGCAAAGGATATGCGACCAAAAATGTTTTTTAAAAATGTAAAGGCACAGTCAACTTAGTGTATGTAAACTTCTGACCCACTGGAATTGTGATATAGTGAATTAAAAGTGAAATAATCTGTAAACAATTGTTGGAAAAATTACTTGTGTCATGCACAAAGTAGATTCCTAATTGAGTCCTAATTGACTTGCCAACACTATAGTTTGCTAACATGAAATCTGTGGAGTGGTTAAAAATAAGTTTTGTTAAGTGTAGGTAAACGTCCGACTTCAACTGTATATATACAGTTGCACTCAAAATTATTCAAACTCTGTCACTTTTTGCACACTTTATTGTGTTGTAGATTTAATTTTAAATGGATAAAGTTGCTACTTGTGCCCATCATGTCACGATTCCAGCTGTCATGTCACGTTTTATTTTATTTTCTTGTCTTAGTTAGATTTCTTGTTAATGTCACATATTGTGTTTAGTCTAGTCACGCCACGTTTTATGTTTTATTCTTGTTACGTTTCATTTTTATGTCATGTCACGTTTCATGTTTGATTATTGTTACGATTTATTTTCTTGTCATGTCACGTTTTATATTTGATTCATGTTACGTCTCCCGTTCATTGTTTAGCATACACATTAACGTGTTTTTCCGCAGCCTTGCGTTCATGCTGTTTCTCTATCTCTCTTGCTGTCGCTCACGCTTCCCTAATTGTTTCATTCTCCCGTGTCTAGTTTACTAATCTACTAACGTTCGATCAGGATTGGGTAATACTAACTCTCTAACCATGTGTTCATGTTTACCTTACGTTTCTCGTGCATGTCATTTACTAATTTACTAACGCTAGGTCAGGATAGGTTTATTACTAATGATTACTAATTATCTTGTTACCTTGTCAGCCTTCCACACCTGATTTCCATTTGCATGCTGCTGTCAAGCTAATTGTCTGCACCTGTCTACACCTGCATCTAAGCTCAGTGTTCATGTCTTGTCTTCGTGAAATTGTTGCCTCCTGTTTGTCAGTGCACTTTTGAGTGTTTTTCCAACCCTGCCTTTTTGTTTACGATCCAAGCCTGTTATTGACCCTTGTTATTGACCTCTGTTTTGTTTACCACTGCCTGCCTGTACCACGGGTTTTTGCCTGCTGTCTTTTGTACGTTTGCCCCGCGGAGCGGACTTCGGTCTTGACTCTTGCATTGCCTTCAACCCCGAGCCTGCCTACCGTCTGCCTGTACTTCTGCCCCGCTGACAGCTACTCTGGTTACTGGACTATTGCATGGTGTACCGATTCTGAGACTGCCTTCTCCCTCGGTACTGTACATTGGTTTTGGCTGGATTTTTTGTGTATGAACCTTGCTTGTTTTTTGACCACGCTCATTGGACATTCCCTCATTAAAAGCCCTCACGGGACTTTTTCTACTACCACTGCTTCTGAGTTGTGCATTTCGGGTCCTACCCTCACGCATCCGTCTCACATCAATCTACACTCAATAACCCATAATGACAAAGTGAAAACATGTTTTTAGAAATTTTTGCAAATGTATTAAAAATCTAAAACTGAAATCTCTCATGTGCGTAAGTATTCATACCCTTTGCTTTAATGTATTTTTAAAGTATCATATTTCATATTTGGTCGCATATCCTTTGCATGCTGATACTTCTGTGACCCATCAACATCAAAAGACTATCTTATTTTCAGGTACTGTTAAAAGCGATACTATAACCTCTCTGCATTTGAATGGATCTCTATGGGAATTGGGGAGTGAGACTAGATTTAGCTGTACATTACACTGGTACAGTATGGAACACATGACTGGCGAAATGGCTGTAAGTTATCAAGGGTCTGAGCTATCGAATGAGCCCCAAACCATCACTCTGTTGCCAGATATAGTAGATGTGGATGGATCACTGCAAGGGTTATTTCTCCTGACTAATTTTCCTATAGAACTCTATGGGGAAAAAAGTCAGGAGAAGAAACCCTTAAAGTGATCCATCCACATCTCCATATCTGGCCGTAGAGTGATGGTTTGGGGCTTTTTTTAAAAGCTGCCCTATTGACTCAAATAATGTAAATTAGCCTATCTGAAGTTTCTAAAGCCAACAGAGCTCCATAGTCCCGCCCACTTTGGTGACGAACGTCTGGTTCCACTTTTCGGAAAAATACAATGAGAGTCAATGGACTGAAAATGTTTTTATTCTATATTCAGGCAGCTACATGTTCAAAACACCCAAGAGAGGGGTTGTCACATTTTTAAATAATTTATAAAATTGGTCATTTGAAATTATGTCCAACAAATAAATAACAAACATGTTTTTTTCAGCTTGATTGATGTCCTTGGTAATGAGTCTAGTGTAGCATTTAAAAAGCAGCAGATGACCATCACCCAGGACTGAGTGTGGCATTGGAACTTTAGGAGCTGCCCTGATAGCTGTACCTACTCTGGAGGAGGGTGCAGTGTAGCAGTCAGGAAGGCTGTCTCCTAAAATTTTTCAGAGAACTAGGGGCTGGACATTGATGTTGCTGGCATTGGTCATAAACAGGAGCTCATGCGGAGTTACGTAACAAAGATGGAATTGAATGCCTGCAATAATGCTTTTTATGGAGGAGAGCTGAAATTTACAAGATTGAAGCAGTTTACTAAGAAAGCGCATACCATGGGAATATTAACCAGGAGAGGTGAAATGGAAAGGGCAACACAGAGCTAAGAGAAGTAGGACCATGCACAATCATAGGACTTTAACCCTTTGACACATACTGTCACACAAGTGTTACAGCGCTGGAGTGGTCCCTGAAGCGAACGGTCACACCGTTGTGATTAGAACACACCGTGCACTTAGATTACTTTCTTTGGTTTCTAGACAAGTGTGAATCGTTGTCTCTGTCCACCAGGAGCGCATTGACTACATGTCCATAATTGGCGCCCATTATGCAATGATTGTGATATTGAAACTTATAACTAATTCATAATCCATCTGGGGTGGAGCGTCATTAAACTAACAGGCCTCAAGTCGCAGTGAGTATACTGGCATTTACTCTCAGCGCCATATTCGACAGCAGTTCGGCAGCCTTCGCGAATACTTAAAATTTTGTTTTAAGTATACTGGGGCCTTAAGGCATACAATGTAAAATTGGTCTGGTGACATGCCCCTGGCTTCAGTCTTCCAAGTTCCAGCAAAATAAACATCAACAAGTTTCCTCTTCTCCGACATTTCAGTGTGGTAACGTTACAGAGACCTCAGAGTAGTTATTTCTTAAGCTACATATTATGTATTTGCTACATATTGCAATTTCTAGAAGTCTAAAACAGATTACGTGCTACTTTTCGTTAGTCTATGGGGTTTTCCATAGTTTTTAGCATTAAGATAATTGGTAGTCGAACAGCAGTTAAGATATCTGTATTTCTATGCTGTTTGATTCCTGAGAGGAATAGCTGGTATTGTGTTGTATGCCAGTGATCATCAGTAAACATGTTAAATTTACCGTAGGCCTCTGGATGCTTCTCAGTTAGCTATAGAGTACTCAAGTGAGTACGTCAGTCATGGGCGGAGTCTGGTTTTGGAAGTAAATTCCCTATAGAATGGGCTTCGGAGGCTATCGACTATTTCTTGAAATCTCATTTATAGAATGAGCTGAAATGTTCCTGGATTAGCCTGTGTGGTACAAGGATATAGACCATCAATGTTCCAATTTTTATTTTTTAAAGTAATGCATTAATGATTGTAGTTCGACTTGTATTCCACTTTAACGGACTGCATATCCAGTACTGCAACGCACGGGTGGTTCTGGACCAATAAGATATCATCATCTCGTCTGTCTGCTCTGTGGCAGATGGGAGCAGGCTACTGCAGCTGAAGACAGCTAACGTTAGCTTGCTAAGTAGAGAAGCCCGCCCGACACGGTCAGAAACTATGCTACGGTTAACCACATAAAGCAATTCTAGCTTTTAGTCCTTCAAGCTAGCTAGCTAACGTTAGAAAAAAGTGTTTAAAAACGGAGCTGTGTGCTACTGCTGGCTAACGTTATATGACAACGTCTGGAGAAGGCTGCTCGTTCGGAGGGAATTATGGGACGTGGAGTTTTTAAACAGTGCCAGCGCTGGTATGTTCACCAAAAAAATACTAAAACGTAAAATATACTCGAAGCTGGTCCAGAAAAATGACATAGTTTGTGAACGAGCGTTATATTGAACAATCCGGGAAATTGACGGTAAGACATAATCAGTAGAAATGGTTTAAAAGTAAGCTTTAGTTAATGTCTACACTCTAAATGAATGGGGAATTTACTTCCGAAACCAGCGTGAGGTAGTCACTTGAGTACTGTATTTGCCTAGCTATACCTCAAAGTACATTTAGCCTAATCAGGGCAGATTAAGCACCCTGGCCTGGAATAGTGAGCTCTCAAGTTTCGGGCCACCATTATTGTTGAACCCTGTGGTTCTAACTATCCATATTCTGTATTATGTTTATTTACCTGTTAGGTAGTGCTTTCCGCAGACATGTGTGGAGATGCAGGACCCCATAGTTTCCTTTCACCTGCTCTCTCCTAATAGCCTGTAGTCACAGGGCTCTTCTTTTGGGATTTCTGATCGGACATCGCAAACATGCAAAACGCAAGTCAGGTTTTATAAATACATTGGCTGTGCAGTTCACAACGTACCAGCTGTTGGGCATTTTGTAGGTGGCACAAAGTGGCACAAACGCAAGATGGCTGCCAAGGCCCGGAAATAGTATTACCAATGAGCTCTGCCATGTATTTACTATGGAGCATTGTGCAATTCAATGAAGTCGTCCCAGCGCAATTTATGCAACAAAAGCTCACACTATGATCATCAATAGAAGCAGGCAATAACATTTTACATTTCTGGATCAGAAATATTTCTAGGCTTTACAGAAAGACATGATTAAAAATCACTAATCTGTGATCGTTGATTAGGCGCACTGATCTCTGATTGGTTAAGAACAAACAGATGAGATTTGTTACAGGGTCATGTGACGACCATTGTAGCGTCATCACGTGACGAGGCCTAGCCCCATTGTGGCTTGTTTCGCCTTCAAACCATGGAAGTTAGCGTTAGCTTGGAAATAGTCTGCTATAGATAATGTTAGCTAACAGTTATAAAGTTTTCTAGCTTAGCTAATGGCAATAGCCATTGTGCTATCATCTTGTGCATAATAATAAAATGGTTTCAAATGCTTTGACATGTGCAATATTTCTAACGATAGACTTTACATCTCTGGTCTTGTTAGACTAGCCTCTGTAGCATACAACAAAAGTATTGTATTGATATTAGCCTATTTACTATAGGGGTACAGCATCTAGCTTTTTGGCTAAATAATTTTAGGTTAAGCCTGCTTTGCCTGTGTTCATATGACTAACATAATCGCAAACCCGTTTAAATCACAGAAGAGTGTTAAGTCTCAAGTTAAGTGTTGTAGGGTCACGTGACCCTGTGAAACATCTTATCGTCAATCAGAGATCAGTGTGCCTACTCAACACTCACCAATTAGTGTGTTTTAATCATGTCTTTCTCATTTCTGTAAAGCCTATAAATTATTTTGATCCAGGAAAATAAATTTTATTGCCTGCTTCTATTGATTACCATAGTGTGAGCTTTTGGCGCTTAAGTTGCGCTGGGGCGACAACGTTGAATTGCGCAACGCCCCATAGGAAATACATGGCAGAGCTCATCGGTAATACTATTTCCGGGCCGTGGAAGCCATCTTGCAGTGGTGCCACACTTGTGGAAGTACCAAATTGAATAGGGTTCAATGGAACCGTGTGACCACGTTGCCTTTCTAGGGGTGCATGTTCTCGGCACAGTTCCAGTCAACCCACTTAGCCTGTTTTGTGATACGGGCCCCAGGGATTCGGCCTGAATTCTTAAGTGGGAATAGAAGAATAAATAAATGTGGAAAATTAATAAAATAAGAAATTAAAGTTTAAATAAATGTTACAGTAAATATGCACATAGGCTACTCCACATTTGTATATCAATTTTTTAAAATATATTTTCACATTTATTAATACTTACCATTTACTTATCACTCTTCTCCATAAATGTTAACAACAATGTTCACTGGAAAAGGTTGCCTCCCAAGATCAGATATTCGACGTTCTTGTGAAAACTCTTCTGTAAAAACTGTCAGAACCCAAAACATGGCTGATTAATTTCAGGAATGAGTCCCTCTTGCTGTTTTTATAAAATGTGTTTTTATTAAGTTGACTCTACTTCCAAAAACGGCCAAATATGGCACCATCGAGTATAGTTTAAGGGTATATGGGAGAAAATCCCAAAATCCTGGCAACGCTTCCCACTGATGCATTTTTGTTAGTGCACGTGTTACGGACTACATATCCCATCAGCCCCATCACAGACTCTTCACTAACGTATTTTGTCGGGCGACCGAGTGCTGACATGGCTGCTCCCATTGAATTTCTTCGGCGCACAAATCAATGGAAAAATATTCTGTTACTTTTGGGATTTTTAATCCCGTCCGCAACCGCTCTCATCGACGGATTATATTGCGGGACGGAGATATGCTACGATGTTCTTGGAGTTACCAGAGAGGCAACCAAATCGGAGATAGCTCGTGCCTACAGACAGCTGGCCAGAAAGTATCATCCCGATAGATTCCGGGTCGGAGATCCAGCACTCGCTGATGAGACTCGAGAAAGTGCACACGAAAAATTTTTGCTTGTTGCAACTGCTTACGAAACGCTTAAAGTAAGGCAAGACTTGCTGGCATATTTATTTACGTTACATATTGTATATGTACATTTTCTAAGTGGTAACTTGTCTAGCAACCGTTACGCCTAGCATACCAGCTGTCAGTAATATAGCAAACGTTAGTGTTAATTACTCGGTAACTTGCAAAGTAATTTATCTTAAGGTTTCTAGTTGATAGTGATTCGCAAGTGACATGTTGTAGCTTGCCTAACATTAGTAGCCTACATTGCCAGCCAGCTAGAATTAGCTAAATTTTTAGAAGTTTGGGTTTGGTTGTATGCCAACGTGGCATTTCCGTGCAACATGAATGGTAACGTTACTGTGTTAAGCATTTGTGGACACTTGCTGCTCCTACTAGTACTAGCCGCCTTGGAATATAACAGAGTCCACGTTTTGTTCTCGAAAGGTTAACCCATTTATTTAAAAAAATATTATAATAATCTTTGAGAACACACGGTGATGGCAACAGACCACTTCATGTTACGTTACTGTAGGGGTTATAGCCATCCAGCTTTCTTAGCTGCATAGTGTCCCTCAGGCTGGCAAATGTTATGGAGCCATTAGCTAAATATAAATCCGGAAGGGCTTCAGTAGTGCATGTCATGGATGACTGATTGCTGGATCCGCCCTGTTTAATATCATTTAATATGACCATGCTTACCTCAGTACCGGCAAGAAGCTTGCAATATGAGAAATAAAAAAAATGAATACATACCCAAGAAAAGTCTTTCATTGATAAATAGTTGCTCCGTAACTCTTAATTTGTTAGTGATTAGCTTTTCCTTGTCCTGGAATGCTGACTGATTAAACGTGTTGAACTCTCTTTTGTAGGATGAAGACTCGCGAAAAGATTATGATTACATGTTGGATCACCCTGAGGAGTACTATAGTCACTACTATGCGTACTACAGGAGGAGGCTGGCACCCAAAGTGGACGTCAGGATAGTAATCCTTGTGACTGTGTGTGCCATATCGGTTTTCCAGGTGAGCGTTTTTTTCGATTCAATGCACACGGTTCTGTTGTGTGGTAAATATTCTTATTGTTCGTGTAGTTCTAATGGAAAACCACATAATTTTATGAAATAGCCACATTTATAATCTTGATGCGGGGACATTTGCTTGCACTAAGCATGTTGCTTAGTATCATCCCTCACTTTTTATATCATGTCTTGTGCTGGTTCTGTGCATTCTGGCTTCAGATAATGTAACCAGTCAATATTCCAGATTAAGGGGAATTCAGATTTACAGATGGAAGGAAGTAATTGGTGCAAACCCAATGACATCACCAGAATTCATTTTTTATTGCTTTCTGCACATTTTCAGTACTATAGCTGGTGGAGCAGTTACAATGAAGCCATTAACTACTTGTCAACGGTGCCAAAATACCGCATACAGGCTACCGAGCTGGCAAAGCAGCAGGGTCTGTTGAACAGGACTAAAGAAAAGGGCAAGAACCGGCGCTCCAAGGAGGAGATCCGGGAAGAGGACGAGGAGATAATCCGTGATATCATAAAAAACAAGATTGACATTAAAGGGGGCTACCAAAAGCCCGACATCTCAGACATCCTACTTTGCAAAGTGATCCTCTCCCCTTACTACTTTTGTACCTATGTGGTGTGGTACTTCTCCTGGATCTACAGATTCACATTCTGCAGAGAGGAGTATGGAGAGGAGGAGAAGCTATATCTTATACGCAGGAATATGAAAATGTCCCAGTCACAGTTTGACAGCCTGGAGGATCACCAAAAGGAGACATTCCTGGAGAGGCAGCTTTGGATTAAGGAGAACTATGAGGTCCGTATGCATGTTTAACTTGTTTTTCTGAACATTGACACCTGTAGGTTCTAGTATGTGCTTTCACAGTGAGGTGCACCCTTGGATATTAATGTGATTTTTTATATTTTAATAATTAGGTTCCCAACAGGGGCTTATTGTGTGCTTTTCCTTCACAAAAATTGTAGAATTTTTAATAAGATGCATAAATCCAAACTTCATACTTAGTTTTAACTATGTCTAACTAAATCCAACTAAATCCTCAATGAGGGTGGCAGGCCTATTGTTCAGAACCAGTTTATTTTTGGTGTACACATTCTTCAACCACCCATATGAAAGAAAATAATTTTGAGCCTTGAATTCTTAATAGTTTATGAAATATAAAGGTTCAATTAAGGTCCAGAATTACCATATTTTATTGACATACCATTTTCAGATAGCATTTACTCTTTAAATAATAGACAGTGTTTCCCTTATTTGCACCTAGCAGCGGCGTTACACCGCTGCTGAAATATGACCGCTGCTGCTGAATTATACATTTAAAAAAAAACTTTTTTGTAAACAAAACAATCCACTCTCTCCCTTTCAAAATGCTGGAGTAAACGGCCTTGTAAACATTTTAGAGTAACGTAAAAACGTTTTAAACGTAAAGCGCTTTCATGGAAAAGTTGCTGTCATAAACTCATTTGAAATGCGATTGTGTCCAAACTTTCTAAGCAAAGCTAACTTTCAGCAACGTCATATATGGCCGTCAAATGCTCCGTATTATCTCTTTAGAAACTATATTAGCTATTTTGCGCTATGGACGCTTCATATCCAGGTCAATTCACACACTTGTGAGTAAAGCATATAAACGAGAAACTTTGCGCTTACCTAAGTGTAGGCCTATATGATGATGTCAGCACAACGATTATAAGAACAAACACCGGGTAGATGTCAACAAGCAAGCAATGTTGATCACGGATTCAGGATTATCATTCGCCGAAGGGAAGACAGTCCTGCGACTTCACGTGAGTATCACACAGTAACATTAGCTACAGCAAACGCAATCATTTGATAGGAATACGCAAGTAAACAAATCTGTGAAATAAACAATATTTGCAAGATCCATCTTGATACGTTTCGTTTCGGTAAAAGTATTCCACATGCACCGATTGTTTATCTCTTCTTCCTGGAGGCGGGCCTTACTATGCGCGAGAGTATTCTATAAATCATGTCTCGAGGGCCACCGTGACGTGCGAAAGCTGTCAATCTCAAAGACAACTTTGACAGATTCCCTCAGAGATATTACATATTCTTTGGATTCCCTTAAAGAAACGTCATAAATGTAAGTTATTTTATCATTTAAAATGTCATTACATTTAAGTAAATTAGCAATGTTTCATAATACAACAGTGTGGTGATGCAAGTTAATTCTGGAAAAAAGGACAGACAAATAATTGGAAGAATGAATGACAGCTAGCTAGCCGCTAGCCAACACCCAGTGGACGTAAACGGTCACCCAGTGGGTGATATGGGTCACAGTCATTTAGCAGTCTAGCTAATGATATAGGCCTACGTGAAGCAAGTTGTGTAAAGTTGACACAACTTGCTTCATGTTAATGGACAGTGCTAGCTAGCAAATGCAGCTGTTCTGACGAGAGAAGGCCATAGATGTACAACATGTTGAAGTGCTGGACTGCGTTCGGATCCAAAATTAATGCTTTCTTACTGTCATTCCCTTCCCTTGCTTCAATGTGGATTCCCTTGAATCAAGGGAAGGGAATGACAGGAAGAAAGAATTCAATTCGGATCTGAACGAAGCCATGTAGTCATGGGCGTAGGATTATGGGGGGACACGGGGGACGCCAATGTTTGGAAAGAGTTGAATAGCCCCCCCCCAACCATAATTGATCCCTCTCCCATGTAAAGCTTAGTCAATAAAGGCTGCAACAACGGTAAAAAAGGACTTAAATTTATGCGGAAAAATATGTAACGCCCGTAAACATAGTATGAATTATCTTCATTCATCTTCTATTATAGTATGAATACTTCAAACAGTAGCAATGGTTTATCTCATGGCCACGACAAGTTTGAGTTTATGAAAGTACAAATGGGATATGTAGTCGACAATTAGAGGTGATTGCTCAAGCCAATAATACTATGGACTTCAATTCCCGTAACCCAGTGTTTTAGCCAGTGTTTTGTGTAACGTTATGGATATGTTATAATCAGGTTGGTTGTAATGGAGATGTCAGACCGCAAAAAACGACAAGAAACTTCACGGAGTATGAAATCGAGATGCTCGTTACGGGAGTAGAGCAGATGGTTTGTTTGGTGTATAGGCGGCCTTTGCTACGTTTCACCAGAAATGGTCCTCTCAACTGAAAATCTAATCAAAATCCCCACAGTGAATAAAAAATCCGCCGACCCAGAAGTTTCCCCATTCAGGTAGGCTAGGCTACTGTAGGCGCTGTTCCTAACCTAGCTAACTACTCCTTATTTTTCTACAGTCTATGCCTTATATATACGTTAAAAAAGTACATGTTTTTTCATAACAACAAGCAATGTATTACAGCCACGAGAGCGATAACGTTAGGTAGCACTGTGGAAATGTCGACGTTGCTGGACAATTGAATAGAGAATTTCTTCAGGGTTCATCAGAAAACAGTTGTAGCTTCTTAAATGTAGGCTATCTGGTTCCTTAAAATGTTTATTTCATTGCCCTGCAGTGCAATATGAGAGGCTGATGTATTCGCAAGCGGCGACACTGTAAGACACTGTAATTAGCCTAATTTAGAAGTTCAGAGAAATGTGAATACCATAATTGGGATGTCGACGACTACCACTAAAGGCAGTGGTTCTTAAATTTGGTCCTGGGGCCCCCTGCATATGCTGGTTTTCGTTCCAACCACAATTGCAATCCCAGAATTTGAACAGGTTGTTGATTTTTCTTTATTAGGTGTTTTTCATGTTTAGAGGGATTATTTCCCTTCTGAAGCCACATTATGTTAGCAATAGCTATGCATGTCATGAATAATAGAAGTCAAATATTCACATTGTGCTATATTGCAAACAATTACAAAAAGAGAGGTAAAAATGTTTTAACTGATCAAATTAAACAAATTAAAGACTGAGGTGAATCAATAGGCTCCTAATTGGTAAAATTGTAGACACATTGGCAACTAAAACTAGAGACTTGGTAAATAATGAACAATTCAAAAGACAAAGCAAATGATAATGAGCCAAACCTGCATTGTGTTAATAAGTTTAAGGAAAATAATTAAGGAACTTAAAACACAAGTGTTCAACTACTGAATTAGGAGCCTATTGATTCACCTCAGTCTTTAAATTGATCAGTTTAAAAAAAATGTTACCTTGTATTATTGCTTGCAAGATAGCACTGTAAGCACAATGTGAACATGGCATAGTCTTCATGGTATGCATAACTATTTCTGACATAATTTGTCTTAAGAGGGTAAATAATCCCTCTAAACATGAAAAACATCTAATTGAGAAAAATTAACAGCTTGTTAAAATTTTGGGATTGCAATTGTGGTTGGAACAGAAACCAGCATACACAGGGAGCCCCCAGGACCGAGTTTGAGAACCACAGTTTAAAATGTTATAAACTTATCTTATCCACTAATGTACTGATTAGCCTACCATGGCTTTAGATTTATATGAAAGCATCTCAAATCTCGCCTAGTGCTTTGAAAAAATAAATGAATAAAATAAAACTTGTTCAAAACATTTTATTTAGGAAAAGCCTTGGGTGAGGTTGTGTAGAAATGCAGGAAATTAGTTTTAAAAGGCTCAAATTTTTCTGGGGGAGGACCCCCAGACCCCCCAAAACTTCGTATTGCTTTGCTCATGGGAATTGTTGAGGGCCTTGGTCCAATAGTCATGGTTCACTACTGTTGGATTGTATATTGTTAGTGTCCCCCTCCATTATCATCACAAAGAACATTTACTGTTTGTGGTCCCCCCCAAGGTTGAAATGAAACCTACGCCCCTGCCTGTAGTTGTCCTTGTACTGTATGTACTTAGGCCTCGAGAGCCCTTCTGGTGCCGGCAGACACATAGAAACCTCCCGGCAGGGCGCGCTTTGTGAGTGCACAAAAATTTATCATAGGAATTTTTTTTAGAATTATATATATATATACACTACTCACAAAAAGTTAGGGATATTTGGCTTTCGGGTGAAATTTATGGAAAATGTAAGTTCACGCTACAGTGATATTATACGTATCATGAAAGTAGGGCATTTAAGTAGAAGCATGCAATGGTGATTTCCTCATCTCAAACAATTTATTGAAACAAAAGCCAACAACAGTGGTGGGTATACCACAACAAAAATGTCAATGTCTCAATAACTTGTCATGTGCCCTTGAGCATCAATTACAGCTTGACAACGACGTCTCATGCTGTTCACAAGTCGACTTATTGTCTGCTGAGGCATGGCATCCCACTCTTCTTGAAGGGCGGCCCTCAGGTCATTGAGGTTCTGGGGTACAGAGTTACGAGCCTCTACACGGTGAGTCAGCTGATCCCATAGGTTTTCTATGGGATTCAGGTCTGGAGAAAGTGCAGGCCACTCCATTTGAGGTACCCCAGTCTCCAGCAGCCTTTCCCTAATGATGCGACCTCGATGAGCTGGAGCATTGTCGTCCATGAAGATGAAATTAGGCCTGTGTTGTTCATGCAGGGGCACAATGACTGGATTAATGATGTTATTCAGGTAGTATGGGCTTGTCACTGTACCATTCACAAAGTGTAGGGCAGTTCTGTATTGACTAGACACACCTGCCCACACTGTAACACCGCCACCACCAAAGGGTCGTCTGGTGACAATAGTGGCTGATGCATAGCGCTCTCCTTGACGTCTCCAACATCGTTGGCGGCCATCATTTCTGCTCAACGTGAATCGACTTTCATCAGAGAACAGCACTGAGGCCCACTGGTCCCTCGTCCAGCGTAAATGCTCCCTGGCCCATGCAAGACGATGACGCCTGTGCCTGGTGGTGTGGTCAGGTACCCTTGCAGGTCGTCTAGCACGCAGACCACGCTGATGTAAACGGTTTCGAATGGTCTGACGTGACACTTGGGTGCCTCTCACCTCCCTTAAATGTGCCTGGAGTTGAGTGGCATTCATCATCCGGTTCCGCAGGGCACTGTTCACAATGAAGCGGTCATCAGTGTGGGATGTGGCCAAAGGACGTCCACTTCTATGCCTTTCTGTGACTCTTCCAGTCTCTCTGTATGTCTGTTGCAACCTGCTGATGACACTCTGTGACACTCTAAGCTCAGTGGCCACTTCCCTCTGAGAACATCCTGTTTGAAGCCTCGCAATGGCGAGGTACTGTTGATCAATTGTTAGGTGTCGTCTTGGTCTCATGATGTCAAAATGTGAACAGCATGATGAAGAGGACTGTTTAAATACCAATTCTAATTGAACCAGGAAATTTATTGGTCGATTCATGGATCAAACACCTGTTGTGAATTTTGCCGTTCAGCTCCTTGTTAGAGAACAGCAAGTTGTGCAAAAAGTACTGAAACATTGAATAGTTGGACATGTGCATTCAAAAGTTTAGAGAAGGTCAAATTAATTTCACCTGTAAAGGTTATAGTGCATTTTAGGTTCATCCTGAAATTTCACCCGAAAGCCGAATATCCCTAACTTTTTGTGAGTAGTGTATATATGTATATACGTGCTTCACCTCCGCTGCTACAACTCCATCCTAGGGGAAACACTGATAGATATCAATCTTTTTTGAATGATTGCTAAAGTAACCACTATGAACATATTGATAGCAAAAATGTAAGCAAAACATGTATAGAAACCATTATACAAATGTTTTGTGGTATATCTTCAATATTAGAAAATCATATGTGGACGTATTTGTTCAGCCTCATAACTTTCACATTTTACAGATGTCTGTATACATTTAACATATAGAATGGTTAATTAAAGATATATATGGTACCTTGACCTTCAACAACCTATAGCAGATCTGATTGTCAAGCCACAATGAGGCGGCTAACAGCACCAGAAGGCTGAGACCAACCTTTTGAAATGTGAACATGGGGAAGTTGATATAATGTTCCTCTGAAGCTGGCAAGGTCAGCAAAGTCAAAGCCAGGTCAAGTGAAGGCTATTTTCAACAATGACTAGTAATGGAATGGAAATTTGGTCCTCCAAAACTGTGAGTAGCGCTGCATTGGCTCGGTTTACACCTGTTGTTTAAAATTGTCAACGGTTTCATGCCTGAACAAAAAACTTGACCTGAGTGATAACTGTAGATATGATTGTTTGAGTGTGTGTTCCTCTCGTCCAATTTAGAGCCATTATTTCTGGCTATTAAGGTGACCCACCAAAAATTCATTTGGACAACTTTAAAGTCACATCTGAATTATGAAATTCAATGAAGAAGAAGACAAAGAGAAATGGTGATTCAACGTATGGGCTGTGTCCGAATACGTCCCCTGTCCCCCGTCCACTCAGACCCCCTGTCTACTATGTGCCCTGTCCCCTCACTTTGAAAGCAGTGTGTGAAAGAAAACTAGTGAGGAAGTAGTTCGTAATATTTATTTTTATTTTTTATTGAGAATATCAATCAGTTAACATATGGTACCTATCTTGTACCATAGATATGCATATATGCTCTACGTCTTTTACGTTTTTACTTCTGGGTTACTTACTGAAATTGTCGGATGAGTGCAACGTTCTGCGGATGAGTGTGCTCCTGAATTCCCTCAACAAAACCCCGGAAATAAGGGGTTCATCCTGGTATTTTAAGTGTCCCCAATTGCGAGAAAAAGTCACCCACTCAAAAGCTTTTTGACGAAGTGGACTCAAATATTCGCTCTCAAAAGGATGTCGGGTTCGTATTCGGACACGACCTAGGAGTTATGATTGAACAATTATTTTCACTATGAAGGAATTTCATAAAGATGATGGCTTTCTGTACGCATTAGCTACATGTCACAATGCTTAAATTGTGAAAGTTTCAAGATTCTACTAATATGCCCACATGTAACATTTTGTCCTTGAAGACAAACCACAAAATTGTTTTTTAGATGCCCTGTATAGATGGCAGCATTAATATTTAGGTAAATATGTGTTCTATGATTTTTATTTCCTTTATTGCCTGAAATACACTCACATAAAGGGTTCCAACCCCCATGATGGTGGCCTTTTTTTTTTGCCCTATTTGGACCCCTCTATCTTTACAACTATTTAGAATATCATGACCAAAGTTCAGCTTTATTCATTTGAATGGACAAGGAATATATGAAAATAATATGAGAACAATTTGAGACCTAAGCATGCAAAATCAGCAAATTCTCATTGAAATAGCTTGGTCTGACCCAAAAAGAAAATGCCTAAAAAAACATGGAGACCACCTAGAGTGATTTTGGTGTGTTGTCTGCATTTAAATTTTTTGTTTCTTTGAGCTGTCACTGTAATATGAAAGGCACATTATTTACTCACTAAAACAGCCGCAAGCTTAAAATATGGCGACTATATATATAATAATAATATATAGTATACTATTGAATGCAAACAAAACTAAAGCAATGTTGTTTGCACACAGTAACTCTGTGGCTTCCTTGCTTTCTATTAAAACCCTTGAAGGTGTTTCTATTGAGTTTGTTGATTCATATAAATATTTAGGCTTTTGGCTGGACAAAAATCTTAATTTTAAACTTCATATTGCGAATCTGACTAAGAAACTCAAGTTTACATTGGGTTTCTTATATAGATTAAAATCTTGTTTTTCAACTTCTTCACGTAAACGTCTGGTAGCAGGCCTTTTCCTGTCCCAACTAGACTATGGTGATACTATTTATAGATTTGCTTGTCCCACCACCTTGGCCAAACTTGACCCTCTTTACCATGCTGCCCTGAGATATATCTCAAACTCAGGCTTTAGGACTCATCATTGTACTTTGTATAATCTGGTTGGATGGTCCTCACTCACTGTGTGCAGGATGCAGCATTGGTATATCTTATTGTATAAGGCCATTCTAGGTAGGTTACCCTCGTACATCTGTTCCAAGTTTGTGTCTGTTCATAGTTCCTACAGTCTCAGATCCAGCAGTTGGCTTCATTTTAAGGTGCCACCTGTACGGACTGAGGCTGGAAAAAAGAGTCTTTCTTATTTTGGTCCTTGGTCATGGAATGATCTGCAATCTCAGCTCAAGTTAGTGTCTCTTATTTCTCTAACTAGTTTTAAGCAAAAAATTACAGAAATCCTTACCACTAGCTGCTCTTGCCTCAATGTATAAACTTTTGTCATGCTTTTGTTGCCTCTTCTCTGTATGTTTTGTGGATCTTGATATGTCTTTTGATGATTGATATCTCTTGTATTATGATTGTTGTGGCATGCTAGTTGTGTACGTCATGCTTTCTGCGATTTGTACTATTCGCAGTAGGCCATGGTGATTTTCTAGTTTTTTTTTAGATTTTAGTAGGATATACATTCTTGATGTATGAATGGTAGTCTCTTGTTCTGTTTTGTTGTATTTGTATTGTATCGTTTGTTTTTTACATGTATTCATGTATAATTCGACGTGTAACTTTGCTGCCTTCTTGGCCAGGTCACAATTGTAAAAGAGATTTTTAATCTCAATTGTTTATCTGGTAAAATAAAGGTAAAATAAAGGTAAAATAAAAAATACAGACGGGTGACAAATTAAAGGGAAAATGCGGGGGGCATTTTCCTGGCATGGTTTGGGTCCATTTGTCCGTTTAGAGGGAAGGGTCACTGCAAATCAATACAAAGTTATTCTGAGTGATCACATCTATCCTATGATGAAACATGTCAGTGCAGACCCGTACCAAGCTGTGGCCAGCCGACGGCCTATATCCTTCTCCACATCATTCAAAGCGGTCATACCCGAGTAAACCTGAGCCATAGCGTGAAACTTTTTGGCCCTGCTTCAAAGCATGGTCGAAGCGTGCCGCCCTGTCCGGGCTGTGTTGTGTAGCGGCAGTTGCTATGTGATGCATCACTCAAGCCACGCCTTTGCACGGATCAAATACTGTTCTATAGAAATTAAACTGAACCATGCGGAGATCACAGGTCTGTTCAACTCAGCACGGGTCGGTTCGTATACACCGGCTATGGAAATGCGGCATAAGACACTTTATATTGGTTTTTCCTTTAATTTGTCACCTGTCTGTATATATACAGTTGAAGTCGGAAGTTTACATAGACTTTGGTTGAAGTCATTAAAACTAATTTTTAACCACTCCACAGATTTCATGTTAGCAAACTATAGTGTTGGCAAGTCAGTTAGGACATCTACTTTGTGCATGACACAAGTAATTTTTCCAACAATTGTTTACAGACAGATTATTTCACTTTTAATTCACTATATCACAATTCCAGTGGGTCAGAAGTTTACATACACTAAGTTGAATGTGCCTTTAAACAGCTTGGAAAATTCCAGAAAATGATGTCATGGCTTTATAAACTTCTGATGGGCTAATTGACATTATTTGAGTCAATTGGAGGTATATGTATTTTAAGGCCTTGGGCGGCAGTGTAGTATAATGGTTAAAGAACTGGCTTTGTAACCGAAAGGTTGCAGGTTCGATTCCCAGGTAGGACACTGCCGTTGTACCCTTGAGCAAGGTACTTAACCTGAATTGCTTCAGTATATATCCAGCTGTATAAATGGATAATATGTAAAAACATGATACAAAAAAAGGTTGTGTAAGTCGCTCTGGATAAGAGCGTCTGCTAAATGCCTATAATGTAATGTAAAGGCCTACCTTAAAACTCAGTGCCTCTTTGCTTGACATCATGGGAAAATCAAAAGAAATCAGCCGAGACCTCAGAAAGAAAATTGTGGACCTCCACAAGTCTGGTTCATCCCATTTCCAAACGCCTGAAGGTACCACGTTCATCTGTACAAACAATAGTACCCAAGTATAAACACCATAGGACCACGCAGCCATCATACCGATCAGGAAGGAGACGCATTGATGTCTCCTAGAGATGAACGTGCTTTGGTGCGAAAATTAATCCCAGAACAACAGCAAAGGACCTTGTGAAGATGCTGGAGGGAACAGGTTCCAAAATATATCTACAGTAAAACGAGTCCTATATTGACATAACCTGAAAGGCTGCTCAGCACGGAAGAAGCCACTACTCTAAAACCGCCATAAAAAAGCCAGAATACAGTTTGCAACTGCACATGGGGACAAAGATCTTACTTTTTGGAGAAATGTCCTCTGGTCTGATGAAACAAAAATTGAACTGTTTGGCCATAATGACCATCATTATGTTTGGAGGAAAAAGGATGAGGCTTGCAAGCCGAAGAACACCATCCCAACTGTGAAGCACGGGGGTGGCAGCATTATGTTGTGGGGGTGCTTTGCTGCAGGAGGGGCACTGGTGCACTTCATAAAATCGATGGCATCATGAGGAAGGAAAATTATGTGGATATATTGAAGCAACATCTCAAGACATCAGCCAGGAAGTTAAAGCTTGGTCGCAAATGGCTCTTCCAAATGGACAATGATCCAAAGCATACTTCCAAAGTTGTGGCAAAATGGCTTAAGAACAACAAAGTCAAGGTATTGGAGTGGCCATCACGAAGTCCTGACCTCAATACAATCGAAAATTTGTGGGCAGAACTGAAAAAGCGTGTGCGAGCAAGGAGGCCTACAAACCTGACTCTGTTACACCAGTTCTGTCAGGAGGAATGGGCCAAAATTCCAGCAACTTATTGTGAGAAGCTTGTGGAAGGCTACCCGAAACGTTTGACCGAAGTTAAACAATTTAAAGGCAATGCTACCAAATACTAACAGAGTGTATGTAAACTTCTGATCCACTGGGAATGTGATGAAAGAAATCAAAGCTGAAATAAATAATTACCTCGACTATTATTCTGACATTTCACATTCTTAAAATAAAGTTGTGATCCTAACTGGCCTAAGACAGGGAATGTTTACTAGGATTAAATGTCAGGAATTGTGAAAAACTGAGTTTAAATGGATTTGGCTAAGGTGTATGTAACCATTTGACTTCAACTGTATATATACAGGGGGTGGACAAAATATCGGAAATACCAGTTTTCCAAAAAACATAAAACACCTGCCACATGTTCGCTACGCAAAACCTCAACTCTACATTTTATATGATGACTTGTTTCTCTTTATTATTATGCCAATCAACCATAATTGCCTGTTGGTCATTTTTATGAAATGCGAATAAATCATAAATTACATGTCGCTGTTATTTCAATAATAAGTGAGTACACTTCAACAAATGTATAAGAAGAAATCAGAAAACATTTTTGTCCCCAACAACTGGAATTTATCTTCTCCTCTATGTAGTACAGTGGAATGTGATTAGTGAAAAACTTAACTGAAAAGGAATAATTAACAATTGGACCATATTTGTGACTCATGTTACGTGCAAGTGTTGGATTCTAGACCAGTTTCAATGATCTTCCGGGTTTCCAATATTTTATCCACCCCCTGTATGTATGTATATATATATATAAAATCCTAAATTAATTTCTGGAAGCAGTAAGCCCCTAAGCAGGAATGCAGTGCTTTTACTACTCCATGTGTGTTGGCAGGTGTATAAAGAAGAGCAGGAAGAGGAGATGAAGATTAAAATGGCAGTGGACCCCAGATGGAAGAGATACCGTCGATGGATGAAAAATGAAGGACCTGGTCGCCTGACTTTCATAGATGACTGACTGGATACATGCACATCAGTGCCAGTTTACACACATGCACACGCAATATGTACATGCCTCAGTTGTACACGTCTACTTTGGCCTTCAAGTTTGTTGGCACAACTCCATAAACTGTAGAAAGAGATGATATAACCGAAGAAGATATCGATAAGCAATCATTTTTACAGAAAAAAATTATAATTGGTGCAATTCTAATATTAAAGACACTGCATAGAGCGGCAAAAAGTTTTTCAACATTTAAAAAAAATTATCAAATCTTTTCACACCAACAAGCAGTGTTTTGTGGCCATGTTTGACTTTATTGATTCTGAAAAGGTACTCATTCTTGCAGAACTTCACAAGTGCCTTAAAAGTTTTTTGTTTGGCCTCAGAGTGTTTGTGTTTGAGTGTACCTTCAGATTAGAATCTTACGATTGTGATGACCATTCGAGGATATTGATAATTGCTGTTAGTTTTTGGCTTGCTTCCCAAACAGTTTTGTTCATAGCACATAGTAGTGACATTATCGCTCGCCTTTTCTTGCAAATTATGACTTTTGTTGGTCACCTCAAACTGTATACTCGAGTGGAAGCTGTTGAGTTCAGCTTGTGAATTTTTTTTTTTTTGTAGCTACCACCTAGCCTGTCAAAGTTAGTGACCATTGAATTTGCCTGTATAAAACCTCTGACTGCTTTAATTATAATGAAATCTTCTCATGGATAGGTTTTCATTTTCAATCACTTCATGATTTTCAGAAACATGCGCAAGTCAAATATGCTGTTGCTATATGCAGTGTTGATAGTGTTACAATTGTAAATATTTTCATTTATTCATAAAAACGGAATTTCTTTTTGTATTTTCTAAAATATCAATGATTCTGATAAATATGGAGGCCATTGTACATATGTGCATCATTATGTATATATAACTGAAAATATATAAATATATGTTTATATATCTACAAATTATTTTCCTAGTTATATTATGGTTAAAGGTAAGTGGTTTGACTCAGGAATCTACATTAGATGCCTAATGTTTTGGTATCACAGTTAGTTTTGCTTGCATAGGGGGGAAATGTAATTTCAAGGTTTGCAATGCAGTGGATTAAACCACAAAATTACTTGGAAGACACTTCGCCACTAGGGTCCTCACAGCTGTTAGTTATGAACAGCAGTCTGGTCACCTTGTATGTCTATTTTAGTTCTTTAAGATTGCTTCTAGTAATCCTAAAAATTACTTTAAAAAATGTTTTGCTACTCATACTTTCCTCCATTTTGGACCTCTTCAGAACACCCAGCTGCTCTTAAAACATTTAAAGAATTCCAGATAAACACAAAATCATACATTCTGTGTAGAATTGAATGTGTGTTTCCAAGCCATTTAAAAACTATATTGTTCTGCCACCTGCACGATGCATGGTATCAACCAGCAAAGCCTTGCATGTCAGGAGGAATTGCACAGCACACACTTTTTCCATAAAATCCCTGAATCTGGCCTTAAGGTAATTCAACGAAGGATGACTGCAGCTGATGCACTAAAGCACTGTCCATTTATATGACAAAAAGGTTAACACCAAAAAAAGATTTAGTAATGGCTTCATTTTGACTGAACGTAAGCCCTGAGACATCCTGCGTGTACTGTTGGCTCAAAATGTCAGTAAAAATGGAGGAGGAAATTTGTGGTTAATGTGTGCATATTTAATAGTTCAGGGGTCTGCAAAACTGCTCCTGGAAAGTGTGCAGGGTCTGCTGGTTTTCATTGTTACTCAGCACTTAATTTATCAATTAAAGCAGCTGATTACACAGTTAACTCCATTCAATCTGTGTCTTTGGTCAGTTTCTGATTTAAAGTTAAAAACAAAACCAGCAGATCGTGTGGCTGTTCAGGACCAGGATTAATGCTGCATTACAGATACCTTGGAAACTCGTAATTATGACCTTCCAACCAGAAAAAATACACTGGAATGGCCTGTGAACTCGGAATTACAAGTCGGAAACTCGGGTATCATTTCACGGCTCCAGGTTGCCAAGTAGGAGGAATGGATGAATCTGTATTTTAATGGGAAATTCTTAACAAGATCTTGAAACACAATTTAATTTAGTGGCTGTTTCAATGCCTTATGCGTACCCACATCCTTCACTTGACAACATGCATAGGAAATATAAACAAATTACGGGGTTATAAACAGTTTGCATGAGTAAAATATGTAAATAAGTTTTTAAAATAGACCTATTATGTAAAAATATATGTCGGCTATTCAACACTGGCTTGCCTCATGCATTTTTTCCTTTTTCTCTATGTAACAAAGTAACTGAAGATTTTGGCGCTCAGAAAGTATTAGAGCTAGCGACAGTCTCTTGCCTACGGCCATGGATGCTGCAAAGTGACCACTGGAACGCTTCGAGCTCGTAACTTTGAACTTCCATGTCGGAGCTACGAGCTTCCGAGTTCACAACGAATGCAGCATAAACACACCCTGTACTAGGTAATTACCCAAATTTACTCTCAAGATCTGACAGTTTAATGCCAGGCAGCTTGCCTCTGCAAAGTTGAAGGTTGAAACAATATTAGTTGGACAATATCAGTCCAGTTTTGTCATGTTCTTCACATGAAAAAGTTATTTCTTCATGTTCACAGTTATTCTATAAAGTTATACCAGTAATAAAAATAAAAAAGTAGTTGATTACAAAATGTTATCACAAATAAATAAAAAAAATTATAAATTTAATGGCATTCAAAGCAAGGGGAAATTTAGGCAAAATTTGTGGAAACTGATCACTGATGGAATGATTTGTTTTACAAATTCAACACCGCTAATGCCTTAATGCTTAGTTTAGCAGCATTCTCAAAATTGCAACAGGACATGTTTTTTATTTTAATTTTATTTTTTTTATTTTTTTTTATTAAACATCGTATGTAAAATGGTTAAGTCTACTCATGTCAGTTGAGGAATCAACAGGGTGCTTCTAGTCTTGCTTCCAGTGATCAAACTGGGATTTTGGGCTGACATCTTAAAGAAGAAAACCCACCCAAATGTGACTATGCACTGACAGTAACTTGAGCAAAAAAAAGCCTCCTTCGATAAACTCAAACCCAAACTCCCTTTCATCCCTTTCAATATCCTGTCAATGCATTGCTGGATTATTTCTGTCTTTTTTTGAGTGGAGGTGGATTGTTGTTAAATTGGGTATATCTTGGAAGTTGTTAATTTATTGAGCAATGAGGCCTGACGAGAAGTAGTGTGTACATACTGACAGCTGCTGATGTACAGTACAGATGATGTTTCACAAAATAAAAATCAGTTTTGATATGGCTGCTTTGTGTTTCATTCTTACAGGTTTTTAATGAATAGTTTAAGAGTTGGGCCAGTACACAATGCATACCGAAAAGCATTCAAAGCTCTAAATCAGTGGTTCTCAAACTTTTTGGGGATCACCAAACTCCCGAAATCTGGGGGAAATCATTGTTACTCCCTCAAAACAATGCTTTAACAGCAGGCTACAAATTAGCCTACTTGAAACAGCCTAACTTAATAAAAAATATTTAATTATTAAATTATTAAAATAGTATTACAGATAGGATATCTGTATTCCCCCATAATTTTCGCTGTTGCCATCTTAATAGGAAGAATGATGCTGCTTCTGAGACATCAGCGAAGGAATGTCTGGCTGGAGAGTTTTAGTCTCATATCGGGTTCCACATTGAGTCGGTTCCGCTTTTTTGTTTTCAGATGAAGAAGTGTGGAAAATCCAACTTCACAGTTGTATGTTGTTGCAAACGGCATCAGATGCTTCAGAGCAGTGTCAGCCAGCCCAGGATACTCAGGCTGGATGTGGACCCAAAAGTCTCAAACATTTCTCTCTCAAAGTCATCTTCAGTATTCCATCTGATGCGATATCCACAAGGTTGTCAACCTCTGTTGGTGGAAGCTTGACACTGGTATTTTTGATGTGTGTCTTGTCCATGATTTCTGATCCATTCGAAGCCTGCGTTTGATTCTGGGAAATATTTCCCCAATTGCGAGTGAAGGCCTTGCAGGTGTACTTTGAAGGCCGCAACTATGCCGCCATCTAGCTCCTCTTCGGCATTGAGGAGAAAATCCATCAGTGTTGGGAAAGACTAAAATTAGATCGAGACGGCCACACCATAATTCCATCTTGAGGTGCGCAGCCTTTATTTTGTCCTGGACATTAATGATGGTGACAGCTCTTCCGTGTAGCGCTAAATTCAACCCGTTTAGAGTGCTGAAGTATAGCCACGTATGCCAATTTTGCGAGCCATTGGAAACTATGCATTCGGTCATAAAGTTTGTCACTATCATGCAAGTATAACTTCACCTCGTCACGCAGTTCAAAGAGGCAGGTGAGAACTTTACCACGCGACAGCGAGCAAACTTCAGTATGGAAAAGAAGTTTTGTTTGTTCACTTCCCGACTCGTCACATAGCACTTTAAAAAGGCATGTGTTCAGTGCTCTACTTTTAATAAAGTTAACAATTCGCACAGCCTCGTCCAGCACTGTTTTGAGACACTGGGGCATTTTTTTCACAGCAAGTTGTTCTCTGTGAATGCAACAGAGTGTTGCTGTCGCAACTGGTGCAACTGCAAGTCGCCTACCGCAGAGTGCAGACCACAGTTTGAGAACCACTGCTCTAAATGATTCTGGTTCACTTTTTTACTGAAAAAGCAAATTCATTGTGACTTACATATTTTGTCCTCAATTTGGTATACGCAGTTGTGTGTGTATGTATATACAGTGCCCTCCATACGTTTTGGGACAAAGACAGATTTTTTTCTTGATTTGGCTCCGTACTCCACAATTTTAGATTTGTAATCAAATAATTTACATTCAGTTTAAGTGCACATTATCAGCTTTTATTAAAGGGTATTTTTATACATTTTGGTTTCACCATGTATAAATGACAGCACTTCTATCTAAAATTGTGGAGTACAGAGCCAAATCCAGAGAAAGAAATTTCTTTGTCCCAGACATTATGGAGGACACTATATACAGTGCAGTCCTAGAATATTTGGACAGTGACACATTATTTATTGTTTTGGCTCTGTACCCCCGCACATTGTATTTGAAATGGAACAGTGACTATGAGGTTAAAATGCAGACTTTCAGCTTCAATTTGAGGATGTTTACATCCATACTGGATGAACCGTGTAGCAACAACATCAAAAGACTTGACATCTTTTCATGTACTCTTACAAGCGATGCTATAACCTCTCTGCATTTCAATGGATCTCTATGGGAATTGGGGGGCGGGGGTCTAGATTAAGCTGTAAATGACACTGGATTCTGGAACAGTATGGAACACATGGTTGGCTAAATGGCTGTAAGTCATCAAGGGTCTGAGGTGTCAAACCAGCGTGAAATCATCACTGCCAGATACACAGTACAGTGGACAGGCTTTTCAATGTCTATTTTTACCTAGTCAGAAACATTTGTGATCTCCAAACCACCCAAGAGCAGATTCCTTGGACCTTGATATGCTCCATCTTGTTACATTTGATTGGCTTTTCTAGTTTGAATACATTGAAGGTCAAAATGGCACGTGGTAGTAGAAACATGCCAAGTACCTCTGGTAAAGCTGTTAAAATCTTCTATTCCTAGAGAACAGACCATGTTAAAAAATATATTCTCCTTGAGTGAGATGTAAGGAGCACAATGAGTAATATGTTTAATAAAAATGACTGTAGTTTTTATACTTTGAAAAACTTTCTGTCCACTGGAGTGGACATCATGCATTAAGAGTTGTAATCTGCATGCGTGGCCTATGTTTTCAAGGAGCCATTTAGTATGGAAGATTTTCAGTGACTTTATTAAATGCAATCGCTTTCGCGATATATGGGCCATTCTACAAAAGTCATGCAAATTGCTGTCCCTCTCTGATAAAAGTAAGAAATTGACCAATAAAATCTTTCAATGCTATATAATTCATTAGATAATATTATGGTTTAATATAATCCAAGATATAAATTGCAGTAATAATAGTTACATTTATCCAAAATCAACACTTATACTCTTGGGAGTATGAATTCCTATTGGGAGATGGCTGTCCCCACTATCAACCCTTAAACTTGTGCATTAAAAAATAATACCCAAAATATTTTTGCCAATTATTTGACTTGTCTCATTCAATAAAGCATGTGAATTTTTATCAAATATAAGTTAAAATAATGCAATCTATTTTGTAATAAATTTTATAATTCAAAAATAAAATAAAAAATATAATTCAGATGTAAGGAGCACAATGAGTAATATGTTTAATAAAAATGACTGTAGTTTTTATACTTTGAAAAACTTTCTGTCCACTGGAGTGGACATCATGCATTAATAGTTGTAATCTGCATGCGTGGCCTATGTTTTCAAGGAGCCATTTAGTATGGAAGATTTTCAGTGACTTTATTAAATGCAATCGCTTTCGCGATATACAGTCAAGCCGGAAAGTCTGCACACCCCTTTCACCTTCTCCACATTTTATTACATTACAGACATATTCTACAATAGCTTTAGTTCATTTTTTGTCTCCAAATTCTACAAAAAATAGCCCATAATGACAAAATGAAAACAGGTTTTTAGACATTTGTGCTAATTTATTAAAAATCAAAATGGAAAATATCATATGTACACAAGTGTGCACACCCTTTGATATGACACCCAAAAGTGAGCTGAGGTGCATTTTGTTTCCACTGATACTGCTTGAGATGTTTCTACAACTTAATTGGAGTCCACCTGTGATAAATTCAATTGATTGGACATGATTGGAGATTGCCAACACCTGCCTATATAAGGTCCCACAGTTGACAGTGCATGTCAGAGCAAACTCCAAGCCATGGGGTCAAAGGAATTATCTGCAGACCTCAGAAACAGGATTGTGTCAAGGCATAGATCTGGAGAAGGGTACGGAACAATCCTGCAGCTTTACAGGTCCCAAAGAGCACAGTGGCCACCATCATTCGTAAATGGAAGAAGTTTGGAACCACCAAGAATCTTCCTAGACCTGGCCACCCGGCCAAACTGAGCAATCGGGGAAGACGGGCCTTGGCCAGGGAGGTGAGCAGGAACCCGAGGGTCACTCTGACAGAGCTCCAGCGTATCCTTGTGGAGATGGGAGAACCTTTCAGAAGATTAACCATCCAGGCAGCACTCCACCAATCAGGCCTTTATGGTAGAGTGGCCAGACGGAAGCCCCTCCTTAGTAAAAGGCGCATCACAGCCCGCTTGGAGTTTGCCAAAAGGCACCTGGAGGACTCTCAAACCATGAGAATCAAGATTCTCTGGTCTGATGAAACCAAAATTGAACTTTTTGGCCTGAATACCAAGCGTCACGTCTGGAGGAAAACACGCATCGCTCATCACCTGGCTAATACCATCCCTACAGTGAAGCATGGCGGTGGCAGCATCATGATGTGGGGATGTTTTTCAGCAGCGGGAACGGGGCGACTAGTCCTGATAGAGGGAAAGATGAATGCAGCTAAGTACACCGAGATCCTTGAAGAAAACCTGCTCCAGAGCGCTCTGGACCTCAGACTGGGGCAAAGGTTTACCTTCCAACATGACAACGACCCAAAGCACACAGCCAAGAGAACAAAGGAGTGGCTTCGGAGAAAGTCTGTGCATGTCCTTGATTGGCCCAGCCAGAGCCCAGACCTGAATCCAATTGAGCATCTGTGGAAAGAGCTAAAAATGGCTGTGTACCGACGCTCCCCATCCAACCTGATGGAGCTTGCAAGGATATGCCAAGAGGAATGGGCAAAAATGTCCAGAAACAAGTGTGCCAAGCTCGTAGCCTCTTTCCCAAGACGCCTTGAAGCTGTAATCGCTGCCAAAGGTGCAGCAACCAAGTATTAGGCTAAGGGTGTGTACAGATATGTAACCCCTAAATAACCTATTTTTGTCAGTAAAATAAAATTGCATATTTTCTAAAAACCTGTTTTCTCTTTGTCATTATTGGCTATTGTGTGTAGATGTTTGAGGCAAAAAATGAACTCAATCTATTGTAGTATAAGTCTGTAACGTAATAAAACGTGGAGAAGGTGAAAGGGGTGTGCAGACTTTCCGGCTTGACTGTATAGTGAAATTTAATGCATAACTGCATTTTCTTTTACATAATGACTTGCATTTATCATAATTCATAATACCATAATTAAAGCACAACTGAACTTTGGGTTCTGTAGTTACCTGGCCATGATATGAGTCCAAATGGTGGCGAAATACGTTCGTTACTTCGTTAGTTGCTCTGTGCTCCCCTGGGGTGATAGAATAGGGTTGGCTATTTGTCGCTCTCCAGTCACTTCTATAGGGCAGCTAAATGGTCTCAAAATGATTCTGTCAATACAAACAACCAATCCTCGTACGGATTTTTTTTTTTTAATTAAATGGCCCTTTTCTGGGTTTTTTGTATTTTATTTGGAACGTAGATGCGGTTCTTGCACCAGAAACAGCGTTAATGCGCCAATGCGTCACTCATTGGTCCAAATTTCCATGGAAGCAAGCGTTCCTGGTAGATATATCTAGGTAAACAAACCAACCTGCCCGACATTTTGCTAGTCTTTTCTGGTACCTTGCTAACAACACTGAAGACAATAGTACTTTTATAACTAATTTTAATTACACAAGAAAAAAAAACATAGCCTACGAGGACTGGTTATTGTTTGACTTATAAGTTCCCCTTTTTCAATTTTATTTCCCCACTACTAGTTCTGTCGTGGAGTATTTGTTAATTATTGCTGTGTGGGGATTTCCCATAGAATCAGATCGATATAATTTAACAAACACTGTGTTTTAAAAATAGAACACAAGTGGGAGGCGAGGGCGACGCCAGGAGATTTCACGACTTTCTATGCAGCTTTACCTTGAGGTTGAAGCCAAGTGCTCACATGATCGTCAATTTTAGGGCAGTTTATACCGCGATATCTTCATGGAGATTAATGGTTGGCTATAGGGTGTAGGCTAACACGTGTTACGAACAAGCCACAGGCTTGCTGTTTCGTTGCTTATAATGTCTGTGAGTAAGCAATACATGTTAAAGGGATAGATCACCCATTTGGAAAATTGTTATATTGTTTTACAAACCCCAATTCCAAAAACGTTGGGACAGTATGTAAAATGCAAATTTTAAAATTTGTAAATTCGCTTTTACATATATTTCATTGAAATGTGGAATGTTCAAAAAACACCTGTTTGGGACATTCCACAGGTAAACAGGTGAATAGGTAACAGTTGATGCTATTGTGACTGGGTATAAAAGGAGCATCCACAAAGGCTCGGCCGTTTAAGAGCAAGGATGGGTCGAGGTTCGCCACTTTGCGAAAAACTGAGCGTGAGCGAATAGTCCAACAGTTTAAGAACAACGATTGCAAGGAATTTAGGGATTTCACCATCTACAGTCTATAATATTATTAAAAGATTCAGACAATCTGGATGAATTTCCGTGTGTAAAGAGCAAGGCCAAAAACCAATATTGAATGCCTGTAACTTTCGAACCCTCAGACGTCACTGCATTAAAACCGACATGCTTCTGTCATGAATATAACCACATGGTGTCATGGTTTCTAGCAGCCTCTGCTGTTTCTGAATGTGGTTTTCCTTTTGGCTTTGTCAGGACGCTCTATCTGATTTTTTCCGCCTCTTTCTGGTATTCGTATCTTGCCCGACAATTATTCCCTACATCGGTTTTGCGTTTCCTGACGGCTATAAATACCTCAGGACTTCCACATTTCTGCACTTCGATATTGTCTTTGTTATGTTGACAAACAAAGTCGGTAAGATATAGGAATTTCGGTCGCTGCATTTCTGGTTTGTACGAATTGGAAACGCAGAAAGTCCGGTTATAAGATTTAGGATTAGATTGGTTTTCTCTTTCCTTTCCAATCTTTCTTTATCCTTTATTCTTTTCACCTGTTGCCAGTTGTGTTCAGCTCTTTTGCCACAAGAGCTTTGGCTAACAGGTCTTTTCTATTCTTTTCCTTCACTCGTTTTATCAAGTTTTGTTTTGCTTCACCACCTCTTGTTATGCCTAATTATTTAGTGCGTGAGGTTCTTTTGTTAGTTATTCTAACTGTTTATTGAGATCGCCTCAGTTTTTGGAGGTTGCTTTGTTTTGCCTTGTGCTAGGGACGTTTTGCTCCCGATCCTGTGTTATCTCAGTCCTGGTGCGGCTACTTCCGCGTTTTGTGGCGTATCTCTTTAGATACGCTTTTAGAAATCCTTATCGGTTGCGTATGGTTCTCCGAACCTAACACTCCCCCTTACACATGGGCTCAGGAATACTTTGGAAAACCGTTGTCAGTAAACACAGTCCACCGCAGCATCTACAAATGCAAGTTAAGACTCTATTACGCAAAGTGTAAGCCATATATCAACAACATCCAGAAACGTCGCCGACTTCTCTGGGCTCAAGCTCATCTGTGATGGACTGATGCAAAGTGGAAACATGTGCTGTGGTCTGACGAGTCCACCTTTCAAATTTTTTTGGAAAACAATGGATTTCATGTTCTCCGGGCCAAAGAGGAAAAGGACCATACCGACTGTTACCAACGCAAGATTCAAAAGCCAGAATCTGTCATCGTATGGGGTGTGTTAGTGCCCATGGCATGGGTAACTTGTACATCTGTGAAGGCACCATTAACGCTGAATGGTACATATGCATTTTGGAGAATCATATGCTGCCATCTAGATGACGTCTTTTTCAGGGACGTCCCTGCTTATTTCAGCAAGTCAATGCCAAGCCACATGCTGCACGTGTTACAACAGCGTGGCTTCATAGTCAGAGAGTGCGGTGCTAGACTGGCCTGTCTGCAGTCCAGACATTGTCTCCCATTGAAAATGTGTGGTGCATTATGAAGCGCAAAGTAGGACAATGGAGACCCCGGACTGTTGAGCAGCTGAAGTTTTATATCAAGGGAAAAAAATTCCGCCTTCAAAACTACAACAATTGGTGTCCTCAGTTGCCAAAAGATTACTGAGTGTTGTTAAAAGGAAAGGTGATGTAACACAGTGGTAAACATGCCCCTGTCCCAACTTGTTTGGGAGGTGTTGCAGGCATCAAATTTAGAATGAGCCTATATTTACAAAAAACAATAAAGTTGATTAGTTAAAACATTAAATTGTCATGGTTTTTACTGGTTTCTGCCCCTTCTTTGCTTAAAGTTCTCTCTCACTCTGAGATGGCGGCCGGTCCAGGTTTTCTCCGCTAATCAGCTTTCAATTGCCACACCTGTTCAGGTGATTTTGTCGGCTATATTAATGCTGTGCCTTCCTCTTCCGGTGCTTGGTTGTTTTCGCTCATTCTGACACTAAGCTGGTAAGGTATAGGTAGGCACTCTAAGGAGACCTCTTTCCTCCATCGCCTTGCTTTGGAGTTACGAGGGACTTGCCTTCTTGTGCTTTAGACACACTTAGGATTATCACTCTCTTTTGCATTTTCTGTCCCTCGCTCCAGTTTACCTTCCTAGTCTCTCTGAGACAGTTTTCTTTACAGTTTCTCCCTACTCTTTATTTCTTTGTGTTCTCTCTAATCGAGAATGAGAGGTATTTTCCTTTTATTTTTATTCTCGAGCCTTGTTCGCCCGATTATTTTCGGGTCGCTATTATTTCTCCCTTTTTTCAGTCTCCTCAGTATTGCTCTCCGGTTTTGAGAGTAGGACCTGTTTTTCATTCTCCTTATTCTTACCTATTCGCTGAGATCTTTCCGCTCTATTGGTGTTCACTGTTGGACACTTTAAGAATCCGTTTTGTCGCATCTGGTCCTCCGAACCATTCGCCTCCCCCTCACAGAACAACCAAGTCATTATGGAGGTACCAGCGACACACGTAGCCGCTGACCAGACCGGGGCTACCCCGCAAACTGTACTGAGTGCTCATGAGGAGGGGCTCCGGGCCCTCCAGACTCAGCAGCAGAACCTGTCAGTTCAGCAGGGCTAATTAATGACCCAGCTTCGGGTAGAGGAGGGCTGGTTCCGCGAGTTAGCGGAGAGTGTTCGCCAACTTACCCTTGCTACCACAACACCCAGTGCACAAGCATCCGCTCCTGAGGGTACCCCTCCCTTTCCGCCCATCCAATCCACACCGAAAGAGCCCAAACTCCAAATGCCCCTCGAGTACGACGAGCAGTCAGGGAAGTGCCGGGCCTTTTTAACACAATGCCTTATCTTTTTTAAGGTTCAGCCCTTGCGCTTTGGTTCTCAAAATTCCCAGGTAGCCCTTATTCTCTCACTGCTTAGCGGTACCGCTCTCGACTGGGATAGTCCCCTGATTCGGGCCAATAGCCCTATTATGAACGATGCGGAGAGACTGATGGACGAGATGGAGTTAGTCTTTGATCATGATGTCTCTGGGCAAGAGGCCGCCATGCGACTAACCCATCTCCGCCGGGGTCCTTCGCGAGACATAATGATCCTGTGCCTCGGACGCTACTGCATGTTCAACTGCTCTGGAATCAGCGCTCGACTAATGTCGACGCTTTTATCGATTCCGGAGCAGTTGAGTGCTTTATGGATACCAAGTGGGCGAAGGAACATAGGGTTCCTATCCACCGCCTCATTCGGCTCCGCCTAGTCACGTCTCTCGACGGCCGCCCATTAGGTACTGGTACAATAAAAGAGATCTCTGGCTCTTTAACTATGCGCGTCTCACAGGACGGTCATTCGGAGCTGATTCAGTTCCTTTTAGTCGATTCTCCAGCCTACCCCCTAGTTTTAGGACATTCCTGGCTGGTTCGACACAGTTTATTGATTGGGGCAATAACGAGGCTGTTATTCTTCAATGGGGGTCTCAGTGTGGTTCACACTGTCAGTTAACTGCACCTCTTGTGTCAAGGGGGTGTGGTTACGGTTAATGAGTCCAATTCTCTCAGTGATCTGGAGGAGCTTAGTTCCTTATCTGATCAGGAGGATTCTACACCCCTCTCTGAGGCAGGTGAGGAGAGTTTGGCTGGGGAATCCCCGGCCGACGGGATTCCTCAATTGGGAGGAGGCATCTCTTGAGGAGCTCTCTGACTCAGAGATTACGTGGCCTCCCGTTCCTGATTCACCTGCTGAGGTAGAGAGTATTGAAGTGGCAGGGGTGCTTGATTTTCCATTGCCAGCCAATGTACCTGTGGAGTACACCACCCTGGTTGAAGTATTCAGCAAGCAACGAGCCACTACCTTACCTCTGCACCGATCTTATGATTGTGCGATAGATTTTTACCTGGATACTGTTCCTCCTAGAGGGCACCTATACTCCTTATCTGCTCCTGAGAGCTCTGCGATGAAGGAGTATATTGAGGAAGCCTTAGCTAATGATTTTATCAGACCCTCCACTTCACCGGCTGGCGCTGTTTTGTTTTTTTTTGTTAAAAAAAATATGGAGGGTTGGCCTTAATGAAATCACTATTAAGAACCGGTACCCACTGCCCCTTATGAATTCCGCATTTCAGTGCCTTCAAGGGGCAGCTATTTTCACCAAACCCGACCTCCACAATGCTTATAACTTGGTGCGTGAGGGCGACGAATGGAAGACCGCTTTTAATACAGCGGCCACTACGAGTACCAGGTTATGCCGTTCAGGCTCACTAGCACCCAACTACCGGCTGGAAAATCGACTAAAAGGAACTGAATCAGCAATGAGTGCAATCAGACCAGCGTTGTCAATAATCTACCATCGGATAGGCTAAGTGTCGTCTTTTCATTCGGTTTCAGCTGTGCGTTAGTTAATTGAACTGTTTGTAGTGTAGTCACTGTGTAGTTGAAGTAAATTGCAGCATTAGCGGTCAGTTGTTAACCTCTTGCTGCCAAACGCCCCCTAGCGGTAACACGGGCGTTACGGAAATTATTAAATTATACATTTCATTAATTTAATAATATAAATAAACTGCTCACCTCAATATTTTGATTAAATATCCTTAAGATATACCATTCCTTCTGGGAAAGTGGTTTTAAAGCCCAAAACGTCGAGTTAAAACTTCGTAAATTACATTGGAAACAACGACCTAATTCCCAAACATTGCAGCTTGATGTCACACAATAAACAATGTGCTGGTAAACTGTTCTGCTTAATTGTATTTCACAAAACTTTGGTTTGAAAAATCGTTATACCTTTAGACTTCAAGAAAAAATACTTTAAAACTTTCATACGGCTCTACATGATTTTTTTCACATTTTAAACCGACTTGTGCTTTTCAGCACTTCATTATGAGTCGTTTGGCTGTGTTCGGTTTGCTGTTGTGAAACTCAGCCAGTTTCTGAAGTACCAATCCCGTGGCTTAGTATATTTTAGCCAAGGGGGTATTGTACTATTTTACACAGTTATATGCAAAACCGTCGTCAATTGGGTGTATTTCTTTGACTGATAGCACCATAGGCCTATCTGAAGTGGGAAAAACGCACACTGTGAGTGTGATTTGCTTTCCATTGGGTTTTTAAACTGTCTGTCAAATATTCCAGCCAATAGCGAAGACTCTTATCTTTCAGACAAGCCCTCATTCAACACAATGGGTTAGGTTGTCACAGAAATCCAGCTGCGCGTAAGAGGAGGAGGCGTACAAGCGTAATGTGCCTACCAAGATGGCGCAGAGTGTGTTTAGCTTGTAGCAGCTAGCTACATCCCGTTTAGCAAAGTATGATTCATTAGGTAACGGCGGCTGTTCACCTTTTTACTTTACAGTCTCTTTCATACAGTTTTTGGTTAGTTATGTCTAGGTTATTCAGGCATTTCTCTGTGCAGCAGGTCCTAGCCCGAAGATGTTTTTGCGATGTTGTCTCAGTGACGCTGAGTGGTAAGCAAACATATTTCTTTGCCGGTATACCAGTTCGAATTCACTGTTATGTATAAAATGAATCCCTCTGAATTAAATGAATATAGCTAACATTACTATATTGTAACAATGGCAAGCTAGCCAGCAAAATTACACATAGCAGCTGGCTATCTATTTGTGTCTGAGACGAGCTGTTCCGAGTTTCTTTTGAATGAAATGGCGTCTGACGTGTTTGTTTAGAAGTTATTATTCCACATTAGTAAATTGTTCTGTATGCAGTACAGCAGGCTGTGCAGGTAAACGAATAAGCAAATTATGCATGACGTAACATGAGGGAGAGATAACATGAGGATGGGTTTGTTGTTGATTATTATGCAGGGTTTTATTTTATCTAGGAAACTGGTGGACATTTGAAATCGTTTGCATAAGGTCCGTTTACCTGGACTCATTTCTGGCTAATGAGGCTCTGGTGGAATACAAGATTCACTGTGCTGCTACATGGGTTTGGTGACTTTTTGGGGACCACGGGTAGGCTAGTTAGTTGTGTAATATGAAACACACCAAAGACACTAAAAATGAACTTTTATTGGCAGTTATCAAATTTTATTGAAAAACTTAAAAAAAGGAATCATATTGAGACTTTTCTGGAACCTTGCCATTTTGCACAATTTGGCACAATTTGTGCCAACTTTGGAAACCGAAATGGTTCACCTGAAAAACAGCTCTGTAGAATTTCAATGGTTTGATATATTGACACCATATTTTTAGCAGAGATAGGCAGCATATGGAGGAATCACAAAGAGGAGTTATTTCCTCCATAGCACTTGTAGCTCATCAGGTAAAAAATCAGAAATTTGAATGTAGGTACCCGTTTTTTTTTTTTTTTTTTCACAATTTCTGTACATAAATTGTTGTAATTAAGTAGCAAAACATGTCTGTATATGAATTATGACTGCTTAGTCATAATTGTGCAGTTCTCTGTTTTAATAAAAACTATGAACCATATTTGTAGTCTTTACAGTTTTTGAGATAAACAGCTTTGTTGGTCACTAGTAAAAACAGGCGAGAATTGGTATATTTTGCCCTTGGTATTAAGAGGTTAACTTGCTTTGTGTTTTTAGGCCAGCTGCTAGTCTTTTGTGTTGCTAATTGAAAATAGATTCACCTGAGTGAATATATAGCATGTTTTGCATTCCTACTTCAGAGTGCAATCAGACCAGCGTTGTCAATAATCTACTGTCGGATAGGCTAAGTGTCGTCTTTTCATTCGGTTTCAGCTGTGCATTAGTTAATTGAACTGTTTGTAGCATAGTCACTGTGTAGTTGAAGTAAATTGCAGCATTAGCGATCAGTTGTTAACTTGCTTTGTGTTTTTAGGCCAGCTGCTAGTCTTTTGTGTTGCTAATTGAAAATAGATTCACCTGAGTGAACTAGCCCTGCAAGCAGCTGAGTGCAATCAGGAAATTAGCAAATAGTCTATAAATTAAAGCAGAGGCTGCCGTAAATACTGTAAATACGGCAGCCTCATCGTCAATTTGTCTGAACTATCTGTTTGTAATGATCTTTCCCCACCTAACCTGTCTTATCACCCACTACAATGTGTCTAACCCCCATTCCTCTGTGCTCCATGCCTCGCTCCAGGAGGCCCAACCGTAGCAGACGCTGTCCGGCTAACCTGGTCTGCCCACCACTGTCCTCTCATAAGGAACTCTCAGTGGTGGGTGGACTATGGAACTGCCAGTCAGCCGTCCAGAAAGCTGACTTCATCACTGCCTAGGCCAAGGTGAAGTCCCTCCACTTCCTGGCTCTCACTGAGACCTGGATCACTCCTGATAACACAGCCATTCCAGCTGCTCTGTCTGCTGGCTACTCCTTCTCCCACACCCCCAGGGCCTCTGGCAGGGGCGGGGTTACTGATTTGCTCATTTCCACGTCCTGGAAATTCTCCATTCCCACTGTACACTGCCTGAATATCTCCTCCTTTGAGTTTCATGCAGTCACTGTAACTCACCCATCTGCACTAAACATTGTTGTTCTCTATCGCCCTCCAGGTCCGCTCGGCGCTTTCCTGGATGAACTGGACACTCTCCTGAGCTCCTTCCCTGAGGATGGTACCCCTGTAATTCTACTGGGAGACTTCAACCTCCAACCAGACCAGTTCCCAGCTATCCAGTGTCGCCTCACTCCTCCAATCCTTCGCCCTCACTCAGTCCCCATCGCCTGCCACCCACAAGGGTGGTAACTAACTGGACCTTGTAGTTGCGCCACATCTGAACTCACGGTGACCCCCCTCCACGTATCGGACCATTTCTTTATCTCATTTTCTCTCTCCTGCCCACTCTCCCTCAACTCCACTAACAACCCACCCACTGTTATGTTCAGGAGAAATCTCCGCACCCTCTTGCACTCCTCTCTCACTACTTCTGCTCTCTCTGTACTTCCTCCTCCTGCTACCTTTGCTAAAATGCCTATTGATGTTGCCACCTCTGTGTTTAACTCATGCCTCTCTCAGTCTCTCAACTCACTGTCCTCTTGTCTCCAAACCAGCTCGACCATCACCCCCCTCCCCGTGGCTGACGGATTCTCTCAGATCCAGCAGAACCATGGTTCCAGCAGAACCATGCCGTGATGGAGGCACTCGCCACTGCTAGAGCCTCCTCCCTCTCCTCTGTCCTGATTCTCCTTGACCTGTCTGCAGAATTTGACACGGTCAACCACAAACTCCTGATCTCCACACTCGCTGAGATGGGCATTTCTGGGACTGCCCTCTCTTGGTTTGTATCGTATCTCACTGATAGATCCTACCAAGTCTCCTGGAAGGGTTCCGTCTCTGCTCCCTGTCCCCTGTCTACAGGAGTCCCGCAGGGATCTGTACTGGGTCCTCTGATGTTCTCTATGTATACCAAGTCTCTTGGTTCAGTAATTAATTCACATGGCTTCTCATACCATAGCTATGCTGATGATACTCAACTCTTCCTCTCTTTCCCTCCCTCTACCCCACAGGTTAAGGAGAGGATATCTGCTTGTCTGACTGACATCTCTGAGTGGATGGCTACCCATCACCTGAAGCTCAACCTTGACAAGACAGAGCTCCTCTTCATGCCGTACAAGACCTCCCCACTACATGACCTCTCCATCACCGTTGACGGGACCGTGGTGGCTGCCTCCCGCTCTGCAAGGAACCTGGGGGTGGTCCTGGACGACCGGCTGGACTTCAAAGAGCACATCAGGGCGACGGCGCGGTCCTGCAGGTTCCTCCTGTACAACATCAGGAGGATTCGATCGTACCTGACCACCTACTCCACCCAGCTTCTTGTCCAGACCATGGTCACCTCACGCCTGGACTACTGCAACTCCCTGCTTGCAAGCCTACCGGCCTGCGCCATTCTGCCTCTTCAACTGATCCAGAATGCAACTGCCCGGCTTGTGTTCAACCTCCCGAAATTTTCCTATGTAACCCCCCTGCTGAGGTCACTCCACTGGCTGCCAGTTGCAGTCAGGATCAGGTTCAAAGTTCTGACCCTGGCCTACACTGCAGCCAATAGGACTTAATCCAGAACTATGTTCCTGCTCGACCACTTCGCTCTTCTACAGCAGGGCGACTCGCAATTCCCCCCCTCCGTGTCAACGGCTCTCGCTCGTCCCGACAGTTTTTCCACCTTAGCTCCTCAGTGGTGGAATGAACTTTCCATTCCCCTACGTTCTACTCGAACCCTGCCTGCATTCCGTCGAGGCCTGAAGACACACCTCTTCAGACTCCACCTTGACTGATATTCTAACCTAGGAATATCAGTTCCCTGTGTTTACTAGTTCCCTGTGTTTTCCTGTCTGTTTGTTATAGTTTATAATAGTATTTATAATAAAAGTGTAGTATAGCTGATTTACCCACAGCTTACTGTGAACTACAGTCATCGTTCATTACTAGGTAGTGTTGTAGTACTCGAGACCGGTCTTGGTCTCGAGACCATATTTTGAAGGTCTTGGTCTTGTCTCAGAATCGACTGCATTTGGTCTCGGTCTTGTCACGGTCTCGGATGAAGAGGACTCTGATTTTTTTTCAAGACCGGTCGAGACCAGGGGCGTGTCCAGGGGGGGGGGGGGGGGCATGTGGTGGCACCCGCCCCCACAGAAATTTGATTGGCCACCACGGAAAACTAGTTACAGATGACAAAATATGCTACTATTTAATATCATTGATTTATAGGTTTAGTGGACGGAAACAGGGCTGGACTGGTAATCTGGCATACCGGGCATTTTCCCGGTGGGCCGACGCACCTTGGGGCCGATATAATTAAATGTAAATAAAATTTAAAAAAAGCAGGGACAGCGGCCCATTGGTTCTCGGTCTTGGTCTTGGTCTCGCCCCCCCTCAGTCTTGGTCTTGACTCGGTCTCGTCACCTCAAAGTCTTGGTCTTGACTCGGTCTCGCCACCTCAAAGTCTTGGTCTTGACTCGGTCTCGGTTTGGGTGGTCTCGACTACAACACTATTACTAGGGATAGCTGCTACATTATGGGAAGGATGTGCTTTGTCTTGTCTGTTCTGTAGTGATCTTGATGATGTCTCTGTATGCACTTACTGTACGTCGCTTGGATAAAAGCGTTTGCTAAATTAATGTAATGTAGCACCCCCTCTGTCTTCCAGGCTTTAGTGAATGATGTACTTCGGGAGATGCTGGATAAATTTGTGTTTGTTTACCTGGACGACATTTTTATTTTTTCTTCTAACCCGTCGACTCACATTTGCCATGTCAGGTAGGTTTTGACAGCTCTCTTAAAGGCACGGAGAAGTGTTCATTTCATTCTAACACTGTTTCCTTTCTTGGGTTCATTATATCGGAAGGAAAGGTCCATATGGACCCTGAAAAGGTTTCGGCAGTATTAAACCGGCCCACTTCATCGTCGGTAAAACAGGTGCAACGTTTTCTGGGCTTTGTGAATTTTTATCGTCGGTTTATCTGCAATTTTAGTGCAGTAGCCGCACCTATCACCGCCCTAACCAAGAAAATGCCAATTTCACATTTTCAATGGAACCCTAAAGCCGAAGCCTCCTTTAATGAACTTAAGAGAAGGTTCAGCTCTGAACCCATTTTAATTACTCCCAATCCCTCCTTCCTGTTTGTGGTAGAAGTGGATGCCTCTGAGTTAGGGGTAGGTGCCATCTTATCCCAACACTCACCTCTAGACTGGAAAATGCATCCGTGCACATATTTCTCTCGTGCTTTGACACCGGCCGAGAGAAATTATGACGTAGAGGATCGGGAGCTGTTGGCTGTTAAGCTGGCTCTTGAAGAGTGGCATCATTGGTTAGAGGGGGCCGAGCATCCCTTTACGGTATGGACCGAGCAGAAAAATTTAGAGTACGTCCAACAAGCTAAGAGACGTAATTCGCGGCAGGCCCATTGGGTGCTGTTTTTCACGCATTTTAATTTCCTCCTTACTTATCGCCCCGGTTCTAGGAATGTGAAACTGGACGCCCTCTCGCGCATTCACGACCGGTCTGATAGGGATCCTACTCCGGAGCCCATTGTTCCCACTACTCAGATCTTGGCCCCAGTTATGTTGAGGTGGCGGTTCAGAAAGCACTGCGTCGTGATCCGGGCCCAGGTGGGGGCCCGCCACACTGTCTTTTTGTGCCATGTAATCTAAAGTCTCAGGTGCTGCAATGGGGTCATTCTTTCCAGCTGGTGGCTCATCCAGGCACTCATAGGACCAGGGATTTCCTGTCCAGACGTTTTTGGTGGCCTAATATGGAGAAGGATGTGCGGGAATTTGTTGCCGCCTGTGCGGTCTGCGCCCGCAACAAGGGTTCCCAACGCCACCCTCGGGTCTGTTACGCCCCCTACCCATCCCTAGCCATCCTTGGAGCCATATCGCACTGGATTTTATCACCAGGTTGCCTGCTTCCCAAGGCAACACGGTGATCCTAGCAGTTGTGGACAAGAATCCCTTTTGTCGCATCTGGTCCTCCGAACCATTCGCCTCCCCCTTACATAAATATCTTGTCTTTGTACTATTTTCAATTGAATACAGGTCAAAAAGGATTTGAAAATCATTGCTGTCTGTCTTTATACACTGTCCCAACGTTTTTTGGAATTGGGGTTTGTACGTACCCCCAAAATAGTATGTTAAGCTGTAGTTATGCTGTCCTGGTCTACCGTTGTAGCTAAATTATAGTAAATCCTGAATTGGAGCAATGCTAACAATTTGCATCTTGCCATTGGATATAATTCCCCCTAGGCTAACTTGCTTTAAATAACCACTGAAATCCACTCAAATAAGGTTTAACAGCTTTACAAGTGTCGTTGTTGGAAACGGAAATGCACATATGATTACTGAGGACGATATTTTCCTACTTTTTTCTCAGTTAGTAGGCCTAGCCTAGCTAGATGATACATGAATGCATTTACATATCCGTGCTTGCTTATGTTGTGTGAGAAAATGTGTTGTGTTCTGGTTCTCGCTATAGATGACCACTACGGATTTAGTAGTTTCCATCTTTCCCTATCCCTCTCTCCCTTTCCTTCTCTCCCTCCCTTTGTCTCTCACTCCCTCCTTTCCTCCCTCACTCTCCCTCTCTCCTGCTCTCCCTGTCTTTCTCCATCTCTTCCCTCTCCCTCTCTTCCTCCATCTGCCTTTTTTTCCCTCTCTGCCTCCCTCTCTCCATCCTTCTCTCCCTCTGTGTGGATTCGAATCGCTTATTTTCACTACTTGTATCCTTTCCTCGCTCCTTAGCTCCGCCCAATGGAGAATGCGAGGAAAGGATGCAAGGATCAGATACGAGGATGGAGGAATTGAGGCAACATGCATTAGGCAAATTAAACATCCTTGCTGAATCCAGCGTCAGCATCATATTATGCTTATGTGCTTAATATTAATCCTTTTTAGCCTATTTTTTCATTAATAAATGTGGGTTTTGTTAGTTATAGAGAATTAGTTGTCACGAACCAAACACGGGCTGAACCCAAATGCAACGACCAAGAGACAGGTGAACAGAGAAGGGTAATTTATTAAGGAGCTTTGGGGTAGTCCCAAGCTGTACACAAGTTAACACAATGGTAAAGAGAGGTGAGGAAGTCCTCCGGCACAGCGAACTGCTCCAAGCCGGCGCTGGATTTAGATCACCCCAAGAAGTTCCAAGCCGGAACTTGGGCTGGTACTGGACCGGGCGGTCCAACAGGAACTGGATCACGGGAACGAGGAGTTGTTCCAAACCGGAACTGGACTTGATTCAGGAGACGAGTTCCAAACCGGAACTGGACTGGTTCTGGACCGGGAGGTCCAACAGGAGCTGGATCACGGGAACGAAGAGTTGTTCCAAACCGGAACTGGACTTGATACGGGAGACTGGAGCGGTTCGAACTGGAACTGGAACTCAGGAATACGGTAATGTCCCAGACCGGAGCTGGACTGGAACTGGACTGGAACTGGACTGAAGGCAGAGGTAGGGATATGGCAGGACACGACAGGGCAGAGCAGTGTAGCGGAGCTCAGGTTGGCCCGGTTGGGGCAGCTGGGCCACAGTGGAGGCTGGAACCGTAACCGCAGCAATGGAGGTAGCCACGGCCGGACAGGAACCACTGTAGGGTGGAGAGGCAGAACACCCAACTGCGGGCGCAACGTTAGCTGGAAGCAGAGGTACCGCAACACACAAAGGGAGTCGTTACAGCTACAGACTGGTAGGTACAGGAGAAGCTGGTAATTAAAGCAGACAGGATTCAGGCAGAGAAAACCGCAAACAGACAGGGCTGGATAAATACCAAACAGTAGGTTCTGGAGCAGAGGTGCACACAGGTAAAACCCACTGCAGTCTTTAGCGCACAGGACAGGGAAACAAAGGACCAGGATACAAACGGAGAAAGTTAACGAACTGGCGCCGAATAGCAGCCAGCCGGAGGTTTAAGTAGGGGAGTGAAATTGAAAACAATAAAGAAAGCGTGAGGAATGTAACCGAGGGTGATTGACTAATTGACAGGTGGGGAATGCATGCAACAAGGGGGAAAGGAGATAGGTTGAAACCGAAGTGGGGGAACAGAGTGAAACAAACAGAAGGGGCACGCCCAGCCTGTAGCAACGGGGAAAACACGGACGAAGGGAATCCAACATGACACGGGGGGAAAGGGTAAAACATGGAAAACGGACAGGAAGGGAACGGAACGTTACATTAGTGTCATTATGGATTAGTGCTTTATAATAAATGGAAAGGAATGGTAAAATTGCATTTGTGCCTGATGGGTGTAGCCATGACGTGGCTAATTTATACACGAGAAAAAGGCTTCCGCAAAGGCTACACTTGTGTTTCCTCAATGAAGCATCCTCCGGGAGCTTCCTCATTCCCCACTCCTCGGAGCATTTAGCGGTTTGAAATGTCCTTAAAAATGGCGAACCTTGATCGATTTCCGGGTCAGGTGAGGACCGAGGAGAAGAGGACGGACAAAATAAGCGATTGGAATCCACCCTCTGTGCCCCCCCCCCCCCTTACTCCTGCTCTCTGCCTCTCTCTTCTGACCTCTTTCTCTCTTTATCTCTCCCTCTCTCACAATTCTAATGTTTTTACAGGATGTGACCTTTATCATTGTTTTTACTGTATTTCTGCTTTTTTCAATATACAGTATGTTTGTGTTGCTTACTTTAACTTTCAATCACAAAAAAATAATGTTTGTGGTAAGTTTGCAAAAAACACATTTTTATTGTATTCCATTACAACTTCACAATCATTTTTATGCCTTTAATGCATGATGTCCACTGTTGTAGACACTTCTTTAAAACCTCCTCAAAATTAGGAAAATTGAAAAAACGAATTTTCAACGTACCTTCACATGTGCTTACAAGTAATAAAAGACATGTCCTCTGTTTTGTAATAATTCATGCATGAAAGACTGTCATCAGGACAGGACTGATTGTCCCATCCCTGGCAGATGCATGAACTGTATGTTGTCCTGTAGGGCTAGCTAACCACAGTCAACACTGACGGTCAGACTGTGGGGCCTAGTTCAGATATGCCCGTTTTTTAAGTTTGGTTATATGCCTGTGAAAAATAAGATTTTTATGATTGTTTGTGAATGTATGCTTCCAGGTAGATTTTGAAGCAATAATCAACTGCATTTTAATGCCTCTTTGTATCCTATATGTGGTCATAGATGTCTGCAGGATAAAGCCTTGTATGATCTTCAAGTTGATACGGAATTCATGTTCCTCTTACATTGCCCGTCAGTAGTTGGAGCTTTATGGTGTATTTAAATATGTTATATGGAAGTACCTTGGTTACTGGAAAAAACCAAAACGCATCTGAAAATCCAGTCTTAATATATCAAATATTGTTTTGGCCCATAAGCCAGCTCAGGAATTAGTTCACAATGCATGAACTAAAAACAAATTTTAAAACATTTTATGGATGTGGTCAAATTCTAAAATGTAGATGCTCAGGAGATGTTAAGCAGAGCTGTTGGTTTTTCCACTACTGCATGTAAATAGAAATGTATTCTATAAAATATGATTTTGTTAATATAATTGTTAATTTAAAAATCAATTCTAAGAAATATACAGGCTCAGAAAGTTTACCTTTCAATTACAATGATGTACTTTTATTAGACTAATGATAACAATGGTCATAATACATTGTGATTGATAATAATTACATTTCATATATAATATAATATTATAATATAATATTTTTCATATATAAAAAATTTCGAAAGTTTTTGTACAATTAGTACCACATTCGACATCCCAGCATATGTCTGAGCAAAGTTTCCTCAATTAGCGAATATGGGACTGTATAGGATCAATAGCTACATTAGCATCGTGCGTTATTTTCCCCCGTTCACCGTTAGCTTGTAACCCCCTCCCTTTCTCAAATCCGCTTCGTTGTTGCTTCCGCTTTGGAAATCTGAGTGGTTGTAACAGGGTAGCTCCTGGATAGACTTTGCCGTTCGCTTTAGCAAAAGTTAGGAGCAACAAAGGCAGAGCTGTAAACTATAAGTCAAGATATTCAATAAGTACATTTTCCGTTATAAGGAAATAAAAACCCAGTTAAAATATGTCGTCTAATTCTAATATCACCAACATGCGTCGTCTTGTGGAACAACTGAAATTGGAGGCCAGTGTTGAGCGGATTAAGGTAAGAACCTGCCAGTGTAGCTGAAAAAAAAATGTTTTTAAAAGTTTGCTCAGGGAAATTAATAGCCAATAGGCTATTTCAATCAACGTGAAAGTAAGCAGAAAACATAATAATATTACCAGATTTTAGATCTTGTTTTTTCGAGTTGTCTGCGCAATTTCACATTGCTGTAAATTACCGGTTGGATTGTCCGTAGTCATCGCTGTTATCAGAGTTCTGAAATAGTTTTACGACACAACAAGCAAAATGAGCATTGGGGAAAAATACGCATATACAGCTTTAAAAAGGTAGCCTAGTAGCCAAGGCTAACTAATGTTATTCTTCTAAATAATAATTTAGCTTGGTAGCGAGTGTAGCCTAGCTACGTGGCATCGCACAATATTGTGAAGGTAGTTGTGCTCCATAACTATAAAGTATAAAATTACAACGTCTAATGGACCCATTTTTTATGTTTTATGAAATTTATATCAGGGGTGCTTATATTCGTATATTCCCAATACGAGACAATTGTGTGTGTTGCCACAGCAGTTCGCCCTTAATGACCAGTTAGAATATAGGCTATGTTTCGGATTTTGGGCGTCCCACGAAAGTTACGCTAACAGTTCCGCTGTAGCCTATAACAGTTCGGCTGTAGCCTACATATATTTAGTTTATCTGTGAATCTTTGACCCTATTAAAGCAAAGGTGGTTCAGTCACCACAAAATCCTGAAGCACTGCTCTGATAAAATACACAATTTCTGGGCTATGTAATAGACCAGCGCTGACCACAGCCACAGAAATATTGGGTGGGGATGTGAGAGAAGGACACTTGTTTACAGATGACTGAGAATAATGAAACACTGCAGTCATAAAACTGCATCCTTTATATAAAAAAAGGTTCCACGTGGGCAGTGTATAAAATAGGTTAAAGCCAAAAGTCAAATTTTACGCTAAATGTAAAGGCTGCTTTAATTTATTGTCCCACAGTGGGAAATCAGATGTGTTTTGGTGTGACAAACTCAGGTTTTTTTGAATGCTTGTACTCTTACAAGCGATATAATGTCTCTGCATTTGATTGGATCTCTATGGGAATTGGGGGTTGGGACTAGATTTAGCTGTAAATTATGCTGGAACAGTATGGAATACATGGTTGGTAAAATGGCTGTAGGTCATCAAGGGTCTGAGGTATCAAACAAGCCTCAAACCATCACTCTGCTGCCAGATATGCAGTAGATATGGATGGATCACTTTAAGGGTGGTTTATCCTGACAAATTTTCCTATTGAACTCTATGTAAAAATAAGTCAGGAGAAGAAACCCTTCAAGTTATCCATCCATATCTACTGTATTTCTGGCAGCAGAGTGAGGGTTTAAGGCTTCTTTGATACGTCAGACCCTTGATGACTTAGAGCCATTTAGCCAACCATGTGTTCCATACTGTTCCAGTGTAATTTACAGCTAAATCTTGTCCCACCCCCCAATTCCCATAGAGATCCATTCAAATTCAGAGACGTTATAGTATCGCTTGTAAGAGTACCAGAAAATAAGATATCAAGAGTCTTCATGTTGTTGATTTTTTTTTCTCATAATAAATGTACTTCAATTAAAGGTTGGATTCTTCTCATTTTTTCAGTGTGAGATTAAGCTAAAATGGCAAATTTTTTATAAACCTTTTTACTTATCTTTACCAGGGGTGCCAATAATAGTGGAGGGCACTGTATTTCTTCTGGACTGCAGTTTTTACATCTTATGTTTTAATACCTTTTCAGATATTACCAGCAATTGTATGATTATACTGTTTTTATTCCAGTTGCTTTCCTTGTCAAGCTTCCTGTAATATGATAACATCCACAAATCTTGCATCATGCATGCACATTATAGTGTCAAACTGAAGCTCTTTGGTGCCACTCAATTTACAACCTTTAATATAGAATTTGTACTAAGAATAATATTTTCAGTTTCCAGAACTAGTGATATTAAAACGAATCCATAGCCTATTAAAATAAGTGAATTTGCTAAGATTGTGCCAAACTTCATACATAACCACCAGTTGCATCCCATATTTGATGTCTGATATGGATTGTAATTACATATGTGGGATTCATTTAGTATTCTCTGACTTAAATAATGACAATTCTGTTCACTGCAGTGCATAATGATATCTTGGTGGAAAACCTGATGGCCATCATTAATCTGGGTAGCTAATGCTGGCTTTTATCTTTGTTATCGCTGAACCTACGAATGGTGCTAATGTAATGAGGATACCATTAATGGAAATCTCTGTTGGCATGATGTACTGTAACAATTAGGGACGTGCTGTATTTTTTGTTGAGTTGGGAGGAACTGGCATAATATCACTATCTGAGATTTTGTGGTTATTTTAGAGGCCACATTAAAGGGAAATGGAAATGGAAACCGTGATGCAGTTTGGTTGCTTAGACCCATTTCCGCAGTTTATTCTGGCTGGAATCAATCTTACTAAGAAGCGGTGCACTGGCAAGTATGTAAATGCTGTACTGTGGAGCGTATAAAAGCGAAGTGGCCCATGGCCGCGTGTCCGTAACCGTTTGTCCTGATGAGCTTTCTCACTGTTGCTTTTATCTGCAGGTGTCTCAGGCGGCTGCAGAGCTCCAACAGTACTGCCTCCAGAATGCCTGCAAGGACGCCCTGCTGGTGGGGGTCCCCACGGGGAGCAACCCCTTTAGGGAGCCTCGCTCCTGCTCCCTGCTCTAAAGCACAGGTAGCTCACCCCTTATCCCTGTACCTTTCCCATTCTTTTGACCTAATGTCAGATTTAACTTTGAAGAAACTGATGGGGGTGTCCCATTATATGCGTTTAGCTGGAAATTGGAAGAGAGCCTCAGGGACAGTGTTTGGTTTTCTGCCATGTCGGCTCAATTAAAAGGAATGCACTATAACATATTTGACAATAAAAAATATTAAAGAAGACAAAGTTTAAAGTCATAAAAATGACCCTTAGACTGTTAGTCTCATATATGAATGTTATCTTGAACTAAACAGTTTTTAAAATAGTTTTTATTTTCTCAGTGACATAGCATTGGTTATTGTTTCTTGTAGATGCATATTTTGTGCCGGTTGTGATTATTCAAGCTTCTAAGTACAAATATAAAAAACAAATGTGACTTCTACAATTAGGAATCTATTAGCTCCTTACAGTAACAGTGCAATCGTATAGAGCCGAGTGGTCATCATAACGCACTTACTGTTTAGTGCTAATGGTTTCAGCAGTTGCGGTATTTGTTATTATGATTCTGCCCCAGTGCTTGTATCCTTGGGAATCCTCCAGAGTAAGGGAATTTTTAAGAAGCAGCTGAGACTATTTTTATCCCAGAGTGCTGCCATGTCTGGTATTCATGTTGGAGAACATGACTTGACTGCTGTGAATCTCCCTGTGGTAGTGAGGGTTTCAGAATAAACAGGAAGTCAGTGAATAAGCGCTTCAGGAAAAGGAAAACAAGTAAAGCAGTAGCAGCTGGGAGCTATTGTTGAGACTCCAAAAATGTACAGGTTCAGGTTCCGTAAATCCCTATGGCAGCCTTTTTCTGTTCCCTCTAGTTTCTCTCACTTTATGATAGATATGATATTAGAATTTAGAAGTTATTTTTTCTTTTGTAAATTACTTTATAATAAATATGTAGATAAATAACGTAACTTAAAGGAGGCTCTGAAACTATTTTCACGTGAAATGCGTGACACAAATTGTAAAAGGTTACATGTGTGCTAAAGTATAATTTGTTCAAGTAATCGCTATTATAAATGTGAATTCCTTTCTGTAGTGTTGAGCAGCTGTTTATAAATGTGAATTTCTTTCTGTAATGCTGAGTAGCAGGTTATAAATGTGAATTCCTTTTTGTAGTGTTGAGTATCAGTTTACAAATGTGAATTCCTTTCTGTAGTGTTCAGTAGCAGTTTATACACGTGGATTCCTTTCTGTACTGTTGAGTAGCAGGTTATACATGTGGATTCCTTTCTGTAGTGTTGAGTAGCAGTTTATACATGTGGATTCCTTTCTGTAGTGTTGAGTAACAGTTTATACATGTGGATTCCTTTCTGTAGTGTTGAGTTGCAGTTTATACATGTGGATTTCTTTCTGTAGTGTTGAGTAGCAGTTTATAATGCGAATTCCTGCTGGTAATGTTAGAGATCTATGAAAATGAGGGTATGGGTTTGCATTCCACATGGGACATTACTATCATACCATTGTATATGTAGCTTAGAAACTCTTGCAAAAGTTCAGCATAAAATGAAAGATATAAGAATTGTAAGCATTATAAATCCACCTGGAGCCGCCGGGGTGGTGCAGCGGTAAAAGCGCAGACTCGGTGAGAATCGACTTGGCGTCCTCCTTCCTATTACCGGCTGACATTGTTGTCTAGCGGTGAATTCTCAAGCAGTTGCAATGCAGGGGAATTGAATAACATAGGGTACAATTGGTAAAACATTTGTAAAACATTTCAGTACAGTCTGATTACAATTAAAATCCTCAAAGGAGCATGCCACCTACACTAAGTAATTTTGTTTTCTTTTTACATCTTAACTACAGTCAAGCAGGAAAGTCTGCACACCCCTTTCACCTTCTCCACGTTTTATTACGTTACAGACTTATACTACAATAGATTGAGTTCATTTTTTGCCTCAAACATCTACACACAATAGCCAATAATGACGAAGTGAAAACAGGTTTTTAGAAAATATGCAATTTTATTTTACTGACAAAAATAGGTTATTTAGGGGTTACATATCTGTACACACCCTTAGCCTAATACTTGGTTGCTGCACCTTTGGCAGCGATTACAGCTTCAAGGCGTCTTGGGAAAGAAGCTATGAGCTTGGCACACTTGTTTCTGGACATTTTTGCCCATTCCTCTTGGCATATCCTTGCAAGCTCCGTCAGGTTGGATGGGGAGCGTCGGTACACAGCCATTTTCAGCTCTTTCCACAGATGTTCAATTGGATTCAGGTCTGGGCTCTGGCTGGGCCACTCAAGGACATGCACAGACTTTCTCCGAAGCTACTCCTTTGTTCTCTTGGCTGTGTGCTTCAGGTCGTTGTCATGTTGGAAGGTAAACCTTCGCCCCAGTCTGAGGTCCAGAGCGCTCTGGAGCAGGTTTTCTTCAAGGATCTCGGTGTACTTAGCTGCATTCATCTTTCCCTCTATCAGGACTAGTCGCCCCGTTCCCGCTGCTGAAAAACATCCCCACATCATGATGCTGCCACCGCCATGCTTCACTGTAGGGATGGTATTAGCCAGGTGATGAGCGGTGTCTGGTTTCCTCCAGATGTGACGCTTGGTATTCAGGCCAAAAAGTTCAATTTTGGTTTCATCAGACCAGAGAATCTTGATTCTCATGGTTTGAGAGTCCTCTAGGTGCCTTTTGGCAAACTCCAAGCAGGCTGTGATGTGCCTTTTACTAAGGAGGGGCTTCCGTCTGGCCACTCTACCATAAAGGCCTGATTGGTGGAGTGCTGCCTGGATGGTTGATCTTCTGAAAGGTTCTCCCATCTCCACAAGGATACGCTGGAGCTCTGTCAGAGTGACCCTCGGGTTCCTGCTCATCTCCCTGGCCAAGGCCCGTCTTCCCCGATTGCTCAGTTTGGCCGGCCGGCCAGGTCTAGGAAGATTCTTGGTGGTTCCAAACTTCTTCCATTTACGAATGATGGTGGCCACTGTGCTCTTTGGGACCTGTAAAGCTGCAGAGATTTTTCAGTACCCTTCTCCAGATCTATGTCTTGACACAATCCTGTTTCTGAGGTCTGCAGATAATTCCTTTGACCCCATGGCTTGGTGTTTGCTCTGACATGCACTGTCAACTGTGGGACCTTATATAGGCAGGTGTTGGCAATCCCCAATCATGTCCAATCAATTGAATTTATGACAGGTGGACTGCAATTAAGTTGTAGAAACATCTCAAGCAGTATCAGTGGAAACAAAATGCACCTCAGCTCACTTTTGGGTGTCATATCAAAGGGTGTGTACATATGATATTTTACGTTTTGATTTTTAATAAATTAGCACAAATGTCTAAAAACCTGTTTTCACTTTGTCATTATGGGCTATTTTGTGTTGAATTTTGAGACAAAAAATTAACTCAATCTATTGTAGAATATGTCTGTAACGTAATAAAACGTGGAGAAGGTGAAAGGGGTGTGCAGACTTTCCGGCTTGACTGTATATCTGTTCAGTTTAAATGAACATGTTTCTGTAAAGAGACTGTGAACTGTGACTTTCTGTAAATATATTGGGATGGCAGGTATGCCATCCGCCAAGTTACGGTTTGGCGGGGCATGCCCACAGAGAGTTTGCCACTTTTCAGGGTTTCCTACAGAAATAACCAGAATGACCACAGACTCTCAGCCTTTAAAAACATTAACTGTACCTTCTGACCTCATCAAAATGCTCCTTGCCCTCAAATAATAATTCTCCCCATTGAAGAATAACATCTTATCTGCCAATAACAACGTACGTCTGATCAAAGTAGACAATCGTAGGATACACAGGGAAAATGCTTATGTAGCCATGAGTCGCCAAGAGGCGGCCTTAAGACCCCAATATACTTAAAATGAAATTGAATTTGGCGGATGCGCAAAAGGATGCGAACTGCTGTGGAATACAGCACTGGGAGCAAATGTCTGTATACTCACTGCGACTTGAGGTCTATTCATTTAATGATGCGCCACAGCAGATGGATTAGAAACGTGTTATAAATTTTGATATCACAGTCATTGTCTCAATGCACTAATGCCCCCATTATGCAAATGGAGTCAATGCCCTCCTGGTGAAGAGAGACAACGATTCACACACTTATCTAGAAACTAAAGAACCTAATCTAAGTGTAGGTTTATAATTAGAACATAGGCATTTGCAGTATTGCTATGTTGAAAAAGTAATGGCACTACGGGAACTTAGCATAAACCCTGATGAAATAATTACAAATTTAAAATCACAACACTGAAAGGGGGCTATTGGCGACTCTAGTGTTAAGTAAAAGGAATAAAACTGTGTGTGTAGTTCAGCCTGCACTCACTACAGCGATCAAAGCCAAATTCGATTTTAGACATACACCAGCCAAAAGCCTCTGCGAAACAAAAAAATGTGTTTTCAGTATACTGGGGCCTTTAGCCTTGTTAAATTTAGTTTAGCTAACTGAATATACTGTATCGCTAAAATAAGTCATACAGTAATAACTGTAAGTAAAAAGTTTGATGGATGACCGCAAGTCATAAATGTATGCATATTCATGAGGTTACGAAATTTTTCATAATCTTTTAATTAAATTATTATTTTTTTTAAATTAAATTATTTTAAAAAATTATTATTTGGGTTGGGGTGTGTTTTTGTTTCAAGGGGGGTGTATGGGCCTCGTAGATGATTCCTTATATTTTGAATGGGTTTTTTGTAAACATGCTTTTGGCAGACTTGATCAATGTGTTCGCAACCCCGTCAATTTTGAAATCTCACTGAGCAACCCCGTCAGAACATGTGCAATAGGTTTTAGCGGAAAGTTTGTATCACATGCAAACCTTTCGGTCATGAGGTGTAATTTGGCTGTTAAAAGGTTGCAGTACAGCATACAAAGGCAACTTAGACAGAGACATGAGGCGTGTAAAATATTTAGATTTATTTGGCCTACAACTTTCATTTAGAAAGCAGTAGGCTACCTTGGTCTTAATATAGGCATGAGTAATATAAAGCTCATGTTCTACACAGGTCTAGCATAGCATAAACAGACATTACTCTGTAGCCTAGCCTGTAGGCTAGTCTACATAGCCATCAAATTTGTTGTTCCTTGTAAACGGAGGCGTAAATGTAGCTGAATGTTTGTGTAACTTTCTTCAAATAGCCTAGCCTACTCAAAATTAATTTCACCATTCCAAAACTTATTTTATGTAACGTGACCAAAGAATATAGGTTAACTTCCAGGTTGTTTGTGTAAAATATTTAGATTTTTATATGGCCTACAACTTTCATTTAGAAAACAGTTTGCTACCTTTGGCATTAACTATAGCATACACTTCCACTCAGAAAGTTGTCTAATGCATAAAGTTATTTAGGCTATGTCTATAAACGTTTCCAGTCATCCAGGTGTCGGTATCACGAAGCAGGAGACTTTTGAAGTTAATACTATGACGTTAGTTTTGGATTGAATTAATAAAAACCTTGCATTTATATAGCACCTTTCTCACCGGTCGGCGACTAAAAACGCTTTACAATGATGAGGAGGAAGCTCGCCTCTACCATAATAATTCGCTCTAGCTGGTCAGGAGACACGTAGCCTATAGGTCTAGATGTGTTGTGTGAGATGTGTGCGTGGAACCGGAGAGAGAGCATGTAATAATGGTGTGTTAATTATTAAGGGAAATGCTAATTAATAGGATAGTGGAGGGCTGTAGAAGGGTCAGGGAGGCATAACCATATTTTTGTTGCGAAACCCCAATAAACACTTTCGAAGAAGAAGAAGAAGCTTTAGGACATAAATAAACGTAGGCTATAGGCCTATGCATAAAGCTGAAGTTTTGTGCAACTTTCTTCAAATAGCCTACTCAAATTAAATTTTTCCATTCTAAAATGTGTTTGTTGTTCTAATGTGACAGATTTCTTATTTCTACATTTTTATTAACGTAAATTAGACTCAACATTGTGTAGGCTATTAAAAACACAAGGATATAGTCTACTGGTTGCTCATGGAGAGGTTTGTGTAAAATATTTCGATTTTTATTTGGTGTAAAACTATCATTTGGAAAATCGTTTGCTACCTTGGTATTAGCCTACACTATCACTGAGAAAGTAGCCTATCGCATAAAGTTATGTAGAATAATTTATGGATATGAACGTTTACAATATTCCAGGTGCCTGTATAACGAAGCAGGCTAAATGGGTTAGTTGGATAATGCCAACAGTGTAGGTAAAATCAAATATTTTAGACGGCTTAACAAGAGAGAATCGTTCTGTCTCTCCGGTCATATACCATCATACAACGTAGCTTTAAAGTGACAACCAGAGAAGCGTGCGTAGATTAAGTTATCACGCATCAATGCAAAGAGTTCAAGAAACAACTTGCCGAAGGACAAAGGACCAGCCAATCTTCTTCAATAGTTTCCAGCAACACTCACCAAAGGACCAAGCAAGCTGCTTGGAAACGGAGAAAAAGGAAAATCCAATCCAGAGACGCTGCCAAAAGACAGAACTTTCTGGACACATCAAAGCCATGGAACCAGCCTGTGTAGCTATTCCAGTACAGTAAGACTGACACAAACATCCAGGCAATAGATTAGGAAAACTTTTGTTTAATGTTTATTGTCAATGTAATTACATGTTTGAATGTATTCACTGTGTGTATTGAGAGTAACGTTAATTTATAACTTAACACAGCAGGCTATCGACAGCCAATTAGCCTCGCAGAAGCTAAAGTTACAGAGCCTACTCTAACTGACTCTAACACTAATTTACAATTCGCCTCCCTTTTAAATCGAGATCTGTGCATGCAATCTCCCTTTGTACTAATACCTAACCCATTAGATATAGGGTCCCGTGCCTGTAAACAGATAGGGGCCTGGAATTTAGCTAGACGTAGCTAAAGTTCTTTAGCCTTAATACATGCCATGTTTCAGGCCACGTTAGCTTCATGCTAAAGCTAGATTTGTATTTCCCCCTCGAGATACGTCTTGTGATCTCTGAACACCACGTGTTCTGGCGCACATACAGAAATAGAACTGTGAATTCTATATGCCTCATTCTTTGTCTACACTTTGTTTTCCTTTCCATATCATTCGCTGCTTTTAGGATGTTAGTTTTAGACGTGTTTGTTATGTAATAAATTGTATTTTGTTAAACCTGGTCGTGAGTCTGATTGTTGTTTGGATAAACATTTGAGCCTATCCTCCAAAATAACTTACACCTTCAGATTAAGTTTTTGATTATTATTTTAATAGTTAACGTTGAAAATCATAATCATGATTTAATCATTAATTTTATCAGACTGATTAATTATGCTTTTGCACCAAGTGTGAAGCCAAATATAAATTTATATATTCTGCACATTCATTAGTGCCTCCATGTGATGACTGTAAAGACATTTTAACTATCTGTCTTCACTGCCAAATTCTTAATGTACCTAACGACACTACATGTATATTGTCCGTACAAGCAAACATTTTAGATATATGGCAAGATACTCAACTGGCGCTTTTCCGCATTGGATTTTTTGTCAGCACATGGGGGAAGTGATCAGGCATGCGCAGTAGTGTTTTCAGCTAGCTTAGCAACTAAAGTTACATAACGTAGCCTATGCTTAGAGTAGCGTGCATCTGACCGGCCCTAGCCGGATTTAAAGTTGGTTTTTGTTGGATAGTCTAGTCTATATCATAACGGGTTGTAAATAGTAGTACTGGGTCCTGACAACCTAGACATATATAATCTAAAAAGAAAAAGGGGGACTTTTGATTTTGTCTGTCTGATAATGACCCATTTAGCAAACCGTTTTGTAAAAACTCCATTGACCTCCAGTCATTCAACGAGTGCCAGTCTAATAAGTTCCAACTGCGGACGTTCCAGCCCCGAAGCTGGCCCTCTTGCTCCGCCTCCCCTGTTTGGTCCAAGCCAGGGGAAGTGATCAGGCATGTGCAGTCGTTAGCTTAGCTGAATTATCTTAGCTACGGAAGTTAGGCCTACATAACGTTGTGGCAGTGGCAAAGATTTTAGATATATGACCCTCTTTGGTTATGGTCAGAGTGGCGCGCATCTGACTGGCCCTAGCCACATTTAAAGTTGGTTTTCGTTGGATAGTCAATATCATAACGGGTTGTAAATAGTAGTACTGGGTGCTGACAACCTAGGCAAACAAAATTTTAAAAAAGAAAAGGGAAACTTTTGATTTCATTGGTATGGTAATGCAACGTTAATGAATGGTTTTGTGATAAATCCATGGATCTCCAGTCATTCTGTGAGAGCCGGTTGTCTGTCTAAGTTACAGCCTCGAAGTTACACCACTCACGCAGTCTATTCCTCTCTGGTAAAACCCAGAACGGGTGTTTTTGCTTCATGCTTTTATGACAGTAGTTTATTCTCAAGACGTTATTTGATATTTTGGTGGGGTTTTGTGGTATTTATCCTGCTAATTATGAAATGTTATAGTGAAGCATTATGTATTGTAGGTTATTGTCAGGTTTCTGCATTCTGCCGGTTAGTTTGTTTCATTTATGTTTCTGAGTTTTACCATGTTTATTTATTCTGATTATTTTGTGCTTTCACTGTTCCAGGTTTTGTATTACTGTCACTCCCTGTCGTTGTCACACTATTTGGGAGCCTTTGGTGATTTTGGGTTTTGCTGTATTTCCACTCGTTTACTTCCTTCTTTACTAATTACCCTTGTTTATAATACTAATCTACTAATCATTACTAACTGCTTAGAATTAGGTTTCTTACTAATACACTAACGACCAACTTGCAAATAATACTAATCAACTAATTTACTAATGTCAGGGAATTAGAGTTTCTACTAACCTACTAATTTACAAATGCAATCTCAGTTTCCATCTGCACCTGTCTTTTGTTTCTTCTGTCCTATCTCTGAATATCTTAATGTGATTCCCTACTCGCTTCACCTGCATCTGATTTCCGCATTCCTCTACCTCGTTGTGTGCACGGGTCTTCTTCGATCCAGGTCATGTATAGTCTATATGTTATGAGCCAGTCCGGTCCGCGTCTTATGTGTTCCCTCGTTATTGTATTATCAGCTTCCCTTATCGTTTCATTGTGCTCACCTGTGAGCAATCTCCCCTCCCCGCCTCTGCACACCTGATTCCAATTATGTCTGTCTCCCTCAGTGTATATAACCCTGTTATTTCAATCTTTCTTCATGAGTTTGTCACCTTTGGTTTTTTGCTTCAGTGTTATTATGATTTTTCCGAGTACCTTCCCTAGTTGTCTGTTAGTTTTCTGAGTATCTGTTTCCTAGTTTTTGTTATCCCGAGTCCATCTCCTGTCTTTATTTCTATACTGTCTTCGTTTTGTTTTGTTTTTGTTTCTCTTTACACCTCCCTGGTTTTTGACTTCTGCCTGTGTTCTCGCGACCCTGATTTTGGACTCTGATTTTGTACTTCTGCTGTGTAGTACGGATTGCCCCTATATTAAACTTCGGTTTTTCTACTTCCCGCCTACTTTTGGGTCCTGTTTTCCTCCTACCATAAGTTATGTTAAATCAAATTACATCAAATTTCAAATGAAAAAAGATGTGCACTGTGTTTTTGTTGTTTTTTTTCTTTCAAGTTTACATATTTGTGGATGCCATCATTGAGCAGAACATTAAATGAAAAATGTCAGGTAATCCCTCCACTTATTATAAACCAATGCTAGCACTTGGGTGTGTGGCATATTATGGCTATGATAATACTCAATATTGTAGGCATGTTGTTGTGTGTGTTTTTGTGAAGTGGCTCGGCAGATATTGTTTGTTTGGACATTGTTGTGACAGGATAAGAAACAACGTTGCAAAGCAGCAATTTTAAATGTTTAAAAGGTCTGACACGATTGCAAAAGTGTAATGTTTTCAAAACTATACCAAGAGTGTATTCCTATTAATAGAGGACCCCACAACACAAGTAATTTAACAGGTCTTTCTACCCCTTCAAAAGTAACTTTAATTTAGTGTGTGTTTTAAATTAAAATTAAGAGGCAGTAGACAAACTTACCTTAATGAAATGTGCTACAGCACGGTTGAAATAAAATTATTCAATTCAACAGTTTTAACTGACTCTTTGTGTAATTGTATTCAATATTCTTGATACATATCAAATTTTATTTCTGCTTTGCTCATCTTAATGTATGGAACAGACCTAACACATGGTTAAGGGCCCCTTAGGTATCACCAGGATGGGGTCACCAGGAGGAGAGTTATTTATTTGTATGTGGGTGTGTATGTGTGTGTGCTTGAATAAACTTTATTTTTAAATGTTTACTAGTTCCCTGTGTTTTCCTGTCTGTTTATTATAGTTTATACTAGTATTTGGAATGGAAGTGTGGTGTTGCTGATTTGCCCACAGCTTACTGTGAACTACAGTCGACGTTCATTGCTAGGGATAGCTGCTACATTATGTGAAGGATGTGCTTTGCCTCGTCTGTTCTGTAGATCTTGATGATGTCTCTGTACGCACTTACTGTACGTCGCTTTGGATAAAAGCGTCTGCTAAATAAATGTAATGTAATGTAAATGGGCTTGTTTTGTTTGTAATGATGTAGCTTTTATCATAACTGCGAACATGGACAACGTGACCTATCGTTTAGGAAATAGGACGTATGCACACAAACATAAACATCTAACCATCTAAAGTCCAATCTAGCCAAGTGTATTTCCAGGGTTTTTCTCTGTTACGGGGAAAAGACGTAGCTACAGATAGTATGACAAAAATATGTGAAAGTTCATGTCTTAAACTGAAAAGGTCAAGCCATTCAAGCCAGTGATATGGTGAGTTAGAATGTTTGATGTAGCAGAATTAAAGTAGGCTATTCATTACTCATATCTCACGAACATGTAAATAACGGAACTTTTCAACAGAACGACAATAAGTTGTTTAAACAAGGCAATATACTGTATTTTATTTCCACAAGAGTTGTTGACTGCACAAATGCTACACACCCCCTCATGTTGAATGCCCAAAAGGTGGTACACATGATATAGAACTATAGGCGAAAATTGCGGTTGTCATAGCCTGCTTAAAATACACAGATTTTTTTGCAGCACCAAAACGCATGCATACCAGAGACTGAGAGTTGTCTCCTGTCGGGGATCACACTATGGTACCAACAAGAAACCGCTAACGTGTGAAGAGGCTAAGGACACGAAACACTCTTTACAGTGGCAGTTGGTGTGTGTGTGTGTGTGTGTGCGTATGTGTGACATTATGGCACCCTAAGACTCAATATTGTACAAATGTTGTTTTGGTGTGAAGTGACTGTTTATAAAAGCATTTAATACACAAAAGAGACTCTGTCAATATTGTTTACAAGTTGATGTGTTCGGTTCTAAGGTTTTGAGGCTAGAAATGGAGACAGTGAGTTGTTAGAAGGGTATCAAAACCAGGAAAAGTGTACCCTATACTGACACGAAACACCAAATGTGCATAGGGGCCAACATGCATTACGTTGGTAAAATTAAGTGTTTCATTCTTTTGTTGTTTAAAACAGAGCAGGCATATCTTGTTGTTGCTGAATTAAAGTACTCATTACTCACAAACCATGCAAATAATGGAACTTTTCTACAGTATTTTCTTCAGATGGTCTACCATTGAAAGACATTTAAGGGTAAAAGATAATTTGTGTTTTTCACAATGAACTGAGCAGTAGTTTCGAAACACTTTAAAGTTTGTTTCAAGAATAGCTCAATTGAAAAGCACTTTGTTGCTAACCTGTTTGGGGTTTTCAAGACTAAAGCTGATGGTACACGGGAAATATTGCCGGCAATATTGACAGGCAATGATTGCTGGCAATTTTCCTATTGATAAATAAATATCTGAACAAGTTTGATCGAGGCAAGCAATATTTTGCTACCATCCAATCACAGATGAGAGTTTGGGTCACATTCCAAAAATACATTTGAACAATGGCTGCCAAGTGGTGCGAGGAAAACAAAGGGATGCTGATCTCTTATAACTTTATTTATTTATGTATTACTCAGGTAAGTTATATTGATGTATTAATGTAATGTTGAAATAAAGACCAACTTTTCATAAGTTATGGTATTCTTGACTTTTGATTGTAAATAATTGGTATTATTACTCAGTCACCGCCGTACTGACGAACCGAGTGACTATTAACTAGCTAGCTAGCATAGCTAGCTAACTTTATTCAGCAGACCTAATCAGACCACCTGCTTTACTGGTGAATACACCCATGAATGCTTCCATAAAATTTAGAGATACGGTCGATTGAATTACATTGAAAGCTGTGGTTCTTGCCGTTCCGGGCACATTTATATCTTTGTGGTGAGATGACGGTAAAGGTTCGAAACTGATGTTAAAAACAGGATCCGCAAACATTCTTTTTTCAGTTATTGCCCCATTGCCCATTGCTACAGTGTATAATTGCTAAGCAGACATAGTGGTCTGTTTAGATGTTTAAACAAATTACAATATTTTAGTAAATGTGTTTGAACGCACCACAGAGCTGATTAATATAGTAATTTTTCAACATTGACCATAACATGCAATGTTACATGCATTGAATGGCTTGATCTTTTCTGTTTAAGACCTACTCTTTCACATAATTATGTCACCAACACAACCGTGCCACATTATCTGGACCTCTGTAGTGGTAGGCTAACAGCTAATAGACCTCTAAATACACACGAACAGAGGGCTGATTTTATCATCTAATCATACACACAGCTTCAAATTGCTGTTCCACATGCACAAATGTGTGTAAGCAACATATAAGCAGCGAATTGAGAAATTGCAGAATGGTCTGAAGGCAAAGCTTGGCTTCTTATATAGAAATGAATCATGTTTCTCTTATGAGAGTAGAAAGATTATTGTTCAAGCGACACTCCTCCCTGTACTCGACTATGCTGATACAATTTACACACATGCTGTACCCTCAACTCTTAAAAAATCGGATTCAGTACCATTCTGCATTGCGTTTTATTACCAGGGACAGCTACCGTACACACCATTGTGAGCTTTATAAAAAAGTAGGATGGCCCTCCCTTAATGTAAGGAGAGCCCAACATAGCATATTGTTTGTCTATAAAGCTCTTATTCAAGAATTACCTCACTATTTATGCTCACTACTCAAATACAAAACTAGCAATTACAACACACGCTCGCAGGAACGCTTGGCACTGGAGATCCCTCGAGTGAGTACAGAGCTGGGAAAAACCTCTTTTAGTTTTAATGCACCTCACATTTGGAACAACCTTCAAGGCTCGCTAGGGCTCCAACACCTTGTTCCTCTTGATGAGTTCAAACTCTTGATTATGGATATTTTTATAGATGAATGCAATTGCTTTTAGATGTTTCTGTGTATTTGGCTTGCTGTATATTTATGTGTATATCAATTTATATGTATATATATATAATTTATTAACTTTATTAACTTATTTTTATTTTTATTGCTTTTATCTTTCATGTCCTTGCTTCTATTGTATCTGTATTGGTGTTTACACAGGGCTTATCTGAAAATGAGACTTGTCTCAGTGTGATCCCCCTGTATAAATAAAGTAAATTGTAATGGGGCGTGACGTGTGACGTAGGAGGAGCCAAATGCAGCAAGGGGATTCTTTAAGCCCTAAGGCCACCAAGGCGGGAAACCCTGCAGATAAGGGAGGAGACAAGACAGGGAACACACGTACCAAAGCTACTAACCAGCTCACTGTCACACGCCAAAAAGTAGAAGCACAAACGGCAGGTTTTTCAGTAAGAAAACCAAACAAAGCGAATGGAACAAAGCACTAGGCTCTCAAACTTCTACGAGCTAAGTGACTAGAGAACGAGCCGGAAATAAATGCCCTGTCTCGGTCACGAGACACATAAGAACGGGCAAGTAGTGCAATGGCACAAATAAAACACATTCAACAAACACTGCGAAATAATACGATAGTATTTGAGGAGGCGAAAAGAAACGGAGATCTAACGTTCCAAGGCTATTCTCAGACTCGCAGTCACACACAAACATGTCCACAACATCGCCCAATCTTCCCTATAGGAAGACGTACCGAAAGACGAAACAGAACTACAGTTCCGAACAAAATCGTCAAAAGCTCCATGTACGGAGACAGGTACCGAAAGGAACGAACAGGACAGGCTGCACCGGACATTTACCGGCTAAAAGACCAAAGCGAGATTAGTAGAAAATAAACGCCCTGCCTCTCCATTATGAGGAATATAACGAGGCGAACAGGAACAGAGATTTAACGTTCCATGGCTAGTTTCATAGGCTCGCAGTCAAATGCAGAAAACATAAAGGGGTAAACGCCCGATCTCCCAGGAGAGAGAAACATTTTACAGGCGAGCCGACGGAGCACCATCGTCCCATAACTTTATTACCAAACATGACTAATGCAAGCTTAATTGAAAACACACGCCCTAGCCTCTCAGTAAAGGAATATGTAACGAGGCGAAATGGAACAGAAAACTAACGTTCCAAGGCTATTTTCAGAGACTCGCAGTCACACACAAACATGTCCACAGTGGGAAGACATGTACCGAAGGGCGAACAGAACTACAGTTCCGAACAAAATCGCCAAAAAGCTCCATGTATAGAGACCGGTACAGAGGGACGCACAGGACAGCTGGACCGGAATTATCGGCTAACAGATTAACGCAAGCTCAATCGAAAATACATGCCCTGCCTCTAAGAATAAATAAAGCCCTAAAGTCAGTATGATAAAACGCCCTGTCTCTTAGTAAGAAACTACCATACAAATACACACAAACAAAGACTTCTCTAGCTTTCACGGAAGACAGCAGACAGAGAGAGGAGAAAGAGACAGAAAAAGGATCCACATCATTTTCGTTCCTCATGATGCCATCTATTTTATGAAGTGCACCAGTCCCTCCTGCAGTAAAGCACCCCCTACAACATGATGCTGCCACCCCCGTGCTTCACGGTTGGGATGGTTTTCTTCGGCTTGCAAGCCTCACTTTCCTCCAAACATAACGATTGCATTACATTACATTCATTTAGCAGAGGCTTTTATCCAAAGCGATGTACAGTAAGTGCATACAGAGTCATCATGATCACTACAGAACAGACAAGACAAAGCACATCCTTCCCATAATGTAGCAGCTATCCCTAGTAATGAACGTTGACTGTAGTTCACAGTAAGCTGTGGGTAAATCAGCAATACTACACTTCTATTCTAAATACTATTATAAACTAGAATAAACAGACAGGAAAACACAGGGAACTAGTAAACAGGGAACTGATATTCCTAGGTTAGGATATCAGTCAAGGTGGAGTCTGAAGAGGAGCTCTGTCTTGTCAAGGTTGAGCTTCAGGTGATGGGTAGCCATCCACTCAGATATGTCAGTCAGACAAGCAGATATCCTCTCCTTAACCTGTGGGGTAGAGGGAGGGAAAGAGAGGAAGAGTTGAGTATCATCAGCATAGCTATGGTATGAGAAGCGATGTGAATGAATTACTGAGCCAAGAGACTTAGTATACATAGAGAACAGCAGAGGACCCAGTACAGATCCCTGCGGGACTCCTGTAGACAGGGGATGGGGAGCAGAGACGGAACCCTTCCAGGAGACTTGGTAGGATCTATCAGTGAGATACGATACAAACCAAGAGAGGGCAGTTCCAGAAATGCCCATCTCAGCGAGTGTGGAGATCAGAGTTTGTGGTTGACCGTATCGAATGCCGCAGACAGGTCAAGGAGAATCAGAACAGAGGAGAGAGAGGAGGCTCTAGCAGTGGCGAGTGCCTCCGTCACAGCCAGGAGAGCAGTTTCAGTGGAATGGCCAGTTCTGAAGCCGGACTGATGCGGGTCAAGCAGGTTGTTCTGGTGGGCGATGGGCATTATGGCCAAACAGTTCAATTACTGTTTCATCAGACCAGAGGACATTTCTCCAAAAAGTAAGATCTTTGTCCCCATGTGCTGTTGCAAACTGTAGTCTGGCTTTTTTATGGCGGTTTTGGAGTAGTGGCTTCTTCCTTGCTGAGCATCTTTTGTGGTTATGTTGATATAGGACTTGTTTTACTGTGGATATAGATACTTTTGTACCTGTTCCCTCCAGCATCTTCACAAGGTCCTTTGCTGTTGTTCTGGGATTGATTTGCACTTTTCGCACCAAAGCACGTTCATCTCTAGGAGACATAATGTGTCTCCTTCCTGAGCGGTATGACTGCTACGTGGTCCCATGATGTTTATACTTGTGTACTATTGTTTGTACAGACGAACGTGGTACCTTCAGGCGTTTGGAAATTGCTCCCAAGGATGAACCAGACTTGTGGAGGTCCACAATTTTCTTTCTGAGGTCTTGGCTGATTTCTTTTGATTTTCCCATGATGTCATGCAAAGAGGCACTGAGTTTGAAGGCCTTAAAATACATCCACAGGTACACCTCCAATTTACTCAAATAATGTCAATTAGCCTATCAGCCATGACATCATTTTCTGTATAGTCAACTTAGTGTATGTAAACTTCTGACCCACTGGAATTGTGATATAGTGAATTAAAAGTGAAATAATCTGTCTGTGGAAAAATTGCATGTGTCATGCACAAAGTAGATGTCCTAACTGACTTGCCAACATTATAGTTTGCTAACATGAAATCTGTTGTGTGGTTAAAAATTAGCTTTAATGACTTCAACCTAAGTATATGTAAACTTCCGACTTCAACTGTACTGTAGTGTATAGGTTCATAATTCATAGGTGGCTCAGTCATGTTTTATGTTTGATTTACCCTGAAGCTAGAACATTTTCTAGCATTTTCCTGATGGTTTTGGATAGGTGTTTAGACCCATTGATATTTATCCCCCTATACTGATGAAAAGATAGTAATCTTTGCCAACGGCAAGCTTTTTAAATGAATGTTAGCTAGATCATTTACTGACATAAAACCATTAGTAGGTCTACCATGTGGGCTACAATAACCCATTAAAAACACGTGCCGTAATCCATTTTAAAATATGACCAACACTTTCATTTATTTCAATTTATATCATTTATTTCAATTATTATAATTCATGGTAAAGGGAAAATGACTGAATCCAGGCCTATGTGTTTATTTGAGCTAGAAGTGTATGCATCTCTCTAGATTTAATTATCTTATGGTTCATAAATTTACATGCATTATCATAACAAACACAGTACAAAAATAAATAATATCTCAATAAAAAAGATGTTAAGATGAAAAAACACAGGACCAAGTTACATTAAATTATTTAGGAAACATTGGTTAGCATTGCTTTTGAATAGAGCTTGTTTAATTTGTGTGAGCTAAGATTGCTTGTTGTAACTTGGCCTCATTTTGATATCAATACTTTTAAATGCAGGCCTGGATTTTGCTAGGTTAATTATAGACAGTGCTTTATATGAGTAACTTTTTTATGTTTTTGTTGAGATTGTAACAAAGATACGACGCATACAGTAAGAATTTAAGACTTGACAGGCCCTCTTTTGTGCCTTTTCCTTTTTCTCTTCAACATTTTCAAATTAATTTTCATTGTTATTATAAAACTGATTTTAAACCATTACGTTCCAGAATCTGATTGATTTTTTCATGACTTTGACATTGTTTTTGAGTGGTTGTGTTTAATCTGGTGGTCCAAATAAATCTCTTTGTGTATTGCAGGGCAGTACTCTAGACCTGGGCCTGGACAGATGCGACATGACCTTCAGAGCAGCCTGGAAGCAAGCATAGCACACAGGGAAACCAGCTTTTCCACAAAACTATGTTTATAGATTAGATTAGATTTACTTTGTGCCTTGAAATTACACTTGTACGCTTGGTGTTTTATGTCAATAAATTGGTAGAATGTGGTGCCATTTGATTACATAACATGGATAAATGTTTACAGGTGTGCTGTATGAAACTATTTTACACAGTGTTTTTAGTGTGGGATGTTTTGCCTGTGTTTACGCTGAGGTCCATTTCCAGAATTACAAAGCGCAGAAACAATTGTAGTTTTCTGTGTACTGCCATGGTTAACAGTGAAAGACCTTTTTGAAAACATATGTGATCTCCATTTATAAATGCAAGATGAGGTACAGATGACTTAGGGTTGAGTGTTTTCCCATGGCCCGGGTAAGCTTCCAGGTCATGCAGTGGCAAGGATGCTCTTCATTTCTAAGGCCGTGTTATTGATATTCACCAAACTGCTATTGACCAATTTCACTGCCAGTCTTCATACTTAAAATACATTTTCCAAAGTTTGGTCTGACTGAGAGTAAATGAATAAGAATGTAACCCATGGTATAAGACACTGTTAATGATTCCATATGAAAATGTGGATCAGTTTGGTGCACTTTACAGACATCTAAAAAAACATTTAAGCTTCAATTCAAGGGAATTCCCATGAGTTCTTAGATGAGAGGTTTTATTTAGATCATGAATAGGGACCAAGTAAGACTGTAATTACTTTTGTAGACTGTAGCCTTTGATGACCTCTGTACAGTGCTGGGGCCTGTAAATTGGCTAAATTGAGATGATCTGAGAATATCTTGTTATGCATGGTGCTCAAAACTACAGAATATGCCTTACCTAGCATTTTCAAAGACTATTGTTGATGTTTTCTATCTGTTGTTGCAGTGCAGTAATTGTCTTAAAGTTCCTGTAAAACTTTTGAAAATGTAAATGTTGGTTAGAAGAATTATTGGTAATTAAAAAGATGGTTGGTTATATATATATAAGGCCATAAATATTCCTAAATTATATTTGTGTCTTGGCTTCAGCCTTTAGACATGTCCAACTTAATATTTCTATTTTTCTTTGCTGTTGACCTACTAAGGTATACATGCAAGTTTTTGTTTTGGTTGCTTTTGTAATAGCATCTTTTAAATGTTTATCTTACAAAAATAACAAAAAAATGATTTGATTGTTCCATAATTAAAATGTTCATGCAATCACCACGCTGTGGTGCAAGGATGAGCCCACGTTCTTGATCAAATCCAGACTGTGCCAGTGTTGGCTGTGGCCGGTAGCTCAATCAAGGGGCCAGCTTTCGGCTCTCAACCTCAGCACCAGATATAATTTCGCCTTCTGCTGATATCTATAATTGCTCTCAAAAAGCCACTTTCCCCATTGAGCTTCATTCATTTTTGACAGCAAAAAGAACTTCTACTCATATATTGACAATAACTCTGTGCATAGAAATTTCTTAAAACATTTTTTTTTACTTACCACACAGACAAAGATATACATTTTTTAATTATTATTTATTCTGGCCTACGTCATATTTTTGTGCGCTAGTTGGCAACCAATTACATACTCGTAGTCACATGGAACACATGGTTGGCTAAATGGCTTTAAGTCATCAAGGGACTGACGTATCAAGACTTAAATCATCACTCTGCTGCCAGAAATACGTTAGATATGGATGGATAACTTGAAGAGTTTCTTCTCCTGACTTCTTTTTCCATAGAGTTCAATAGGAAAATTTGTCAGGAGAAACAACCCTTAAAGTTATCCATCCATATGTACTGCATATCTGGCAGCAGAGTGATGGTTTGAGGCTTGTTTGATACCACAGACCCTTGATGACTTACAGCCATTTTACCAATCAGGTATTCCATACTGTTTCAGCATAATTTACAGCTAGATCTAGTCCCACCTCCCAATTCCCATAGAGATCCATTCAAATGCACAGAGGTTATAGTATCGCTTGTAAGAGTACCTGAAAATAAGATATGTTAATGGGTTACAGATTTCAGGAAGTAACAGCATGCAAAGGATATGTTACCAAGTATTAAAAATTTAAAGGCACAGTCAACTTAGTGTATGTAAACTTCTGACCCACTGGAATTGTAATATAGTGAATTAAAAGTGAAATAATCTGTCTGTAAACAATTGTTGGAAAAATTACTTGTGTCATGCACCAAGTAGATGTCCTAACTGACTTGCCAACACTATAGTTTGCTAACATGAAATCTGTGGATTGGTTAAAAATGGGTTTCAACCTAAGTGTATGTACCAGACATTGTCAAATAATTATCAAAAAACACAACAGAGGCTTTTAGAGAAGGCATATTTGCATATTTACTGATAACTTGTCTGATTCAGAGAGGTCTGACACTATGCCACTGAGAGCCAGATGCCAAAGAAAATTCACAAGAGCTGCTGATTTGATGCACAGGATATAAGAATCCACAATCACTGTGTTTAATCAGAATCATTAGTGTACAGCTTTTCTTGGTCATGTCTGTTTAATAATTTTTGGATGCTTTATGCAGTACCAGTCAAGAGTTTGGACACACCTACTCATAGAAGGTTTTTTTCCATTATTTTTACTGTTCCACATTTTGGAATAGTAAAGACATCAAAACTATGAGATAACACTAATTAAATTATGCAAAAACCAAAAAAGGGTTAAACAAATAAAAAAAAGTATTATATTTTAGATTCTTCAAAGTAGCCACCCTTTGCCTTGATAATGGCTTTGCACATTCTTGCCATTCTCTCAAACAACTTCTGTGGTAAACACATATTCCACAGGTAAAAAGGTGATGCCATCATGACTGTATAAAAGGATATCAAAAGACTCCTGATATCTTATTTCCAGGTACTCTTAGAAGCGATACTATAACCTCTGCATTTGAATGGATCTCTATGGGAATTGGGGGGTGGGACTAGATTTAGCTTTAAATTACACTGGAACAGTGTGGAACACATGGTTGGCTAAATGGCTCTAAGTCATCAAGGGTCTGACGTATCAAACAAGCCTTAAACCATCACTCTGAAGGGTTGTTTCTCCTGACAAATTTTCCTATTGAACTCTGGAAAAATAAGTCAGGAGAAGAAACCCTTCAAGTTATCCATCCATATCTACTGTATTTCTGGCAGCAGAGTGATGGTTTAAGGCTTGTTTGATATGCTGTTCATTGTTTCGTCTCGCTATACTAACTGTCTGCTTCAGTCTGCCAGCCTGCAGTCGTCTGTAATCCCTGCCTGTGTTGCGGTTTTCCTGCCTCCCACCTGACGTGTGTGCATGCAGCTTGTGCTCCTGCTCTTCCACCCTGCGGCGGTGCCCGCTTACTGCCAGTGTTGCGGTGCTGCTGATGTGCTGTCGCTCCTGCCTCTGCTGTCACTGCTGCCGCCCTGCTGTTGCCGTGCTGCTACTGCCGCTGCCCTGCTGCCACACCTGCGTCCTGCCCGGTCTCCGCTCCACTGTCCTGCTCTACCACTCCCGCTCCCACTCATCCCCTGCTCCACCAAACCGGTTGTCCGTCTCCATACCTTCCCTGGCTTCTCCTGCTCCCACTGCTCCCCGCATCATCATACCTGGACTGTCTGTCATTCATGTTCTCCCTATGCTTCAGGAGTATTGGTTGAAGCATAATTTATTAGAGCTACGCACTCTGTTGTCTGTCTGCTCATCCAGTTCCGGCTTGGAACACTAACCACCTTTTGCCTTTCTCCCCATGCTCAGGACTACCCTGATCATTAAATAAATATTGAGTTTTGGCATTCCTGTCTACGAGTCGTGCATTTGGATCCAGTCCACTTCCGGGGTCGTAACACGTGCATTGTGATTGGCCAAGACACATTCCATGAGTGCTGATATACAGTATAACATCACTCGGACCTCACCAGCCGGAATCCCTCCACATTGTTTATATTCTAATTGATACATTGTGTTAAAAAAATCGAAATTTTTACAATGGAATTATGAAGGAACTACAATTTGTTGGCAGAACCAAATAATAAAATAATCTGTTGTCTCAATCAGTGCTTGAGGGATACTGTTGTATAAAAGCAATATCTCACTCAAGGTCGTGCTGTTATACTGTATATTATACTGTATACTGTACTGTATTTGGTCGTAGGCATGAGGCCTCAGACAAAGAGCAAAAAAATCCTTGCTTAAAGCCCAGACATCTCTAAACTTAGCTGCACCATGTATTTTATTTTAAATTACTGTATTTATTATTCCATTTGCCATTGAATCAAGTGAATTAACTTTACTTGGTGACCTTACTTTTATTGTGAAAAGCAGTTAGTTGAATTTTTAGTTACAGTTATTGAATTTATTATTCAATTTGCCGTTGAATCCTATAATTCACTTTACTTGGTGTCAAAGTAAAATGGTGGGATTCAATGGCAAAATTTTGTAGTTAAAATGATTGCATTTATTGTTATAGGTAGACACCCTTATTCAGTTTGGCTTATAATAATTACACTGCACATTCTACAGAGGCCCGAAAAGGACATGAAGAGACAAAAACATCTTAAGGATCTTCAGGTATTTACAGATTCCCTCCAGGTATTAGGTTGCATTTAGTTTCACTGTATTTGGGACATACCAGTGAGCAAGCACATTTCATGGACACCAAAGATATCCTGTTGTTGCTGAATTCAGTTTTATGAATTTTGAATGTATGTTCTATGATCGCCCTCTGCTGGTAAAATGACATGTTTTTCTTTGTAACACAAAGTACTGACTGCACACACTACACTGCATCACGTGAGTTTGCATGCCACACTAAACTGGATTCAGTGTCCTTCACCTTGGGATCTAAAGGTCTGAAAATATTCTCTTTTCAAATAAATCTTTGAAACAACATTTTTTCCCCTGATTTTCCCCCTTTTCGCACTTTTGAATGTCCTGTTATTGTATTAATGTTATGCTGGCAACCCAGATGTGATTTTTCAGTTTTACCACAAGGTGGACACCGTCAATAATTGTACAGTAAATATCTATTTGTAGACCATGGGGCAAGGCTGAAAATGAGACCTGTGCTGTATTTCTCCTTATTTTGTGGATCCATATGTAATTCATGTATACAAAATATCGGAAACATCAGAAACGGAAAAAACAGTTTTTCATAAAACATAAAACAGCTGCTATATGTTTGTTCCCATTTCTCTTACCTATATTTTCTACACTCTTTTAGGACTGGAATGCCATGTATAGATTTTAGTTTCTGTCTTGTTTGTTTTTTTATTAGCTTGATAATTAATCATAATTAGCCATTAATCATATTATTATCAAATGATACAAATTTGTCAATTAAATGCTACTTTTCTGTCAGTAATAAGTGAGAACACTTTAGTGCTAATGTAGGACAAAAACTGAAAGCATTTTGGTCTATGACAACCAGAGATGTGCACCACTGCACAGTTGTGGGGAGTGAACAGCTGAATAAAATAGAAGATCATTAAAACTGGTCTCGAATCCAACACTTGCACGTAATATGAGTCACAAATATGGCCAAATTGTTAATTATTCCTTTTCAGTTAAGCTTTTTACTAATCACATTCCACTGTACTAGGACAACAACTCCAGTTGTTGGGGACCAAAATGTTTTCTGATTTCTTCTTGTACATTTGTTAAAGTGTACTCACTTATTACTGATATAACAGCGACATGTAATTTATTATTTATTAGCATGTCATTAAAATATGACTAACTGGCAATTGTGGTTAATTGGCATAATTATTTAAAAAAACTAGTCATCATATAAAATGTACACGTGGCACAAGATTCACAAAACAGCATAGATAATCAGGTTAGGAACAGAGGTTGAGGTTTTGCATAGCAAACAAGTGGCAGGTGTTTTCTGGAAAACTGGTGTGTCCGATATTTTGTCCACCTCCTGTACATGGTACCAGTCCAATTCTTTATTCTGTTCCCATTTCCTGTCCTACTGTAGGGACTATAAGCACCTAACCAACTCTCAACTTCTTTTGTGGTCTATTCTCATTAAAACAGGTCTGCGCCACACAGAAGACATGACATGAAATAAAATAAAGTTCTGGCCAACATGTGTCTGAAGTAACTGCCCTGTCCAAAGTGTACAAACCTACTTTGCCCACTAAGAAACAAATATGTGCTCATGTTTTCCACTGTATAATAATGCAGTGACCTGTTTTATTATTTTCTCTTCCCTTGTGGATTGCTGCCCAGCCCTTGTCTTATTACATATATTAGACTGATTTTTGCTTGCTAATCACATTGCTGTGATCCAAACAATCAGAAGGCACACTCATGGGGCAGCATAGAGATGTAACTCCTGTCATGGGGCTGTAAAGGGACGTGACGTGTGAGGTGGGAGGAGCCAAACGCAGCAAGGGGATTCTTTAAGCCCTAAGGCCACTAAGGCGGGAAACCCCGCAGTTAAGGGAGGAGACAAGACAAGAACACACGTACCAAAGCTACAAACCAGCTCACTGTCACATACTAATGAGTAGAAGCGCTAACGCCAAGTTTTCAGCAAGAAAACCAAATAAGGCCAATGGAACAGAGCACAAGGTTCCCATACTTCTACGAGCAAAGTGACAGAAGAAAGAGCCAGAAACAACAAACGCCCTGTCTCAGCAACGAGACGCATAAGAACAGGCGAGTAGCATAAAGGTACACATAAAACACACACAACCAACAAACACTGAAAACGAATAGGAATTAGTATACCAAGAGGAAAAAGGAACGGGGATCTAAAGTTCCAAGGCTACTATCGAGGGCTCGCAGTCAAACGCAAACATGTCCATAGCATCGTCCAAGCTCCATATAAGGAGGGACACACCCGGAGAACGAACAGAACTACCGTTCCGAACAAAATCGTCCCGCAGGTGAAAAGGACAAACAGGACAGCTGCACCGGACATCACCGGCTAAAAGACCAACACGAGTTTGATAGAGAATTAAAGCCGTGCCTCTTGGTAAAGAGGAATGTAACGAGGCGAAGGAACAGAGATAACGTTCCATGGCTAGTTTCATAGGCTTACAGTCAAATGCAGAAAACATAAAGGGGTAAACGCCCGATCTCCCAGGAGAGAGAAACATTTTACAGGCGAGCCGACGGAGCACCGTCGTCCCATAACTTTACTATCAAACATGACTAACGCAAGCTTAATTGAAAACACACGCCCTAGCCTCTCCAGTAAAGGAATATGTAACGAGGCGAAGGAACAGAGATAACGTTCTAAGACTATTTTCAGAAGCGCGCAATCCCGCACACACATGTCCACAACATCACCCAAGCTCCATATAAGGAGAGACTCACCCGGAGAACGAACAGAACTACAAATCGTCCCACAGGTAAAAAGGACGAACAGGACAGCTGCAACAAAAGACCAATGCAACCTTAATATAAAATAGCACGCACTGCCTCTCAATAACGGGAAATGTAACGAGGCGGAGGAACAGAGATAGCGTTCCATGGTTACTTTCATAAACGCGCAATCAAACACAAACATGTCCATAGCATCGTCCAAGCTCCATATAAGGAGGGACACACCCAGAGAACGAACAGAAATACAGTTCCGAACAAAATCGTCCCGCAGGTGAAAAGGACGAACAGAACAGCTGTAACAAAAGACCAATGCAAACTTAATAGAAAATAACCGACCTGCCTCTAAGAATAATTAAAACCTTAAAGTCGGTATGATACAAACGCCATCTCTTAGTAAAGGGCAAAGATCTAGGCAAAACGACAAACAAAGGACAGACCAGAAAGCGGAGACTGAAATGAGCATACTAAACAGGAATTCAACCTGAAAGCTCAAAGCACAAAGGCAAGTACAGCAAAACTCCAATAAAAGCACAACGGAGCAAAACGGTCTCCTTAAAAACCTAGATCTAATCATACGAGTAAAACTTTAAAAGGGCAAAATAAACCGCACACAAAACAGCAAAAATAATACCAGAAAATACACCACGGAACAAACACACAGAACAAACAATCAAACAATCACAATCAACAATCAATATCGAAGACCCGAATGAAGGAAACGGAAGGCTTATATAGCTCACCGGCAACCATGTACAGCTGTGCAACGCTGATGAGACTTCTTCGCGAGAAGAAGGAACGGAGCCAAAACTCCACCAACGAAGCAGCGCCCACGTGTGGCGACCGAGGAACACGACCGCAAGGGAAAAAGGTAATAAACCATGACAGGGGCCCCCTTGGTCCTGTCATGGGGATACTCTGGTCCTGTCATGGGGACCCCCTGGTCCTGTCATTGGGCCTTCCTGTGTATTTTATATTTTATTCCAGGTTAGACTTGGCTTAGTTCAGTGATATGGTCGTGCATCTGGATCAAAGGGTAATGTATGGAGGGTAATGTATCATTGAAGTATTATTATTAAGATTACCAGTCAGATAATCCCCACATAATTGCACAATAGTGACCCCTTTGGTCAAGCATGCACATGTAATCTGTCCCCACATCATTGCCCAATAGTGACCCCTCTGGTTAGGCATGCACCTGTAATCTGTCCCCACATCATTGCCCAATAGTGGCCCCTCTGGTCAGGCATGCACCTGTAATCTGTCCTTACATCATTCCCCAATAGTGAAAATGTGAGTCCCACAGTGAAAGTGTCTGCACTTCCAGAGTGAAAGAGGAAATTGCAGTGATTGGATGGGCATAAAGGAACAACTAGACATTCCAAATTGGGAAAAATAGGGAATAAATTCAGGTTTTGTCATTATTTGGAATATGCAAGTGTTTGCATTGTGCCCCTCTCATCACTGCACCGCCATGTGCTAATTTGGGAGAGCAGAGCACAAACAGATGTCCAGTAATCTCTTACAGGCATGTTAATTTTTATGGTACAGTGCCCTTGCAAAGCTGCATGATCGCAGTGTTGGAGTACACTTAATGCGTAGCAGCCATAGACTGTATAAAAATGGTATCAGCCTGTTTTTCTGTGATGACACTGTAGCCACACATAGAACCTCCATTAAACAGAGATCTGTGATGAGTGGTTCAGCACGGACTCTTCGAATGATCAGCATGAATGCGCCTTTCTTGGACCTCTGGGCTTGTTGAAAATAAGTAACTGAATCTGTCATCATGGCTTCCAAAACTCTGAAACTTTGAAACAGTTGAAAATAGTGGAAAACAACCTTACAAAATTATATTTTCAGATTTTATCTTATTCCCACCAAGACTGTCTTAATTCAAAATTATGGAAGTGACATCATCGATTGCCTCATCTTTCTCGAACATGTTGCTGGTCAATCAGTAAGATGCAGATAGAACAGACGCAGATAGAAAATACGAAGATAGAACAGACACAAATGCAGGTAGAACAGATGCAGATGCAGATAGAACAGACCCAGATGTACATCAGAAGCAGAAGCACGTAGACGAGATGCAGACACAGTGTAGATTGTATCTATTCTATACAGACACAGGTAGAATAGATTCAGATACAGACAAAACAGATGCAGAAAACTTCACTGTTTGGTGAATTAGCTTAATGTCACACAAAAAATGAGAAAAATCCAACCTTTAATTGAAGTAAATTCATTATGAAAAAAAAAAAGTTGCTCATCAAGAAATAAGTATTTTTAACAAAACCATGTGTGCCACAATTATTGGCACCCCTGCATTTATATATGTAATAAAGTAATCCTTTTTTATATTTGGTCACATATCCTTTGCATGCCATGACTTCCTGATGTCTGTGACCCAACAACATCAAAAGACTCTTGATATCTTATTTTCTGGTTCTCTTACAAGCGATAATATAATGTCTCTGCATTTGAATGGATCTCTAGGGGAATTGGGGAGTGGGTGAGACGGGTGTGTGCGGGTTGGACCCGTAATGCACGACTCAGAACACAAATGTAATAATAAATGTCCGCAAGGACTTTATTATAGGGAAATCCAGAAATCGTAGTCACACAAGCGAAGTCCAAAAACCAATAAATCCAGCCAAAAAACCAAAGTAAAGTACCGAGGGAGAAGGCAGTCTCGGAATCGGTACACCATGCACAAGTTCAGTAACCAGAGTAGCTGTCAGCGGAGCAGAAGTACAATACAGGGGTCAAGCAGAGTTCGTAGGTCGTGGGACGTTGCAGGAGTCAGACCGAAGTCCTATCCGCGGGGCAGAGGTACAAATAGACAGCAGGCAAAACTCGTGGTCAAAAACAGGCAATAGAAAACGGTAGGCAGGCAGTAACGATGGTCAGTAAACAGGCTTGGATCTATAACAGTAGTCAGACAAGGTAAACGCTCAAAAGTGACAGTAGTAAACTAACAGGCAACAATTTCGCGAAGACAAGACATGAACACTGAGCTTATATGCAGGTGTAGACAGGTGCAGACACTTAGCTTGAGAGCAGCATGCGAAGGGGAATCAGGTGTGGAAAGCTGACGAGGTAACAAGATAATTAGTAATCGTTAGTAATAAACCTATCCTGACCTAGCGTTAGTAAATTAGTAAATGACATGCACAAGAAACGTAAGGTAAACATGAACACATGGTTAGAGAGTTAGTATTACCCAATCCTGATCTAATGTTAGTAGATTAGTAAATAGACATGGGAAAATGAAACAATTAGGGAAGGCTGAGTGACAGCAAGAGAGAGAGGGAAAACAGCATGAATGCAAGGCTGCAGAAAAACATGGAAATGTGTATGCTACCAATGAACTGCATCGAACATAAACAGAACACAAGCATGACATAAACCGAAAATAAACTGTGACAAACTAAACATGAAACGTGGCATAAAAATGACAGAAACGTAACAGGACCCCCCCCCTAACGACCGACTCCTGACGGTCTACACAGTTTATCAGGGTGGTCACGGTGAAAGTCCTTGATTAGCGATTTATCAATAACCAGACTGGGAGCGATCCAGGAACGCTCCTCCGGGCCATAACCCTCCCAGTCCACCAGATACTGGAACCCCCGGCCTCGCTTGCGAATGTCCAGTAGCTTCTTAACAGTGAAGGCCGGGTGGTTATCTATGATACGGGGAGGAGGGGGTGGGGGATCAGGAGGGCAAAGGGGGTCAGTGGAATAGGGTTTAATGCACGAAACATGAAACGTGGGGTGAATCTTAAGGGAAGGGGGCAAAGACAGCTTGACAGAGGTGGGATTGATTATGCTCAGAATCTTAAAGGGACCAATGAAACGGGGGTTGCAGTTTGTGGGAAGTGGATTGTAGGGGAATGTCTTTAGAGGAGAGCCAAACTGAATCGCCAGGCTTGTACTCAGGGGCTGGAGTGCGGTGGCGATCAGCGACTCTACGATTCCGTTCGGCCGTGCTCAATAGCGCGGCCCGGGCGTCCCTCCAGATCTTGAGGCAGCGGTGCATGTGGGTGGCAAGGGAGGGAACAGCAATCTCGGCCTCTTGATCGGGGAACAGTGGGGGTAGGTAACCGAGGGAAACTTCGAATGGGGACTTTCCAGTAGCGGCGCAGGGCAGGGCGTTGTGCGCATACTCGACCCAGGTGAGCATCTTGCTCCATGAAGTGGGATTCTTGGCCGACACACAGCGTAAAGCAGCTCCGAGGTCTTGGTTGGCCCTTTCGGTTTGACCGTTAGACTGGGGGTGGTAACCTGACGTGAGGCTGGAGGTGGCTCCGAGAGCTGAACAGAATGCCTTCCAGACCTGGGAGATGAACTGGGGACCACGGTCAGAGACAATGTCCGCGGGAATGCCATGGATCCGAAACACTTCCTTGACTAGAACATCAGCAGTTCTTTGGGCAGTGGGTAATCCTGGCAGAGGGATGAAATGCGCCGCCTTACTGAACCTGTCAACCACCGTCAGGATGGTGGTGTTGCCCTCAGAAGGGGGAAGTCCGGTCACGAAATCCACCCCGATGTGGCTCCAAGGGCGACTGGGCACTGGCAGAGGTTGGAGCAGACCAGCTGGGGCCTGGTGAGAGGCCTTGCTCCTGGCACAGGTGGTACAGGCCTTGACGAAACGCCTGGTGTCGGGGATCATGGAGTTCCACCAGAACCTTCTCTTGAGGACAGCCAGGGTGCGGGTAAACCCGGGATGGCAGGACATGAGTGATGAGTGAGCCCATTGGAGGACATGTGTCCGGGCGGCGGAGGGAACGTAAAGGCGTGTACCGGGATTGGACCTAGGATCGGGCTCCTCATTAAGCGCCTTTTTGATGACGGCCTCAATTCTCCAGGACACCGAAGCTACGGTGCAGGACCCAGGGAGGATGTTCTCCGGCGCCTCTTGCTCAGAACTGGCCATGAATTGTCGGGACAGGGCATCTGGCTTGACATTCTTGGAACCGGGGCGGTAGGTTAGAGAAAAATTGAACCTGCCAAAGAACAGGGCCCATCTGGCTTGGCGGGAGTTCAACCTCTTAGCCGTCTGTAGATACGCCAGATTCTTATGGTCGGTCCAGACCACAAATGGTTTCTCGGCGCCCTCCAGCCAATGCCTCCACTCCTCCAGTGCTAGCTTGACAGCGAGTAGCTCACGGTTTCCCACGTCATAATTCCTCTCAGCCGGAGACAGCTTACGGGAGAAGAATGCGCAGGGGTGTAGAAGGTTGTCAGTGGGGGAAACCTGAGAGAGCACGGCCCCAACTCCAGTGTCGGACGCATCAGTCTCCACGACAAACTGACGAGTGGGGTCGGGGTGCACCAGAATCGGAGCGGAGGAGAACAGTCTTTTAATCTTTTTAAAGGCATTTTCAGCCTCAGGATTCCAGCGGAACAGCATGGCAGTAGACGTGAGCTTGGTGAGAGGGGCGACGATCTGGCTGTAGCTCCGGATGAATCTCCGGTAAAAGTTTGCGAATCCCAAGAAGCGTTGCAAATGTTTCCGAGTGGCAGGCGTGGGCCAGTCTGTGACCGCCTGGATTTTCTTGGGATCCGCCCTGATTTGTCCCCTCTCCAAGATAAACCCCAGGAACTCGACCGTGTCGGTGTGGAACACACACTTCTCAGCTTTAACAAAGAGTCTGTTCTCCAAAAGTCGTTGGAGAACCTGCATAACGTGGCCTTCGTGTTCTTTGACATTGGAGGAGTAAATCAAAATATCGTCCAGATACACAAATACGTAGCGGCCCAATAGGTCCCGTAGGACGTCATTAACTAACGCCTGAAAAACGGCGGGGGCATTAGTAAGGCCGAAAGGCATAACTAGGTACTCGAAATGTCCTAACGAGGTGTTGAAGGCGGTCTTCCATTCGTCCCCCTCACGAATGCGCACCAGGTGATATGCGTTGCGTAGGTCCAGTTTGGTGAAAACAGTGGCGTCGTGGAGTGGGTGGAAGGCTGAGTCAATGAGCGGTAGTGGGTATTTGTTCTTGACCGTGATATTATTAAGTTCTCTGAAGTCAATACAAGGACGCAGCGAGCCATCCTTTTTCTGGACGAAGAAAAATCCAGCACCCACAGGTGACGAAGAGGGGCGAATCAGACCGTTGGCTAGGCAATCCCGAATATATTTCTCCATGGCTTCCCTCTCAGGTTTGGAGACATTGTAGAGTCGACTTGAGGGAAGAGTGGAACCGGGTAGGAGCTCAATTGCGCAATCATAGGGTCTGTGAGGGGGAAGTGTCTGTGCTTGCGTCTTGGAAAACACGATGCCCAGGTCATGATAAGGGGCTGGCACGTTTTCAAGCGACGGCTTGGTGTCTTGAGGTGGGGTAGGTGCGCCCCCGGCAGGTGCAGGTGCGGACCGAAGACAGGTTTGGTGACACTGGCGACTCCAGGCTTGAATGTGGTGGGACTTCCAGTCAATGACGGGGTTGTGTACTTGAAGCCAGGGTAGTCCCAGAATGAGCGGGTTGTTGGGGGAGTGGATGATGTGGAACTGAATGAACTCATGATGGTTGCCAGAAATGATAAGTTGAATAGGTTCCGTGACGTGGGTCATTTTGTAGAAAATCTTGCCGTCCAGCGACCGAGCATTCTCGGTGTGGGGCAGTGGAAGGGTGGGAATGTCCAGATCTCTGACCATAACTTCATCAATAAGGTTAGCGTCAGCTCCAGAGTCAATGAGCACTCTCACTTGAACCTCCCTCTCAGGTAGCATAATTGTGGCAATGAGGTTAGGACGATTCTCGCTCCTCTCCTGATGGGTTGAAGACCTCACTCCCAAAGATGACTCGGATCTCCTGGACCGGGCGGTGCACTGTGCTTGAGAATGCCCCAGCTTACCGCAGTAGAAACATGCCCCGGTCTCCCTCCGACGTCTCCGTTCCTCGGGCGAGATCTTAACTCCGGCACGGGAAATATCCATAGGTTCTACTACCCCGTCCTGGTTCTCCACCGTCAATGAGGCAGGTACTCGTCTGGGGTACGGCTGACCGGGCGGAACCGGTCTCTCTGTCCGGCGCAGTCTGTAGCGGTTATCCAGGCGAATGGCGGCTCGGACGAGGGCGTCGAACTCCCTGATGGGTTCCTGATGGGCTAACTCATCCTGGAGCGCCCCGTTCAAACTGGCCCGGAACAAGTCCGCAAGGGCCGAGTTATTCCAGTGGGTAGCCGCAGCGATTGTCCGAAAATCAATAGAGTGGTCCGCGGCGCTTCTCAGGCCTTGGCGGAGGGCAATGAGTTGCTGTGAAGGCTCTTGGTCACTGGAGGCGTGCTGGAACACTTTGCGGATCTCTTCCGTAAAGACCATGTAGCTGGGAGGAAATGAACCTCCGGACCACACCGCAGTAGCCCAGTCCAAAGCCTTCCCCTTAAGTAGCCCCATCACGTAGCCAATCCGTCGCTCATCGGTCGGATAGGTCAATGGCTGTTGTCGGAAAACAAAGTCACATTGCAATAGAAACGCCTTGCATCTCTCCGGTTCACCACCGAACCTCTCCGGGGGGGGCTGTTGTGGCTCCCGGAATTGCCAGGCTCCCATGGGGTTGGAGGGTGGGATAGCAGGCGACTTAGCAGGTTGCTCTGGAGTGCGTGGTTGAACTGCAATGGCCAGTCTCCTCATCTCAGCGCACAACTCTTTAATCTCCTCCCGGAGCTCGGAAATCCCCTGGGCGTGCTGCTGCACGATGAGGCCTTGTTGTTGCAAAGCGTGAAACATGGCGGTTGAGTCAGCAGGGTCCATCGTGGCGAAATTGTTCTGAGACGGGTGTGTGCGGGTTGGACCCGTAATGCACGACTCAGAACACAAATGTAATAATAAATGTCCGCAAGGACTTTATTATAGGGAAATCCAGAAATCGTAGTCACACAAGCGAAGTCCAAAAACCAATAAATCCAGCCAAAAAACCAAAGTAAAGTACCGAGGGAGAAGGCAGTCTCGGAATCGGTACACCATGCACAAGTTCAGTAACCAGAGTAGCTGTCAGCGGAGCAGAAGTACAATACAGGGGTCAAGCAGAGTTCGTAGGTCGTGGGACGTTGCAGGAGTCAGACCGAAGTCCTATCCGCGGGGCAGAGGTACAAATAGACAGCAGGCAAAACTCGTGGTCAAAAACAGGCAATAGAAAACGGTAGGCAGGCAGTAACGATGGTCAGTAAACAGGCTTGGATCTATAACAGTAGTCAGACAAGGTAAACGCTCAAAAGTGACAGTAGTAAACTAACAGGCAACAATTTCGCGAAGACAAGACATGAACACTGAGCTTATATGCAGGTGTAGACAGGTGCAGACACTTAGCTTGAGAGCAGCATGCGAAGGGGAATCAGGTGTGGAAAGCTGACGAGGTAACAAGATAATTAGTAATCGTTAGTAATAAACCTATCCTGACCTAGCGTTAGTAAATTAGTAAATGACATGCACAAGAAACGTAAGGTAAACATGAACACATGGTTAGAGAGTTAGTATTACCCAATCCTGATCTAATGTTAGTAGATTAGTAAATAGACATGGGAAAATGAAACAATTAGGGAAGGCTGAGTGACAGCAAGAGAGAGAGGGAAAACAGCATGAATGCAAGGCTGCAGAAAAACATGGAAATGTGTATGCTACCAATGAACTGCATCGAACATAAACAGAACACAAGCATGACATAAACCGAAAATAAACTGTGACAAACTAAACATGAAACGTGGCATAAAAATGACAGAAACGTAACAGTGGGACTAGCTTTAGCTGTAAATTACACTGGAAGAGTATTGAACACATGGTTGGCTAAATGGCTTTAAGTCATCAAGGGTCTGTCGTATCAAACAAGCCTTAAACCATCACTCTGCTGCTAGAAATACAGTGGATATGGATGGATAACTTGAAGGGTTTCTTCTCCTGACTTCTTTTTCCATAAGTTCAATAGGAACATTTGTCAGGAGAAACAACCCTTAAAGAGTCGTTATAGTATGGCTTGTAAGAGTACTAGAAAATAAGATATCAAAATTCTTTTGATGCTGTTGGGTCACAGGCATCAGGAAGTCATGGCATGCAAAGAATATGTGACCAAATATTATTTTTTTTAAATTAACTTTATTCTATATATAAATGCAGGGGTGCCAATAATTGTGGCACACGTGGTTTTGTTAAAAATAATTATTTCTTGATGAGGAATTTTTTTTCTCATAATAAATTAGCTTCAATTAAAGGTTGGATTTTTCTTGTTTTTTCAGTGTGAGATTAAGCTAATTCACCAAACGATTAATTTTTTATAACCCTTCTTACTCATCTTTACGAGGGCTACCAATAATAGTGGAGGGCACTGTAGATGCAGATGCAGATAGAACAGACGCAGATAAAACAGAAGCAGACGCAGATAGAAAAGACGAAGATAGAACAGACGCAGATGCAGGTAGAATAGAAGCAGATGCAGATAGAACAGACACAAATGCAGGTAGAACAGACACAAATGCAGGTAGAATAGATGCAGATGCAGATAGAACAGACAGAGATGCGGATAGAATAGACACAGATGCAGATGGAACAGATGCAGATAGAACAGAAAAAGATGCAGGTAGAACAGACACAGATGCAGATAGGCCAAATGCAGATAGAACAGACGCAGATGGAACAGATGCAGATAGAACAGACGCAGATGCAGATAGAACCAACACAGATGCAGATGGAACAGACACAGATGCAGATAGAACAGACACAGATGTAACAGATACAGATGCAGATAGAACAGACACAGATTCCGATTCAACAGACACAGATGCAGGTAGAACATATGCAGATGCAGATAGAAGAGACGCAGATAGAACAGACACAGATACAAGTAGAACAGATGCAGATAGAACAGACACAGATGGAACAGATACAAGTAGAACAGATGCAGATAGAACAGACACAGATGGAACAGATACAGGTAGAACAGATGCAGACAGAACAGACACAAATGCAGGTAGAACAGACACAGATGCAGATAGAACAGACAGAGATGCAGGTAGAACAGACGCAGATGCAGATACAACAGACACAGATGGAACAGACACAGATGCAGATAGAACAGACGCAGATGGAACAGACACAGATGCAGGTAGAACAGACACAGATGCAGATAGAACAGATGCAGATGGAACAGACACAGATGCAGATAGAACAGATGCAGATAGAACAAACGCAGATGGAATAGACACAGATGCAGATAGAACAGACGGAGATGCAGGTAGAACAGACGCAGATGGAACAGACACAGATGCAGGTAGAACAGATGCAGATGCAGATGTAACAGACACAGATGCAGGTAGAACAGACACAAATGTGGATAGAACAGAAAAAGATGCGGATAGAACAGATGCAGATAGAACAGAAACAGATGCAGGTAGAACAGACACAGATGCAGATAGAACAAATGCAGATAGAACAGATGCAGATAGAACAGACGCAGATGCAGATAGAACAGACGCAGATTCAGATTCAACAGAACAGACGCAGATGCAGATAGAATAGATGCAGATGGAACAGATACAGATGCAGATAGAACAGACACAGATACAGGTAGAACAGATGCAGATAGAACAGACACAGATGGAACAGATACGGGTAGAACAGATGCAGACAGAACAGACACAGATGCAGGTAGAACAGATGCAGATAGAACAGACGCAGATGCAGATAGAACAGAGATGCAGGTAGAACAGATGCAGATGCATATAGAACAGACACAGATGGAACAGACACAGATGCAGATAGAACAGACGCAGATGGAACAGACACAGATGCAGGTAGAACAGACACAGATGCAGATGGAACAGATGCAGATGCAGATAGAACAGACACAGATGCAGGTAGAACAGACACAGATTCAGATAGAACAAATGCAGATAGAACAGATGCAGATGCAGATGGAACAGACACAGATGCAGGTAGAACAGATGCAGATGGAACAGACGCAGATGCAGATAGAACAAACGGAGATGGAATAGACACAGATGCAGATAGAACAGACGGAGATGCGGGTAGAACAGACGCAGATGGAACAGACACAGATGCAGGTAGAACAGACGCAGATGGAACAGACACACATGCAGGTAGAACAGATGCAGATGGAGCAGATGCAGATAGAACAAACGGAGATGGAATAGACACAGATGCAGATAGAACAGACGGAGATGCGGGTAGAACAGACGCAGATGGAACAGACACAGATGCAGGTAGAACAGACACAGATGGAACAGACACAGATGCAGGTAGAACAGATTCAGATGTAACAGACACAAAACAGAACAGATACAGATGCAGATGGAACAGATGCAGATAGAACAGACACAGATGCAGATAGAACATATGCAGATAGAACAGATGCAGACAGAACAGACGCAGATGGAACAGATGCAGATGCAGGTAGAACAGACATAGATGTAGATAGAACAGACAAAGATTCAGATAGAACAGACGCAGATGGAACAGACACAGATACAGATAGAACAGACGCGGATGGAACAGACACAGATGCAGATAGAACAGACACAGATGGAACAGACACAGATACAGGTAGAACAGACACAAATGCAGGTAGAATAGATGCAGATGCAGATAGAACAGATGCAGATGTAGATAGAACAGACACAGGTGGAGATAGAACAGATACAGATGCAGATGGAACAGATGCAGATAGAACAGACACAGGTGCAGCTAGAACAGAGACACAGATGCAGATAGAACATATGCAGATAGAACAGATGCAGACAGAACAGACGCAGATGGAACAGACGCAGATGCAGATGCAGGTAGAACAGACATAGATGTAGATAGAACAGACACAGATTCAGATAGAACAGACACAGATACAGATAGAACAGACACAGAACAGTCTGTTCAATCTGTATCTGTGGCTGTTGTCTGCATCTGTGGCTGTTCTAATTGCATCTGTGTCTGGTCTACCTGCATCTGTGTCTGTTCTATCTCCATCTGTTCTATCTGAATCTGTGTCTGTTCTATCTGCATCTGTGTCTGTTTTACCTGCATCTGTGTCTGTTCTATCTGCATCTGTGTCTGTTCTATCTGTATCTGTGTCTGTTCCATCTTTGTCTGTTCTATCTGCATCTGTGTCTGTTCTATCTGAATCTGTGTCTGTTCTATCAGATGCAGATAGAACAGACAAAGATGGAACAGACACAGATACAGATAGAACAGACACAGATGCAGGTAAAACAGACACAGATGCAGATAGAACAGACACAGATTCAGATAGAACAGATGGAGATAGAACAGACACAGATGCAGGTAGACCAGACACAGATGCAATTAGAACAGCCACAGATGCAGATAAAACAGACACAGATGCAGGTGGAAGAGACACAGATGCAGATAGAACAGACACAGATGCAAATAGAACAGACACAGATGCAGATAGAACAGACACAGATGCAAATAGAACAGACACAGATGCAGATAGAACAGACACAGATCCAGATAGAACAGACACAGATTCAGATAGAACAGACACAGATGCAATTAGAACAGACACAGATAGAACAGACACAGATACAGATGGAGCAGACACAGACACATATGCAAATAGAACAGACACAGATGCAAATAGAACAGACACAGATGCTGGTAGAACAGACACAGATGCAGATAGAACAAATGCAGATGGCTGGAGAGGATGGTTAAAAGCTCTTCACTCTTTGTTCCCTACCCTCATCTACTCTCCTCCTCAATTTCACATAAGTTCATAAGGTTATGAGGGAAGGAGAGAAGCAGCACAGAGATGCACTGGAAGGGAAAGGGACCCCCTACACCTTTCTGTATCATCTGATGTGACGTTCATTCGTTCATTAGCAATGACTTTGACCTATGTAGTATTCTCTGTCATGGCACTTAAATATAGGACTGGAACTGTAGCCACATAATATACAGGCTGCAGAAAAATATTGAATAAAGTCTTCTTAAGTGTTATGGTATGTCTCCGTATTTCAATTAATTCACTTGATACGTGATTCATAAAAGGACATCTGACGGAATTAATTTTTTTTTTTTGAAAGGACACGGGTTAACGTTAAGCATTGAAGGTTGCGTTTCCTAAACAAACTGAATTATATAGGAAACAAAAATGTCAGTAATATTACGCTTACGCGTAGGCCTATGCTTAAGCTTACTATAATGTTTTTAGCCTCTTTTCCCATGAATAAACGTGGCTTTTGTTCATCCTAAAGAATGACTGTTGTTATGGATTAAAGCGCTTTAAAATGAAAAGGAACGGTAGCTACGATTGGATTGGGTGTGCCTGTCTGTGGCAAATGTGTAGTGTATAGCAATCGCTAATACATTTTAGTTTAAGGCTGGCAAAATGCATTCATGACAGCATGGAGCTAATCGTTGAAAAAAGTCATTTTCTACTCTCAGAAGTCATCAGAATGAACCATTTCAGAGTGCTTTTGGACAAATTCACGGGGAGCATGCCCCCAGACGTCTCAAGGATATCTGTTTCTGAATTTCATATTTTTTACTCAGCCATTTATGCCATCTCATTTTAGCTAAATTTCTTGATAAACTCGTGAATGACAATTTAGGACGTGAAAGCATACTTCAACTACATAGAAAATATTTTTCAATTTAAAAAAATAAGTTTGCAATTTAAAAGTGAAATTTTATTTTGAGTTCCTCCAAATGCTATCTGGACCAATAAGAGGATATTGGAAAAAAATAAAGTGACCCCAAAAAATAATAAAATATTACATGATGCAACACACGTGGCAGCCAATAAAAAACTATATCGGTAACAGAAAACAAATATTGAGCCTTATTCCCATAAAAAGAAACCAATGAATTGGAAACGTAAACGCCATCAATAGTCTCACCAAAACATTGGCCGTGTCAGAATCAGCACTCTTCCACACTGTTGAGTAGCCTTGGTGAGTAGATAGAGAAAGTCGTAGAGTACGCGATTTTTTTTCAAATTGCAGTATACTTCAAACACCCGGATGACACACTTACGTCCAGGTTTCGCTGAGTACATTCGGGAACACACTTTTCAAGAAGTCCACGAACATTTTGGTCACATGAATATGAGGTGAAGCTTTGTTTAAAAAAAATGAGGCACAGCTTCGCTGACGTTTTCCTTCAAATACAATAAAAACAACACGTGACATGGCAGCGCACGGTTGCCAGATCTTGTAAGACTTTCCAGCCAAATGGCGACTCAAAACTAGCCTAATTTAAAGCCTATTTTTAAACCGAATCCAACCTATTTTAAATAGAAATCATCATGTTTTACTTTTTTAAATAAGTGCGTGCTTTGCGACTTTTCATTTTTACCCGTGACTGCACTGGTGGGCAACAGTGGTGGGACGTCTTATGACCTGTTTATGACACTTCCACAGTAGCTACGGTTTGGAAATAGTATAGCGGATATTTTTCGCGTCCTGCTAAACAGTGCACCTTAAACACCACACTTCTGCCAGTGCACTCTCCGCAGGAGACAGGGCGCAGTAGATAGAGATCTGATTCGGACACAGCCATTGTCCTACCTACTAGGCCTACTTGACTTTCAAATGTTTTGTCCATCTTGGTCCAACCACAACGCTCAAATATTTCCTCTATCCAATTGCAATGCTGATTTTTTATATTGCCACACCCCCGCCCCCATCACCCTTTCCGTTCGACAGGGGCGTGTCAATAAGTGACGTCAACGGGGAAAAAATTACGCCCCTTTCTCCCGCAGTGCTCAATTCTTGTCTAGTTGCTTCTGCGCTCGAAAGAACAAGCACCTTCGCAGGGCGCCACGGACAGACATGGCCCTACTGGAGCTCGCTTTGCAAGGGTTTTCCCTCTTTGGATTAATACTCTTTATTGTGCTATGGCTCATGCATTTCATGTCCATCATCTACGTGTAAGTCAGGTCTTTTTATTCATTATAGCCTTGTGAATATAGCTAGTGCTGCGTGTTGTCTACATTCCCACGTAGCTATCTAGCACGAGCTTTTACAACCGACTATAACGTTAGCTGTACTGCTAACTTTTTCCGCCTTTACTGCTAAATTGTAACGTTACCCAAGGTTGTAGCTAGTAATAGGTAGGGCTAATTGCCTGTTATTAACATTTGTCTCAACGTACTGCGTTCTAATACACTGATCTTTCGCCGAAGTATAACTTCTAGTATGACTGCTAGGTAGTAAAATAACACATATTTAACGACTCTTCGTTATCAAGAGCCATCCATATATTTGCTCAGTAGTCTAGCATAATGTAAACAGCCTGCTACCGTTGTGGTCACACCACGATGTTCAGGAAAAAGCTGGCCGGTCGATATCATCGGTGATCTAAACTCTTCATTCATGTAAGTTAACACCACGGTGCCAACACGAATCGTTCGCTAGCAAGCCCAGTGAACTGAACCCAGTGGGTTCTATTAGATAACAAGCCACCATATTTTGGATACCTTGCTTGTTTTGACCCTATTTTTTATACAGTCTACGGTTTTGACACTTGAATGTTTCAAGAGAAGCGGTATGTTAGCTATTTGGCTGTCAACCCAGCTACGCTATAGCTAGTCTAGCTGCCAGCTACTTAGCTAACGCTAGCCAGGTGCCTACTCGTTCAGTCAGCACGCCATCCTTGTTACCTAAACCAGACAACGCAAATGCAATAGCTTACCTCTACGTTACCACTTTTATCGCTAAACTGTGAGACGTTCGTTGAAAAGTACGTTAGCTACGCTTAACGTTACATAGTTTGTGAAGGACTGGGGCGGAATAGTGTTAACGTTAGGTTAACTCTTTATATTAGCTAACGTTAGCTGTAGAAATAATTATGTGACGGAATTACTGCCACAACTTTGCTAGCACTAGCTAACGTAATTAATTGTTGGATAGCATCTGGGTAAAGTAACGTTAGTCACGAGTATCTCTAGTTGCTAGTTAACACTGCCGTTGGTCAGTGCAAGTTAGTTAAACCAGGATTACTATTTTAACGTTAGCTAACTTAATTTGCCATCTGGTATTTTCATTACGCATTGGTTTGTCGGTAATCCAGAATGTACATAGTTTGACGTTTAAAAAAAATAAATAAATCGTTAGATAATGTAATTTGGGTCCAATTGTCCCAAAAATCCATTAGCTAGCTAACGTTAGCTAACGTAAGGTTACTGCTCGGTTTGCCATCGAACTTGAGCCAGTCTAATTTGTCAGTTGTGTCTAACGTTACCTTCCGATGTCCAGGGACGATATTGTTCATTAATCTAGCTAGCTACATTTAGCTACATTGTTTTCTCTACCGTGCTTCATCCTGCTTTTGCAGCTGGATATAGCGTTACTGGGAACAGAACAATAACGTTACTTAACAAAACAACTTAATTGTCTTCTGTGTTCTTATGTGTTCTTGTGTTGTTATATTGTTATTTTACACATGCTTTGTCTACTGTAGTGTAAAGCACCTTGTGCTGCAACCCATGTATGAAAGGTGCTATACGAATAAATTATTATGATAATTATTATGAATACTATTATTATAATTATTACTTTTGCTAGCGGTGTGTTTTTTGGTACATACCGTAAATGCAGTGATTATTTGTGAGAAAACGGATGTTATTTGTCTGGAATGTGTTTTGCTGAATAGGTCTGGCAATGATTGGTTTCTGCTGAACTTCATGTGATAACATAAAAATTACATTTGGGTCCTCTCTTTAACGGTACCAAAACTTTATTGATACAAGTTATTTAGCTTCCTTTCCATTAACTACAACAATGTAGGCTTTACACTGTAGCCATGTAATAGTAGTAGATCCAGTATTTTACATTTTCCACTTTCCTGATATGGGGGCGTATTTAACATGGGCTTAGATAGATAACTAGATTAATAGGTAGTTCTAGGTTCTGCAACGATTTTGATCTGTGTTGTGCCACTTGATGCAGCTTTGATGACAAACCTAAAGTAAAACGCTTTGCATTTCTGCAGTGCCACTGCTCCCCTGCTGACAGCACAACTGACACACACTAAAATGGGCTCATTTTCATTTTAACCGTGCTGCAGGAATGATGTTTTCACCCATTACAAGAACCATCTTCTCGGGCAAGATCCAGCAGTAATATCAGGTGCCAGGGTTTTCTTTGAGGAAAGGCAGTTGGAAAATGGTGCTGCTGAATGCAAACATAGGTTCCTGGCTGTACTTCCTGAGCCTATGTCCCCAGAAAGAGTGGGCACTTGTGGATGGTGCAAGATTTCACTTCTTTGTTAGCATTTTCCCCGCTTTAACTGTTGCAGGATGTTGAATTAACTTTCCATCTGATTAAAGTTAAAAGACATCTAATAATAAAAAGCACATTTCATTGGATTTGGTTTTCTATTTTTAAATCTCTATCTGATGTTAGGTTCTGTTAAATATAGTGACTCATTGCATAGCACTTTTTCCATTTTCACTGTTTCAGGTGGTAGAAAGTTTTATTAGCATAATAATGCAATATTGGTGGTAGTTTGTAGTCTGCAACATAAACAAATCAATACTGCTTTACGAATATACTAGTCAAAATTAAATCTGAATTTAAAAAGCAGCTTTGGATGTTGGTTTAGAAACCTCATGCAGGGGTAATAACTTTTCTGTTTGTTTGGAAAGTGTCTTCCTTCTAGTTTTTCATCTGTAACTGCATTCGGTTGGATAAGAAATGGCTTGGCAAGAAGTACCGCACATCTGCAACATCATATGTCTATCTGTCTAGAGGCCTTTTTTGTGATATGAAATGCAGCTGGATGTGTATGGTTTGAATGGGGAAAATGTATCGATCAACAGGAATGTAAGAACTCAAGAGGTGTGACTTGAGTCTTAGAAGAATGTTGCATCAGTCTGCAAATATGAAGCTGTCCCGGAAATTCAACCCACTTGTTCACTAGCTACGGGCTTGCTTGATTGTTTTTTTTGTTTTTTCTTAGTTCTACAGCAGTTTATATATGTAGTACCAAAATATTTTAACAGAGGAGTTGCCTGAAGAAGCAATTGGCCACCAAATGGTGCCAAATTAACATGCCTTGCACTTATTATTGTCCTCGTATAACCATGCCCAGTTTTAGGTTTTTGAGTCCCAGTTACTGTTTTTATTTTAAATTCTTTTCAAAACTGGCATAAAAAATAAAAATCAGAATAAGTAGGCGATTAATAGATTTGCTATTTAACAGTGTCTGTTAGGACTTTCATTTAAACTAGCCAAGATATCGGAGTCACACACTCGTTCACAGGCTGCATTATGATCATTGTATATGGAAACCGTATATAGTCTACCTCATTTAATAAAGTGGGGGCAAAATCAAACGGAATATCACTGCTACTAAGTTAGAAACACAAATTATTAGCTTTGCTTTTTAAAGATGAGTAGTGCACGATTTTTGCAGAATATTTATTTCCGCTTTTGCACAGTAGCATTGTGTTCTATTTGCTCCCATCATATGACATTTGATTTGTTACTGCATGAGTAACAATAATTTCGAGTTTTGGACAAGTGCCTGGAATAATCAAATTTCACTGGTTGTCAGAATAAGCTACTCTTATTTAAAATAATATATTTGTTATGCGTTGCACATAAAAATAATATCTGACTATTGTTTTTTGATAAAAGTTATTTGATCATATTCTTTGGTTTCTTTTATTGGTTTTTAAGGCTTCAGATTTGCTTTGGATTAGGCTTGTGCCATCGTGTGCAAGGCAGCATCGTCCCATCGAGCCCTCTAGCCATCGCCGATGGTCAATTCTATCGAGGGGTGCGCGGGGGCGGGGCTATTGAACAGCTTTTGCTTACTTATTATGGCGTACCATTGCGAATTGTATTCACTATTTTGTCCAAATATAATAAAGAATAATATACAACAGATTTCACGTCTATTCTATATTAGCTTGTAGAGGCTATTTATCTCACCTGGCCGCTGTCCAACGAGAGAGTCAGCATCGCGGTCAGCGCTCAGGAGCTATAGTTTCCCTAAGCCTTTCTGCGCCCTCGTCTGTCTTATAGCAATTCGTTTCATTTTACTAATTTCATTTCATTTCGTGAAGAAGCTAGACTAGCAGTCATCACGTTCATTATCATTTTTGTCTTGTAGTGAGTGATTCACAAGATCCCCGCGCGCCATCCCGCACAGTCTATCTCCATCTGCACGTAACTTCTCTCACTTAGCACTATCAGGTTAGACCTTTTTAACTAACCTAATGCAATCAAAAATACATAATAATTTACCCTGAAACTAATTATTTTTATTGATAATCAGAAACTATTTATAGCCTAAACCTATGAAATAGAGACAACAAGACCTATAGGCTTACGTTTTACTGAGATTTTTTTTTGTTATAGGGGACTTTTTTCACTGATGAAATGGTTAAGCTAGGCTATATTACATTGTAAATTACATTATTTACTATTCTACATAAGCCTGTTGAATCAATTTGAGATTATAGCCTGAACTCCTAAATCGTTTCAATGTTTCGCTTGAGCGACGAAGACATTCCGTGTATCAATATAGGAATATAGCGGCCACCTTTTCATCCAATCTAGTTTATTTCTCTGATAACATCTTTCATTAGTCTACAGTCAGATTGTACAATATTAGGCTACATTTGTTTCCATGCCCCGAGTCCGACACCGGTAAGCTTGTTGTACTGTTAGAATAAAAAGGCTGCTGACGGATATAGCTACAGCTCACCACTCTGTAGCCTAAGCCTACGCTCCGTTCTAGACTGAACAATAGTTTATCAATAGCACTATTGAATACGAAATATAATTTGTTTAATTAGGCCTGAATGAAATTATATAGTTAGTTGCACTGTGGTCTAACAGAAAGTAGGCTATCAGCGTGATTTTGCTCAACCCAGGTAAATTATGGCGCCATTGCGCTGCATAGGCGATAACATTTCAAAGACGCAGACAACACGTTACATTGTAAATGCACGGTAGAGTGGAAAATGTATTAAAAACTCAGAATGAGAGGCAAAATTTGTATTTTTATTTTAAGAATTAAAAAAAAGAAAAATCGTCCAGGCATCGACAAAGATAGCCATCGCCGATTGGTTCAACCATTATCAATAGTCGATTCCATCGACCATCGTCCCAAGCCTACTTTGGATAAGATCATCTGCTGTATTACATAGTGTAAATTTCAATAGCAAGAATATTACAAATTTATTCACATTTATTGTGATCATGTTCTTCGCACAACAAGATTTTTCAGCTAAAATATAATTGCATAGTTCAGTTTGTGTGGACAACCAAAATATATTTGTGTTTTATGCCATTTTCCCGCCTGTCCTCTGTTATTATCTGATTAATTATACAACAAAATCCAATTTAGTTTATGATGCATTTATAATATTTCCTCATTTTGATGTTACAGCAAATGTTTATCCTTTACAAAGTGCTCATGACTCAACGAGTTCATGAACTTCAATGTAAAATGATCATGGTTCTGCTTTTGTGTGTGCGAAAACACTAGCAGTTCCACTGTGCTGTCCTTCCTGCAGAGCGGTAAGACTAAAACCTCTCTGAGGCTGGTGTCATGATGCTGACACATCTCAGTACCAACGAGGGTTACTAGTGCAGTCATTTCTACCACAATAAGTCAAAGGGAGAGAAATGTATTAAAAGCTAAGCCAGGTAGGTGAGTTTGTACGTGTGCACTTTACACTACTGCATGTGAAGTCTCACAATTTGCATCAAATTGGATTGTTTACCAGATTCCAATTTAAATATTATTTAAAGATATGTGTGTGAAAAAGAGTTTAGGATGTAGGGTATTTCAATCTCTGTTGTTTTATTAAATTAGAGGTCGTACGTAGGTCAAAGAAAAAAAAAAAAATCACTTCCTTTTTAAAATGTACCTGAATAGACCCAGTGTTAAAAGTTATCTGAAATTATTGTACAGTGTTCCCCAAGCACACATTGTGTTTCACCCAAGAACAGCGCAAGGTGAACTTGCATTCCACCCAATCATCAGTGTGTGTGCTGGCTGGGATCATGGGGATTTCACCAGCATTAAATGTTCACTTAAGGGGATGTTTAACAGCAGGGGATATGTGACTATCGGCCTATATGTCAAAGGAAGAGTGAATACTCGACTCTGATCAGCAGCTGACCCTAGGCTATAGCTGTGCCACTTGACAAATTATATTCAAATGGTGAACATGAATAAATAAGTTAATATACATCATCTCAGGTATCAGTAAATGCTGGAAACTTCTGTTAACCTGAAAGGTTATTTTGCAGATACCCAGATAATTAGCTCAATTTTCTCTGTAGATATGGATAGTTTCTTTATCAACAATTGTCATCAGAAGGATCCAGAGCTTTCTAAAACATAATTTTAGATCAATGTCTCGCTTGATTTCTGCATAATATGGTTGTAACCATCTTATGAGCATGTCAAGACTCAAGCTTGGCTTTCATCATTTCGGTCTAACAAGAGCATGCTCTTGATCCATTCATTCAGATTTGCAAGTAATGCTCTTTTAAAGCAGACTTCACATTTTGTGCTGTGAGCAGTCACATAAATTTGATTCAAAATGACAAGTTGATGCAAATCAATAAAATACAGTATCACAGAATGAATGAGCATGCTACTGATAGGCAAACTCTTAAGCTTGTGGTTTTCAGTGCTACGTGATGAATGTTGCATGATTGTTAGTGGCAACAGTGTTGATGTGGTGTTATGACAGGACTTGCAACACTGTATGAAAACATTTGTCCTTATTCCCCTTGTCCATTTTGTGTCTAAAAGTGAACTAACACATAATGGGAGGCCTTGGTAAGCTATTCTTGGAAGGAAGCGAGAAAGTAGAAGTAGAACACACATTCAAATCCTTATCTCTTTGCTGGTGTGAAGGGTAGTGATAATATGTTTCTTCTTAAAACTACAAACTTGCTGATATCTAGAAAAGGTACCTCGGTAGATTCCGGAATGTGTTCCTGTTTCTGTTTCCACAGAACCTCTAAAACTGCAGCGATGAAAATTTGTGAGGAAGTGACCAAAATACTTGTTTTACATAGCCTAACCTCCCCTTAATGAATAGTATTTTAGATAAATTCTCTCTGGACTGTGAACCACTTCGTAAAATACGCTAAGTTACTACTTCCGAACATGTGGGTTGAAATTGAAGGCGCAGCGAGCCACACAGGCAGGCTCGGAGAGGCACCGTTCTATACACTGAGCACGGAGGGAGCGTTTAATTGGCTAAAAAAATCATTCTCTCCCTCTCCACCTCAGCTGATGTGTGGTGAGCTTTCTGGCGCAATATAGCTGCCGTTGCATCACTCAGGTGGGTGCTACCCATTGGTGGTGGTTGAGGCGAGTTTCCCCCCTCATCATTGTAAAGTGCTTTGAGTCACCAGTTGGTGAGAAAGGCGCTATATAAATGCATGGCATTATTATTATTACTGAACTCGATCTGAGGACCAGGTTCGCAGGGTTTTGGGAATAACTACGCAGTAACATCGAATTGCAAGCACCAAAATCACAGATTTTATTTAAGTTATAGCAACGTGTGTTTTATTTCCTGCAATTCTACAACTGTGGTTAATATTGACATATCTAATGCACCACTTAAACCTACAGTTGAAGTCAAAAGTTTACATACACCTTAGCCAGATCCATTTAAACTCAGTTTTTCACAATTCCTGACATTTAATCCTAGTAAACATTCCCTGTCTTAGGTCAGTTAGGATCACAACTTTATTTTTAGAATGAGATTAAGAATAATAGTAGAGAGACTTATTTCAGCTTTTATTTCTTTCATCACATTCCCAGTGGGTCAGAAGTTTACATACCCTTTGTTAGTATTTGGTCGCATTGCCTTTAAATTGTTTAACTTGGGTCAAATGCTTCGGTTAGCCTTCCACAAGCTTCTCACAATAAGTTGCTGGAATTTTTGCCCATTCCTCCTGACAGAACTGGTGTAACTGAGTCAGGTTTGTAGGCCTCCTTGCTCGCACACGCTTTTTCAGTTCTGCCCACAAATTTTCGATTGGATTGAGGTCAGGACTTTGTGATGGCCACTCCCAATACCTTGACTTTGTTGTCCTTAAGCCATTTTGCCACAACTTTGGAAGTATGCTTTGGGTCATTGTCCATTTGGAAGAGCCATTTGCGACCAAGCTTTAACTTCCTGGCTGATGTCTTGAGATGTTGCTTCAATATATCCACATAATTTTCCTTCCTCATGATGCCATCTATTTTATGAAGTGCACCAGTCCCTCCTGCAGCAAAGCACCCCCTTTTCATTTCATCATTTTCATGCTGCCACCCCCGTGCTTCATGGTTGGGATGCTGTTCTTCGGCTTGCAAGCCTCACCCTTTTTCTTCCAAACATAACGATGGTCATTATGGCCAAACAGTTCAATTTGTGTTTCATTAGACCAGAGGACATTTCTCCAAAAAGTAAGATCTTTGTCCCCATGTGCAGTTGCAAACTGTAGTCTGGCTTTTTTATAGTGGTTTTGAAGTTGTAGCTTCTTCTTTGCTGAGCAGCCTTTCAGGTTGTCGACATAGGACTTGTTTTACTGTGGATATAGATACTTTTGTACCTGTTCACTCCAGCATCTTCACAAGGTCCTTTGCGGTTGTTCTGCCATTGATTTGCACTTTTCGCACCAAAGCACGTTCATCTCTAGGAGACAGAATGCGTCTCCTTCCTGAGCGGTAGGACAGCTGCGTGTTCACATGGTGTTTATACTTACGTACTATATTGTTTGCACAGGCAAACGTGGTACCTTCAGGCATTAGGAAATTGCTCCCAAGGATGAACCAGACTTGTGGAGGTCCACAATTTTCTTTCTGAGGTCTCGGCTGATTTCTTTTGATTTTCCCATGATGTCAAGCAAAGAGGCACTGACTTTGAAAGTAGGCCTTAAAATACATCCACAGGTACACCTTCAATTGACCCAAATAATGTCAATTAGCCTATCAGAAGTTTCTAAAGCCATGCCATCATTTTCTGGAATTTTCCAAGCTATTTAAAGGCAGTCAACTTAGTGTATGTAAACTTCTTACCCACTGGAATTGTGATATAGTGAATTAAAAGTGAAATAATCTTTCTGTAAACAATTGTTGGAAAAATTACTTGTGTCATGCACAAAGTAGATGTCCTAACTGACTTGCCAACACGATAGTTTGCTAACATGAAATCTGTGGAGTGGTGAAAAATGAGCTTTAATGACTTCAGCCTAAGTGTATGTAGGCTTCCGACTTCAATGCGCATGATATACAAAGATGTTTTAACTTTGCTAGAATAATATAGTTAATTTTTGCGGCAGCACTAACATTATTGGCCATATCATAATATTGCTGAACTTAAAGGCACTTTATTGGTGATCAAAATTAACTCTCATGTTGTGTTTGGAAGGGAAAACAAATTAACACCTGCTCTTAATTGCAAGTCAGAGTTAAGGACAAACATTGATTGAATACAGGCCTTAATGTTCTGTAATGAGTTTATTGGGGTTAAGTCTAGATAGTGTGCGAGCTGTGGCACACCAGCGTAATGGATGCCAGAGTGATGGAATGTAGAGGTTTGTAGCCGATGGAGAGAAGGAAGCGGGGGACGCGTTAAGAGCTTCCGCAGAGACACTGCTCAGCTGTGGCATGCGGATAAAAGCCCATTAGTGGTTTTGCTTCCTTTCGTTTCAGCTTCTGGAATTGAACAGTGCCAGCTGGGATGCAACAGTAGCAAAATTAGGTACCTTTATTACTACACACTTGGAGATGAAATGGCTCTGTTACTACCAGATGGTTTCCAACCAAAATAGAATCTGCTTTTATCAGTGGCCTAAAAGGGATGTCCAGATAGGGTTGAAGGGTAGTTCACCCTAAAATTAGTGTTATTTATTCATTTTCTTACCTCTAAACGTCTTTTGACCGGACAATGACAGCACTTTGTAGCATATTCTTCCAGAGTTGATTAGCCTTCACAAGGCCTCACTTCCAAAATCAATGGAAGTCTATGGACAAGGAAGATCCACCAGAGATTTTCCTTTAAAATCTCTTTTGAAATGGCAAAAACGGTTACAAAAGACACTAAGATAGCCATGGCTTGTGAAAAGTAGTCATTCAGAGGCTGTATGTGCAGTTACAGATATCTATAAAGTTAGCCTGTAACCTCTTGAATTAACTAAATTCTGATGGTACTGGGTTCCATCCTGTTAAAGCACTGTTGTCGTGTGTGCATGGGCCCCAAGGGCTGCTATCGAATCTGGACCAAACCAGTTCCAGCTGTGGCTGGCAGCCCCACAGGGCAGTGCACAAATGGGCTTGTGCATCGCCTCATCATGGGACGTTTTCAGTGAGGTGGTATGACATCATGCATAGATGATCCCCTGCTGGTTCATTTTAATTGGGCACCTGTTAAACTGCATACGAACTGTGTTCCGTACTTTCTGCGAGTTGTGATTTGATAAGAAGCAGCAATTAGCATCGCCAGCCTCACAAAGGAGGCCACCTGCTTGTCTGCGTGTCCGGGGATCGATGGTGGAAGTTGCAGCGATGGGAACTAATCCTACAACCTCCATTAGACGCCGGGTTTCGAACAAGAGTCAGCCTTTTTTAATCGCTGGGAACAAAAACATAAAAATGCAAATAATTGCTCCAAATAATTGTCTCCAATAATAGCCTGTTAGTGAAAATAGATCACCCTGGTAACAGGGAAGCAGCTCAACAATGTCCAACTGCAGCGCAGTTCATGTATGGTAACTATCTAGCTTACTGGCATTACCGGCTGGGCACCAGAGACAATTTGATGTTAAAATTAGACAAGGTGTTATCAATCAACTGCTTATTTCGAAAATTTGAGTGGAGCAGGAGCCATGGCAATTTGGAACAACTAAAATGGATGTAGAGGAGTGTAGACTAGCAACTTTCATAAATAAATTTTCAGTTCTTGTCTTTTATCATATTAACCATTCAGTTTATAATGTCTTGCATGACTGTGTTTTAGACCTTGGAATTACAATTAGAGGGCAATCTGATTAATCGTCAGACTCATGTCCACAGGGTAACACATACAGTGTCCTCCACAATTATTGGCACCCCTGGTAAAGATGAGTAAAAAGGGTTATAAAAAAAATTCACCGTTTGGTGAATTGGCGTAATCTCACACTGAAACAATTAGAAGAATCCAACCTTTAATTGAAGTAAATTTATTATGAGGGGAAAAAAAATCCCTCATCAAGAAATACTAATTTTTTAACAAAACCACATGTGCCACAATTATATTTTTAATATTTGGTCGCATATCCTTTCCATGCCATGACTTCGTGATGTCTGACCCAACAACATCAAAAGACTCTTGATATCTTATTTTCTGGTACTCTTGCAAGCAATACTATCACGTCTCTGCATTTGAATGGATCTCTATGGGAATTGGGGGGTGGGACTAGATTTAGCTGTAAATTACACTGAGACAGTATGGAACACATGGTTGGCTAAATGGCTCTAAGTCATCAAGGGTCCGACGTATCAAACAAGCCTTAAACCATCACTCAGCTGCCAGAAATGCAGTAGATATGGATGGATAGCTTGAAGGGTTTCTTCTCCTGACTTATTTTTCCATAAAGTTCAATAGGAAAATTTGTCAGGAGAAACAACCCTTAAAGTAATCCATCCATATCTACTGCATATCTGGCAGCAGAGTGGTGGCTTGAGGCTCGTTTGATACCTCAGACCCTTGATGACTTACAGCCATTTTGCCAACCATGTATTCCATACTGTTCCAGCATAATTTACAGCTAAATCTTGTCCTACCCCCCAATTCCCATAGAGATCCACTCAAATGCAGAGACGTTATAGATATCAAGAGTTTTTTGATTTTGTTGGGTTACAGACATCAGGAAGTCATGGCATGCTAAGGATATGCAACCAAATATTAAAAATGATTACTTTATTCTATATATAAATGCAGGGGTGCCAATAATTGTGGCACACGTGTTTTTGTTAAAAATAATTATTTCTTGGTTTTATATAACCCTTTTTACTCATCTTTACCAGGGGTGCCAATAACAGTGGAGGGCACTGTATCTTGTACTTGTGTATAATGGTTGCAGTCTGTATGAAAGTCACTTTACCATTTGGAAAAAAAAGAAGCATAAGCAGTTGGTTCACTTCTGTTGCTGTTCGAGCTTGAACATGTTGCCACGTGAGCTGAATTGTTTTCAGGGTCATTCCTCACTGTAGTTTGGTAACTTATAATTTTGGCTTTGGGAAATATGGGTGGTTTGTAAGCAGCTGCATACCAGCAGCACAAGCTGAGTTGAATGACCGACACAAACTATCCTATTAAGCAGAAAAGTGAGCTCTTCGTGTCTATCAGCCCAGAGTACCGGAAGACCGTATCTTAACAAACAAGCAGGTTGATGCAGCAGATAACCCAAAGTGGTGCATGATTTACTGGCCCATATCTCATGCTGTGCCTCCAGGTAGGCCTTATTGTGAAGCCCAGGTAGGCCTTATTGTGAAGCCCAGGTTGGCCTTTCTTATGCCTTCCGCGCTCACCGCATGAACTTTTAAAATGATTGCCAGTATATGGTGAGAGTGCCTGACACTATACATGTTGTCATATTTGGGTAATTCTGAAGTGTTGCATTTGAGACATGTCACTCGAATTTCAAAAGTGAGGGACTTTTCCACAGCTTACTCACTGCCTCTTGCAAAAAAATGGCTGTTGCAACATTGGGATTTTTTGTTGTTGTTGCGGGGCACATGCTGAACAGAATCACTGGTTTATAACTCTCCTGAATATTTTACCTCATTCGCTGTCAGCCAGTCGACATACTGCAAATAATCGCTTTTCTCCACAGCAAGTGATCCAAAAAATGAGTGCATTATATTGTTTAATGGTCATTTTTAATTTTAACCATTTCTCATCATTTGGGCTTGTGGAACCTTTTTGTGGCTGTTTCAGCATACCAGAAATGAGCTTACAACTCGTGAGAGGCATCACTCCCTCACATGCACTTGATGCACAACTAAATTGGATCTCTTAAGCCAGCATATAATGACTATCAACAGAAATGGTCACTTTGTATCCTTTTTTCAGGGCTAAAGTATTGGGGGTAAAATAGCACAGTGTGTTCTTGCCTTGACTTCTTTCTGTCCTTTAATGTCTTTGGTGGCTTGGTCATGCATTTGATTGGTTAAATTGCAAAAAATTTAAAAATAAATTGGTTAAATTGCAATTTTATACCTGAGCTCCACTATTGTCATCATGGTACTAGCTCTGTTAGAAGTGACAACGTTTTATCAAGAATTCCAGGTTTTAGTACAAAGCGCACTCCTCTAAAGCAAGCACTCGTGTAGCTGTCTTTGTTTTTTTGTTTTCATATTTCTTGAATGGTTTTGTGGTTATATGCAAATTCTGTTCCAAATAAAGTCTTATATCAAAGCAAAACCTGCTATTTTTGTTGAATATAGGCTACATTATGATGATTATGGCCCTAAGTCGAATGTCAGGACTGGACCCCAAATATAGTTGGCCATATGTATCAGTTCTCGGGTGTGACAATTCATTGAAGGGTTGTGCAAATTCCCTTAAAGAAACCTCACGTTTGTCTGTGTGCTGCAACTTTAAAGCCGGTGTAATTGCATCGTTTTGAGCAGTGAACAGAAGTGGTATCCTTGTCATGTTGACAGTGAGTTGGTTTGTAAAGGAGATTTCATCATTCCACTGGCCACTTTGTAGCTGACGTGAGTCCCTTGAGTGAACCCTTGAGTGAAACAAAACTACTGTATGCCCATAATTGTAATGTTATTGGATTCTGCTACTGTTCTGTGGAAACCACCGGGCACAGAAAGGGTGGGACTGTGGAAGTTACTTAAATACAATGGTATTTGTATTGCTCTTACTTTACTACTGTTAACCAGCCTTTCTTTGACAACACCAAACTCTCTGCCAACCAGTGTTGTAGAGGTTAAAAAAGGGAATATTTTTGGGTTTTATCAGACAAACCCTTGTCTTGCATGATATCAACAAATTCTGCATGTCAAAGGTCATGTTCATTCAACCTGTCACTAATTCTGTCCCTCACACTCCATTTATAGGCGACTTCATTTTAACAAGAAGACCACAGACAAGCAGCCCTACAGTAAGCTTGCTGGGGTGTCGCTGCTTAAGCCCCTGAAAGGAGTGGACACCAACCTCATTAGCAACCTGGAAACATTCTTTGAGCTTGACTACCCAAAGGTAGGTACTATATCTCCTTGACAATTCACATTGTGTGTTCAAAATCTTAAGATTTATGTTAAGAGAACACAACTCTGTTACACAAGAAGTGGTGTTTAAACAAAGGTGAGTTTGACTTTATGTGGCAGGTTTATTTTCTGTGGTTGGCTTTTATGCTTCATTCCCCCAAGGACACCAGTGGCAGTGCTACTTCAAAAAAAGAGGTTCTTAAGAGCTAGAATTCCAAAATTAACAAAAATATATTTCTGGCAGTGGTATTGTTTACAAATCTGCAATGTGGTGATCTCCATCAGCTCAAAATGGTGACAAAGCTGGTACCTCAAAGATTGTACAAGTATGGAATTGATTATCTGGAAAATAGCTGTACGTGCAAAAAGTGTATTTTTTTCCCAGTATACTAAAATGCCCATTGAAGTAAAGTGCTAGATGACTGCCTTACTTGTTCATGTCTGTTCCACACATTCCAGAACATACTGTGCCCTTTTCTTTTTTCTGAGTTTATTTGCAGACTGAAAGAGGCAAAAGTGTGTCAATGTGTAGATCAGGAAAGGCCGCAAGCCTTTGTAAACAGCCATTATCTGTTTATAACCTGGTTATACGAAGCTTCCATTCTGCATATTCCATTAGTTTTATTTCGTTTTTATAATGCGGTTGAGGATTAACCCGAATGAATGTGTTCCTGCAACAGGACTGTGCCTTAAGAATGTACTGCTGCAAAATGAAATAGCTAGAGCTACTTATTATGAAGTACAAAGTCTTTGATTATGAGATGATCATGTGACTCATTTTTCTGACGTTCCATAGAAGGGCTGGCTTTCTTCAAAGGAAGCTGGCCAAGTGGTGCTTTTGAGTCATTTAATTTTGTGGGAAAAATGTTCTGATGGCTCTATGCTCCTGGCTGGAATGTTCAACAGTGGCCAGAAATTTTGATGTCTTAATTCTCATAGTAATAAGGAGGTAAAGTGGAAGTCCCGTTGAACACCTTTTCTGGTATACTGCTAAATGCAATGCTAGCGCGTTTCATCATAGACGGCAAAAGCGACAGCTTCATATAAGCAAATGAAGCATTGAATTGTTCTGTAACCGCAAAATTACTAATACAAATAGAAAATGCCTAATAAAAGGCTTCACATCTTTGGCAAATGATCGACATGCAGCTTTTCATTACTTTTTAAAAAATGCCGTAATTACATAGTTTGTGTACCAAATACAACAACTACAATGACGTTATCCTTCCTCGGCTGGCCTGTCTCTTGGACATACCAAATGAATCGCGGGCATGGGGTTTTTGCTCCTCGGGCTTGACATTGGTTGCAGGTTGCTAGTCTTCTCTACATGGCCAGATCTAAAATTATTATTATTTTCCCCTCAAATCAGACTGTCTGTCAAAGAAATAATTTATTTTGGAAGTTGTCATTGCCTTTAATTGGGCTTTTAAATTGCGCAGGTTGAGATGACAGATGACGACAGACACCCTTGCCGGTGGCATTACAATGGTCCAATAGAGGCAATTTCATCAATATGAAAGGGGAAGCGCTATGGGAGACTGAGTTTTAGCCTATCTCTTCAATCTAAAAACAGAAAACGGGCCTTTTTAAAAATTTAAATGCCCTCGGGTTCAGCACATGGCAATATATTTAAACGCGTACATTGAACCCAGACTTCAGCGCTACATAGTTTGCTTATATTGACCTTTCGCTGCTCTATTTAATAGCGTGGCATATACCAGAAGTATCATTCATGAAACTTCTGCTTTACCGCAGCTCTCATAGCCACAATGAAGCCATTGAGTGTACAGTGCAGACAGTCTAAAGTGTCCCAAATTGGAAAACTAGTCCCAAAGTCATTGTGTTGATGTTTGATAACGTCCTTTGGAGTATATGATAGTTTTTTCATGCAGAGCAATATTGCATTTTGATTGGCTTATGGTGGTGCAATTGTTTGTCCTACCAACCTTATTTCAATAAATTTAGTACATATTAATAGAACATAATGCATACAAAATTGATTTGATATGGGCAGCGGTTTAGGAAGACATGTTATAATATATATATATATATATATATACATGTTGTATATATTTTTTTAGAAACATCCAAAATGACACCAATTCAAGCTGGTGGCAACCTATAGTGTACATGTATACAGTATGTTCCTAATCAAGACATTTTGTCATGACCACTAGATTGTAATCTCTGCAGATTATTGTTGATTTTTAATATAGCAGTTGTATTCCACCATGTGCTTTGAGTCTGGATAGGGTTGTCAATGGGTACACCATGTTATGCAATGTTATTTCACCCACTGCACATTGCCGCAGCCATGCTTTTGGCATGTCACCTTTCCTTTGACAACTTCTAAGGAGTGTTCAATAAACAAATGTGTGTTCGTGTGAATAATTCAAAGGGTCTGGGTGGGAAGAGATATTGTTTAAACATTTTACAAAAAATTCAAAATGATGGAATACCTAATATGGTGGACTTTTGATCCTCAAATGTCATGTATGTGAGGAGATGCGCCTGGGTCAGGAGTTCTATGCTTTCAAAGTTAACTTTTTCAGCTGTCTGTGACTGCGCTACCGTTATTGATTTTTACAAAAAGCGGCATGGTTGGATATGAAGTTGGGGTTTCCGCTCTAATTGGTGGTCCCAGTTTGAAAGGTAAATGACAGGTTAACTGGTACTGTGTGGCACTTCTGAGTGATGCTGCGGTCAGCGTATTTTATTGCGGTTTTGAAAATAAGATCTCTGCAGGGCTTTAAGATCAGTTAATCGCCTCCTGTTCTTATCCAGCATTGGGTGACACACCCAGGCACCATGTTATTACGGCACCGCTCTTGTGATCAGTGGTCGCACCGACACTTGGCAGAAATCTCACAATACATGTCCCATGTAGTAAAACCGATAGTGGTGCGAGTTGAAAACAAGGCACTTATTACTCCCAGAGGCTTGGTCCTTGTACACACGCCCCAAATTCACCCTGTGCTCTTATGAAAGGCAGTGGAGTTAAAAGCTTTGTGAGCCCAGCCTCCACAGCCCTGTATGTACAGTTGAGTGACGCATACTTGGATAAGGCATAGAATTACACAGCCCCACAATATGAATATTTGAACAAGGGCAGGGTACATTATTGGTCAGTTTATGAGTTGTGATATAGAAAGAGAGCTGTGTTTGAAGTAATGCTTCTGATGCACTGAAACACCCTCCGTGGCTACTGACTGCACTGCATTGGAATGCTGGGTTTTGACAGGCAAATGAAGCCAGTTTGAATACACTGCAGGTCCCTGGGTGAAAAGTGATCCCAGTAGAAATGTTTGGTTTGTCTTTGCACTGATGCAATCTTTTAGTTTTCATAATTTTCTGAGCTGTCGGTGTGGTGTGTGCTTGGTATGTCCAGCCGAACACTACCCAGGGTGAATATATTTCCTGCGAAGTCGATATAGGTCCAAACGGATGCATAAGTTCATTTAAGGTAAAGGAAATTCCTTATATTTTTTGAAACCACACAGAAGGCGTCAAAAGAAAAAGAAAGCTGTAATGAGGTACACGAGACTGTTTTGATTTTGGCCATGGAGGCAATTCTGTTTTTTAGGCTCTATGCATGCACATTCAAAGTAAGTCTGTCACCCATATTGTGTCGTTGATAATTGCCATTTTCTGCTGAGATGGAAAAACAAAAGTACATACAGTGCCCTCCATAATGTTTGGGACGTATTTCTTCTTGATTTGGCTCTGTACTCCACAATTTTTGATTTGTAATCAAACGGGTGCGGATCTTCACTTTTTTTTTAAAAAATGTATTTTTATTTTTATTATTATTTTTTTTTAAAGGGTATTTTTATGTAGAATGTAGAAATTACAGCACCCTTTTTTATACACAGCCCCCTCCATTTTAGGGCACCATATGTTTTGGGCCTATTAATGTAAATGAAAGTAGTCAGGTTTAGTGTTTTGCCGCATATCCTTTACATGCAATGATTGCTTGAATTCTGTGACCCGTAGACATCACCAGGTGCTGAGTATCTTCTCTGACGATGCTCTGCCAGGCCTGTACTGCAGCCATCTTCAGCTCCTGCTTGTTTTTTGGGGGCTAGGTGCGGTCAGCATATGAAACGCGTGTTCAATTGGATTCAGATCGGGTGACTGATTTAGCCAGTCAAGAATGTTCCGGTTTTTCGCTCTGAAACTCTTTTGTTGCATTAGCAGTTTGTTTGGGATCTTTGTCTCGCGCCGTCCAGTGAGTCAGGAGGGATTTGCTTGAACTTGAGCAGATGTTTCTGTACACGTCACAATGAATTCTGTTGCTATCAGTAGTTACATCATCAATGAAGACAAGTGAGCTTGTACCCGTGCGGTGTTTCCCCTAGGATGTCTTTGTAGACGGTGTGGTGACATGGCATGACCGTGAGGGTGAGGGTGGGCGAGGCTTGCGTGCTCTGCCGCTGTCTTGGTCGGGGTTACGTCCGTTTGCATTATTTTCTTTTCATCCTTTGGTTTGACGCCCCCCTCAGACGGATGGAAATGGGAGGAACGTTGTGTCATGTTACTCCCATTTCCCCATGTTTCATTTTTTGCACTCTGTGTGTTGTGTACAGAGTAGGCACCTCAATAAAACTCCTTTCTGCCCTGCCTCTCTTCGCTGCCTGCTTGTGTTGCCCACATAAGTGGCAGAGAATCCGTGCAACTGTCGGTCACCTATATCCCCCTCTCCCCCGCGGGCCTCCCCTTTGTAAGAGATGACCCGGCAGACTTCGCGAACAGACGTGTGTGCAGTATGGTGAGCACATATGGGTCTTTCTGCTCCATTTTCCTGGTTATGCAGAGGAGGCTGCTGCTGATGCTTCCTCACGTTGGCAGTGGGGCTGCCTCTGGGAACTCTGCCCCACTGCCCCTCTTTGCCATTGCCCTGAGCTTTCACACAGTGCAGGTCAGTGCTTCACAGCCAGCTGCAGACATGTGAGAGCAAAAGCATGGTAAAACATGGTAAAGCATGCTAAAACTGCTCTGCAGTTAGAAGCCAAAGCCACACTGCAGACTGGTGTGGGAATACGGGCTTCAGTATTTAAGACATCAGCATATTTTCTTTGCAAGTCTGCACTGTTTATGCCACTAATGCTTTGACCTGTTCATGATCTTCTGAAAGAATATCAACCTACCCTGTATACATTACGGTTCATAAAAAATAAAAAAAGGTTAAAAAATTAATATTTGACCTCCAATGAGCAAACACCAGACCTTGTAGAGAAATTCCCTTGGATTTGACTTGGAAATACAGAACTCCAAAGTTCCAAAAAACTGTATGATTCATCATAGTTACCTTTTGTTGTAGTCAGCCGGACAAAGAGTTTAGAGGCATCTGATTTGATATAACTGTAATCGATAAGCCTGAACTGCCCACTGGCAAAGAATAAGGCAATTACAAAAGCTGTCTTTTCATTATTTTTTTTATTGCAAGGTGCTTTGAGTAAAAAGCAATGCAAGTGTGTGGTGCAATTGTGAAGGTTAGCTTTCCTCGTACTTCGTTCAGTCGGCTTCCTCAGTGTGAATGTGTGATTCCTCAGTCTGAATACGCTTTTCATTAGGTCCAGAGCTACAGTTGAAGTCAGAAGTTTACATACACTTAGTTGAAGTCATTAAAACTCAACCACTCCACAAATGTAGTATAGTATAGTGTTGGCAAGTCAGTTAGGACATCTACTTTGTGCATGACACAAGTAATTTTTCCAACAATTGTTTACAGACAGATTATTTCACTTTTATTTCACTATATCACAATTCCAGTGGGTCAGAAGTTTACATACACTAAGTTGACTGTGCCTTTAAAGAGCTCGGAAAATTCCTGAAAATGATGTCATGGCTTTAGACACTTTTGATAGGCTTATTGACAAATGATAATAGTCAATTGGAGGTGTACCTGTGGATGTATTTTAAGGCCTACCTTCAAACTCAGTGCCTCTTTGCTTGACATCATGGGAAAATCAAAAGAAATCAGCCAAGACCTCCACAAGTCTGGTTCATCCTTGGGAGCAATTTCCAAACGCCTGAAGGTACCACGTTCGTCTGTACAAACAATAGTACAGAAGTATAAACACCATGGGGCCACGCAGACATATCGCTCAGGAAGGAGACGCGTCTCCTAGAGATGAACGTGCTTTGGTGCGAAAAGTGCAAATCAATCCCAGAACAACAGCAAAGGATGTTGTGAAGATGCTGGAGGGAACCGGTACAAAATTATCTATATCCACAGTAAAACGAGTCCTATAACCTGAAAGGCTGCTCAGCAAGGAAGAAGCCACTACTTCAAAACCGCCATTAAAAAAACCAGACTACAGTTTGCAACTGCACATGGGGACAAAGATCTTAATTTTGGAGAAATGTCCTCTGGTCTGATGAAACAAAAATGTAACTGTTTGGCCATAATGACCATCGTTATGTTTGGAGGAAAAAGGGTGGCTTGCAAGTCGAAGAACACCATCCGAACCGTGAAGCACGGGGGTGGCAGCATCATGTTGTGGGGGTGCTTTGCTGCACTGGTGCACTTCTTAAAATAGATGGCATCATGAGGAAGGAAAAAAGAAAATTATGTGGATATATCGCAAATGACTCCTCCAAATGGACAACGACCCAAAGCATACTTCCAAAGTTGTGGCAAAATGGCTTAAGGACAACAAAGTCAATGTATTGGAGTGAAAATTCGTGGGCAGAACTGAAAAAGCATGTGCGAGCAAGGAGGCCTACAAACCTGACTCAGTTACACCAGTTCTGTCAGGAGGAATGGGCCAAAATTCCAGCAACTTATTGTGAGAAGCTTGTGGAAGGCTACCCGAAATGTTTGACCCAAGTTAAACAATTTAAAGGCAATGCTACCAAATACTAACAGTGTATGTAAACTTCTGACCCACTGGCAATGTGGTGAAAGAAATAAATGCTGAAATAAATAATTCTCTCTACTATTATTCTGACATTTCACATTCTTAAAATAAAGTTGTGATCCTAACTGACCTACGACAGGGAATGTTTACTAGGATTAAATGTCAGGAATTGTGAAAAACTGAGTGTAAGTGGATTTGGCTAAGGTGTATGTAAACTTTCGACTTCAACTGTATGTCCTAGTCTTACCCACAGAGTTTGTATTAGGAATGAACTGTTCTGCATTACATGGCTGTAATGTCTGCTAAAAAGAGAAAAACACTGCAGGATGTGGTGTAAAACCAAGTGAAGCTGTGAAAAGTGTATGTGAATATGAAGCGAAGTAGCCTATTAGGATCCGTTCATGTGGATTATGCTTTTTAATGGTTAAGACAAAGTTAGGGTTATCTACATGTCTAAATTTGTCCATATGAAATGTTGTCTGGGAATTTCCAGAGTGTTCAACCCAATGTGACCCTTTCCTTTTATCTTGCAGGTCTTGAGGCAAGCCCCTTGATAGTGGCACTTAGGCCTGACTGTAACTATACTTACCTCTAGCTCTTACGGTGTTTGCTTACCATGTGGAATGAACTTTTGTCGGTCGCTTTGGCTGACAAAACGTCTGCTAAATTATTAAATTGTAAACTGTAGCCCTTCTGCTTGCTCATTTACCTTTGAGCCCGTCAGACTATAGTATATGCCAGGACACATTTATTTATTTTTATTTTTTTACAAGGATGTTCCATTGACGTGTTTTCCCCAGCGCTTTATAGGAGAGGAGGTATGCCTCCCATAAATTACGCAGTGCCTCCCCTAACTCTATGGGAAAAATGCAGAAATAGGCGCTCACTGCATTCTGTTATACAAGATATATATATATTTATATTTATATTTATTTATTTATTTAAAAAATAGGCTTACGATTAAATTTAGGATGCAACAATGACCGACCATCTTCTAAAAACAATTAATTTTGTTACCAATCACTAATTACTGCATTAGAGGCCAGTGTCTAACATGGAATCCCATGTGGTCCCTGCAGCATACTATCACACGTGAGTAGACTGAACTGAATGTTATGAAGCTGAAGCAGTAATACCCACCTGAAAATTTTCCACTGCTGTCTTTTCATGAAGGCATTATTTAGACTCTTCAATTCTAATGGAGTAACATTGCAAACATAAGAGAAAAAAAAGGTTTTGAATAACATGGTTAATAGGCTACATCAGTCTTCCAAGTAAGTCAAATTAAAAAAGTGGCCTAAAATGGATGTTAAAAGTGGTTTTTCTTACCGTTTTTCATAACCCCAAAATCCAATATGACCTTGAGGCAAATTTGTTTCGTCATGGGCAGTGGGACCTGTACACCAAATTTTGTGGCTCTAGGTCAAACGGGGCGTCGTCAGTGTCAAAACTTTGTCACATGCACTACAGTGCACACCAGGTGCTCAATCTGCGTCATAATTTAAAAGATCCAAGAGTACGGCCTCCCAACAAGCCTACCAAATTCGGTGATTCGAGGCCAAATCAGCTCATGGGAATTTTAGGTGAAAGGGGAGGGGAAAAAAAGAATCAGAACAAAAACAATAGGGTTCCAGCAGCTTTGCTGCTTGTACCCCTAATAATAATAATGAAATACCTCTAATAGGACCATTTTCCTGCCCCTCATATACAATGGGCAGTAACTATGATTGGGAATGAGGTAAAATAATGAGGTAAAATAAAAATAATGGCTGTGCTATTGGGGCCTGTGAAAGACAGTTGACGGCTGCAGTGATCGGCAGAACTTGCATTTTAAGCGGACGGGGTGGTGCGTGTCAGAATCTCCTAGTTTTAAAGCAGTTTGGAATATGCTGCCAAATGCACAGATGTTGAGTAACGATGGTATGTTTGTAAATAATGAAGGTATTTCCTCATTAGGATGCCTCTCTTTTTTGCCCCCATACGAAAAGCACTTCCACCCCCTTAACTTAACCTTACCTCCCTCTTCATACACCCTCCCACCGTTCGCACCTACCCTAAAACATGTTCTGGGGGAAATACTGCATAGGGGTAGCGCTGGGAAAACTGACAAGCATTTCACAGCTGAGTAGGACATAAAGCTCCCATTTGACCTCTCCCTATACATCAAGTAACTCTTCCTAACTCAAAAATTCCACAAATACACATCACTCTTGGCACTTTTAAATGCTTATATTCATTTGGCTCTGGTGTGAAAATTACTAGCAAGTCTTGGCCTGGCCAATGCTTGCAGAGTAAATTATGGAGTATTAAATATGGAGTACAAATAATAAACGTACTGAATTCTTCTTTTAAATACGCCCAAGTACAGATGAGCTTTTCTTCTGTTTGTAGACGCTGACATACGGTACTGTGATACATTGGAATGGCAGGGTATAGGCTACCTGTACCTATACAGCACTGAGAGTTTGGCACATGGTTTAGCACACAAATAGCCACCAAATTTGCCAGCTTTTTTTAATGTCAGAGGTTTTTAACAATACTGTACTGTATATCATTAAATTACATTACATTTATTTAGCAGACGCTTTTATCCAAAGCGACTGTATATTCATGATGTTGAAGCAGTGTTGTGAGGACGTGCCCTTACACAGCCCAAAGGATTCTGAGAGTGGCAGATTTGATTTGTACCCGCACATTCATTCATCTGCGCTGTGATTGGCTGGCTGTACCTCAATCTAATGAATGGTGCTTTGTGAAAGATGACAGGAATGCACAGTGTGCTCAAATTAGTGAGCCTGGAAGCCCCCCCCCCCCCCCCCCCCCCCCACTTCCTCCCTCCCCCATAGCGACCCCCGTATCACTTTGGCATGCAATTCCCCCAATTTGACAGTGTTGCACCTGCTAAAAGTTGCAAAGTTGTAAAGCCAGGCATTGCATCTTCAAAGTCGCAAATTCTTTTTATAGGAGGACTGCATGTGAGCTGCTTGATTTTCAAGCTCTGTTTTTAGAGAGGGCAGGGGAGAGTAGTTTAATTTCTTTAGTCAGTTTGGTAATTGGTGAATTCAGATGAATAATCACTAAGGGGAAAATGGTAGCCTATTATGGAGGAAACAATGGGTAACACTGATCCAAAGATGGAGAATGCTTGAACGAGGACAGAATTTACTTTATTTATATAACACTTCTCATACAATGGTTTGCAGCCCAGAGTGCGTCACAGACAGGCGCTTGCAGTTACGGCATTAATTTACTGAGCTTGGCTACTCAACAGCTGGGTCAGTCTTCCACTGATTAGGCTAGATTAGGCAACTCAGCCCATACCCAGCTCAACCTGTTCAGGTCATTTACAGAATATGGTTGGCAAGACATCCTATGTACTTTAGACATCCTGAGCAAGAGCTTTAAATTTTTTTTATTGTTATTTTTATTTATTTATTTTTTTCAAATAATTTGCTGCCCAGCCTGGGGGCTGTATATACCCAATTCCCCCTCCAATCTCGTATGTCCAACTGTCTGCAGCTGCAGCCGCGTTCCATGTATGAACCACCCTGCCAATTCGGGAGAGCTGGGAGGTTCTCCTCTGACACACATGCCATTCTACCGCTGCTTCTTTTCACATCGCAGGCCGCAGCTGAGCTCGCTCAGAATGGTGTCAGAGGACAGACCTTTCATATGCGGCTTTGACATGCAGTCTTACGAGCGCTCTTATCGGCCAGTGGGGGTCGCTCAATAGCGATGAAACGCGGGTCCCAGTCCGACTGAACCCTCCGTGACCCTGGGCGATGCAGGCGCCAATTGTGCGTCGTCCTGTGTATCTACCGGCTACAGGCACGGCGCGGTCCGGATTCGATCCGAGGCCGTGAAGGTCATCCACGCGCAACAGTGTTGCCTTAACCAAATGAGCCTTCCAGCAGCTCGCAAGAGTAGTTTCTGAGATGGTTAAATGTTTAATCACAGGTGTAACGCATGTGTTCTCATTTCCATGAATTTCCGTGATGGTCTCAAATTTCTCAGAATGAGATTAAAATCTGCAAAATCTGTCACATAATGTGGTTTGGTTGCCATTGCCTTTACCTCATTGAATCACTGTAAATTCATTTTATAAATGTATTAAGCAGATACCAGTCTCAGGAGCAGTAAAAATTTGGGTTTCCGTCCCACCCTAAACCTGCCCATGACACTTTATGAATGTTGTTTGAAAAACAGGCACCATGAACAACGGCACCCTATATGAGAACCGCTTTTATAGCTGACATTTTGTAGTTTCCTGTTTTCAGTGTTCAAACCACACAGTACATTTTCAGAGCATGCTGTCAGACTGTCAGCTAAACTTACATACGGTTTATTTTTCACAGAAAAGAAATTGTGTTTTTAAATTTCACAATGTTTAACAATGGTCTGTACTTCAGGAAGTTACAGTTATGAGGCTGTGAAGAGGTTAATAGTCCAAACAATTTAAAACAATAACAGAAATGATTTACTATATGATTGGACGACAAAGGTGGTTTTCATACTTTGTGAGCCTCTGCAGTATTTTGTGAATTATCACCCACCAGCTTAAACCAACTTTAAAGGGGAATTCCCCAGGAAAACAACATTGACCTCATTTAACAGATCAAGGCATAAGTCTCTTGGCCAAAACAATCTCTGAACAAAAATATCAGCTTTGGAAGATACTAATTTGATAGAGGTATACGTCATAATGATGTATGCCTCTACCCTTCCTCATTTTTTGAAAAACTACAATGGGTGGGTAAGTTTAATTTGGAGATATCTCCCATACTAAGCAAAGGGGAAGATGCCCGCGCTAACAGACAGTTGCTCGGTATGTTCAGTAGTCTGTTCTCCTCAAAATCGTCTGGGCGAAAGTGCCTGCTTGTCACATTCTTTAGCTGTGTGTCAGGTGCATCTGGAGGGTATATACAGTTGAAGTCGAAAGTTTACATATACCTTAGCCAAATCCATTCAACTCAGTTTTTCACAATTCCTGACATTTAATCCTAGTAAACATTCCATGTCTTAGGTCATTTAGGGTCACAACTTTATTTTAAGAATGTGAAATGTCAGAATAATAGTAGAGAATTATTTATTTCAGCTTTTATTTCTTTCATCACATTCCCAGTGGGTCAGAAGTTTACATACACTCTGTTAGTATTTGGTAGCATTGCCTTTAAATTATTTAACTTGGGTCAAACATTTCGGGTAGCCTTCCACAAGCTTCTCACAATAAGTTGCTGGAATTTTGGCCCATTCCTCCTGACAGTACTGGTGTAACTGAGTCAGGTTTGTAGGCCTCCTTGCTCGCACACGCTTTTTCAGTTCTGCCCACAAATTTTCAATTGGATTGATGGCCACTCCAATACCTTGACTTTGTTGTCCTTAAGCCATTTTGACACAACTTTGGAAGTATGCTTTGGGTCATTGTCCATTTGGAGGAGCCATTTGCAACCAAGCTTTAACTTCCTGGCTGATGTCTTGAGATGTTGCTTCAATATATCCACATAATTTTCTTCCTCATGATGCCATATATTTTATGAAGTGTACCAGTTCCTCCTGCAGCAAAGTACCCCCACAACATGATTCTTCCACCCCCGTGCTTTGTGGTTGGAATGTTGTTCTTCGGCTTGCAAGCCTCACCCTTTTTCCTCCAAACATAATGATGGTTATTATGGCCAAACGGTTAAATTTGACAGAACGCGTTTCCTTCCTGAGCGGTATGACAGCTGCGTGGTCACATGGTGTTTATACTTGCGTACTATATTGTTTGTACAGACGAGCGTGGTACCTTCAGGCATCTGGAAATTGTTCCCAAGGATGAACCAGTCTTGTGGAGGTCCACAATTTTCTTTGAGGTCTTGGCTGATTTCTTTTGAATTTCCCATGATGTCAAGCAAAGAGGCATTGAGTATGAAGATAGGTACACCTCCAATTGACTCAAATAATGTCAATTAGCCTATCAGAAGTTTCTAAAACTATGACATAATTTTCTGGAATTTTCCAAGCTGTTTAAAGGCACAGTCAACTAAGTGTATGTAAACTTCTGACCCACTGGAATTGTGATATAGTGAATTAAAAGTGAAATAATCTGTCTGTAAACAATTGTTGGAAAAATTACTTGTGTCATGCACCAAGCAGATGTCCTAAATGACTTGCCAACACTATAGTATGCTAACATGAAATCTGTGGGGTGGTTAAAAATGAGTTTTAAGTGTATGTAAACTTCTGACTTCAACTGTAGTGTTCCCAATTGCAGTGAGTCATTGTTTTCTCACCTTCATCTTGCGGTAGCTGGTAAAAATAAATTAATTCCTTTGCTGACGTTAGACCCTTGAAATTTGCCACAATACAGTGGAGGCATTTTCTTTTCACTAGAACTTAAGCACGAAAGTAAATTTAATTTTAGTAGCTAGCTTGCTAGCAAGAAGAACGGCTTCCATGCCAAGTAGTAACGCCCAGCCCCTCCGTTTGTATTCAGTAGGAGTAGCCACCTGTGACTGGCGTTGTCTGATGCCGCCCATAGACTGTAAGCGCCCGTCCTGTTGTAGTCTAAAGTTACACAGGTACCTGGAGCATGCGCTGTCTTTTGGGGCTATATTTCTGTACTCACTACAGGTCGAGTGTTGGCTGAGAGCTCATTTTAATCAGGGGAACAGCTACCCTTCTACAAATAAAAAAAAAATCCTTTTTTGGTGGAATTCCCCTTTAAACTGTAGAAAGCCACATCATAGTGTTCGTTGATGAGCACGTTTATTTGTGAAAGATGGGGGACGAATGGGTTTGCGTGTGGGTGTTATATATTTTTAAAATTCCTGCACCCACCGCACTCTGACCTTTAAAAGACATCAGCGGGTGGCAATGTCGCTTAATGGTATCTGGGCTTGCAATTCACACGGTTGTATAAGCTAGATTCCCAGTAGGGGTAGTGGTAGGGTTAGGGTTATGCTCTTTCCAGGGTACATGACTTCAGTTGCGTCAGTAATTATCCAGCTGTATAAATGTATCTTTGATTTCAGTCAAGATTGTAAGAAGCATGATGAGATGATTTCAGCACCCATCCTGTGAAAGCTAGAACCGGACGAAGAGTCTGAGGAAAGTCTTGAGCTTTGGTTACTTTTGTGTGGTAATTTTTCTGGTAAATTCAACTTGCCTGCATGCTACCATACTTATGGCTCAGTCCACTCTCTGGCCTTTGTCTTCATCCAGCACACTGTTGACCTGCCTTGTTTTGAAGCTCTGCTTCCTGGGTTTTCTGATTGCTGGCGTAAAAGGAATGTGCTTATTTTTTTAGGATGCGTTTCCTGGAATACACAGGCATAGCGTAGTCACTAAATCTGAGAGGTGCGGCTTTCTTTCCTGTTCTTGTCCAGATTTAGAGGCTTTGATTGTTAATGTGGTGTTATAAAAAAAACCTTTTGCACGTGTGTGAAACACTGCGTGTAGCCTATGGAGGAAATTCGTGGAGGCGCCGAGGCGGAGTTTGTGTGTTGGACTGGTTGACATTGGACATCTCGGGACAGCGGGGGCTATTTTAATCATGACGTTTGGCTGTATATATATATTGCCATTTTATATGCTTGTTTGTGTGTTGTGGGTCTGCCCCATTGTCTATGTCTTTTTTGTTGTTGCTGGTGGCTACAACTGAAGTTCAATAAAAGGGAAAAATAAAAGTTATTCTAGTCTATTCTATAGTTAGACAAAGTGACCGCATAGCAAAAGAACCCTCCCTTTGGTCTCTTGTTATATTCCTCACACTCCAAGGGTAAATCTTACATTATTGAAGATTTATGTAGCTCAGGGGTGGGCAACTCCAGTCCTGGGGGGTCGGTGTGTATGCAGGTTTTTGCTTCCACCAGTTACCAATTATTTAATTAGCCCAATCATTTACATAATCTGATATTTTAGCTACATTCCGCGATATGAACAGAAGCTGATGAATGTTCCTGTGCCTGTATGCATGTATTGTAGCGTTTTATCGTGGTCTAATTTACGAGTAAATTGATGTTGGTGTATGTCACTAATTAGCTTATTGAGCCAGGGTAACTGGTGGCAGCAAAAACCTGCATGCACACCGGCCACCCAGGACTGGAGTTTTCCCCAGCTGAGCATCCATCACCACATGGGAAAAATCAGTTTTGTGCAGTTTCTAGCTTCCACAGTAGTCATGCCAACACTAATTAGAGGCAGTGTAATTAATGCACAATGGCTGTGGAACGCACGTGTCTGTTTGAAAGTTTGCACAGAGAATCGAGGCCTGCTGAATATGGCCCAGAGTAAAGGATGAACTCATCAGAGTACTAACATTTACATTGTTTGCAGTATGATTATTGTTATGTGGTTTGAATATATGCGACATACCTTGGTGTTTCCACAAATGCACATTTCTCCTCTTGTTTTTGCCAATAAAGCAGCTGAAAGATGTTGACTTTTTAAGTTTCTTTTAGTGCTACCATTTTAATTTTGGCTATTACATTCTGTCAAGATGATGTGGAAAATCATTTGATGGAATGAAATATTCAATTTATTTCTGAGGGACTGAACAATTGTGTCACAAGTTCTGCTTTAACCCCTTAACTAGCAAAAGTGCTTTAGATTATTTGCATTCATTGTGTTTTTTTTAGGGCGAAATTGTCAATCAATCTGGTCGCACAATATACTGTTTGAAAGTGTTAAAACTCGATTCTATCTAACGATTCTACCTCTATAAACTATTTTACGATCCCAACAATATTATAGTGACAACGGTTCCTTATTTTGTAACATGACACAAAACGGGCTCAATCAAAACGACGACTATGTATGTTCTATGTGTTCTGGAAATCCAGACGAGACGAATCATGCTACAGTTGACGTCCTTATCCCGGCAAAAAATAAAAATAAAAATCTTTTGGGCAAGAAAAAAAACTTCCACTGTGTTTGAGCTGCTGTTATTTTGTGTCGGTAATACTTAAGAGTAATTCTGACTCTTAATAAACTCCTAAAGGTTACCTTACAGAAGAGACCAGGATTATGCCTGTAGTCAAAGGGGTGCAAAAATGTCAACCATTTTATTTTCAGACTATAAAGGTTGCTCTTAAGCATGTTTGTTTGCTTGTGAACAAGGTAAGAAAATGTTTTGAATGGATTTGTTTATGGAATGAGAATGATCTTTTGACGGATGTGTGCACTGTACCAAATGCCAGTCTACATAATTAGGCTGGTGCTATTAGTACAGCAATGTAACAACTATGTTCTATTCTCACATGCAAACAAATATGCCTCAAACACTGATTGGTTAAATAAATAGAAATGTAAATATAACCATTCTTACTCATGTGCGCACACAGTCACACCCTCATGTATAGTAAAAGCGATGCAGACTGCAATTTGGCAAACACGTTGTGCACGAAAAACCCAAAGGTGTTTTGTCCCAGCTTCTGTGTGAGTAACTAACAAGGTTAATATAGAGAGCATTTGGTATTGCTGACAATACAATATTCAAACACAAATAAAGCGTTATTAAACTAAAAATCACCCTTATTAAACTTAAATTATCCTTGAATCTAAAAGCGGTCTTGAAATATGTCTGTGTGTGATGCATATTCTCTGAATTTCTTTTGCGAATTTTTAACACTGATTGAAAAGTATTAAGAACTAACAAGCCACCCCTTTCTTCTGTTTTCATGCAGTATGAAATACTCCTCTGTGTCCAAGACCATGATGATCCAGCCATCGATGTCTGCAAAAAATTGCTGGGCAAATATCCCAACGTTGATGCCAGATTATTTATCGGTAAGCCCTAACCAAGTGTTTTGATTTATAGGTAAGCCCTAACCAAGTGTTTTAGTAGTAAATATGTAGGTTTTGACATGTTTAGATGTAAAAACTACAAATGCAACATTATTGTTCACTGCTTTTTACCATGAAAACACATTACTTTTACAAATGTAATTATAATATCAGTAGCTGAACCCAGGTATCTGATATGCACATGCATTGCACATTTTAAACGTGACATTATGTGAGACGTCGAGCTATTTATGATTTTACTTAAAGCAAGTGTTTAAAAGCAAAAATATAAGTTCATCATGTGATCTACGAGGGCAGTTTGCACCCTCATTCCTTTGATTCTAACAGGGCAGTTTGCACCCTCATTCCTTTGATTCTAACAGGGCAGTTTGCACCGTATACCGGATTCTAAGAGGGCAGTTTGCACCGTATACCAGATTCTAAGAGGGCCGTTTGCACATCATTCCTCTCATTCTAAGAGGGCCGTTTGCACCTCATTCCTCTGATTCTAAGAGGGCAGTTTGCACCTCATTCCTCTCATTCTAAGAGGGCAGTTTGCACCTCATTCCTCTGATTCTAAGAGGACAGTTTGCACCTCATTCCTCTCATTCTAAGAGGGCAGTTTGCACCTCATTCCTCTGATTCTAAGAGGGCAGTTTGCACCTCATTCCGCTGATTCTTGAAAGCCTAAGAAAGTGGGACTTTTTGTTGTTTTTTCTGGGACTTATTTGTAATGGAAACTGCAGCAAAAATATGTTCATGAAACTTGTTGCATGTTCTCTGTCTTTGGCTTTCTACCTCCCTGAGTGATGGCTAAACCATTAGCATACAGTAGAAAGAGGAGAATGTGAAAATGTGTATTTGTCACAGTTGCACTAAACCTAAATCTAAAATGCTGCGTCCCTCATTGTACAGTATCTAGTGTTGAGAGTGCACGCTTAATGACGTTGCCAGTCCGATCCTGGCTGATATTCGAGCTAAACCGATTACCTGTGTGTGCTGGAGCAGCTGTAGACTAATCCTCAGGATGTTGCTCGCTCGTTCCTCTGCGGTGTCATGGGAGACCGCCACTTCCCCAGGTCCCCGAAGTGGGCCTTTTCTCTCAAGGTGACCCCAAGTGTATTTGCGCGCAGCGGCGCAGCTGTTTTGATGTAAAAGCCACAGAGGGCTGTGGTTGATTCCAGCACATTAGCACCATCTGGAAATTCAATTCCACACTCTCCAGGGCGTCGTCAGCCTTGCCACACTACGAGCTCATCCCTCACATCCATCTGTTACCTAAAGACGCTTTTGGGTTGAAATGCCTGCTTGGTTAAGCTATCTGCAAACCGTGAAAATGCTAAAGGTTTTTACGTAATAATTATGTCATTTTTTTGTCTGGCTGTAATATGTACTTCTTTACATCATCCTTTGGCCCCTGTTAATATGGTGTAAATTAGATCATCCATTCATCGCTATTGACAAGACCTAGGATAAGAATAATTCTACTGTAAAAACTAAGGGTGTGTGGATTGGTACCTTTTCACACCACAAACTAAATGGACAGAGCCATGACAGGGAAGAAACTTTACTGGCACACTAACGAGAGGGATTATTTATCTTATCAATTTCTAACGTACCACACCGGGGGATTTTTAGACATTACTCACAATACATTTGGGTCAAGTAATGGTGACTGTCTATAGACACATGAAACTTTAAAGGGTTTGATCTGCTCAGAAACACTCTAGAACTGCTGCATTTATATATTGAAATATTATTGATGTCTGTATGGGGAGCAACTGAAAAATCGATGTCCTTTATTCAAGATTAATAATTAAGGCCGCCTCCTCTTTGGAGCTGTTCCGCGTTGGTGACTGCAGTCGGGCTAAGGTGAGTGCTATACGGTAATTCAGAAAGGACAAGTATAGTTAAAAGCATCCAAATTGAGTCTGTATCCCTTCCTGGATGGTCAACGCCCTCCCATTTATCTGCATAACATCGCTGCCTTGACGAAGTGTACATCTCTCTCTTTTCAGGGGGGAAGAAGGTGGGCATCAACCCAAAAATAAACAACCTCATGCCTGGATATGAGGTGGCAAAATACGACCTGGTGTGGATCTGTGACAGCGGGATACGGGGTAAATGTTCTCTCTCTCCCTCGGTTTCCGTTTCAGTACTGAGTATAGAGATACAGAGGTAAACTGAAGCCTAGTCACGTAAAGGTGAAAAGCTGGATAAAGTCATAAACTTAAGGACAGTAGAGGAAATTCGAAGTCCATACTCTTGCTTCTTGTCAGGTGAAAGGGGTAAAAAATGAACACTGTTTCCTCCTCCTTCACAGTAAAACCAGACACACTCACAGATATGGCCAATCAGATGACGGAGAAGGTGGGGCTGGTGCACGGTCTCCCATACGTGGCGGACAGACAAGGCTTCGCTGCCACATTAGAGCAGGTGAGAGCAAAGAACCCTCACAGGTGTTCAGACTGCTCACTGTGGGGCCCAGGTTTTAATGTAAAATCCTTCTTCTTTTTTTTTTTTGTACTTCCGGAGCAAAACGGTTTTTACGAGCCTGTGGGAAGGCAATGGGTGACGTAACAGTGACTTTGTCCATATTTTTTTACAGTCTATGGTCCCTACGTTATTTCGCAAAATAGTGAGATGAGGTCATGCAAATATTACAAATATTATTTATAAATTACTTCAGCACGTGTAAGGTGATTTACTAAGCCCAAAAGCAAGTTTGGGTAAGGTATTTGCATGAGCATTTTAGGACAAATGGAAAGCAGGTATTAAAAGACATGCAATTGATAAGATGACCGCTGTCATTGTAGCAAGACACGTTTGTGTTTGCGATATCCATAACTGGTTCTGAATGATTGCATAACAATGGGGGCAAATTAACTGGCCCATTCTAACGCTCAGAATACACAGAGAATTTGTGGAAACAAATATCATGAACAGTAAGAATAATACATTTTTAATCATGAAGCAAATTGTGCAATAGTGCAATAGCAATAGTTCTAGTTCTAATAGTCTTGCATTGCATGATTGGGTATAATTCCACACCCACCAGATTCTCAACTGAAAGTTCTGTCTTCCTATCAATGCGGCTGAAAAATACAAAAGCAGATGGTTTGAAGAAAACTGCAAGGTTTTGCCTGAATGTTTCTTATTACCATGAGGGTAAATATGATATGGGATTCTCAGTAATCTTTTTAAGCAGCGGTGGGGCTGATGGACAGGTGCTGTGTTGGCGGTGGAAACACTCCGACCTAGAGAATAAAGAGCATTGTAATTTAAGAAGCCTTATCTTGCCATTACACACAATGGCACTTTTCTGTGCGTCTCTTTACCTTTCACCCCTGTGGCTGTGATTGAGCAGGGGGTTGGGAATTTATGTTGGCTGGTGTGGGAAATGATTGCCAGTGAGCTGGAAATTAGCCAGTTGGCTAGCTACTAAGCTCAGTCTTGGGCCCTGGAACTTGCCACACCTATGACTGTTCCTTCCTAGCTAGCTAATTAGCCTTGACCTGTGACTATAGCTGCATGTGGGAGGCTACTCTGTTGTGCTGTTTGTCTTTTTGTTTAACCTTTTTTGTTTAACTTTCCTCTGTGACCTTTCTCACACTTCCTGTGTGTTTTTGTTTTGTGTGCTTACAAGTTTGGAGCCAGTCAAATATTTTCAGAGCTTGCTTCTGCTGTGAGCAGCACAAATAGTTCTCATACCTTGTTTGCCTGTACTGAAATCCAGTATGTCCAAATGTTTTGAAACCATTTCCTTGTCAGTGACGGTCACATTATTGTTGTAAACAGTTAATGGTTGTCCACACTTATCCAGTAGGAGTACAGACAGTTTTACTGCCATTTCTTTCATCATGTTATCTTCTACTTCCTTGTCTTCTATTCTTCTCTACCTTGTCTGTAATGGTAACAGGTCTCTCTTGTAAAATATATTTTAATTTCAAAGGGACAATAAAGGATAAATAAACTTTTAAACATATATATTTTGGAACCAGTAACCATTATATTAAATGTGGATTGATTCTGATCAGTGTATGTGGAATTCCATTGCAAGTTTAGTGGCTATATAATGGTGTCTCTTTCAGTTTAATTGAATTTTAAACTGAAAGAGAGTTTGTGTGTCTGCAACTCTGCGTTAATTTAAATGATTGTAATTAGTTTAGCTTCGTTACTGTTGTTAATACAATTAATTCTGAGTGGGTTGCACAATATGCATGATAATGCATCTGCTGTAGAGGAAACTCCCGCGATGACAGCTCGCTGTTAAATCGCAGGTTTACTTCGGGACGTCCCATCCCCGCTCCTACATCTCGGCCAACGTGATGGGGATTAAGTGTGTGACCGGAATGTCGTGCCTGATGAGAAAAGACGTCCTGGACCAGGCAGGGGGGCTGATCGCATTCGCTCAGTACATCGCTGAGGATTACTTCATGGCCAAAGCGATCGCTGACAGGTGGGTGGGGTTAACAGTGGAGCATAAAGTGTTTGAAGCTGGTCTGAATTTAATGTTTAGTTGTATGCTTTTGCCCCAGAAACATCTGTTTTGGGGGTGGACAAAACGGGCTGCTACGATTGTGTGCAAAATGCCAAATAACGGCAAGTTACGATTGGGAATAGGAAGAGGAGGATGATGTCATACTTTAAAGTCGAATCCCGCTTTTGTGTATGTGTTTTGGGAGTTTGTTCCGTGTAGTACAAACCGTGAAACCGGGACTGTTGCTATCAATATGACGTTATTTTACTTGGAATGATGATCAGATGAGACCCAGCATCTTTGACAATTTTTCCAAGGAGAACTGGTACTTAATAAAATTGACAGGTTTTTATGGAAGACACCATTCCGTGAACAATCCAGGCCAGGTCCAGATAAGCTTGGAATTCAGTGCTGAACACTGCCTGGCATTAGAGCAATACGGAATACAAGGAAGTGGTAAAGGGGAAAAGCTCACTCAATAGGGATCACCATAACACGCTGGGCTTGAATAACAAAAAGCGAATAACATAAAATACATTTTTTGTCATTTTGTTATAAGGGCTTTATTAAAACCGGTTCTTCCAGTCACCCTCACGTTCATAAAATGCGGTACAGTTGTCACCGAAATGGGGCCCCAACCTTTTCCTTCCATTAGTAAATTGAGATCTAAGAATCATTGCTCGATACTATGTTTTGAATGTAGAAGCGCTCATGTCTTTTACCAAAATATTATTTACCGCACTGTTCCTTCAATACCGTTCACATAAATACAGCTGGGATTTCTGCAACACTCCGCCGGAGGTTCACTGTGCTAAATGATAATCTTAAGTAAACGGAGTGATTGTTTTATTTGTGGGGGGAACTGTTTCATGTCTTAATAGGATTCGGCAGTGATGCTCGTCTCTATCTTGCAGGGGGTGGAAGTTCTCCATGGCAACGCAGGTCGCCATGCAGAACTCTGGCTCTTACTCAATTGCGCAGTTCCAGTCTCGCATGATCAGGTACGGCTACTGTTCCCCGCTGGCGCAACTCACGCAAGCATGTCCCGTGTAAAAAGGTTGTTCTGATTCTACGGCTGCTGGATATTGGCGCGAGTTGGTGACAGTAAGAACTCAGTCCTGAGTGTAACTCTAGTTAACTGTCGGATCGGTTGATCTGATCTTTTACTGAGCATATGTAAAACTGCAATGTACCTTGATCGAAAACGTTTCCAAAATGGAACTGTGGGGCTTTGATGGTACTGTAAATATTCGCGCTGTCGCGTCTTTCAGGTGGGCCAAGTTGCGCATTAACATGCTTCCGGCCACCATCTGCGAGCCCATCTCGGAGTGCTTCGTGGCCAGTCTCATCATCGGCTGGGCGGCCCACCACGTCTTCCGCTGGGACATCATGGTGTTTTTCATGTGCCACTGCCTGGCCTGGTTCATCTCTGACTACATCCAGCTCCGAGGCATCCAGGTGAGCCAGTGTCAGTGTTGTACACTTTAAGCTTGCTACCCAATGCCTTTGTCCCCCTTTTAATTTCCTAAAATCTCTTTCTCCCCCCCCCCCCCTCAGGGAGGACCCCCATCCTTTTCCAAGCTGGACTACGCTGTAGCCTGGTTCATCAGAGAGTCCATGACGATACAGATCTTCCTCTCGGCACTGTGGGACCCCACGATAAGCTGGAGGACGGGCCGGTACCGTTTGCGCTGTGGAGGTACGGCAGAGGAGATTCTAGAAGTATAACCCAAATGGGCCCAGAGACTTTTCGGACGCTAGCGAAAAAAATCTGAAATGTGCAGCGGGAAGAAAAAAAACAGAGGACAGTTGTTTGAACAGAGGATTCACCTTTTGATAGTTCTTATTTGTTGAAAAAATATGAAGCAAGTGTTGATTATTTATATTGTCCATGCTCCTGATTATTCTCCCCGGTTTTTAAAAAAATATAATTTTTTTTTTTGGAGGATGGGTGTCCTCCAAAAAACAAGTCTGATGAAGGGAAGGAGAAAAAGAAGAAACGAGAGGGTGAATAAAGCGGGCGTGAAAACTAAGGCTTATCAATCAGAAGGGGGGTGTGCCAGGAGTGAGAGCAAACGGTATAAACTACAATGCTGCAGGCCTTTTATTTCAATCATGGTGACACATTCCCATTGAGTGGTTAAGAACAACACTGTATTTATTGTAGCCTGGCTAATATAGCCAGTTGAATACCAATTACAAAAAAATTTTTTGTGAAAATGTGACAACCTCTCAGTTCAGCTGAGAAATAACCAGTAAAATTATTAAAAACTAGTGCTTTTTGCTGCTAGTGGATGATTTCTGCCTTTGTACCGTGTAGTTACTGTCCACTTAATGCCGTGTTGCCATGTTTATTGTGTGAGGACTACTGAAGCTTAAACAAACTGGTCTTCTCGGGACCACTTGTGTTTACTAGTCAAATATCTAGAGCAATATCTTCAATGTAAAAGGAGGTATCAATTCTTATTATGCTCTCTCTGGCTTTAGAGGCATTTTTGAGATCAGTAGTATTTCCATGCATCTCAAGATGATGTTGACAGGAACCCTGTACTGGCTAGCTTATGCGCATCCGCCAGCTGCAGGGTACAGGGCTTTGATTTTGATTCCAGAAGAGCATGCTAGGCATTACCTTTTCAGTTCTCTGATATTTGAAAGTTCACAATACATTTCTGGTTAAATTGTTTGGAAGTACTTCAAACTTCTGTGCTAGTGTGTATTTAGACTCTAGTACATAGTAGCCAATCAAATGTAGGAAAGGAAGGAGCTTGTGTACGTTACCGGTCTGTAGCTGTGTTAGCCCATAGATTCTTTTTTTGTAGATTCACATGAGTTTTAGCTGTTTTGTCAGGAATTGACATGGGCATTTATTGTGCTGAATATTGCTCTGTTCCATGAAGTTCAGTCAGTATTTTCATAAACAAATTGTACTTTGCAGGACTATTCATTCTTTTTTCACTCGGACGTGGAAGTCCAGACAGTCCCGTGTTTCAAACTTGCATCCCATTTCATCCCACTTTGTTAAGTAAGCAATTTGCCTGTACAATTACAGATTTGTTAATTATGTATATACTATATCGCGACTATGCAAGTACACATTATTGTAGGGCATGCAATTGCAAAAAGGGTTAGTTTGTGTTGAGGTTAGGCTCAGGTAAAAGGCATAGATGGTGGATTAAGGGTAATTGTTCAGATGAAATTGCCTGCTAAACAAAAAGTATTCATGTACTTTTTTTATTTTTTTTTATTTAAATATGTGTCTCTTGAAACACTTGCAGTGTTTTCAATGCAGTCCAACATATGCCAAATGTCTGGTGGAGATAACTTCACAATATTTGTCACTGAACAGCAGAAGGTGCATTTGAACAGTGGAGTGTCCCCCAAGGCCACGCGAGTCACTTCTCACCTGAATACTGTCAAAGTATTTCACTTTTAAACAAAATTTGATACTTATTCGGCAGAGGTGAAAACGTGATTCCTTTAGGTCATGGGTGACATGAATTGGCTGTTACGGTACACTCTGCCATTCCAGTCACAACTACCTATTGTCAATGCTTTCAATATAAACCTTAGAATCTCGGCTCAACATCTCTCCCTCTGACTTCAGTCCTTCTCCCAACCTGTGCTTCTCTGTCGGCACTGCAGGTCTCCCTAACAAAATTTGTTCTCAAACAGAATCGGCAGAAACCATGAATGTAAGCAGCACCCCAGACTGCAGCAGACTATTACAGCGAAAACAAAGTGTTTGTACATAATGTAGGTTTGTAAACCTGCAGTGTTTAAAAACCTACATTATGTACAAACACTTTGCTTTGAGGGCAAATTGAATACGAACAACCCATTTTTCTGAACAAAATGTTAGAAAATGCTTGCTATTAAGTGCCAGACTGTATCTGAGCCATGTGTGGAAGCAGCAATCTAGTCTGTCCAACAAGATATGAGACTACATGCACCTATAATTTTAATAATGTAATTCACAGTAGCTACAGCATCAACAGGAATATTTGAGTGGGAGAAATGCTTGTCATCAGTAGTTAGCCTTGATGTATTGGTGTCGTCATACTGGGAGGTGCACATTGGGTTAATCTGATTTTATAGAGGAACTGGTAGAAAGCCCATATAAAAATAACATATTATTGCTAAGATGCTATCCTAAAACCATTACTAATATTAGAAACATTTTACTGAATGAAAAAAATATTTTTAATCGCATCAATAATCACAAAGGCTACTCTATTTAAGAGTGTTAATGCTAAGGATTGGACTGTGTAGCAAATTATGCTAGCTAATTAAAACCTCCCTTCACAAGACCTAGCTAGCAGCCATATTTCAACTTGCTAACTACATTCCCACCCTTAGGTTTATGCAGATTTGACACATAATTATCCTTTCATTATGATGTCGTCAGATTATCTGGTGTTTGAAATGATTTCAGTCCTTGTATCTTCTGTTGCTGATGTATTTGTTATATAACCGATCCCATGACACAAAACCACACATGATTATGAGGTATGTGACCAAATATAGTAGTATTTAGCCTATATATAAATATAGTAGTATTTACCCTGTAAATATAGTAATACTACAGATTTAGTTGCCTCTATTCTGGAGACTAAAAATGTTTTGTTGAGTCTGACGTATTTTCACAGGTATGTCTGCAGTAATTAATGCAGTATAAAATGGTTTTCAAACATATTTGGTTGCAATGAAACAGACTATTTTTCAGCTTCATCTCGCGTTATTATTGAAACCTATCGTCTGCTTTATTTTCCTAAAAGCATTGTTTCATTTAATTGTTGAAAAGTAAGTCATCTATCACATTATTGCATATTTCCACAATGCTCTAACTCCACTCAATTGGTGAACAATATTAGTTATAATTTATGATTTTAAAAAAATGCATTTGTAAAGTATTTCTAATATTTGTAGAAATTGCTAGCCCTATATAAACTGGTTTTAGGTCTCTGAATATCTAAAGGCTTTCGTTCTTCACTCTGAGTATGCTGGTATTGATATGGGGGGGATTATTTAAACGGCAATAAAAATACAGGTACATGCCTGGATGCGAAACAAAAACAGGATACATTTATACATATATACATGTCATAAGCTATTACATATTATATCTAGAAATATATCTGAGTGATACATTTCATTGTTTGTCATAGAAAGACCATTTCAGTGCATAGTCAGCTTTCAAAATTTCTTACCAAATGTGTAGTTCAGTAATAATTGAAATGAATGTAATGTTGCATGTACATAAGTAAATAGTGAGTGTTTAATTTAATTAGCAGTAAAATGGAGTACAATGCCATAGTAGATGCCGTTGTAGCGCAGAGATGGGAAGGGTTGGGTGAGGTGGCCATTTTTGGCAGCTTGAGGAGCTGCTTTGTTGACTATCAAACCAAGTCTTTGTGAATCATCGTCTTACTAAATAGCATTTTTTTTTATCCACCTCGTTGATGGAAAGTCTACAATGCACTGTATATCCAGTTTTTTTTAAATTTTATGTATTTGTACAAAGGTGTGTGTGTGAGTGCGTGTGAGTGTGCGTGTGCGCGCGTGCGTGCTGTACTGATGGCCTTTTTTATATAACTGAAACTGAAAAGGATTGTATTATTGTGATGTAAAGTGGGGAACTGGACTGCTTTTTTGTTTAAATTTAGTTTTATGTGCAAGTGGTAATTGGTGGATGTGAATAGGCAGTGTGGAGTAAAAGACTGGGAGCCTTCAGAAAACTGGAAAATTATGGCCTTGCAGTTAAACTTGCTTATCCTTATGCCAACGGCTTTGTGTTTCCACTTATCGGCCAAACAGAGAGCAGCAGTGAGGAACTCAAGGGCGGCTTTGTCCGTTTGTGTGACAGCATCTACTCCAAGTGCTGCTTGTGTGCCATGACTGGGGCTTTGTGAAGAGCGCGAGCATCCTCTTGTACAGGACATACGTTTTCTTCTCTCAGTCCATTCCAGATCCTTCCCAGGGTAACGGGTAGGAATATCCGCCATGTGCCATGCCAGCGGTCTCTTCCCCTCGCGTCCGCTGCAGGCGCTGAGATCCTGTTTGCGCGGTTGCCAAAACAAGAGAGCCACACACGGCGCGCACTTCCCTAAGAAAGCGCTCGATTCAGAGTCGCGCGTGCACGAGAAGCGGCTGTTTAGCCAGATGACAGAACCTTGTGGCGGCATGTGCATTGCGTCATACGTAAGCCCTTTTGATCACTCGCTGCTAATGAGTAGCTTTGTAACCGTAGCGACTCAGCGTTCAGTTGCATGGTTGGAGGTCCTGGGGCCCGGCAACTGACTGTGATTGTTTCATATTCCTGAAGTCTTCAGCAGTGCACGGCAGCGGTTGAGTTTCAGTTCAGTTTACAAGGGAGAATCATGCAGTCTGTCATCGCAATCTACACGCAAATATAGGGGAAGTTATCCTCAAATAACTCACATTCAAAATTCTGATAAATTAAGTAAGGTTTCACCTTACTCTGGGAGATGCATATGTGCTGCAGGGGATTGCCAAACCTGTGTTTATTAAAAAAAAAAAAAAAACAGTCAGAAAACCAGGTTGCTTCTGCTTCCAGTCTAGTATCAGCACATTCCTTGTGGAGAGTATAATTTGACAGGATAAATATGTTGACTGCAGATAAGCACTTGCTAACAGATCTTTATATTGCGTTTCATATGCTCAACCCAAATTAGGCAGCGCACAAACATCTAGCACTGAACAGAGCCACCGCTCCACACCACAGCACCTCTTATCGCGGGTCCTTACAAGCGTTGTTGTGGCTGCTGCTTTGCTAGCCTGTTCTGTTGTGGAACACCGTTTTACTGTTGCGACTGCCTTTTTACAGGATCATTCAGGATATTAAGGCCAACAATAAAACTGTAAAGGCTCCAGTCTCAGTAGATGTATATATAAAAAAAAAAAAGCAATCTGGTTGTGATCCACTAAGAATATTTTGTATGTAGTCTGTTCAGATCACTTGTATTGTTGGAATATTTTTTTTTATGTGTACAGTATATTTATGAAGTTTGGTTGATACCATTTCAAGCACTGCTTTGAAGCCTAATTTATTCTTAAGTTGGACATATTTTTTCCTGATTTGTTTTGTCTCTAGTTGACTTGCAGTGTAAAAAAATAAAAAATAAAAAGGCTGGACAAACTTCTGTTTTAATTTTTTTCTTTTCATTTTGTGGATGTAAATTGTTAACTGTTCTGTATTCTACAAAGCTGAATGTGTAATCCACAGCTGGAAACTGTGTTATTACAGATTAATTAAAGCTTTATGAAAACCACTTGCAATCTTCATGGGCATCTTTACATTCAGATTCAGTTTTGCACATCTCCCCATGTATAATCACACAATATCATGGCCTTTCGTAGTCGATTTCTAGAAAACGGGTTGAGCCACAGCTGTGATTTTCACCCTCAATCCTCTATTTTAGACCAAACTGGCTTACTGTGGAGAGCTGTGCTTACCATGTACATAATTAGTAATATTGGTATTTTAAAATATAACCTTAAGCTCAACGGAATTCACATTTAAGAACCATTTAAAACTGGTTTAAGTGGGTGTCTATTTGTCAGTGACTTCATAAGACGGACAGAATAATTTAAACAAAAGTATGACAAAATATGAAATGTTTCATAGCTACTCTGCACCATGACATCACCATCTGGAGTAGTAGCGATGTTTTTGCTTTTTACAACTACAGCACAATGCCTGATTCTTGATCTACTAGTACTCCAAAGTCTAAGTTCATATAGATGCAGATTTCTGAATTGTACTTTTATGACCCTAAAAACAATGCCTAAAATGCAGAACCACACTGTAACTCCAGATTGCTCACAAGACAGCCATAATAAATATGTAAGTAGACAGCTAATTGAATCGGAGTGAGGCGAAAAGTCAATGGGAACAGCTGTATTATTTATGAAGTAAATGTCTCAGGGATTCTGTACCCAGAGCAATCCTAACCACTACTAAACAAACATGTTATCTAACTAGTTTACCAATGAACAATACTCATTCCTTACCCTCTCAGGTCTACAAATTGTTTGCATTGTCCTGTTGCGTGATGTCACCTGGGAAGATTTCTTTAGTTTCAGGCTGTCCTCCATGAAGGCTTCTACTTCTGCACTCTCTCTTGGCTCTGTGCAAGGAACTGGAGACATTACACTGGACTGGAGTCTGCTTCACACACTCTGATGTTAATGCTATTGTGTGGAGATACGCATGGTAACACAGATGGGGAGGAAAGGTGGGGTTCTGTGATATGAATGTGAATCTGAAATACTAGGGGGAAAATATATTAATATTTTTCTTCCCAATTTGGAATCACCAACAACCAACTGGAAGTCACTAGTGGACTGCCCATATCCATGCAAGCATCACAGCACATTCAGAGCAGCTGAAGTGTATCTATGGTACTCACTCACTAGCCATTGATTATTTTACACACAACGTGCTACATGATACATAGTAATACAGGAGCGTTAGCGCCTGGCAGCGAAGGGCTGCATCTCTTAGTGACAACTGGTAGTGTGGACATTTTGAATGTCAGTATGTGGAACAAATGGAGCAGTCAGTCAGCTAATGAGAGTTCAGGCTTGAACCTGGAACTACGAGGCCCAGTGTGCACTTGCTACAACACGTTTGATACCGCGAGTGACAAAGTTAATTGGTGTGTCGTAAGTACTCAGGATATCAGGAAGCAATATTGCCAAATGAGCCCTTTCAGGAAGAAGGACCCTACAATTCCAATCAATGTTGTTGATAATCATCTTCCTCTGACTCTATTATGCAGTGGAGTTGGGTCAAAAGCTTTTATCATGAGAAAATTATTCTAGAACAAATGGATTCATTTTAATGGTGTTTACCTGTACTGTACACTTCATTGCTGACATTTAAGTTTCTACTTTTACCATTCCATTATTAAGGCATGTTTTACATTGATTTTGACAACCAACAATTTTACGCATTCCAACGATTTTCACTGATCTTGACACACAATTCTTTATAAAGAATTAAAAAATAGATTTTTTTTCTCTGCGAAAGTTGTTTGGCTGTAAATGGGCATTTCTAGATGCAATGTCCTCATTTAGAAAGCAGAACAACTTTCACACACTAGTTCTATAAATTTAAAAATTATCTTTTATTCTGATGTTTTAACTCTGCAGAACTTGTGCGAGTTCTTCATCAGTAATGAAGATATTCAAGTGATGATTATTCCTTCATACACCCGTGCAGAGCCACCTGGCATGCTTACATTTCCTTTTCATTTCCTAATTTCTGAACTGGTTAAAAATCTCCACCCACCTTTCATGCATGGTTTTCTCTGATCAATGAAATAGGTAAACACCTAGACATATGAAATGGTATTTGTATTTTTTATTTTTGTTTCCGCTGAAAGCAGAGAAACCCCCTGAGATTCCGCTCCTGTAGGTAGCATACATGTGAATGTTCAAACATGCATGTTTGTACCTGTTGTCATCGAGTTCCTCGACTGTGTGAATTCTGTAGAAAAAGATTCAATTTTTTCCAGAGAGGAAAAATGTAATGGCCCCTTAACGTTCTACCAACTAGTGTGAATTGCAGGCAAATAATTTTGAGACTGCTGCCATTCTAGATTTAAAAACAAAAACATACTTTCACACAGGTTCTTTCATTGTTTTACTTGACAATACTGAGGTCTGCAGTTCAGTAACAGCAACTGACCTTACCTCATCATTAACGTGGTGGTTACCAAGTTCTTGCTTCAGAACATATAATCCTCATGACATCATCTCTCAGGGACAACACAAGTTTAAACAGGCCCTGTTCACACCCTTTCTGGGTTCAAGTGCTCTTTGCAATGTGGCAATGTTTGAGTAAGATGCGTTTCATTCTGAAGCTGTCATCTCACGATTTAATCTCTTTTTTCCAGATTGAGTAACACTATCGTACTGACAAGGCATAACATGGAAAAAAGCAAGTCAGCTTACATCTCTACCTATAGGAGCCGTTTCACAGGACAAAACCAGATGAACTCAAACACATTGAGGAATATAAATAAAGATAAACTGGATATGCCCTGCAGGAAAACCAGCCCAACCTCTTTCCACGCCCTTGAGTGTAAATGGTAATGAAAGCAAACAAGAGATGAACTCTAGCACAGGAGTTCAAGCAAAACCATGAGATTAAGGCGGAGTCACAAACAGGGACGGATGGAGACCTGGTGAACAGGTCCTGTGTCCCCTTGGCAATGAGTGAGGAACACCACTGATATTCTAAACTATTAACTACACTATTCTCATTAGACAGTAGGCTACTACTCTCAACAAATGTGGCAATTCTGTTAAATTATTCTCCTCTATTTTAACCAATAACTTGGCCAACTACCAAATATTGGTAACTATTTGTCCATTTTGGCACACAGAACAAGCAATGTGTAACCTAGACAAAAGAAATTGCATGAGTTGGCCATTAGGGGATGCTATAATCAGATCCCAAAATCAAATCCTCAGCACCGCCATCCCCTTCGTCCAAGATTTCTCAAATTGGTACATCAGTGTATTTGTGCTTGAGATTTTTGCCTCTCTGACCCATAATTTCCACCTATAATTTTTGCCTGCCATTCGGAATTTTTTTAAATGCCTTCAAAAGACAACTTCTCATGAACCATAAGTCCGAATGATGCCAGATTTGGTATACTTTCTCTCTGGATGTGTCTGAATATAGTTTGTGAAAAAAAACAAATACTTAGAGATACTGCAGAGCCTTTTCTAAGGCCTTTTTTATCGCTTCAATTTGAACTGGAACTCGTGAGTAGGTGTGGTCATATGACGATGATGCCACGTAGTCATATGAATATTCATACGGTCAAGGAGTGAAAGGGTGTGTCGATATAACTTGTAATATTAACGTTAGCAGTAATACAAAGCAATTTGCATTTAACTTGAACTAGCTAGTTAGCAGTAAAACAAAACGTTGGTCTCTGCTTTTATACCACGTGCCCAGCCGAGACCACCCTAGGATCACCTCAACTCCACCCATTTTTATGTTAAGGATCTCGTGACGTCACAAAACCCCCGGAAACCAGCGTATTGGTAAGCCTACACAGAAACTCAGAAAACACCCATTTTGACTAAACATGAGATTTTCGGCCAAAAATGTATGTATGATCATAATCTAACCCAAAACATTGGTTTTCAACGGGAAGAGTCGGTTTTTGACTGCAGTATCACTAAGTAATTTTGTCCATAAATTTCAATCTACTGTCAATTGAAGTCTGAAAGGCGCATCAGTCTTAAATTCATCCTTATTGTAACCAATTAGTCCCCCGCCGAGTTAGAAGTTGATAGCGTCAAAGATGACAAAATGGCGGCCATTTCAATTTGTGGCTGGCATCTTTACATTGTACACAAGATTTAACCCCCTCAGTACCTCAGTGATGTTTGTCCTGGAATTGTGACACTTGGTACAGTTTTATCTCCTTATACTTGACATTTTTGCCCAAAATATCTTAGGAGCCCCTCCATTGTACCCTTGAGCAGGGTAACTGCTAAATTATAGATAATATCAATTGTTCAACAGCAAATAAATAAATACCATTGTACACTAAATGGTATATACGACAATACAAATAAATTCAGGAACATCTTAGGAGTTCAAACTGGAGAGGATCTTGATTAACCTTCTTCTTAACCACTGACACCACTTGCTCTCATGACAGACTGTTACATCTAATCGGGTGAGATATAAATAAACTTATTATTCTCTGCCTCAAGACAAGGCAAGTGAAAACAGAGTAAAGGTCAACTGCAGGAGCGTGCACCATGACAACCACAAATAATACACACAACTTGTATAGCCTCGACATGTCACTTTATAGTAGCATAAAAGATACCGTGAACCTTTTATCCACTTATTCTGTGATAGCGATTCAAGTTAAGAGCACTGTTCAAGAACATCAGAGCCATGCCCCACCTTTAAACTTACAAGTTAGTTCACGTTCGACTGTATTAATATTGTTTATTTTTTGCAAACATTTCAATATTGACAAATTGAAACCACTTAAACAATTGAAAAAATGTTTTATTACAGGGGTGTGTTGATCAACCAATGCTTTTTTTTCATCAAATTGGTTAATCATTTTCCATCCTATTTCATTCTCAGGAGCTCACAATGCATGTGACTGCCAGGCCATATGCTGTATATATACTGTATACAGTATTATGCATCATGTTTTAAGAATCTCTGGCATATACAAAGAAACAGCTATTGGTCATTTTGGAGCCGTAAGTATTTCTATTTGTATTTCATTGGGAGTCATATCATTGCTGGTATATTGGTAAAATAATATAAGCACATTTCTTTAAACCTCTTTTGTATTCATGTACAGCACAGTTCTGAGTTATGCATTTGGTTGTGCCTGAAACCATGACACACAACATGCAACGTGTACCTTGTTTTCTTTTCAAGAGGACGATGGCAATTGAATTTTCTTTTCAATTGCAATTGTCCCACTAAGCAATTGGCTATTTCCTTTACATTGATAGGCAACAGGACAAGTCCAGGACCAACAGTGTCATTATCAACCAGTGGTACTGGACTATTTGTAAAAATATGACATGAGGGCATTACCGAAGCGAACTGAATGGAGGCTCAGAATGATTGATCATGTGCAGTGGAACATCAACATAAGTAGTAACCTGAGAACACTTTGTCACTGCAGCAACAATGAATGCAATCTTTTACCCAAACAACCAAACAACTAGCTGAATGCATGCCCAACCAGGCATTGGAGACATTAATCTCATAGAGGAATGGAACTCATAGAGGAATGAGTCATATCAAATAAATGTTTGACTGTAGCCTACATACAGTATTATATAAAAAATTTAAAGTATTATTAGTCGTACGTTTTCCATAAGATTTCACCAAAGTTAAAGTGTTTTTTGCTAGACAGTATTCATACAGATCAATAATAAGCACTGCAAATTCATTGGCAAACGTATCACACAGAAGGCCTTCTACCAGGCTATCAGTGGACCTGGTTGGAGGTGCTTACAAACAGGCTCATTGCGATCTGTCTGTCATTGGGAAGAGATGACACTTCTCAAAAAGCTTGGCAACAGACTGACCCTGCTATGCCAGCTCTCAAAGGGCCCCTCCACTCAACATTGAATCAGAGTGGGCCAAGGGGAGATTTAAGAGGGTGAAGTACTTGTGACAAAGCAAGAGCTCTGTTGTACAGAGAAATGTTGTCCCATTGAGTGGACACTATTTTAATATCACACTGTCTCCCACCATCTTATCCTCTTGCTTGTTTCCAGAAAGCTTTTATTCAATTATGTAAACTGTTTTATTTAATTAAAAGGGTACATAAAATCTTGTTTGTTAATGTGATTGTGTCTAAAAGTAAACCCACTCCTACATTGCCAAAACAATCACATTTTAACACTTTTCTTTGAGCAGGTTTACGAAACTAGAAGCCTTCCATTACAGCAGCATCCGTTTTGAATTGATTCTGCTCGGCCCACAGTCTCCACACCCATAGAGTAATTAGCAGGGGTATACAGATAGCACAGCAGTGGTACCTTGTCATCAGCAAAACAGCTCCACATTCAGGGTCTGACTGTGAGTCATTGAGCCTGATGGGGAAATCTCAGAAGAGCCCAGTGACTCACTGCTCAGGAGACATGCTGCATGACAAAAGAAAACTTTGTACATGATGTAGTACAGGCACATTAGCCAGAGGAGAAAGGCCCAGCTGGACTTTTGACTGGATGGGCTGATCCTGGTGTCCCACTTTGACTGAGAAAATTTGTTTAGTTTTTTAACTATTTACTATGTCATTTCTAATGGCATTCTGGTGGTCTATGTCAAAGGGCAAAATTCTCTATTCTGAGAAGAAAAAAATAAATAAATCCTTCATCAAGAAATAATTATTTTTAACAAAACCATGTGTGCCACAATTATTGGCACCCCTGCATTTAATACTTTGTACAACTTCCCTTTGCCAACAAAACAGCACTGAGTCTTCTCCCGTAACATCTAATAAGGTTGGAGAATACAGAGCAAGGAATCTGAGACCAGACCTTTACAGAATCTCTCCAGATCATCCAGAGTCCTAGGTCCTCTCTTTTGTGTTCACTTAACCATTTTTGTGTTGATTTGGACGTATGTTTTGGATCATTGTCCTGCTGGAAGATCCAACAACGACCCAGTTTTAGTTTCCTGGCAGAGGCAGCCAGATTCAGCTTTAGAATTTCCTGTTATTTCATGGAGTTCATCATGCCATGTACCCTAACAAGGTTCCCAAGGGCCTTTGGAGGAAAAACAGCCCCACAACATCACAAAACCTCCTCCATACTTAACAGTGGGGACCAGGTTATTTTCAGTATAGCCATCCTTCTTTTTACGCCAAACCCACCTTGAGTGTTGGTTGCCGAAAAGCTCAATTTTCGTTTCATCTGACCATAGAACATCGTTCCAGTCAAAGTTCCAGTAGCGTTTAGAAAACTTTAGGCGCTTATGTTCATGACAAGAAAGGCTTTTTTCGGGCATGCCTTCCAAATAATTTGTTGGCACGGAGGGTGACGTCTAATGGTAGTTTTGGAGACTTGATGACCCCAAGATGCTACTTTCCTCTGTAATTCTCCAACAGTGATCCTTGCCTCTCTTACCATCCTCCTCATTGTGCATGGGGGCAAAATAAACTTTGGTCCTCTTCCAAGCAAGTTTGTAACAGTTCCAGTTGCTTTGAACTTTTTAAGTATTGTCCCTAATGCTAGATATGGGCATTTTCAGGTGAGTAGCTATTTTGTATAGCCATTCCCTGACTTATGAAGCTCAACACACTTTTCCCTCATTTGATTTGTGTGTTCTCTTATCTTTCCCATGTTGATGTACGAATAAGGGAATATGGCTTCTGTTCTATTTATACCTCAGTGAAACAGGAAGTCATGGATTACTGCTTGAAGGTTCCTAAACACTCTGATCAACTTTAAAAAGTAAAATATAAATGGAAAAAATGCTTCAGTTACATTTTGTTCATAAGAATTTCTAGGGGTGCTAATAATTGTGGCACGCATGGTTTTGTTATAATAATTATTTCTTGATGAGGGATTTTTTTTTCTCATAATAAATTTGCTTCAATTAAAGGTTGGACTTTTCTATTTTTTTCAGTGTGAGATTAAGCTAATTCACCAAAAGGTGAGTTTTTATTTGATTTTTTATAACCCTTTTTACTCATCTTTACCAGGGGTGCCAATAATTGTGGAGGGCCCTGTATGTGGTGTTTACCTTAGAGGGGAAACAACGTGTGTGTGTGTGTGTGTGTGTGTGTGTGTGTGTGTGTGTGTGTGTGTGTGTGTGTGTGTGTGTGTGTGTGTGGTGTGTGTGTGTGTGTGTGTGTGTGTGTGTGTGTGTGTGTGTGTGTGTGTGTGTGTGTGTGTGTGTGTGTGTGTGTGTGTGTGTGTGTGTGTGTGTGTGTGTGTGTTGTTTTTCCTGTCAAACTCAAGCAGTAAATATCAAAAAGGTTTGCAAAATGAGTTAACGCAGACCCATACGGCAGTGGATGACACAAATAAATACAGAATACATTTGCATAACTGGGGGCAAGTAGGCTTACTACTCTGCTATGGACTTTTCACATTTACCACAGATACAAACACATAATGACATTCACATGATTAGTAACAGGAACTTGTCATGGGATGTAAAGCTGCATGAGTAAGTCTCCTGCAAATGTGACCTTGTAGAAATATTTCAGGAATCCACTCTTACGTCACCATGACTCCATAGTTCCATTGTGCTTATTAGTGCTTGACCCTGTTTTACCTAGTGTACCCAAATAATACTTTTAATCACAGGCTCGCCTACTTTCTTTGGTCTTCTTCTTCTTGGGTTTTATGGCGGTTGGCAAACAGCTTTAAGGTGCATTTACCGCAACTTCTGAACTGGGGGTATGGGTCAGGATATTTATTAAACACTTAAATCCTAAATAAATACCTTAATACCTACAGTTAAGTATCTAAATCCAATTATTAAAATCAAATTATGTGGATGAGACCTGTATTCTTTACAACGTGAAATACAGACGGGTGACAAATTAAAGGAAAAACCAACATAAAGTGTCTTAGTAAGGTGTTGGGCCACCACGAGCCGCCAGAACAGCTTCAATGCGCCTTGAGATAGATTCTACCTCTAGTCTAGCATAGATTCTAGTCTCTGGAACTCAACTGGAGGGATGGAATATCATTCTTCCAAAAGTTATTCCCTCATTTAGATGATGGTGGTGGAGAGCGCTGTCTGACACTTCGATCCAAAATCTCCCATAGGTGTTCAATTGAGTTTAAGTTTAAGTTTTATTTATTTCTAGAGCACATTTCATACAGAAAGCAACACAATGTGCTTCACAGGCCAAGAGCAATACATATATAATGACATGAAATACAAACAAATCATCAGACATAATAAAAAAATGTTTAAAAAAAAACACGCATGCATACATGGACGCATGGGTAATTAAAATGTATAATAGTTCAGTTAAAATAGTTAAAACAGGAGCAGACTGCATAAAAATTCAGCTAAAACAGGAGCATATAGTGCATAAAAATTCAGCTAAAAACAGCAGACGACATTTTCTCGATCTATTTAAACACCACAGTAAAAAGAGATGTTTTGAGTCTACTTTTAAAGGAACTAAGTGTTGGGGCATCTCTAATATCTCTTGGGAGGGCATTCCATCTATTTGGAGCATAATAGCTGAATGCAGCTTCTCCTGCTTTAAAGCGCACAATTGGAGAGAGATCTGGTGACTGTGAAGTCCATAGCATATGATTCACATAATTTTCATACTCATAAAACCATTTAGTGACCCCTCGTGCCCTGTGGGTGCATTGCCATCCTAGAAGAGACCCAGTATTGGGATAGAAATGTTTCATCGTAGGATAATGGTGATCACTCAGAATAACTTTGTATTGATTTGCAGTGACCCTTCCCTCTAAGGGGACAAGTGGACACAAACCATGCCAGGAAAATGCCCCCCACAGCATAACAGCACTGTAGGACTTTTTCCTTTAATTTGTCACCCGTCTGTATGTACTCAGGGGCGGAGGAGGGTGTAAGGGCCCTGAAAAAAGGAAAATAGCCCTGGAAAGGATAAGGAAAATCTGCACTCACAAAAAAATTTTTTTTAAATTTATTTTAGAAGAAAGCTTTTGAATAATGTCAATGATGTTAAATTGTAGCCTACTTTATTTTCTGTCAAACTTAAAATCAGTTGCCCTCTTACATCACTATATTTTTCTTTGGTGTTAACTTCACATGGAAATTCAAGTATTTTCACTTAATGGTTGTGTGTGTATTCTAACCATAGACTGTATAAAATGCCTGCCAGATCTGGCAAAGCCGAATTTCCCGCCGTCGTTCTTGGCGGCAATAATGGAGGACTAGGCAACTGACCATCACTACTGCCAGCACTGGGGAACTCAAATTCAGAAAATTAAAAACTTTACCCACCACCACAACAAAATGAGAGAAATAAACAACAACAAAAAATGTTGCCGTTACCACGGTAGAGAAGTAAGGCCAAGCCCGGACTGGCTGGGGAAAGAGACAGGGACGGATACATTTTACGCGACAAAGCTGCCTTTGACGTTCAGTCCATCGCGGCCTCCCATCGCAACAGGGACGACATAATTTTGTGAACACTGAACGGATCATCTATCGATTCGAAAATGACTACTTTCGGACATCAGGCCAGTAAGCAACATTATTACATCTGGTAAGTGGATAATGTTATCAACAATTGTTTTTAATGCAAGCTTGCGATACCTAACGTTTGCTGCCTTAGCTAATCTATAGATCCCCCCGCCTACAGCTGTTTCAGCAAGATTGCTAACTTACATTTGTTCGTCAACTAGCTTTCTATCGATTTTTTAAAACTATTTACTATGTAATTTCTAATGGCATTCTGGTGGTCTATGTCAAAGGGCAATATTCTCTCATAACAGGCACTTTGGTGTCCAATATTTAGGCTACTTTTTCGTTTGCTTGCTAGCTAGCTGGTTTAACATGGAGAGATATGCTGCATTCAATGCAATGGGGGTAGGCCTGTGGAGAGACACAATTCCGTATCTCCGTAAAATTATTTCGTATCTCTATTCCGTAAACGTAAATTGAGATTCAAAAATGTAACTCAAATTACAAATGTAAAATCAAAATCGTAATTATGATTAGCAAATGTAAGTCAAATTGAAAATGTAAAATCTAAATTTGTAACTAAAATTTATTGAAGTGTAAATGTAAAACCTGATTTGTGTACGTAATTTTTTTTATCTCTACGTGCGGAACTCATTATAGGAGTGTGCGCTCTATTCTCTACATAGGTTACATGCGTTTTGTCAGTATGGTTGGCACCAAAATAGAACTGTAAAGGTAATTTGGAATTGAGAAACGCAAACCTAGACCAGGAAGCCACAATTAAAAACCGGAAGTCTCATAAACAACGTTTCCAAATTAAAAGTTCACAGGTTTTTCCAATCAACTGCAAGCATATGAAAGCTTCCACTAAGGTTCCACCATCGCATTCACAGAAACTAGCTTAGCTAACCAACTAATTTGCAAACTGTGGCTGGAGAACAGCGGTTGGCTATACCCAATTCCCAGATAATGGTAAAGCCCCACAGAAAGCGGTAAAATCGTATGCCAAATGGAGATAGAAGACATATAATTAATTATGGGTGGGCACCTCCGTGCCTGAAAGACTGATACACAGGTTCCCAGCACCGGTTCACTCGTAGATTAGAATAAAATACTTTCTATGTAGCTCAAGTAGGCCTAGGCTATGCTTTCACGTCCTAAATTGTCATTCACGAGTTTAACAACAAATGTAGCTAAAATGAGATGGCATAAATGGCTGGGCTAAGTAAAAAGTATGAAATCCAGAAACAGATAGCCTAGAGATGTCCTTGTCCACCCCTGCCCGAAAGTAGGCTATGCCATGGAGGCTAATCACTGTTGGGGGATCTGGGGGCATGCTCCCCCGAGAGAGAATTTGTCCAAAAGCACTCTCAAATGGTTCATTCTGATGACTTCTGAGAGTAGAAAATTTGTTTTTTCAACAATTAGCTACATGCTGTCATGAATGCATTTTGCCAGCCTTAAACTAAAATGTATTGCTATACGCTAGGCTACACGTTTGTAACCATTGTAACCACATTCACATCGATGTAGCTATAGAAAATAGATAATTAGCCTACTGCAAACGATGTTGTCTCCTCAAAATGCGCCCTGGACCGATGGCTTAACTCAAGCGAACAATGCAAAGCAGTAGTGATCTTTTATGCTAATTACGAGAGTAAAAAAAGTTTGCCTTCATTCTGAAACAAATTCCAGTTTACAGGCCACCACAGTTTAGTTACCTGTATGTCACTTCTTTAGCCCCCGCCAAACCAAAAATAAATCTTTAACAATTATATTTCAGCCATAATTTTATAAACAGATGATTTGTGAAGTGGGAGCGGAATTAATATATTTTTGAAAGGACATGGGTTAACATTAAGCATTGAAGATTGCGTTTCCTAACAAACTGAATGATATGGGAAACAAAAACGTCAGTAGTATAATATTAGACTTATGCACGTAACTTAAAAAAAGTAATTTTCTACTCTCAGAAGTCATCAGAATGAACCATTTCAGAGTGGTTTTGGACAAATTCTCTCACGGGGGAGCATGCCCCCAGACCCCCATGTGATTAGCCTCCATGGCATAGCCTAGGCTACTGTCGGGCAGGGGTGGACAAGGACGTCTCGTGGCTATCCGTTTCTGGATTTCATACTTTTTACTTGGCTATAATTAGCCCAGTCATTTATGCCATCTCATTTTAGCTAAATTTCTTGATAAACTCATGAATGACAATTTAGCATGGAAAGCATAGCTTACTTGAGCTACATAGAAAATATTTTATTCTAATCTACAAGTGAACCGGCGCTGGGAACCTGCGCATCAGTCTTTCAGGCACGGAGTCTTTTCAGTCTTTTTATGCCTACCCATAATTAATTAGATCTTCTATCTCCATTTGGCACGTGATTTTACCGCTTTCTGTGGGGCTTTACCGTTACCTGGGCATTAAGTATAGCCAAACGCAGTTCTCCAGCCATAGTTTGCAAATTAGTTGGTTAGCTAAGCTAGTTTCTGTGAATGTGCGGGTGGAACCTTAGTGGAAGCTTTCATATGCTTGTAGTTCATTGGAAAAACCTGTGAACGTTAATTTGGAAACATTGTTTCTGAGACTTCCGGTTTTCAATTGTGGCTTCCTGGTCCAGGTTTGCGTTGCTCTCGTTACGAATTCCAAATTACGGTTACAGTTCTATTTTGGTGCCAACCATACTGACAAAACGCATGTATGTAGAGAATAGAGCACACACTCCTATAATGAGTCGCACGACGTACAGATAAAAAAATTATATACAAATCAGGTTTTACATTTACACTTCAATAAATTTTTGTTACAAATTTAGATTTTACATTTTTTTCAATTTGACTTACATTTGCGAATCTCAATTTTACGATTTTGATTTTACATTTGCAATTTGAGTTACAATTGCGAATATCAATTTACGTTTACGAAATGTTTTGGCAGCTATCTAACTATATAGCAACCATAGGCCTAAAAACGCATGTATGTAGAGAATAGAGCGCACACTCCTATAATGAGTTCTACACGTACAGATAAAAAATTACGTACACAAATCAGGTTTTACATTTACACGTCAATAAATTTTAGTTACAAATTTAGATTCTACATTTTCAATTTGACTTCCATTTGTGAATCTCAATTCATTTATTTTATATCTCAATTTATGTTTACAAAATGTTTTGGCAGCTATCTCCATATCGGAACTCCATATCGGAATTCTAAGATTTCTGGCAGCTTTTATCTCACGCTTGAGTTTTGTAAGCTCGTAAAATAATTTTGTATGCTCGTAGGAGTTTTGTGTCTGTGAAAAGCTCACTTTGCCTATAAGAGCCAGCTGCAGGGTCGGAGAAACCTCACGCTTGAGCGAAGCCTCACGTGAGCAAGGAAACGTGCGCATGCGCGCGAATGTAGCCAAATCCCGGAGGCAGGCCACGTGAGAGCGAAGCCTGTTGCGTGAGCTTTATTTCGTGCTCCAGTTTTGTAAGCTTGTAAAAGAGTTTCGTATGCTCGTAGGAGTTTTGGGTCTGTGAACAGCTCACTTCGCAAGCAAAGAGGCGGGACCAGCTCTCCAAAAACCACCACAGCCAATCAAATACCACTATTTCCCCCCAGTATCATTGGCTGGATTCGCCTGTCAATCAAATTGCAAATGACTTCTTCTAGCTAGGTTTTCTGTGCCGTCAGATCTGTAATGTTGCGATTTCGTAGTTAACTATTATTGAAAAATGATTGTCTTACTCACATTAGCTAATGTGAAACTCGAGCGCGAGATAAAGCTGCCAGAAATCCCAGAATTCCGAGGGCACGCAGATTCAGTTTGTGCACTTGTATTTCAGATTCGTAGTTGTAAATTAAATAGTCTTGTAATCAGAAGTATCCAAATCCTTTTTCCAAGTACAATATTTTTTACAGATATACGGAAGAATTTTATGGAGATACAAATTTTAATCACAGGTATGCAAGTCCTTTTTACAAGCCTTTATATGTGCATATTGCAGTGCATGTGACGCCATTTGAAGGCTCAGGATCTGTACTTTCATAAACCTATAAAAAACTGAAAAATGACCCCGTGCTACTTGTGGACCGTTTTACCAGCACCTGTCACATATGATATAAAGGTAAAGGCTAATAGTAACCTGGAGGGTGTATAAAGGTATAGTATGAGGTGTGAATGGTGTTGATGGTGTGAATGGTGTAGGAGGAGATGGGTGGCAAAAAGGTGGAGGAATAATAAGTATGGAGGGTAATAGAAGGTGTGGTTTCATAACCACACCTGTTAATATGAAGAACAAGTCAACTTAATAATCTAAACTCAAAAAGTTGTCTCAAGATTGAGGTATGCATGCAATTTGTACAAGCTGTAATAGACATTGAGTCTTCTTGGAGGCCTAATTCAGTGACAGATTTGAATCCAGCACCAGTGTGACACATGCCAGTTGGAATAGCTGAATCCTGAGTCACTACAGCATATGCTAGTGCAGGAGATTGCCATTTGTTCTTACCATCTGCTGCAATACAGTCTCCACTCCAGTGATTGATCAGGACACACACAGGGTTGGTCAGAGAGACTTAAAATTACAATCATGTAAAATGAGTGACTACAGCTGTCAAAAATATGTGCCCTTATCTTTATCATTTAATGTATTGATGCGTAAAATTATTCTTATATATTTCTGAGACTATAGAAAGTCAGTCGATGTTAAGACCAGGGAAAGAGTTTTACTTGCAATTGCAGTCCTCAGAACTGTGAAAATAAATGCTATGCCCTAAATTATTTAGTTTCATTCATACTTATTTATTACACTAGATCACAAGGTGCAAATCTTACAACAGAATGAAACAAATTGCCCAACAAAATCAGTGTTAACAAGCAACATTAAAGAAATTGTGACTTGTGTAATTAATTTTGTGACCACAATAGAATTTTCCTGTAGAATTGAATGAACAGTACACTTCATCACAATCATGTATTTAATGTTTTTACTTTGCCGTAAAGACAGTCAGGCCTCATTGTGTAATTTACAGATAAATTGGTCTTCCAGTCTTTCAACATTAAAATCTCTTCATTTCAGTTGATTTCACTCCTTACTTCACTTTTCACGAGTTGGGGTGGCATTGTTGTACGGTTAGGAAACTGGACTAACTCCCAGATTGCAGGTTTGATCACCAGGTAGGGCACTGCCATTGTACCCTGGAACAAAGGGCTTAACCAGAATTGCTTCTGTATATATCCAGCTGTATAAATGAGATACTACATTAAAATGAAAGACGCTTTGGATAAGAGTGTTGCTGTGCTCACATGCCTTCAGGGTTAAATATTAACATAATATTCACTTTGTCATGCAGATTAAACAGTCATAAAGTTATTTTAGTTAAAATGCCGGGGTAATGAGTACCTTCAATACACTCTTTGGACCTTGCAATAGGATCTTTACAGCATATAGGGGGTGGGGAAATGGTAAATGCAGAAGCATGGTCACATGACTAGGTCTTGGAAAACGTGAAAGAATCTAAAGACTATTCCACCTACAGGCCTCAGTATGTAATTACAGCAGTTGGCTGGCTTGGCATTGCAAGTTAACAAAAGAACAGCACAATGTGGCACAAGTCACACAGAATCTGATTCCTTTCAGTGCAGCCCAGTGTATTTCAAGCATTCCTATTGGTACCTTGAAAAACAGTCATGCTTTTACATTGGTTGCTCATTTCACTAGCTCAGCAAATTGTTCTCTTGATTCTACCTTTTTACTCTCTGTTTACTGTCTACCTTCGCTTTACAGAACAGTCATGGAGGCGTTATTAGGGTTGCAAGTGGGGGGGGGGGGGGGTTTCCAGGTAACTCAGTAATTTTCGGTAATTTTGTGAATTTTCCATCTCATGCCTAACCTTCCTGTTATGTTAGAATTTTACTGGCATTTATGTTAAGGTGATGTTACAGGTCAATATATAAAAAAAGTTCCAAACTTCTTTTTTTTACATGTATTTCCTAATTCTCTAGGATGTCAAAGGAGTTTACTGAAGAAAATCAGTTTGAAATTATACAAAACAAAGTCATTTTGGGTCATATAGACCCTAACATAATAGCAAGGTTAAACAAAACTAATAAAACACAACAAGTTGAAGAAAACAATAAAACAAGAAAAATGTGCTGAACAGGCCCAGTTCCTTTCTGGAGAGCAGGTTTCTGCAGCAAATGGTACCATCACTGCCATTGCACAGCACCTTAACTCATTCAGTGCCTCGGGCGACATAAGTCGACGAGAATACGAATGGTCTAAAGTGCAGAGGGCGACTAACGTCGACCACAGCCGTCTTTACACTGCTATACCTGTAAAGAATTTCTGGATTTGAGTCATAAAAAATTAAGCAATGACAAATTTACACTGACGTTTTTTTACCACATTTTTACGGGGTTCTAGATGGCAATATTAGAAGTTATATTTAGCCTATGTTTTAAAATACATCTAGAATAACAGACCTAAACCAACATCGGGGTGTGGGAATAACGCGTCTCGGTCAATTTGTAGGCCAATACGTTTCTGTGCCACGTTACTTTTTGTAATTTCTGTTGAAACTCTTGATACAAAGTAACTCAGGCAGGCAGCTAATTTTTACATGACCAATGATTATGTTTATTGTTCATTTTTACAAATCCATAGATATGCAGGAGCTGATTTTTATGGAAAACTGTTTTCACTATTATACACATCACCAAAGAGTCCTGTTAACCAAACTGAAAAGCACTGAAAATAAATAAATTTATATTTCCATCAATATTGTTTGACATTGTTCTAATAGTGAATTGAACCAGGTGTGGTATTTAGTGCAATTTATCCTCATTAACAAAAAAATATTTTGAATAGGTAAAATAATGTGTTTTATTAGAAGTTTGCACATTGACAGGATCAATCTAAACATTTTGGCAGCCATATTTGCTTGGCACTGCTGAGGCGTAGTGTTCCAGAACACTCTGGCATTGAATGAGTCAATCTAGTTTTGCTAAATTTTCCAGCAAGGAAGGGCTGTGGTGTGCTGATGCCAGCTAGGAGGCAGCCAAACACATTAAGGCAGCAACCTGGTGTAAGGGACTCAACTCATTCAATGCCAGAGTGTTCTGGAACACGAAGCCTCGGCAGTGCCTAGCCAATATGGCTGCTGACATTCTAAATTTTTAGATTGATCCTTTCAATGTGCAAAGTTCTAATAAAACACATTATTTTACCTATTGAACAGAATTAGATGGCCTGCTGGTTGAGTTCACTATTAGAACTATTAGAACGTCAAACATTATCGATGGTAATATAAATAATTTATTTTCAGTTTTCAATTTATTTATTTTCAGTTTGGTTAACAGGACTCTTACATTTGATTTGAGGTGTTATCAGTGATAACAGTTTTCCATAAAAATCAGCTGTTGCATATCTATAGATATGTAAAAATTAACAGTAAACATAATCACTGGTAATTTGTATAGATACTGTATGTAAATATGTGCTGTTTGCATGAGTTACTTTGTATCAATAGTTGCAACAGAAACTGTTAAACAAAATAGTTATCCTGAGGCAAAAAGTAATGTAGCGGAGAAACATGTTGGTAGCTTACAAATTGACAAAGCAAATCCAGGTAAAAGGCGATAAAAGAACGTCAGTGTAAATTGGTGTTGTTTCTTTTTTCCCCCACCCGACTCAAATTTGGAATTATTTGCCGGCAGTGTAAAGACGGCTGTGGTCGACTTTAGTCACCCTCGGCACTTTAGACCCTTCGTATTGTCCACTTATGTCGCCTGCGGCACTGAATGAGTTAAGTGTGAAGCCATGTCCCCTGTTGCTTCAATTATTCACCAGACGCCCGCCCGCCAAAAATCACCTGCATCAGAGTGGAACTGGTCCCTGTTTGGTGGAACACACAGCAGAGTGTGGAACAGGTTGACAAACAATTTTTACAAACAATAGTTGAGAAACTGGTGGCTATTCGGTCAAACTTGAAACTCTCTGAGCCCATCAAAGATGACACCATACAAATTGAATCTGAGGAGGATTGTCCAGATTCTTCAAAGTCTCTTTCTAAAGATGAAGCTAGCTGTGGTTCAGATAAATAATTAGCCAAGGTCAAGTGATTTTGTTTATCCTTATTTTAGCCAAAAGATGAAGTTATTCCCAATACATTACTAAAGTATATTTTTACATTCATGTGTCCTTATATATGCTTTTTGTTAAACAAATTGCATTTGAAAATAATACAAATAAATGTTTTCAAATTGCGGTAAACTAGCTGTCTGTTGACATTTCTTAAAACCCATGGTTTTCTCCCTAACAATGGGCCTCATTCATGAAACATTCCTAAATATGCGTGTATGAAACAAGCTGTTATGGAAAATTTACTCCGGATTAATCAAACTGTGGGAAAGGCAAATTTGTTCGTATTCCGTGTGTATGTTCATGAGTTCCGATTGAGCGTAAATGACAAGCGTGTTCACGTTATTTTGCGATTAGCATAAATCCATGCCCATGAATTGCCATATAGGGAAGTTGTGAATTCCATTTAAAAGGGGCATACGAAATTAAAGTGGTCCAGAAAAAGCAAAAGAAAGAATTATTCCGACAATGAAATCTAAGTTTTAGTAGTTGATGTTCAGTCATGGAATCAAGGGAGAAAAAAAAAAAGATTTAGTATAGTCAGTACCGGTGTGATATGAACTGGTAAAGTAAAGGCCTAGCAGGAGATAACATGTAGCCTACCATCAATGCAGGATCACTTGTCACACAAACTATAAAGTAGTAAAATAAAAAATAAAATAAATGGATTGACATGAAATTATAGGCGAAGAAAAGCATCGCAGAGCTTTGTTTCGTAATTTTGTTGGTGTTCTGTGTGTGTGAGTTGTGGTTTGAAATCGAGTAATCACATAGCCTACCTTATTTTAGAATCTCTCCGAATTGCTGGTGCGTTCTAATTGCAGTCACATTGTCGAGTTCAAGTGGTGGTCCATCTGACAGCATCCCTAGTTCAGGTGGATTGTGGATGTCTGGTATAGGAAGGCCATGTTGTGCAGAACACAGCAGCCAATATCATTTTGCACACCTTCTCAGGTTTGTAGAAAAAAAGTTGAGCAACAGACATTTCGCATCACATGAGCTGCTGGAGTGACAGCCCGTTCTATTCATAGCCTATATGCAAACGCCTTATCGGATGGAGCCTTAATGCGAACATGTGTGCAGTCTACGGCACCGATAACACTGGACAGGAAAGATTAGCCATTGCAACGCTGGCTACAGTCCCATTTAAGGCCATTTAAAGCAAATTTCGTTCATTGGTCAAATGCGTGTTTTAAATATAGCATATTTAACGTGGGAGCACTCATTACATTGTGAGTCTAATTAAACAAGTCGCTAGCCTACAATTGATTAATGGGCATCATCTAAAGTGTTTGCTTTTTACAATCGTAATTTATTAGCTATGTTTGCATTGTGTGCATTTCAGAGGCTACATTTTGACATGGGAATTTAACAGAAAGTTAAAATAAATTCATGTTCAAATTGATATTGAGAAGCAATATTTAGTGGCATTTTCAATTTAGGCTACGTAGTATGAGGTACATGTGGTCCTGAGCAGGTGTAAAGTTTGTTTATACATCCGAACAAATCTCAGATACGAAAACGTTGATGAATGCCAAGATACGGACACAATTGCTAATACGATCGATTTATGTGCAAATTCGTTCTGCTCACATTTCATGAATGAGGCCCAATGTGTGAAAAGTATTTGCAGTGACCCCTCAAATAGGCCCAATACATAAAAAACCAAAGACATACTTACGATTTATGAAAAATGTTAACAGTATAAATTTCCAAAATTACCTAAACATTTTCAAACTTACCTTTCCCGGAACTTTACAACCCTAGGAATTATACATGTAAATGCTAAATAATGGGCGTGATTATGTTACTTGTTTGTTAATAGGAATGTATATGAAATTTCTCAGGATAATGGTGTCAGATCCAATCCTATCTTACTTAAATATCATATCTATCGCACAAGCCCTCATATTTCACCACATGCAATGCAAGTAGTGGCATAATAAGTGCATGTACTACTGCATTTTTTCATGGTTTTACAATGCAGTAATATCTCAGAGCCTCACATTTAAAAAATAAATAAATTTAAATAAAAACACTTGCCCTTTTCTTCCATTATGGAATCACTGATGGTACTATTCCCTCACATCACCACTGTTTCCCCCACACACCCACACGGGAAGCCCTGCAGCTGTGTGTGGACTACTTTTTTGTCTTTTCCCCACAAATTTGGATTACTCAGTAGTATGCCTGTACCATCACTGCAGAATGCCCAAACCCCCAGAAAGTGAACTGTCCATTTAAGCCACTTTACAGAATTGCTGGGTTGATGCATTGATATCCTGTTACAGGGTGAAAGAAGAAGTAATAAAATGAGAAGCATTTATAAGAGATGGCTGCCCCCTGCAGGATTTTTGCAGGAATGCAGCACTTTTTTAGCACCGTGTAGTTAAGGCACACGTAACTTAGAATGCCACATTCTCCTCAGATGATGAAATGAAAAGACACAAGACAAGGTTTATAGGGGAATTTAGGGAACACTAGGTAGAATTATTTAGCAATCATTTGCTGTAATGTACTTGTTCATTTTGCATAAAATAATGTGACCCATATGGATTTACACTTTTTCTTCTTTGTGTTGCTTCTTTGTTTTGATGCCTCAGTAAGGCAAAAATTAAACAACCATTTCCCACTCTTTTCAACGGTCTTATGCCTTCCATACATTAGATTTTTCAGATTAATACCCTCTCAGATTTAACAAGTCTTTTCAAAATCACTTGTTTTTCAGCACCCTGATCAACCTAAAACTGTAATGAGTTCTCTCTGATCTTTCTGCGACAGCAAAATCACAGCAAAGGCCGTGTAGTGTATGGCAGACATTAGCTACTCACCATGTCTCACTGTGTATACATATACATACAGTCATATTAATGAGCCACAACCCCACCAAACATCAGTGGCTGAAATTAATTCACATTTTCTCAAAATGACAGTAGCAGCGTCATTTTAGATGATATACAGGAGCGGTTCCAAAATGTTCCCAGCTAACAACATCCTTCATGAGCATATTACAGCATATTACATTATTAAAATGTAATCATATTTAAATATGCAATTCCTAAAACAATAGCTGTTTGTGCAGTGCATGTGTACTATGGTGCAGACATGTCTTTCTTTCAGAAATCAATTTTATGATATACATGTCTAAGAAAAATGTTTAATGAATGTATGTATGTATGTATGTATGAGACACACACACACAGTATCCCACAACCCACCTCACCCCATCAGTTTGGGGACAACTTTTATACAGCTTGCAGAGATAACTAATTTTCAATGGCACCATATTTTTACAGGCACATTTCTCCAGAGACATTTTTTTTCCATTAGCCAGCCTACTAATTGTGGCCTTAATTTCAGGTATTCACCAGAAATTAGAAAATCGATTCAGTTAATGCATAGCATTAAAAGGCTCTCATTAATCATCCTGGGAGTGATGTGGAAAATGACACTGATCCTGATGGAAATGGTTGCCTTTCACACAAATATGTGTGCTGCTGTAATTTAGCCTCTGCTATTTCATTGTATCATTTAATAGAGCTTGTTCATTGAACACAGTTATAACTGGAAAAACATAAGCAGCCAGAGAGAACATTTCACATTAATCTATAATATAACTATAATCCATGTAATTCTCATTAATGCTTTTGGCAGCATTGGAAACTGTACATCATTATTGCAAAGTAAGTTATAGCTTTGTGCTGGTTTCACAATTCTGCAACCCAGTTAACATATGCGCATATTAAACATTTGACACATGACATACATACACAACTACCCTGTTCTGCTTTTCACACCACAACTACTATCCCGTTCTGCTTTTCACACAACTACCATCCCCTGTTCTGCTTTTCTCATGACAACTACCACCCCCTGTTCTGCTCTTTACAAGACAACTACCACCCCCTCTTCTATGGAGAGACATTAATGACACAATTCCGTATCTGTATAAGAATTCTGTATCTCCGTAAAAAAAAAAGTTGTGTTTGTAAAAAGGATTTACATACTTATGATTAAACTTTGTGGTTGTAGCCAACTTTTTTTAAAGCCATTTATGGCTACGAATCAGAAATACAAGTGCACAAACTGAATCTGCACGCGCTCAGAATTCTGGGATTTTTGGCAGCTTTATCTTGTGCTTGAGTTTTGTAAGCTTGTAGGAGTTTTGTGTCTCTGTGAACAGGTCACTTCGCAAGCAAGGAGGCGGGCCCCAAACCACCACAGCCAATCAAATACCACTATTTCTGCCTCCAGTATCATTGGCTCGGGTTTTCTGCTCCGTCAGATGTGTAATGTTGCGATTTCATAAACATTTTTGAAACTAATTGTCATACTTCCATTAATGTAAAACAGCCATCAGAGCTACTGTATTGATATTTTCACTACAGACTACTGTCTGTCTGCTACGTGTCCCAACCTTGGGAGTTAATAACCCCTCTAAACATTAAAAGCACCTAATTGATAAAGAATTAATAGCTTGTTAAAATTCTGGGATTGCAACTGTGGTCGGAACAAAAACCAGCATACAGGCTGGTTTAAAATAGAATTTTCATCAGGGTCATTTGCAGTTTGGCAGACAGCTAACAAGTGGCTATAGTGAAGTTAGTCTAACTTACAGGAGACAGACAGTAGTCTGCTGGTAGTCAAAATATCAATACAGTAGCTCTGATGGCTGTTTTACAATAGCTAATGGGAGTTACATTAGCTAATAGCTAATGGGAGTTAATTTTAATAACAAATAACTATGAAATCATAACATTACAAGGCTGACGGATTTTGGCAGATTGTTGCCGTCCGCTGGAGTTTAAGCAGAAAACCCTAGTCTAGTTTGCAATTTGATTGACAGGCGAATCCAGCCAATGATACCTGGGGCAGAAATAGTGGTATTTGATTGGCTGTGGTGGTTTGGACATGTGTAAGTTATTTTTCCAGTTAGCACATATCAATTTTCAGGAGCAAATAAATAATAATAATAATAATACCTTGCATTTATATAGCGCCTTTCTCAATACTCAAAGCGCTTACAGTGATGAGGGGGAAACTCGCCTCTACCACCACCAATGTGTAGCACCCACCTGGGTGATGCAGCGGCAGCCATTTTGCGCCAGAATTAGCCAATTAAACTGGGGGATGATTAGGTGGCAGATTGAAAGAATGCTCACCACACATCAGCAAATACTCCTAAAATGGGGACACTGTAGAGCCCTGGACCCTGGTACAAATCTCATTGGTTTGTTCTTAACCAATCAGAGATCAGTTTGCCTAATCAACGCTCACCAATTAGTGTTTTTAATCATGTCTTTCTTTTTTCGGTACAGCCTAGAAAATGTTTTGATCCAGGAAAAATTTTAAATGTTATTGGCTGCTTCTATTGATTACCATAGTGTGAGCTTTTGGCGCCTAAATTGTGCTGGGGCGACTGTTGAATTGCGCAACGCTCCATAGGAAATACATGGCAGAGCTCATTGGCAATACTATTTCCGGGCTGTGGCGCCACTTGCGGGAGTACAAAATTGAATAGGGTTGAATGAAACCATGTGACCACGTTTCCTTTCTAGTTCTTATGCTGCATTCACACCATTATGGGAGAGATGGTAACTAATTCTGTTCACGTCAGCTTTCAAGATGTGAATAACTCAGTTTTAAAAAAATTCTGATTTATCCCACTTGTCGGCCATTTCTGGAATGGTGACGTCAACAGCCTACCAAGCATGGCGGCAAATTCTGTGGTCAAACATAGGAAAGAAGCATATTTTCAATAATTAATCTGAAAAAATAACCTCATCATAACCGAGTCTTGTTTATCGGAGTTAACGGATTACCTGACGACATGTCAAAAGTCCATAGGCTAGCTACAGTCAAATCAAATGTTCAGCAAAGTTTGGCAAAATGAGCCAAAATGGCAATAATTAAAAACTATTATATAGTTAAAAGTTGCCGAAAAACCATCTTTTCAGTGATCTCATAGAGCCTCCCCAAATCTCTGATGATCTTGGCTTTAAGCGTGTACGCTTCCAAGTTCTTACAAGTCATTCAAACCATAATTCCCATATGACGTGAATGCAGCATTATACAGGTCTGTGATCTGGGCTGCGGTCCAATCCGTTAAATGTTCTCCCCTCGCAAACTTCACTCGGGAGGATGTGACGCAACATGAGAAGACCCTTGAATCGACGGGGATGAGCAAAGGAGGGAGCGGAATTACAGACGCCAGCAGACCATTGACAAATGAGTTTGTGCAAAAATGTCCAATAAATTACATAAGCCAGCAAGCTCCAACCAATATCTCAATGTTTATTCTGGTAAAAGAGCAAATTATAAAATGATTGACATTTTATTGATAGATAGCACTTTAAAATACCTCATAAGCAGGAATGGGGAATAATACCTCCCAATCAAATATATTAATAAACTACAATCAAAACAGTGGATGCATAGATTGCTTTGCAGGTAGCACAGAACTATAAAACAGGCGAGCAACCTGTATTAAATATGAAATCCAAGAAAAATTTACTTGTAATATTGCCCATGCTTATAAGCCTGCACTAGCTCATTTGCTGGATACTCACTGAATTGCAGCGAGCTGATTATGTAGCTAGTTATTAACTAGCCTGAAAAAATCATTCTAAAACTGCATCCTAGTAGGCTATAACATGAAACTATTCATTGGAGATAAGTTTTAGCTAAAGCGATTTTATCGAACTACTAAATCAATGTTATTTCCTAATTCATTCAACATTTCAGTTATGCAATAAAAAACTTTTAAAAGATCTCTAATACTTGGATGCCGCTTTCTCTATTTTTAAGATTTTCCCGGGAGATACATAAAGGGTGTAATTTTAAACTTCCAAAACAGGAATCTTGGGATTACATAAAGCGTTATGGGCAATTTCACTGCTCGAAGTCTGCAGTCTTGCAGGCTCATTCCCTTGAGCAGAGCCAAGCCAAGGGACTAATTTAACATTCTTCACTTGCATTTCTAATGGATTGGACTGCACTCAACACGGGCAACGCACAACGTCTGGTTTCTCAAGGGATTTGCCCAAGGGGGAGTTGTGAGTGGAAGTGCAGGAGGGCAGAACATTTAACGGATTGGACCACAGCCCTGTACCTTATGGATCACTGCCATCTTGGATTGTCTGCCATTTTGTGCTATTAGCCATTTTACTCTTTCCCCAGTTTTGGCCTAACCACATGACTGAGACCTTATGGCCACTAAGTGATTTTAGCACTGATTGGCCACTGGGGCGTGGTATAACTATCATTTAAATGTCCAATAGTTAAAACAATCATAACTCCTACCCCTTGTGGGCTAGAGACTTGAAAACAAGCTCACAAGATGTCTATCCTCATGTAAATGCTTAGACGTCATAAGCATGTCCACCACATAGAATTTTCCACCATTTAGAATTTTTTGAAAGACATTTCCTCCTAGACCATTTGACATATCCACATGGTACATTGAATGATTTGTTCTTTATAAGGTCCTCTAAAACATTACTAAAAATACAGCTGATACTCCTTAGCCGCAGTAAGTCAAAAATCATTGTGGGCATAGCTTATTACAAACTAGCGAATAACTTTCATCAATAATTTTTTGACATAAATTGATGAAATTTGGTAGATATATTGGCACTCGCATAAAAGACTGAACCTAATAATTGGCCAAATTCAAACACATGGTGGTGCTATAGACCACAATATACAGTACCAGTCAAAAGTTTGGACACACCTACTCATAGGTTTTTTTTTTGTTATTTTTATAATTTAATTTGTGTTATCTCATAGTTTTGATGTCTACTATTCTAAAATGCGGAAAACCTATGAGTAGGTGTGTCCAAACTTTTGACTGGTACTGTATATATATATTTAAAATTCATAAATTCACAAAAAATTACTGTTGTCTTTTGTTAAGATTTGAAACATACTTCAGTGATCAACCTCCTCGTCCGGAACATGCATGTACCACTACCTATTATGCTAGCTTGCTAGCTAAAGTGATAACCTTGTTACGTTAGCGTTAGTTTATGAGAAATTAATAGCGTAACAGTCGAGACCTTGAAACAATATGCTTGAAACAATATGCATCAATTAGTGTACCACAGAGGATTTAACTTTCACAAACATAACTTCAACAAACATACTAACCATGTCAAATCTCCTCAGAATGCACACATAGTACAATTTTTATTTTATTTTTGTTTATTTATTTAGATCAATTTGAAACTGTGGCCTACGTGCCCCCACAGTTTAGTACATTAATGGTAAACACTTCTCGTGTCAACCTGTGATTTGGAAACCATAGTGGCATTCTGAGGTTGTGAAACATGAGGTAACTTGAAATTTCAGACCTTGTGTGTTGTCTGTTCTCGCTTCGTTCAGTGAAATTATAGCGAACGTGTTTCACTAGTCTGACGAGAACACTTTTCACACCATGGATATGAACCTTATCCAGGTTGATATGACACGTACAGTTGAAGTCGGAAGTTTACATACACTTAAACTCATTTTTAACCACTCCACAGATTTCATGTTAGCAAACTATAGTGTTGGCAAGTCAGTTAGGACATCTACTTTGTGCATGACACAAATAATTGTTTACAGACAGATTATTTCACTTTTAATTCACTATATCACAATTCCAGTGGGTCAGAAGTTTACATACACTAAGTTGACTGTGCCTTAAAATTTTTTATATTCAGTCACATATCCTTTGGTTTTGCATGCCATGACTTCCTGATGTCTGTGACCCAACAACATCAAAAGACTCTTGATATCTTATTTTCTGGTACTCTTACAAGCGATACTACAACGTCTCTGCATTTGAATGGATCTCTATGGGAATTTGGGGGTGGGACTAGATTTACCTGTAAATTACACGAACAGTATGGAAACACATGGTTGGTTAAATGGCTGTAAGTCATCAAGGGTCTGAGGTATCAAACAAGCCTTAAATCATCACTCTGCTGCCAGAAATACAGTAGATATGGATGGATAACTTGAAGGGTTTCTTCAATAGGTTACCTTCAATAGGAAGGTTTGTCAGGAGAAACAACCCTTAAAGTGATCCATCCATATCTACTGCATATCTGGCAGCAGAGTGATGGTTTGAGGCTCGTTTGATACCTCAGACCCTTGATGACGTACAGCCATTTTACCAATCATGTATTCCATACTGTTCCAGCATAAATTACAGCTAAATCTAGTCCCACCCCCCAAATTCCCATAGAGATCCATTTAAATGCAGAGACGTTATAGTATCACGTTTAAAGAGTACCAGAAAATAAGATATCAAGAGTCTTTTGTTGTTGTTGGGTCACAGACATCAGGAAGTCATGGCATGCAAAGCCAAAGTATATGTGACCAAATATAAAAAATTTAAAGGCACAGTCAACTTAGTGTATGTAAACTTCTGACCGACTGGAATTGTGATATAGTGAATTAAAAGTGAAATAATCTGTAAACAATTGTTGGAAAAATTACTTGTGTCATGCAAAGTAGATGTCCTAACTGACTTGCCAACACTATAGTTTGCTAGCATGAAATCTGTGGAGTGGTTAAAAATGAGTTTTAATGACTTCAACCTAAGTGTATGTAAACTTCCAACTTCAACTATAGAACTTAGGAATGCCCTTTTAATTTCGGGTAACTACTGCAGTTACTGCTAGGGCCCACCTGCGATAAGATGACATGAAGCTGTCAATAGTGGACTTCCTTCAACACTGTGCCTGGCATTTCCTTGGTGACCTCAAGGGCATTATAGCAACAACCCAAGCCCCGCCCACTGCCGACAGCAGTGACAGGGGTGAGCGTGGGCGTTCAACCCTGTGCGCTTTTACTTAATGAATGCGCATGTGCAATTGGCGCCTTGCGGAGAGGCGGGGAGCGCCGCGGGAAGACGAGAGGAACGGAGCAGAAGAGAGCGTAGCCGCTGAACTCGAGCGTAGCACAGAGCGTTTTGGGCAAGAAGATGGTGAGTCTGACGCTACAGAGAGGTTAAAGAGTAGAAAGAAGGAAAGGGAGGAATACACAGCACGCCATGAAACCCAAGAGAAAAAAGACGAAGACACCAGAGGACTGAGGGAAGTACAGATGTCATGACATTTATTCAAGGCATGCTACAATTAAAGTTGGTTAGGAAAAAGTAAGCAGAGAATCTGGCTAATAATAATAATAATAATAGGCAATACAAAACAAAAGAAATGGTTTCTACAAAATACAGAAAGTCCACTCAACCATGCACTGCGTAATTAGAAAATATGTTTCTTTAATAGTTCATCTTCTATTTGCATTTTATTACAACTCAACATAAATGGAAACCACTTGTTTCTCTCTCCCCCCCTCTCCCACAATGTCACATAAACTGCTTTACAAATGAAAGCTGGTACTGGGTTATCAAAATACACAAGACAAATTGTGTTTTTCTGTTCATTGGTTCAAATATAAAAACCAGTTATTTTTTGTATTTATTTCTTTTGTTCCCAAAACCCTTTTTGGCCAGGCTAAAAAAAAAAAAGGGGGTGGGGGGTGTGCTATATATTTACACCTTTTTTTTTCCTTTTGTTGTTGGGACATTCAAGCAGACAAATAAATCGTGTGGTGAAAGACGTGCTAAAGTGGAACAATATGGAACAATGCGTTATCAGTTAAGACACCGAGTGCTCTATATGTCAGCTACACCACTCCCATCCTCCCTTCAATCAAAATCTTTTACATTTTTTCCCCCAGTGTCTCCCTGTACAATCTAGTGATGGAAAGGACAAAAGCATGATAAATGATCACAGTTTCACACCATTAAAAATGGGAAAGATCTGAAGCTCTATGCATGTTTTTCTTCACTGAAAGGTGACTTAGATTTAATATACAGCTCATTTAAAATGTTACAAACTATTATTCCAATTTGTGAAATGTTCCTTTGGTTTCTGTATATTTCTTTAACGTACTTTTTCCTGAACAACTTTAAATAAAGCTATCTTAATTGTATTATGTGAGTTGATAAAAAAAACAAAAAAACATCCGGCTGCATAATGTATCTTTAAACAATCTGCAGTTATAATGCTCTTATTTAAGTAATATTTTCATAAACTCAAACTAGAGTTGTAATTTAATGTGGTTCCTTTCTGTTGGGAAACACAGTACAGTACATGCCCATTTCATACTACTAAAGCACTGTTTACAAAAGTAGGCATTCTGTGGAAAAAAGGAGGTGTGGCAGTCCTGCATCTTGTGAAGCTGAAAGGTTGTTCAAAATTATAATAGAAAAGTGTGTGCACTATGATCTTTGTGGACATTATTACAGTATTAACAGGGAAATTTATGGCTTTTTTCCGCTCGTTTTTATCAAGCTCGAAGCAGACAAAGCATTGGACATAATCAGAAACTGAAATAATGACTTTTTGCCTTTACAAACATCCTTCAAATGATGTGATGTGTCGGACAATGTCATACAGCTACTTTCAAAAACATTGAGAAATGAATCATCGATTTCTACTGACTTCATAACAAGGTGGACATAATTTTCGTACATGATTTATGAAAGGCACATAAACTTTGGTCCTGTGTTATTTTTGTGACTTTGCGGTATAAAACCTTGAAATAAAATGTGAATCACTGTGTGTTGTAGTCTACTGAGCAAGTAAACAAATTTCAAAACAGAATGTGTTAAATCACGCTAGAACTGTTAATTCCATGCATGACATGAAACAACTGGTGGAGAGATGGAGCCCAGGCAAAACAAAATTAAACAAAAAGTCTTGTAGACGAAAGTCCAGAAGAATTTGAAGATATTTCCAAAGTGTACAGCTTCAGTGACACAGGTTTGGAGTCTGGCTTTTCTCCTGTTAAAAATAAATGCTAGCAAAGTGAAAGCAAGTAACTAACCGGGATTCTTTTTGAGAGCAACAGGAGAGCCAATATATAGGTGCTTTATCAGTGAGACCCACCATCCCACCATCTTACTTATATTTCTGCATAAATAATCATGGTTTGCCAGGATTCACCAGAGGAATGGGTTGTAATCTAGGCTGGGCTCTCTTTAAACACCATTATATAACGCAGACTCAAAACTCATGTGCGGGAACGCAGAGTGACAGACGACAAACCTTAACCAGTTTCATACCCTCTTCAAACGAAACAAAATAGACGTTAAAAAATAAAATAAAAAAAAGCTTCACACTACAGACCAAAAACGGGTCAAAATCTATAATGAATAAAATGTTAGATACAGTAAATAAGACTACAACCCCAAAAAAAGCACACAGATGGGAGATCTCAGACAGCTTCACCCAAAACAGCAAAAACAGGAATACCTGAAAATATGAGTGGGTGCTGTGGGCCTCTTAGGAAAGTCATGAGGAATTGCTGATGGGCGGTTCTGTCAAAACCTTTTGGATTTTAGCAGCATATACAGAATATCTGAATAGTCTGGATGCCTTTGGTTAGTAACAACCGTGAGTTCCGAATACATTCTGGTGAAAGATTTCAGCCAGGTTTCTGCGATAGAATCAGAAAAAGCAGGGTCCGTTTGAGACAGCCGTATCACTTATGACAGCACTGTGCAGATGCACGACTGATGTCTCAGAGGACACACTTGCAGTGCATTCTTTGCTCTTTTTGAGTGGAAACTAGAAAAAGCATTCTTTAAGTTAGCAAAGGTTTGCATTCCACTGCTATTCTATTCCACCAGTAGAAGTAAAGTAATTAAAAACCACATTGGGGAAGGCAGAACAGCATGAAATATTTCTATTAACTGGGATTTGTGATTTCATGATTCCAGTCAAAATTTCCAGTCAAATTTAATTTGCCGTTGTTCTAACCAATCATTTTGTTAAAGCTATTTTTGCTTGCATTTAAATATAATACAATCATATTTTTAATAATTTAATCCAAAATTATGAAATGATCGTGTTAGTATTGTAAATGATGATTATCATTACAGTAATTACACCAGCAGGTCCTTCCATATGTAATCGTTAAAATGTACATTGTACTACGCTTTACCTTGCACTGTAGCTTGGGATGAATAACACAGTAGAGTTTTTTGGAAAGAATCAATAGAACCAATAAGATATTTACTTGTAATTGTTAATATACAGCTCTCAGTGCTTAGTATCAATGACTCACCTACCTACACTATAGAACTTGTGCTGAAAATCTCCTCACTTTAAACAAAGAACCATTGGCACTGCTACTCAAACCATTAGCCAAACAACTTCCTATGGTTTTCTACAGCAAGCGCAAACTTCTATACTTAGTCCAGTTCAACTGTCCCCGATGTGAATATATTTTATTTAAAATTTCCACAACTGAGAATGGGCTTAGCAGTTGAATGGAAAAGGATGGACTGCTGGGGAGTTGCAAATGAAGAGAAATTCACAGCAGAATGTGTACGTTTGAATTATTAACTGAATAAATAAGCTGGAAAAATAAGTACTCCATAGCAATCCAGTGAAGTTACACAGAGACATGCATTATATAACTGCTTATAAAGCAATATGCATCTGTTCACACTGTGACTAATGGATAAAAGGGACTGTGTGTAAACACATTTTTTGTTGCATAGTTCCAAAAGAACATGTCATTAAAAATCAATCACAAAGAAATACCAAATGGAGGAACAGGGATCATTTGAAATGAATCAAATCAGTCACCTCTAAAGAGACTTATCTGAGGTACAGTGGCCTGAAACAGATTTAATTAGTTAACTCTGTGATGATGAAGAATAGAGAGCACCATATAAATGCAGAACATCATGACTCCATAAGCTCCCTTCTGGTTAGTTTCTGCAGATATTAATGCTTAAATCTGCATGTTAGACAGGTATGTACCTTGAATATCTCAGTCACTTTCGTTTCTGAAGGAAAGACTCCGGGGATGGAGTGTGTGTGCCAAAGAATAGAATTGTGCCAATAAAGACAGACATTTTAGGCACAGGGGGGTTGCAGTTGTCTTCAGCACATTTGTCATACTGTAGATCAATGTGAGAATGAGTTCACCATCTCTCCGTCAGATACTAAAGCCAACATTCTTTTTTGCGGATTGAGCATTGCGTGCCGCTAGGTAAGGCAGTCCTTCAACATTCATGTCGGCTGAAGACAGAGTCCCAATTGTTATGGAACAAAATCTCTCCGTTTCCCCTCAGGTTTAACGCAAGGGGTGAAGAAGCCCACAGCACACACAGTACTATTAATTTTTCTAAACTGTGCACTCAAAGCACCAAATATAAACTTACACTTCCAATTAAGACCATATAGCATTGAGACCCCACAAAAAATGCACATCTAAAAATAACTCCCACGAGACAAAAGATAAAATAAATCAACCCTCTCACCAACCCCACAAAATAGTACATAAGATATCTTAGGTAAAATTTCTAAAACCTATTCGATTATGAGCACATAATAAGGCACGTAATAAGAAATTAAGTAAATACACAGTAAATATGATTTTTTTTTCTCTCTCCATGATTTCTTGAATAATTATAGTGGTACAAAAACCCATGAGGTTTCAGGTTTTTTTTTTTTCTCTCATCCATAAAAAAGAACAAATTACCAAAAATAAGTAACTTCTTTTTTTTTTCTCAAAAAATCTTGACAATCCTTTAGATATATAGACCTGAATAGTTTTGTTTTATTTAAGACTGTAAACTTTCAAAACAAACAAAAAAATTCTTTTGATTTCTTTCAACAAGTGTCTGCTGTTGTATCGCTTCAGGTGAAGTTAGTTCAAAAGAAACATTGCCCCTCGCCACGCTGTTGTAAAAATCAATTTTTTCCCCCTCTGGGAATCAGACTGGTTAACTGAGCTGAGGAACACCCACCCTGTTTTATGCTACTCAGCAGGCCCACGCTGCCCCTCCTTGGAATGTATGGCTAAACCTGGCAACCCGGCACAGCCTTCTGCTTGTACGAGGGGGGGAATCATTCCGTCTTCCACTGAACCCGACCGGTCTGAACCGGTCTCGTCAGTGTGAGTGACGCGGACCGTGCCCCCCCCGTCAGCCGCAGCTCCGCCGGCCCCTCAGTTCTCAGAAGCAGGTGCGCATTAGATTTTTTGGTTTGATCAGAGGTGTGACACGTCGTCTGTGGCGAGCGTGAGGCGAGGGGGAGAGCCGCTGCACTCTGAACTTCGTGAGCCCCGGAGTTGAGCGACTGCAACAACACAAGAAAAGAGAAAGGAAAAAGGAGAGCAGAGCTGGAGAGGGAGAGGGAGAGGGAGAGTGGACCGAGGAGAGCAGAGCTGGAGAGGGAGTAGGGGGTAGGGGCTGGAACGGCATCCTGAAAGACCAAAAAAAATAAAACAACAAGAAAAGGCATGCAGGAGACTCGCTTGGTAAATTAAAATACAAGGGTGGGGTGGAAAAAAGAACTCCATCTATAAACCATTTTTTTAAGGGGGCACACATTTTTCACATTCATGACTCTCCATGGACAGGGGAATTCCAGTCAGTTTACCACTCGCCTTGTTATGGAGAATGGCCTGGCGCCTGTGTGATCTGCAGCGCTCCGGTGTGGATCTGATCAAGACGAGACGCATATGCACAGATCGCATGTGTTGGAGCTGGGATGCAGAATGTGGGGAGGAGCTTATCTGAGCGGGGGCTGCAGGTAGCGCATCAGCCTTGCTTAACAACCCCATGCAAAGAGGCAAATGAAAGCAAACTATTCACCATCAGTCGGAAGGTCTTTTGAACAGTCTCCCCTTCACAGAATGTTTTTTTTTTTTTTTTTTAAATAAAAATGTGAAAAAGTGAAGGCTGGTTTTGTTTGATACAAATGTACATTGTACAGCAACAAAACCACTGTGCACAATTTCATTGAGACCCAAAACCAGGTCCTTATCACTCACTCAACTTACTGCTACACAAAACAAAAAGGAGACGGCCCATTGGTCAGGGCTGTGGCTACAGGGTTTCCCTTACACACGGTGTGATGCTCTCCCGCCACTCGTGTGATGAAACCCCTCCCTGGGCAGTGCAGCCCACTCACCCCACAATTCCCTTTTCTGGCCCCGCAGTGAGACGGGTTGCGTGCGGCACTTGGAGTACGTGAAACGGATTCACTGGGAGACCGGAGGGGCGGGTCGGGGGCGAGGGGGTTCACCCAATTCAGTTTACTTGTAACAAGGCCTTATGACTCCGGGAGTCCCATTTGCGCACTTCTTCTTCAAAACCAAAACGGCCGGTTTTGTGGATGCAGCATTTGCTTACTTCCCGTGTAACTATTTCCAGGCATTAGGAGGCTGCGTCGTCCACCTTGCCAGGACCCCTGTCGGCATTTGCAGCTACTTGTCCAGAGCCGAAGGTGGGGTTCAGTTGCACACTGGAGCGCGGGGAGTTCCACTGGAATTCTGCTATTCCAAATTGCTCATTGTCAGAAGCCCGAAAGGATCACATTAATGAAGCGAATCGCCAACGTGTATCAACAATCCTCCCTTGTGCATCAGGGACTGGTCTTTACAAAACCTCAGTCTCTGTCTGAAGGCATTATAGTAGTCTTTTTAAAAAATCAATCTCTTATTCTAACTAATCCAGTTGAGATTATCTATAGTAAAATTCCTAGTTTAGTCTCTCTTGATCATAATAGAAAAGGGTAAATTGAATGGATGGGGGGGTGGGGTGGGGGTGGGGGTGGGGGGGGGTGGGGGGTGGAGTCTGTGCAAGGAGTGGCTCTAGATGGTGGACTTGGAGAAGGACACCCGCAGGTGGTGATTCTCTCCCAGGTCGTGGTTGTGGAGGTCGATCAGGGCCTGGATGGCCTCCTCCACAGAGCCCAGCTGTATCAGTGCCATCTTGCGATCTTTCCTGCCAAACAAAGGAGTCTCATCACATGGAATAAATGGATCCCAATAAATCACGCATCAAAAAAGCACACGCTTATATATCAGCTCCCAATACATCCTGAAGATAAATAAATAAATTTAAAGTGTTATAAAGATGGGGTTATACGTAAAAGCTTATTTTCAAGCTGGTAGGATGCTTGTTTTTTTATTTTTTCCCCCCCCAGTGCTTTAACAGTTTTCCAGGTTTGATAAAGGGGACTGGAAAACTGTTACACTTCATGTGAGAAATACCATGTCTCTCTTTGTGGTTATGGTGTGACTTACAAGGATAGAACAAGGTGTCAGCATCCCTGACGAAGCCCTGGGGCCCGTATCACCAAGCAATATCACAATGTCGCACTGTATCACAAGAGTAAAACCTTGAACAGCTCTTTTTAGTTCGGTCCATGTTCCATGTTTTATTCAGTGCTGTTATCCAGCTCACTGTAATCCTGCTTTGTGATACAGGCCTCAGCTGTTCAAAACGTTGTATCTTTATTAAACACTGACTGGGAGCATTCTAAAGCACTGTGCAGGTAATTATTTTTTATTTTTCTTCTGTATTTGTTTTGCCCGGCACCTGTCAACAGGTTTTTAGATGTGTGCACATTGTTGTCTCCTTTTAATGAAAACGTATTCAACATTCACTGTGAACGCAGCAAGGGTGTAATTAATTTGTATTTATTGGGGGGGACAGTGTGATTGTGATTGCTTTTAGAAGAATAGCACACAGGCAGCACACAGAACATTTTTCATCATAATAAAGTCACAAACACTTCACAATCACACTAGTCACAATCACTAGTGCAGGTATTGACACTAATGGTTTCCCGATTGCCCGGGGCAGGTAAATAAAATAAAATAAATTGTAAAAAAAGCATTCGGGCAGGTGGGCTTTACTCAGTGGCTGCCCGATGGGCAAGTTTTTTTCTTTTTTTTTCTTTCTTCTCCGCGACCCATCTCTCTAAAATTTAGCCTAAATATGGTTATGAGATGCCATTTCATGATTACACGACTCTGCAGATGCGTGCTTCTCGGCACTGTCAACGTTAGGCGTGTTCGCGAGATGTAGAACTTCGAGCTCCACACTATGTATTATGTTGCATTTAAACGGTTCACCCGGCTCCACAGGGCGCGTCGTGATAGGCTAGATTTGCCTCCTGCCTCCCCTGTCTAGCTGTTGAAAAGTCGGTGAAGACAGTAAAACTCCGTCTCGCATCTAAGTGAAAAACCAGCTAAATTTGGTTGAAAAGTAAAAGTATTTTTAACCAGCTAGGATGCAGCCAGGTAAATCCGGGTAAAACCTGGGCTAAATTAGGGCTAAATTGAGCTAAATGTACATGTTTATTTCCTGTATATATATTTTTTTTTTTTTCCATGCTTTAAATATTGGGTGACCGTCCCCCCTATAGATTATGCCTATGGAACACAGAAACTGTGTTCAGAACCATGAGCTGCAACAATTAACCAAATAAACACATTGTGAATATAAGTAGGATATTGACTGGGTGTTTTAAGGGTCAGGTCTTGACTCACTTAGCATCAGTATCCTCACCTCGCATGTGGTATGCATGTATATTATTTTGAAATAGTTTAGGTTTTTTATTACTATCATGTAATAATAATCTATTACATAATAGTAATTAAAAAAAATGTTAACTACTTTAACAAAGAACTGCTAAATCTTCTGAAAATTCAGAGATGCCATTTCATGATTTCACAACTCTGTAAAATACAATGAAAATACCCTCTGGGCAATTACCAGGACAATGGTACAAAAGGTTTTGCAGTTCTTTGATCAGTACATCCACCTAGTGGCTGTAGGAACATACTACACCTGATCTAGATTTTCAATGGCATACCCTGCCTCTTCAATTCATATACATACAGATGCCATTGGAGTACTGTAATGATATTTTCGGAGACCATTTAAATACACTGCCTGGCCAAAAAAAAAAGTCACCGTTGCACCCGTCATGCATAGTGCCCACTGTACAAGCCTCTGGAGGCAGTGTTATGATCTGGGGTTGCTTCAATTGGTCAGGTCTAGGCTCAGCAACGTTATGCAGCAATAAAATCAAGCCAGCTGAGTACCTGAATGTACTGAATGACCAGGTTATCCCATCAATGGGCATATTCCAGGACGACAATGCCAAGATTCATCGGGCTCAAATTGTGAAAGAGTGGTTCAGGGAGCATGAGGAATAATTTTCGCACATGAATAGTCCTGACCTTAGTGTGGTGTGGAGTGGTTCGACTCTCCCGTCGTCAATACAAGATCTCGGCTTTTTTTTTTGGCCAGGCAGTGTAGTTAATGGCAATGATAAAAATTGTATTGGAGGATATATAGTGACAAATGACACCTTAAGATGAGAAGGATAAAGCAAGAGATTTACTCTACTTACTGGAAAAATTTGAAGGCCTTGACCGTGTATCCAGTGGCAGAAAATAAGTCCTTTAGAATGTCATCAGTGATTGAAGGCCTGTAGAAATAACAAGAGGGTGGAAATAAATCTGAATTAACTCAAATATTTTAATTACACACAACAAAATAAAAAAGACTTTCCTCTCTTTGCTTTAAGGAGGGTCTGTTTTTTCCCCCAGATTATCAGACAAATACTGCAAAGGCTAGATTGTACAGGCAAAGGGTTAATCCCTATATGCACTCAGTGGGGTGGCAATTACCCTTGGAAAGCTAAACTAGACCAAGCAAATTGCGCATTATACAGCTCTTTAAATAATCCAGCTTCATCATAAACGTAGTAGCGAGAACACTTTCTGTACCGTGGACCTATCAGGGCTCATATAAATACTGCCCCCTTTCTCGTGACTTTACTCGGCCAATATATTTATATCTTTATAGTAAAATAGTACTTTGAAAGGTAGATTGAAGCCCAAACACTATTGCTCTTTAATGTTAGTCTAGTTTGCAATTAGTCTAAAAATGAATTTCATTCATTTTTGAGGTCATATGTCCTTGTCGTAAATGGTTATCTTTATCTCAAGAAACTTACCATACATATTGCTAATGAGGCCTGCCTACTCAGGTGTTACAAGCAATTTCGCAGAATTATTTAGAAATTTAGTTATAAAAAAATGTTACTTAAATTCCCAGATTCAAATAACTCTTAAAGTCAGTAAGAAACTTGAGGGAAAGGCATTAGACGCAACTCCTCAAAGCAACCGCCGCTTGAACCACGTCCTGAGAGATAGAGGGCACAGGTCGGTCTGTGTCTGAAGTTCAAGTGCAGGAGGAAGAGAAGATGTGGGCGGAGTTTAATTCACAGATACGGCAGGGAAAGGTCTGTGACTGGTGAGGTAAAGAACAAATTGACTGGCAAGGCATGTGGTAACTGTAGCTTTATGTAATCTGAACATCCTGATCAGATGGCATGTGGTCATTGCAGCTTTATGTAATCTCAACATCCTGATCAGATGACATGTCACTGCAGCTTTATGTAACCTCAGCATCCTGATCAGATGCTATGTGGTCACTGCAGCTTTATGTAATGAACATCCTGATCGGATGGAATGTGGTCACTGCAGCTTTATGTAATCACAGCATCCTGATCAGATAGTATGTGGTCACTACCGCCTTATGTAATCTCAACACCCATATCAGATGGCGTGTGGTCATTGCAGCTTTATGTAATCACAACATCTTGATCAGATAGTATGTGGTCATTGCAGCTTTATGTAATCTCAACATCCTGATCAGATGACATGTCACTGCAGCTTTATGTAACCTCAGCATCCTGATCAGATGCTATGTGGTCACTGCAGCTTTATGTAATGAACATCCTGATCGGATGGAATGTGGTCACTGCAGCTTTATGTAATCACAGCATCCTGATCAGATAGTATGTGGTCACTACCGCCTTATGTAATCTCAACACCCATATCAGATGGCGTGTGGTCATTGCAGCTTTATGTAATCACAACATCTTGATCAGATAGTATGTGGTCATTGCAGCTTTATGTAATCTCAACATCCTGATCAGATGGTATGCGGTTATTGCAGCTTTATGTAATCTCAGCATCCTGATCAGATGGCATGTGGTCACTGCAGCTTTATGTAATCTCAGCATCCTGATCAGATGGTATGCGGTTATTGCAGCTTTATGTAATCTCAGCATCCTGATCGGATGGCATGTGGTCACTGCAGCTTTATGTAATCTCAGCATCCCGATCAGATGGCATGTGGTCACTGCAGCTTTATGTAATATCAAAACCCTGATCAGATCCCCTCAGAGGCATGCCCTTGTCTGTAGGATCTGAGTTCCGCCAAAAGTCACCTGTATCCTTGTCCGGAAGCAAGTGATGTCTGCCAGGATGTGAGGCAGTTCTGAAAATCATGGGGCACTATGTTTGATGACATGGCGGAGTGCAGCAGAGCCTGGGTCACCATCTAAGAACAGCTCTGCCTCAAGGCCCAAACGCAGGACCCTTTCAGAACACACAATGCTGCCACAAAGCTCAAAGCCACCAAAGATAATGGCAGACTTGCAGAACATTTTCCCACCAAATTTGGGGGATCTTGTCACCCCATGCTCAGATTCTCCCTAATGTAATTAACCATGCCTTGGGGGGGGGGGGGGGGGGGGGTTCATGGAGGACTCGAATGATACAGGCTGGGTTGATGGCAGATGCTGAACAGCATGGATGGGTTGTAAAAACCTGTCCAGTGGAGGCTGGCTGCCATGGGCATGTGTCACAGTCATTGACCCGTCTACTGGAGGACCCAGGATGCAAGGTGAGATGCAGAGCACAGTGAAGACATTGTCAGAGGCTGTGGAGAAAAGAGGCAGCTGGCTTTGCACAGGAACAACTGTGGAGCAAACGGGGACGGGAAGCGTGCTGGTTTTGTCTGAAGCCTACAGAACAGGGAGATCTCTCAACTTTCTTAGACGCGTAAGGGTGTTTAAAGCGGCCATTAACGGAGGTCAAGCTTCCAAAGGTGTGGTGGGTTCATGAGCATAATGGCAACGAAACCTGGGACGAAGACCAATCCCACAGCACACAACGTGGCACCAACCAGAGACATTTATTACTGGTTTGAAAACTGAAATGTATGGTGTATGCTCCAATATTCCAATAATCAGGGTCACAACTAAGAATCTCCATATTCACCCGTGATGTACTTTGGTTATCTCATCTGTTTTTTTGACTTTTGCAGCATTGTAAGTTGTTAGTAAGCGCTCTGAGGCCACAAAAGCAATGTTTTATCAGTCCTATCAGGCTGCTGCAGCAACATTACCCCAGTTGTTGAACACATTCAGTGTTTTTCAGAATGTAAAATCCTGTAAGTAAATTTTGAGATACTTAAACCTCTGCCATTCATAGACTGCTCTGGGAGGGAAAGCATGGAGGACACTCACGGGATGTTGGAGAGGTGCAGGGTGGCAGACGGGGGGAAGATGTTCTGGAAGTTCTTGGAGCCAGGCTTCTTGAAGCGATGCAGGGGGCTGCCACTGAAGTCCTTGGTCAGGCCCTGGTCTTCCTGTCCTTCCCTGGGCAGCTGGACGGTCTGGTGCTTAGAGATCGTCACTCTGATGACCTTCCCATGAAGCCTCTGCCCATTCAGGTGGCTCATTGCTGAGTGAGTCAAGCAAAGGAAAAAAAAGCACTTCAAGTTTGGGGCCCAGAGCGATAAGAATCGTGGAATTGACCTTCAAAGCAGAATCTTTGCGAAGAATTTCTGGGGTTTTTTTTGGTCTGGTTTCCAACGCACTGTGTGTGCCCTTAGGGCGGGGAGGGTGGGAATGAACATCTGATTGGCAAGGGCGGGGAGGGTGGGAATGAACATCTGATTGGCAGCTAACTAAACTCACCTATAGGACCTTTTATTTAAAATTTAAATGTTCTGAATAAATCAAATGTTCCCAATTGCATTTTCCTTGCCTCAGCTAAGTTATGGTCTTGTGATCATATGATGCACTTTATTTTATTCCTTCTTTTAGTGCATTCAGCACTGTGCAGAATTGGATTGCTTATTTCGTTATTAAAAACATAAAAATATATTATTGGGGAAGGAGCTGATCGATCCATTTCCCTTCCATGAGACTCAAACTGCAGTCCCTGTAATCACAGATACTCTTAACCTATCTTTAATGTGATTGTTATAAGCGAGCAGTATGCCTTGTTTATATAGGCCTACGTCAGTCCTGTGAGAGCAAAATAAAAAAACAAAAATGCTAACTGAAAAATCTCAACACCTCGCATGCAAACATGATACTGTCCCTTTAATGCTGCTCACTGAACATAATTTCTGCGCCTAATCTCGACACTTTTTCAGAACGTAAAAACACATTTTAAAAGAAAGCAAAGGCACAGCTAGAATCATTGTATGTCCCCTTTTGAAATGTCACTATCAAAATCACAATTGTAGTTATGCTAGTTTGTTGGTTGTATTTTGAAACTGAATAGACCAACCATCTGTTCCACCACCATATTGATTCTGTGTGAGGAATCAATTCTGTCAATCTTGCCATTCTATGAGCCCAAACTCGCCACATAATTAATAAAACGAAAATGTGACGTTTTACACCACAGAAAAAAACACTTGTCGCGGTGTTCGGTTTACACCAGTGGCATACTAAAAGCATAATAAAAGCTGTTGAAATGCAGCCACATCCAGAGTCGGCATGTGTCGATATAAAAATGTAATCGTACGATAGGGGTGGGCGATATAGCCTTAAATTCATATCACGGTATCAATTCAATTTTGGACGGTAACAATATATATACGTATCACGGTATAGCCTAGTTGTTGTTTTTAATATAATTTAAATTCATTAAATATTTTGGGAGAAATGCAAGGTCTAGGATGATAACAGTTAGGCCAATTTTGCCATGGGGGTGTTTTTGCTACAGTGTTGTTCCATTAATATTCTGTATATGAGGACAAAATTTACAAACTCATGTAGGCTATTTTAAGAACATTTTATTGTGCAAAACTTCAATGTATTAAAGGAGCTATATGTAACATTGACACCGAGCGTTTAAAATGGGTACTGCAATCCAAATTCACAATATTGGAGAGAGTCGAGACACTGAACGAACACGAGCGCAAGACGAGCCGAGTGCAACATTATATTTTGAGACGAGCTTATTCTATTTTGACAATGACAAGCGACGACGAGACCTACACTAAGTTTATCAGCTAATGTATACGTTTGCACTTTGTTTATTATTTATTGTTTGCAAATTATAAACCAGCTCATGTGGATTTAACTCAATGTTGTCAATGTTGGCTAGATGCATGGCTGGCTATGTTTACGGTCACACAGATATAAGCTAACGTTAGTGGTATGTTTAGCGAGTAACTATATACATATATATATTTAAATCTTTAGCTAGCTAGCTAAATGGAAATGATGTTGAACTTAGCTTAGGCATTTGTAAATCGGCTGTCAGAGTGCCGGAGTACATCTGGTTGTTCGTAATGGGCAGTGGACTCGGAGTCAACTCTGAGAATAGTGAATCACACAGGCCAAAACAAATACAGACGTTCCGACCCGGAATGGAAATTTCAAAGGAGAACATACTGGCTGTAGCATTGTTGTCGGAGAAGCCAGTATTTCGACTTAGCATGTTTCCTTAATCTCTGATGACATATCATGGTCATTTTATGATTCAGTACAGTAAATTTGTTATATATAGCTCCTTTAAAGATGAATTATAAAAAATAAAATAAAAAAGAACAATTTCAAGCATTCAAATAGCTGCTACTGCATTGAACAAAAACAAGCAGGCTTGTTACGGTAGCCGAGCTAGCTTGGAGATGTTACAGGTAGATGTGAGACTATTAAAAGATATTGACTTTAAATTCAGGAATAAGCATGAGACACAAATGATCCAGAACACACGCTCTCACACCTGAGCGCTGAGCGTGTAAAAACCTTAAAAACCCATAATTGTACTACAACGTTATAACTCCTCTGACCTTAAAAACCCATAATTGTACTACAACGTTATAACTCCTCTGACCTTAAAAAAAAATAAAACTCTTCTGACCTTCTGAAATCCTAGGAGCCCTAATCCAGGGGTTGCGCACCAAACCGGAATCCATATTATTCCCTCTCAAATTTGAAGCAAAATACATACTTACCCAGTTGTGCCTGTGTTGCGTCTGCCATCTGTATTAAGGCATTTTCTTTCTTGTTGAACAGAATTTTTACTCTGTGAACATCCCCATAGACCCCTGCAGAAAGACAGGGATTGAGAGAACAGGTAACGGAGGATAAAGAGAGAGACATGGAGAGAATGTGACAATGAGAGAGGGGGGAGGAGGGAAAGAGAAAGAGAGGGCGAGGCAGAGAATGAAAGATGAAGGAATAAGGCTGAATGATTATTTATTTCCTCATTCTCAAGGCCTGGCTTAATTTGAGCGTGCAGAGGAAGCCCGTATCAGCAACATCCACACTGGGTGAACTGTGGGGGAGTGAGGGAATAACAGCTCCTCTCTGCATCCCCCTGACACACATCGCTCACATTAACGCTCTCTTCATAGTCTATGACAGGTCTTAGATTGCAGAGACACTGTCTCTTTATAAGGAGGATTATGAACATTTCCGCTACACCGCATTTTGAATTTGCAGTCTCTAAACAATCTGCACCTTATTTGTTTGTTAACATTGACTATAGTTATCTTAACCCATTTTAAAATATATTTGTCAAGCTTATAAAGTCCACCTTACCAAACAGGATGAAGAGTCCGTGAGGTGATATACTCTGTGGGAGGAAAGAAATAGGATCTGTTATTCAACAATTTGATCGACTCAAGGGAACGATGAGGGTGGATAAGAATTTTATATTACATTATATTAAAATATTGATTTCCTGAAATCCCTCATACTATATCAGTCACAGACCAATGCACAATAATGCTTATCAGAAAACCAAACCAAAGCAAATAAGAAAACGCATTCACATTTATGAAAATGGCCAAACTGGCTGGCCAAAAAAACATGGGAACGAGTTGCCTTTATGTATTAATCCCATTCATATGAACCTTTCACTTTCTTCATTTACCATATGCTAATGTTGCTATGTGCTTTGCAAATTAATATGCAAATGAAAGCTTACCATTTAGTAATATTTACATATATGGTTCCACGAAGTCCAAACACTTACAAGTTACATAGTTACATATGTACAGGTAATTTATCTCCACAGAGTTAAAAAGTAGCTAGTTGCTTGATGCTTGTTGCTTTTGGCAGTGCAGGGGGTAAATAGTCAGAGTTTTTGGACAGGTCTGGGCAGTGCAGGGGTCAATTTTCAGAGTGCACGGGCAGGTTTGTGTAGACACAGGTTTAACGCGTGCAGTAGCAGGTTTGCAGGCCTAAGGCTGGGGAATGCGGGGCAGGTTTGGGGTGTGGAGGGATACGTTTAAGAAGTGTGGGGCAGGTTTGTGGAGTGCAGGAGTAAGTTTAGACAGTGTGGGGCAGGTTTGTGGAGTGCAGGAGTAAGTTTAGACAGTGCGGGGCAGGTTTGTGGAGTGCAGGAGTAAGTTTAGACAGTGCGGGGCAGGTTTGTGGAGTGCAGGAGTAAGTTTAGACAGTGTGGGGCACGTTTGGAGTGTTCAGGGGTAGGTTTAACGAGTGCAGGACTTGCATCTGGGTTGAGGTTGGAGACGAGGAGCACAGAGTGTATAGCGGCTGGCCCCATCCCGTGCATAGCCATCCGTCCTACTGCTGATGTGGGGATGGTCAAGGGTCCGAGAGCACCTTGCATGGACTGCATGGGCAGACCTGAGAGACACAGACAGACGTATGATGAACAGGGGAAAAAAATACTTTTGGAAAGATTTTTTGGAAAGGGGTGTGAAATACAAATTCAATCACAACAACAGTGTTATGTTAATAGTCACATTTCAATTAATGGGGAGGGAGGACGCACACACAAAATTAGCGAGGTGCAGACTAGCGGAGAAAAAAAGGATAACAACCATGAAAAAAAAGGATAGTCGCACACTCTATAATGCTCACAAATAATTTATTATAACCAACGTTTCGACACACAGTGTGCGACGATCCTCTCTTTTAATAGTCACATTTCAAGCCTTGGGTGCCATGTGCTATCTGAAGGGGACCCAATTTAAAATTAAATGAAAGTTGATAAGATGGAGTCCAACCTTTCCATTGGTAATTTGGTTCTGAAATAATCTTGTGTTACATGACAGAATTAACAGGCAAGTGATTGATGTTGTAGTGCAGTGCATAATTCCAATAATTAGCCACAGGGAAAGTTTACTATTTCTCATTTCTGTATAATGAACTCTATTTGATCATAGTGTATGAGAAATTGAGCTCACCTTAGTATAGTTCTATTTACCACACTGCACAGCATGTACTCACTTTTAAGTATTATAGTTTTAAAACCATTTCACAAGCCATCATGCATCATTCTTTGAAAATACTTGTGACCTCATTTTAATCATTTAACAGATTCATCCAACTTCAGCTTAAAAATAATTTTGATCCCTTGAAGGGATGTCAAATGTTTTCAACACACACCCACAAAAACCCTTTCAAGAATATATGCTGAAAACTTTGTATGTCCAAATCCTTGCCCCTGAGTTCATTTTCAGCGGCGATCTGAGTATCTTGTACACACACACTAGGGGAGGTTCATATTTCCTTTTGTATTTTTTGCTGTGTTGTCGGACCTAATCCCATTTAACAAAATTTGTCCAAGGTGACTTAAGGATGCACATATGGGTGTCCTTGTGGGATTAAGAATATTTAATTACTGAGACAGAAGATTTTTGGTCTCAGGTTCTCTCTGGGGGGGAAAAAAAAAGGGAGGGATATGAATCCTTGTCTAATCACAGGGCTCATCCTACCTGCAGCTTGGGGGAAGCCAATGGCGGTAGCAAACCCTGCAGCTCCGGGATAGGGTGATGAGATGATGCCAGGGGCTCCTGAGAATGAACAGCACCCATATAAAACCCAGCAAAGCAACCCAGTATTACAGAGTCAGACTCAGTAACCCATCACGCACACAAATCCAGGGCCGGGCTACATATTAATTCACGGTGGACCAGTCCGTGAAACGCCACAGAGCTGCGATGGGTCTTTTTTTGTGTGGCCAGTTGAAAAGGATGACATGCTTCACCTGTATAAAATGACATTTCTGCATGCTGAATCTACTGTGGTTTATCTTCCTCATTCTACATAGTAAATAAGCCTCCCTTTTACACAGTTCAGTTCATTCCACACATCCAGCAATGTTGTAAAACGTATGCAAGATGCCTAACCCCATTTGCGCAGATGCCAAATTTGGTCAATTCTCTCGTATTTAGGGGTGTTAGGGGTATCACAAAAACTTGGGAAATGGCTTAAATGAAACAAGGCAGTTGTACCATTTACAATACTAACTTAGATCTGTTTATTTTCATAATTTAGGTCAAAATAAATGCACAGAAATCTTGGAAAAATGCAAAGAAATTGTTTTTCTTTAGTTTGCAATGAAATACGGAGAGCTACATATCTAAAACAGGTAAAACTATACATTTCCTGGATCAGACACATTGTCCACAAGTGTGACTCAGTGAATTGTCACATTACAGACAGACAGAACAGCACACTTTGCCATCTCACCCAAGGGCAATGTCCTTGACACTGTGTCATCCAGCTACTGAATACAGGCAGAACAAGTGCTTTCGGAAGTAAGGAGAGGGTACCGAGTACACAGGATGGACATAGCATGGGTACAAAAGCCTGACACTTCTCTGTAGCACATTTGCCGTGGCATAATGTATGTTCTTGTGGAATTGCTGTTTTCTGTATTTCATTTGCTGTTGTGATGCAGGGCCCTGTTGAAAAGGAGACCTTGGTCTCAGTCAGGTTTCCCTGCCTAAATAAATAAATAATAGTAAGTGTTTCATTCCACAGTCCTAGTGTTTATTATGCCTGTGTTTATTGTGGGAGTATGAGTAACTTTCTTAGTGTAGACAGTCACTGGCAGTTTTCTTTGATTAAACTTTCTTTGATTAAACAATTGCTTTATTTTTTCAGATTTTAGAGGTCTGTTTTTGATATGCTTACAGACCAACAGATAAAACGAATGATCAATTACTGATTGACATAAACAACAGGGCATGAAATTAACTGCTTCACCCACTAGCCAGAGTGGCTTGTGGATTCTAAATATCACCAGAGTTAATTTCATACCTTGATAAATAGTATGTGTGGCATGTTAATATGTGGGGCTTGCATGCAAGCTACATCTAAAGAGCAGCATAGTCCACATATCAATCACTCCTCTTGCTGTCAACTAATCCCCTTCTCCTTTTTTACCAAACAGATGTTATGTGATTATGCATGCAGATGGAGACAATAGACGCTCCTATTATAACATCAGCGCAGTAATCTTTGGAGTCCAAACAGAGAATTGGTAGACGCACAAGAACAGTTTACTGCCCTGTTCTTTGCTCTGCAAATCGGCTCCATCTTAGTATCTTGCACAGAAATCTGTTAGGGAGACTGCAGCCAGTTCCTGGTGTGAATTCATCAAGGGTGATTTACACGGCAACACGAGGAGGGGAGGAGGCCTTGTGTTTGTGCAAAGCTCCACTCAGCGCTCTCAGTCACCAAGCTTATCGCCATCTGCAGCGATCCCGCGCCCAAACAGCCCACCTGATTTACAGGGGCCTGAGACAACAAGATGAGCGGCTGTTTGCCTGCCCTCTCCGCCTCCATCATGCTCCCCCCTCCCCCCCTCTCTGATAGATGCAACATTTCACCCAGGCCTCTGTTGTCCAGCCCATTCAGAACTTTTTCGAGTTGCGATAAGGACCTTTCTCTCCCTTTTGTTTGTGCGTGTGTGTGCTGGAAGCAGATAGCGGTAGCATCCAAAACACAGACAGGATTAACATCAGTCAACAGGAGAATAAATAAGATGGCACAATAAGACGTCTGCAACCCCAATCTGCCTGTCACATTCTTGACATTTAAGACATAAGAAAGAAAAAACCTAATTTCAGGCTAAAATATTTTCCTCTATACATTATGAAAAGGTGTATATTTTCAAAGTATAGACAATTTCCATTTGAAAAAGCATTCAGTTTATCTATAGAAATGAAACACTTTAACAAAAAAATGAAGATATAGCCAGCATGAGGACACAATGTCTTACCGAAGGCGGTGGTCATGGCTGGGTCTAGAGTGGGCTGGCCATCGCCTGAGGGGAGGTCCAAGCGTGTGAAGTCCCTGCTCTTATCGTTGTTGTATTTCACATTCAGGCTGGTCAACTTCGAGAACTCCACACGCAGCGTGCAGCAGGCATTGTAGATGTTTTGGCCATCCAAAGTCTGGGTGAGAAAGTGTCACAAATGTACTTTACAGGAAATTGTGGAAGAACCCCTTCAAAAAACCAGCTTGGGTATCTGCCCATAATACAGACCACCATTTTATTTCTAGGCTCCCAATGTCCTCTTATGACACACAAATGTGATAAGCTTTCAAATGATAAATCCATTTAATTACACCTGATGTTAAATTAGATGACTAAAGCTTGCATTCACCATTTTTGGCATGTTCTCATCAAATCAGTACTCCAAAGGACCAAGCGGAGACTATTTCAATAAATTTGTTTTTAAAACTCCATGCTACAATAACATTGAATAATAAAAACCCCTACATTTGATCTTTCATTTGGAAGGAAATGTATTCCTACCGCTTTCATTATTTCCAAACTAGACGACAATGACCAACCCCATTATGAAAGTCTGCATTTTGTTAAGCATCTTTAGAGTACGCAATTATCCCATAGCAAAGGTTTTTCCTGTTCATGACTCATTACATCCCCATCAAACCACAACATGTTTTGTTTAGATGGATGACATGGTACAGGATAATAACAGTATATGGGATTTACTATGTTGTTGCAAAACATAAAAAGAGCTTTCCTTGTGCTGATGGAATTTGTCCCCTGATGTATTGTGACAGGGCGAGGGGCCCATTAGAGGTGGAATGGGCCCTCAGGAGTGGGGGGTGGTGACATGGCGTCCCTTAAGGGGGTTGTTTGTTAAATAAACCCTGATGACAAACATTTGTCAGCCGAGTCGTTTCACCGTAGCAACTGGCACATGGGCCCAGGGCACAGACCCATATTTCTCCCGTAAAGCTGAAGGGCGGTACTGCGGGGGTGCATTTCTCTTTTCAAAAGTGAGGGGGGGGCTAGATTGCTTCTTTCTCCTCGTCAATTAGGCATGGGCTATTGCCGTGTTTCGGAAAATAATGAGGGCAATTTGCATTCGTCTTTTTTTTTTTGCCTTTCGAGCACCAACCCACCCACCCCCCACACACACACACACACACACACAGACACACACACACACTCTTGTACCAAAGGATTCTGGCAGAGCAGAGGTGCTCACGACAACAGCCGCCACTGTAACACTACAGACATTTTCATTGTGTAGGGTAGCAATGTAACATGGCAGGAGCACAATGCACAACAGCCATGGACCAAAGGAGTAATTACTTGCTTTTTTTGTTCCATTGACACTCATTAGATATCCACTGCAGTGACAAATTAATGACTGGGGCCTGGAATCTGTGCAGTGTGTTGAGGGCTAGTGTTTAGAGAGAGGTAGCCGCAAAGCGAGACAATCCTCCTAAGTTTCACTACACAGCTGTGCTTGGAGGAAGACTATTGACACTAACGGAAACATACTGCTGGTATTTAACAGGGCTCAGAAGGGCAGAGGTGTCCCCTGGAATAAACCCGAAAAGAAAGCAGCTGTGATTGGCCGTGACAGTCTGGATGAAGAGGGACCAGGAGTGAAATTAATGTAGAGGGACCAGGAGTGAAATTAATGTAGAGGGACCAGGAGTGAAATTAATGCAGAGGGACGAAGAGTGAAATTAATGCAGAGGGACCAGGAGTGAAATTAATGTAGAGGGACCAGGACTGAAATTAATGTAGAGGGACCAGGAGTGAAATTAATGTAGAGGGACCAGGAGTGAAATTAATGTAGAGGGAAGAAGAGTGAAATTAATGCAGAGGGACCAGGCGTGAAATTAATGCAGAGGGACCAGGAGTGAAATTAATGTAGAGGGACCAGGAGTGAAATTAATGCAGAGGGACGAAGAGTGAAATTAATGCAAGGTGATTTCCAGGTTATCTACTATGCCACAATTACCTCGGGAAACCTAAGACACCATCCACCCAAGGGGTGGTACAAACAAAGGTATAAAGTTATTTTAAAGTTTATACCAACATCATATTTTTACAGTGCTTATGGATATATGATATTTGATACGAGTTAACTGAATAATCTGTGACCACAAAATCAAGAGCTGGACAAAAAAGATCTTTACGTACCACTTTGGCATGGTGTGCATTCATAGGATCAGCGTACTGTAACAAGGCCTGGAACTGGTTATTCTTGGTGAAAGTGATGATCTTCAGCACTGTCCCAAACTTGGAGAAGATCTGGAAAACGATGAGAACACAGCCTAGTTTGAGAGTAGTTCTCCCAATCCAAACTTTAAGTGATAGCAGCCATGGTCGACAGACACAACACTGGATCTGTTCTCATATTTTTATACAGATTTTTCTTCACACTGAGAGGGGGAATGAGCAGTGAGCATAAGCCAACCTGGTGCAGAACCTCCAGAGACACGGGGTAGAAGAGGTTTTCCACAATGATGCGCAGCACTGGGCTTTGTCCTGGCATCAGTCCGCCATCGCTGGCGGATGCAGACCCAGACAGGGTCATGTTCCCAGAATGCATTGCGTTCACTGCCTGCAGTGCCGCCTGAGCTCTCTGTGAGACACACATTTCTCTGCATTACTTCAGGCACATTTATCTCAAGTCAATGTACATGGTTCATACTGCAGACACTCCGCCTGAGTGAAGTACTGCTTTCAAAGGTACAACAGTGGTTTTAAAGTAGAACATTTTGACATGCAGTGGTTTGACAAGTGATGTCTTTGAAAAATAAAATCCCAATTCAGAAATGCCTACCACCCCAAGAGATATTCAGTCATTAATGCATTTCAGGAATAAAGTTTTAGTTACATTGCCACAAACATGCGTACCAATATGTTCTGCTAGCCTAAATCTAGAAGAAAGGGTTTTTCCCCACCATTTTGCTGTTGACGGTCAAATGTTACTGTCACTGTCCAATTTAAGTAAGGAAGAAGGCAGCAACAGCACATATTATTGGTAGTCACATGCAGAGGTTATCTCGGATCAAGACCTTTAATAGATTTGCACATCCTGCTCATCCATCATCTTCAATTCATCTCAGGCACACTAAAACAGTGACATAAAGCAGACAGGCCAATAACCTCTATTTCGAAGACTGATGCTTTGGCCTTGGGTTTGTGGGATTCAACTACTGCCGATAGGAGAAGATCAGACAGAAGCTTCATTAATGGTGAGCTGTGGGACTCATTTCCCAATGACCTCCCGCTGTGTGAAATGGTGTAGTTCACTCACCCCCTGGTTGGGTAGATTATCTGTCTTGAGCTCTCGGTGGTTGGAGTACTGGATGAAGACGGGCTGATTGCGGAGGTGGGGGGTGGCAGTGGTGTAGTAGTTGACCATCGTGATCGCTGCTTCCTCAGAAGCCATTTCGATAAAAGCCTTGTAGAAATGATAGATGGAAGCAATGAAAACGCACTGCATGTGCTTCTACTGCCAATGCCATACTGTAACATTTGTGTGTTCAAACATAGCATGACATGAAAGCAGCAGAGTGACTCATTTAATCAAATCCTTAGAAATATATACAACTGTGTACAGCATGACATTCCATACAAACCAGATGTGTCAGAGAATTCTATTAAATTTTAACAATTGTACTGCAAATCTTTTCTGGAAAAAGCAAAAAAGAAAATCAGTTGACTGGCATGTATTTTTGGGAAGAAAGGACTGTTTTCTGCTTTTGTGTCAGCATGGGATAAATGAGCAGTGACCTCTTAAAGTGCCTTGTTTGTGCTATTCCGGTGTGCTTTCAAAAGCACGTTTTCGCAGCTAGTTTCAAATATGACACATGATAAATAAAACACCTTGAAGAGAAAAGGCTAAATCCTTTTGAAGTTCGGCTAACTTTTATAGACCGCACGCGAAATGTATGTATCAAAGCATCAGATCATTTATCGGCCTTTCTTTCATGTTTAAATGTGTCATTCCGATTTAAATATGAAAGGGCACTTGAGGAAGACACTGGTGTGCAGGCCCCTTGCATCCGTCTTATCTCGCTAAAGAGAACAGATACATACTCCCGCACCATGCTTCCATGCATTTCAGATAATGAGATGGACAACAAAGTGTCTGCAGTCCAGACACTAGACAGACATCTTGCACAGTCAGTATCATGACTCCATCTGCACTATTTTGTACAAAATGTCAGGAAGCATGAGGGAGAAATTAAAACAACAGTTGCTTTTGATGAATGAGTTAATTAAAAATAATTTGGCGAGGTTTATTGATAGAGGATCAACGGGAGTGGTAGCTGTGGTTGGGGGGAAAATAATGAAGTGTTTGTCCAAAAGAGGGGGAAAATGAAGAAATTAACTTACATGTAAAGTAAGGCTGACGGTTCATCAAATTCATAGTGATATTGCGATTCTGTGATTGGAGTGTGTAAATCGCAAAAGGCTGCGATTTTGTCTCTCTTTTTTCTTGGGTGTGTATAGCAGAAGTGTAGTCAGGCGGCAATAACACATTTATATAACATGCTGCTGTTCCTGTGTGCGGATAAGTGCTGTATTAAACAAACTAAACTGTGTTCGGATCACAACAGTTGATTTGTCCAATGATCCCTTCTTCCTGGAGACCTGGGCAATAAAAAAAACTAAATAATTCTTCTAAGAAGCCAATTCTGAGGTGCAGAGCATGCAATTTGTTCAGAATGAGTTCAGGTAATTTATTAAGGATTTATTTAGCACTATTTTTTTTACAATAAATATTATTTTATTTAGTTGGTAAAGCTGATTAGAGCCAGTTGTATCAGACTGAATACTTGGTCGGACATGGTCATCAAATTTTATAATAATAAAAATAATGCCTTGCATGTATGTAGCTCCTTTCTCACACTCAAAGCGCTTTACAATGATGAGGGGGAAACTCGCCTCAACCATCATGCAACGGCAGCCATTTTGCGCCAGAATGCTCACCACACATCAGCTGAGGTAGAAAACTATTTTTTGCCAATTAAACTGGAGGATGACTTGGTGGCAGATTGGAAGAGCCAGGTTGGGAATTGGGAAATGGTTTGTAAAAATAGGTCCAAGTCAAAAAAAAAGCAGAATCATCCTTTAAGGATCAGCATCACCTGAGATCTTTTAAAATGAAAGGGGACCTACCTGGTTTTTCCCTTTGAGCATTAACAGGTTGGTGACTTTGCCGAAAGGGACTGCTAATGAGACGACCTCTGCCTCAGAGACTTCAATGGGAATCTTGCGGACATGCAGGACACGGGAGGGGCCACAGGGAGATCGGTCTCCTTTAAACTTTGTGCTGTCGTTGCCATTAGCTGCAGGAAGAAAGGGCTATCATTAGCATGAGGCAGCCAATAGAACATTAGCTGCAGGAAGAAAGGGCTATCATTAGCATGAGGCAGCCGATAGGAACATACTGTACTGCAGATTCCATATTTCATTATCTCCATCATTACATTGCACCTTGACTTTATTATTTAAATGTTCAGCTCCGGACAGCTCTTACAGAGAACAAGTGTGATTTAAAGATGAATGTAATCGGGGCTGCTGGGTGACTCATCCAGTTAAGGCACTGTTTAAGTGCATGGAAGGGTCCCATGGTGTGGAATTTGCATCGTGCCAGTGCCGACTGGCTGGTAGCCCCGACAGGGCAACACACAATCTGCTGTAATATCATGGGGTGGGATGGGAATATATGGGATAGGAATATTTCAGTGGGCTGAGATATAAGTGTCTCATTTCCCACAGGCTGTCCGTGTGCTTCTGCGTTTGCATGTTAAACTGCGTGTGAAGTGTCCTTCCTCAGACTCATGTCTGTGCAAGACTGGTGTGATTAGAAGTGGTTTCTGGCATGTGATTCAGAGGAGAGCACATGCTTATCTTTACTTTACAAAATCGGTAGTAGAGATTGTAGCAAGGAGCACTGATAAAAACAATTGGGAATTCCAAATTGGGGAGAAAAAAAAAGCATAACAAAAAGAATAAAATCATAATTATGTCAAGGAAACAGATCACTAAAATATATTCTGTAAGCAGTTTCACCCTTGACTAAGACACCCTTGAAGCATTCCAACAGGGCACTCTACTGGGCACTCTACTGGGCACTCTACTGGGCACTCTACTGGGCACTCTACTGGGCACTCTACTGGGCACTCTACTGGGCACTCTACTGGGCACTCTACTGGGCACTCTACTGGGCACTCTACTGGGCACTCTACTGGGCACTCTACTGGGCACTCTACTGGGCACTCTACTGGGCACTCTCTATTGGGCACACTCTATTGGGCACACTCTATTGGGCACACTCTATTGGGCACACTCTATTGGGCACTCTACTGGGCACTCTACTGGGCACTCTACTGGGCACTCTACTGGGCACTCTACTGGGCACTCTACTGGGCACTCTACTGGGCACTCTACTGGCTCGTCCTCAGGCAGCTCCACCCAGTGGACCATAAACTGCTGAACCTCACAAGCAAAAAAGCTTCTTATAGGATTATGAGGATTATGATGCCTGGCAAACTGCAAATGGTGCCCATTGTGGCCAATTTGGCACTCACACCTCAAGAGAAGCATCTTGGGATATCAAGCGGCAGACATTTAGAAAGTTAATCAAAGGCAGACAGTGAGGAAAGTATGTCTTTCTCAAACCATGCGGTCACAAATTTCCAATTAAAGACTCTTAAATGGTGTCTTAAATATTTCTACTCTTCTCTTGAGCACATTATAGATAGTAGAGTGAGGGCCTGATTTACCAAGAACTTTAGTGAGTGCAAAACCTTTTAGCACATGAAAAACCGATAAACATGACCAATGATTGGTCATGGTATTTGTTTTACGCCAATCATTGGTTATGTTATTAGTTTTACATGTGCTAAAAGGTTTTGCACACACTAAAGGTCTTGGTAAATCAGGCCCTTACTGTAGATAAATAGAAAATATATGAACAAAGACACCACATCCACACAGCTAAGACAACTCTGTAATTGTTCAGAAAAGTTTAAAAAAAATCTTTTTAGAGGGCTGATTACTAGTGGACATCAAAAACGTACTCCTTAAAAAAATAGAAATGCTACTCTTTGTCTAGTTTACAAAATTAGCAATGTGCACCAGGATTATCTAGCCCGCTTATGGTCAGGGTCGCGTGGGGGCTGGACCCTATCCCAGCATGCATTGGATGAGAGGCAAGAATACACCCTTGACAGCTCGCCAATCTATCACAGGGCACACACGCCTCATAGGGGTAACTTGGGAAATAAAGATTTTTTCCTAAAATTAGAGTCTCCAATTAGCCTAACCTGCATGTCCATGTCCATCTTCTCTGAGAATAATCAAAGTGCTTCTTGCATTGACTTATGAGATAATGCTTTGAGCATAGGTGAAGAACGATAGCCCAAATCTCATGTAGTTTGGCGTCCTGCTTCCGTCAGCAGGAGGCCAAACTAAAACAGTCATGAAAACGTTCACAGAGTATTCGTTTATTCACCACTACAGCAGGGCCGGATCTAGGGGGGGGCCAGAGGGGGCTGTGCCCCCCCAAATCTTTGCTCTGCCCCCCCAAAACTTTGACCATTGACTTAAAATAATCAATTGCTTTGATCGATCCCTAGAAAAAATCCAAGTTGTTATTATTTTTTTTTAACCGATATTTTGCATTCTTTCTCAGTTCAGGAGCCAATCATAATGTTCTATTCAAAATATCAAAAAACAACAACTTGGCAATGTATTTCTGATTGGTTGGTTTGGCAGTTTAAAACTGGGAGACGGACCGATCTGCTGTCACTCTTTACATTTGTCGGTGTTTGTCTGTCACTTGAAGAGGTTAACGTTTGCCCACAGCAAAAATTTAAAAAAATAATATAGGTCTAAAAGTTCTTCTGTTTAAAAGTTTATAATTAAGCCTGTGTATTTTGAGTCTTGTCTTGTTGTTTCATTTTAGTGGTTTAGTGTTATTACTGTCTGAGGGGCTTAGTGGTGGTGGTTTTACGCAACGTTAGCTAGCTAGCTACAGTACTAGTTTACGTTAGACTAGCTAACCTAGCTAGGTAACGTTAACTGTTAGCTAGCTAATTGTCACCGTTATAGCTAAAGCTAACTAACGGTTAGGTCGCTAATGTGTTTTTCTTTCTTTTCTTATTCTCTGTGCTCCACGGTTCTTCTTTCCTTTTGGTGACAGTTACCCTACTTGCTTATACGGTATTAGCCTAAATCATTATGCATCGATTTTTTATTACTAAACCAATGTTAACACAAATGCAGCTCTAGTTGTACATACTGGTAGTTCAGAATCTTCATGCTCAGTATCGGATCCTGTGCCCGGTCCCAGTTCGGAAGAAAAGGCAGTCGGGGGTGCTTCCGTGGATCTCGGTCACGATTTAAATGATAACACACCATCTCAGCCAGTTCTAAAAGTATTTCCCAAACGGCAAAAAGGCTCGTTCTTTCAACCCAAGCTGGTATCAGTCACGATCATGGCTAGAATATTCAGTGAAACTGGATGCATGTTTCTGCTTCCCCTGTCGCAAGTTTTCAAGCACAAATGACAGAGATCTAGTTTTTACCAAGACGGGGTTTATTAACTGGAAAACGGCATTAGAAAAGGACAGGGGATTATACAGGCATGCATCTAGCCATAGCCATTTGAATGCTGCACGATCATGGACAGAACTGAACACGAGAGTGGAAACTGGTGACACTATATCATGTCTCTTGGGAAAAACACAGGTTGAGAAAAACCGATACTACATCAGAAGCTTAGGGGAAGTGGTGCAGTTTCTGGCTGTGAACGAACTTGCTTTTCGTGGAAGCACTGAAAGTCAGTCCGAAATAAACGATGACAGTGATATCTCTGCTGGGCTGTTCCTGAAATTGTTTGAGTACACTCTGGCTAAGGATTCCAAACTTGCTGAAATAGCAAAAAACATCCCTCAGAATGCAAAGTACACATCAAAAGGCATTCAAAATGAGATAATTAACACTCTAGCCAGTATGGTGTTGCATGAGGTGAAAAGAAAATATGATAATGCAGATACAGTAGGGTTGTGATGGAACCAGAGACATCCAAATGTGATGGAACCAGAGACAGGTGCAATGTTGAGAATCTTTCACTTGTGATTCGGTTTGTCTCTAATTCGGTTCCTGAGGAGCATTTGATTGGTTTACTGGACTTGAGTGGGTTTGATGCAGAATATATAACAACAGAAATGCTCAAACACCTGTCCAGTGAAGGTTACAGTGCTGATAATATAATCAGCCAATGTTATGATGGCGCATCAGTCATGAGTGGGATCAGGGGTGGGGTTCAAGCATTGTTGCAACAGAAGCTTGGCAGGCTCATTCCTTATGTACATTGCTACAACCATCAGCTGCACCTAGCAGTGGTGCATGCCATTCAGGAAGAGCCATGCGCTAAAACATTCTTTGAACTCTCCGGCTCACTACATTCCTTCGTTCGCCATCATTATGTAGCCCAGAACTATAATGCACCCTCTCTTAAAAGGTTATTCGAGATACGGTGGACCAGTCATTATGATGTAACAAAATGTCTGGTAGACAATGAGGATGCCATCTTGAACATTTTGTCAGCGATTTCTGAAGATAGTGTGGCAGCAATGGCTTTATGCACAGAGGCATCAGGGCTCCTAGTACAACTCAGGAAGCATAATTTTTTTGAAATTTGTAAATTCCTCATCAAAATTTTTGATCTCTTGAAGACAGCAAATTCTATTCTGCAGGCTAAGGCTGTGGATCTTTGCGGTGCTGGGGAGGTTATCAGTGCCTCACTGCAAGCTTTAAAAGATATCCGAGAAGATGATTCATGGGATAATTTCGAGATATTAGACAGCCCCACTGCTACAAAAAGAAGGAGAACAATGAGCAAACAGCTCATAGACAGTTTTGTTCTCTCCACCATTGGTCACACTGAGTCCGATTCCTCCAACACTCCCAGCCAGTCTTTGAGAAGAGTCCTCCTAAACCTCTTGGACAGAGCTATTGCAGAGATTGAGGACAGGTTTCCGAGGAGAAATATTGACCTGATGAGGGCAGTAAGCTGTCTTGTTCCCCGGTCTACGTCTTTTCTAGAGTTGGCCCTATTGAAACCGCTGCAGCTACTTGCCGGTACTGATGCAACAACCAATAGTCTGAAAAATGAAATTTATGTGGCAAAATCCATGTTGCTCAAGAAGTTCTCCACTGACGCGGACCTGTCAACAGTGTGTCGACATATACAGGGCTATAAGGAAGCCTTTCCAGAGCTACATGCAGTGTATGCAACTGCACTGGTGATTGGAGTATCCTCAGCATCATGTGAGAGTTCTTTCTCCACTCTGACACGTGTCCTAACACCTTTCCGCCGCACAATGCTGCATGAGAGAAAAAGGAATTTGGTGATTCTGGCACATGAAAAATGAATAACCAAGAGTATTGATTTGGATGAGTTTGTTAGGGCTTTTATGAAAACAAACAGAAGACTCATGCTTTGAGGCAATTACTTTGTGTTTTGCAGTGGGAATAGCTAGGCCTTCTTTTTTCTTTTAACCATATTGTTAGAAATCTCCAACAGTTTTAAGAGAAACCATAGCCTACAAATCTTTTTTTTTTTTTTGACATTACCTTTGTTTGCAAAGTGCTTGCTGCTTTATTTCTTGAAAACGGTCCTGAGATTCGGTGTAGTGGTAGTTCAGCGTAATCACTGAATGGGTGATGTAGGCAACTGTAAGCTCCATGTTTGGGACAAATACTTTTTTTTTTCTTGATTTAGCTAAAGAGCACACTCAGCTTTTATTTAAAGGGATAACCTTATTTCACTTTGGTACAACATAATTAATTTTGTGGAGCTTACCCCATTTTATTTGCATAAAGCAGCTGTCATTTGCCAGGGTGGTATACAATAGTTAGCTCTGCTGTTAGCCTTCTACTTTTGCATAACATGTAAGACTGTTGTTATACTTCAAATATTATGTTGGGCTATTATAGAAAAGTGAGTTAAATGATTTAATATTCCAACAATAGGAATGTCAGTGCCAAAAAACAGTATTGTCTGCCAAGTTTCCTTCTTTTTTTGTTGCAGAGCTGCAAACTGTGCTAACTTTTTTATCTGAATACAAACACGCATAATTAGGCCTCAAGAAATAAAAATAGTGGCTTCTCTGAACACCCCTACACACATAACATAACATAACAAGGAACGACGAGAACAGGCCATTCAGCCCAACAATGCTTGTCTATTCTTACCTCTAAACTGTACTAATAGTGTCTAACACTGAATCAAGCCGGGCCTTGGACACCCCCAGTGTTTCTGCCTCCACCACATGTTCAGGCAAGCTATTCCACGTATTGACCACTCTCTGTGTGAAAAAATATTTCCTAGTGTCTGTGAGAAATGTATTCTTTGCCAGTTTCCATTTATGGAACTTGAATAATTTCCTGTAGTTCACTTTGTTGATCCCTTTAATAAATTTAAACGCCTCAATCAAATCCCCCCTAACTCTCCTTTTACTAAGTTTGAAAAGTCCTAGCATCCTTAGATTTATATTCAATACTCCTGCCTATGTATCCCAGCATCCTGTTAGCTTTTTTTTTACCGCTACAGCACATTGACCAGACCCTGATAGGCTTTGATCGACTATTACTCCCAAGTCTTTTTCTGCATGTGCACATTCTAGTTTTGTACCCCGCATAAAGTAATCCTGCCCTATGTTTTTATTCCCCACATGTAGAACTTTACATATAGTTATATTGAATTTCATTTGCCAGGTTTCTGCCCACTTCTGGAATTTGTTTAAATCTTCTTGGATTACCTTAGTAGCTTCCAGACAGTTGGCTAAACCTCCCAGTTTTGTATCATCCGCAAATTTAACTAATGTACTTTCAATATCCGCATCTAGGTCATTTATGTAAATGAGGAAGAGCAGTGGACCCAGAACCGAACCCTGTGGAACTCCACTTCCCACTTTACCCTGCTCAGATAAGATCCCTCCTACTACTACCCTTTGTGTTCTATCCCGTAACCAGTTCCGAACCCACTGAAATGCATTTGGAAGTCTAAGTATATAATATCATAGGCCTTGCTCCCATCTAGACACACGTGCGTGTGGTTGCAAGGACACACACACACACACACACACACACACACACACACACACACACACACACACACACACACACACACACACACACACACACACACACACACACACACACACACACACACACACACACACACACACACACACAAATATATGCAAACGAGGGGAAAAAGCCTGGGAACTGTATGGCACACACAGTGCCCTAAATAAAAAGGTGCCCCCCCTAAATTTCTGTCTGCCCCCCCAATCACAGCAGTCTAGAACCGGGGCTGCACTACAGTGACTTTCAGCATGAACACTCTTGTTAGTTGCCAAAAAGAATGGACATGTAGATGGTCCACTTTGCTATATTTCTCTACCGCTAATTTGTAGCTTAAATAATCTTGTCCACTCAGCTCTCCTTTAGCGATAACATTCGCTTTATTAGCATCAAATAATTTAAATGTTCAGAATTGTATTTTGTAAAATTGGTTAAATCATCAGAAAGACCAAATTTTAACTTGAAAATTATCAATTCATTTTGACTGGTAAAAACAATCAATTAAAAATAAAAGAGGTTCAGCTGAGTATGATGATTCTACTTTTAGAATTAATTAATTAATGTACAGCATCAACAAAGCTGGCCATTTTTTTGGCCATTTAGCCAACAATGTGTTCCATACTGTTACAGTGCAAATTACAGCTTAATATAGACCCCCCCCCCCCCCCCCCAACCCCCAATTCCCATAAGATCCATTCAAATGCAGAGGTTATAGTATCGCTTGTAAGAGCACCTGAAAATAACATATCAAGAGGTTTTTGATGTTTGTTGGGTCACAGTCATAAAGTCATGGCATGCAAAGGATATGCGACCAAATATTAAACATGATGACTTTATTTAAGCTTATATTAAGTTATCCAATTACTTTTGGTCCCCTAAAATGGGGGGACTATGTATAAAAAGGGCTACAATTTCTATACAGTTCACCCGATAGGGATGTAAATACCCTCAAATTAAAGCTGGAAGTCTGCACTTTATCCCCATAGTCACCTTTCCATTACCCAATGTGCTGGAGTACAGACCCAAAAGAACAAAACATGTGTCACTGTCTAAATAATTTAGGACTGCACTGTATACATGTATAAAGTCACCAAGATTCATCAGGCTATATGCACAAAGTCACTGAGATCCATCAGGCTATATGCACAATGTCACCAAGATCCATCAGGCGATATGCACAAAGTCAATGGGTTCCATCAGGCTATATGCACAAAGTCACTGAGATCCATCAGGCTATATGCACAAAGTCACTGAGATCCATCAGGCTATATGCACAAAGTCACTGAGATCCATCAGGCTATATGCACAAAGTTACCAAGATCCATCAAGCTATAAGCACAAAGTCACCAAGATCCATCAGGCTATAGGTACAAAGTCACTGAGATCCATCAGGCTATATGCACAAAGTCACCAAGATCCATCAGGCTATAGGTACAAAGTCACTGAGATCCATCAGGCTATATGCACAAAGTCACTGAGATCCATCAGGCTATATGCACAAAGTCACTGAGATCCATCAGGCTATATGCACAAAGTTACCGAGATCCATTAAGCTATAAGCACAATGTCACCAAAATCCATCAGGCTATATGCACAAAGTCACTGAGATCCATCAGGCTATATGCACAAAGTTACCGAGATCCATTAAGCTATAAGCACAAAGTCACCAAGATCCATCAGGCTATATGTATTGTACTCTGCCTAGCCAAAAAAAAAAGTCGCACACTGTAATATTTTGTTGGACCGCCTTTAGCTCTGATTACGGCACGCATTTGTCATGGCATTGTTTCAAAAACCTTATGCAACATCACATTTATTTACGTCGAGAGTTGCATTAATTTTTGGCCGAGATCTTTTATTGACGAAGGGAGAGTCAAACCACTCCGTCTTCTCCAGCACAACCCAAAGACTTTTAATGGGGTTAAGGTCAGGACTCTCGTGGCCAATTCATGTGTGAAAATGATTCCTCATGCTCCCCGAACCACTCTTTCACAATTTGAGCCCGATGAATCTTGGCATTGTCGTCCTGGAATATGCCCATTGATGGGATAACATTCAGTACATTCAGGTACTCAGCTGACTTAATTTTATTGCTGCATAATATTGCTGAGCCTAGACCTGACCAAGTAAAGCAACCCCAGATCATAACACTGCCTCCAGAGGCTTGTACAGTGGGCACTATGCATGACGGGTGCAAAGGTGACTTTTTTTTTGGCCAGGCAGTGTACAAAGTCACTGAGATCCATCAGGCTATATGTACAAAGTCACTGAGATCCATCAGGCTATATGCACAAAGTCACTGAGATCCATCAGGCTATATGTACAAAGTCACTGAGATCCATCAGGCTATATGCAAAAAGTCACTGTGATCCATCAGGCTATATGCACAAAGTCACTGAGATCCATCAGGCTATATGTACAAAGTCACTAAGATCCATCAGGCTATATGTACAAAGTCACTGAGATCCATCAGGCTATATGCACAAAGTCACTGTGATCCATCAGGCTATATGCACAAAGTCACTGAGATCCATCAGGCTATATGTACAAAGTCACTGAGATCCATCAGGCTATAAGCACAAAGTCACTGAGATCCATCAGGCTATATGTACAAAGTCACTGAGATCCATCAGGCTATAAGCACAAAGTCACTGAGATCTATCAGGCTATATGCACAAATTTACTGAGATCCATCAGGCTATATGCACAAAGTCACTGACATCCATCAGGCTATATGCACAAAGTCACCAAGATCCATCAGGGTATATGTACAAAGTCACCAAGATCCATCAAGCTATATGTACAAAGTCACCAAGATCCATCAGGCTATATGCACAAAGTCACCAAGATCCATCAGGGTATATGTACAAAGTCACCAAGATCCATCAAGCTATATGTACAAAGTCACCAAGATCCATCAGGCTATAAGCACAAAGTCACCACGATCCATCAGGCTATATGTACAAAGTCACTGAGATCCATCAGGCTAGATGTACAAAGTCACCCAAAATGTACCCAACAAATAAAACAATGTATTGTAGACACTGTGCAACATCATCAACCAAATCAACTGACAGCAATTACAATTCTCTGCTGTTAATTTTACTGCAGTTGGAAATATTTGGCATCATTTAATTGATGGGGGAACAACAAAAAAATTATACTTTCTGATGCGTTTAAATCCAGTTTAGGAAAATTATTTCTCCTGGAAACATGCCTTTCTCTATACATCAGACTGCTGTGAAAAACAAGGCAATGATTGGCTAATTTTCCAATGGCCCTGCATTTCCATGGCGACATGCACACAACCTCTCCATAGCATCTGGCTGTAGGAAAACAATTCATTTCATTGTACAGCTAACCAAATCCTGGTGTATGTCTAATAGGATTAAAGAGTCTATCTCGTAGAATTATGTATGCCAGGGGCCTAAAAACAAACCAAAAAATTATCAACCAACCTTCAAACTAGGAGCCACAGCCTACATCTGGTATACTCTATATAATAACAGTTCTGTAAATTATCATCCAGAAGAGACCACATCATAACATCACCACAGCTACACTGTAATGACTAAAATGCAATTATTTGTACATCCAAACAAACATCTGGCTTTTTGTTCCTCTTGGAAACACAATAGGTGCCTTCAAAGCTATCCTTTAACAGACTGCAGCCCTCTACCCATTGCTTTCTATTCCACAAAGTTAGTATTACCTCACTCTAATAATATAAGGAGGAAAACAAAAACAACTTTAATGTGGTTGTTTAATGAGTATGCAGTTAATGGTCCCAGTGACTTTTGTTTCCAATTGCTTGACCCAGAAGAAGGAATTTGCCCCATTAGCAGTGGTGGAGGCCTTTTGAAAGACAGCAAGACAGCATTGGTCATGCCAAGACGGCACATATGAGGCAGAAAATGGCAGTTCACCAGTTTGTGACGCACAGCTTTATAAGCATCGCTAAGTTTATTTAGTGAGTATTGTCAGTGGTGTAGTTCTGGATCCTCTTAAAGTGAGAGTGCAACGTAGGCTGTAGCAAAAAATAAATAATAAACTAATGATATTCTGCATAACAGTCTGCATCCCCTGCACCCTATACTAATTACACTGATGAGCACCTTTAGAGGATTCCTTATTGCCACTTGGTGCTGTATAGAGAGGTTTAGTAATTTATGCCAGCTGCTATATGCACTACACTTTTAATCAATCAGCTGCACCACCTTGGTGATCCAATGTGATTCATAGCACTTTCAATATGCAACAAGCTAGTGTGTGCAACTGCACTGTATTTTTAGTATTGCGTCTTGTTTTTGTCTTGTGTTTATTGTAAACACTCCCTGGACATAATTCAATGATTTGCTGGCATGTGACTCAGGCTAAATAAGTGAACGATGAGTGATGTTTCTCAGCCAAATGGCAATATTGCTTTAATCATAAATTATACGTTTTAATTACTTGATTATAAGTCGCACACTGATGCCAAGTTGTTACAGCAAAATTTGCTGTATGTGTGCTGTTCAGGAGTGGAATGTGAGAGATGATGGAAAAATACTTAGGGATTGTCCAGAAGCAAACACCTCTGCTTTCTTATCTCTGTATTGTCCACTTCTTTCAGCCTTTTTTTATATGAACGTTACGCTAGTGTTAAAAGGACTTAAAGCAAATTTTCACTGATACTGATTGATATACAGACGGGTGACAAATTGAAGGAGAAAAACCAACATAAAGTGTCTTAGTAAGGTGTTGGGCCACCACAAGCCGCCAATGCGCCCTGGCATAGATTCTACCTCTAGTCTAGGACAGATTCTAGTGTCTGGAACTCTACTAGAGGGACGGAACACCATTCTTCCAAATGATATTCACTCATTTGGTGTTTTGATGATGGTGGTGGGTTCAATTGGGTTGAGATCTGGTGACTGTGAAGGCTGTAGCATAAGATTCACATAATTTTCATACTCATCAAACCATTCAGTGACTCCTCGTGCCCTGTGGATGGGGCGATTGTCATCCTGGAAGAGACCACTGCCATCAGGATAGAAATGTTTCTGCATAGGATAAAGGTGATCACTCAGAATAAATTGTATTGATTTGCAGTGACCCTTCCCTGTAAGGGGACAAGTGGACCCAAACCAGGAAAATGCAGAACCACTGGACCCCCTCACTGTAGGGGTTTTTCCTTTAATTTGTCACCGTCTGTATATCTTGGTTAAAATTTGACCATTCCCATTTAAAGTGGAACCAAGCCCCTAGTTTTAGCTAGACCACGCCTCTTTCACAATTTCGAAAAATGCATCCAGCACCAGAAAAAAAAGGGGCTGGACTATGGCTGGCTACCACACCCCACACCCATTCGCAAAACTGAAGTACATCCTACCACATTGTAGACGAGATCTTGAAGATCTACACGTAAAAATATCATTGTCACTACTAACGTTAGGTTTACCGGTGACCTAGCCCCGAGAAAAACATGGCAGCCGGCACTGCAGCAGAGTTCTCACATATTTTGGACTCGGAACCTATAGTCATTTCTGGCTTCTAAAGTAAAAAAAAAAAAAACATTGTTGAACTGTAAGTGCACTTCCGAAACAACTTAATAGCTCCACCTATCATTTGCGGGTGGTAACAGTTTTACACGTGATTTTGTACACGCAAACCTTTAGTAAATCGACCCCCTAGTACAAGGTGGCAAATCCAGATACAGAAAGTAAAAGTCCTCCCCAGTATTTTGTTCCAATCACCTGCATTTTCTAATTCGCACAATTGTGGCTGTGTCCAAATCAGAGCCTACTACTGCATCCTGTGTCCTGTGAACTAGCATACTGTGTACCGTTTACTGCATACTAGTATGTGACATGCAGTACACAAAAAATATCCTCCATACTATTATCAGTGAAAACCGGGAAATCAGTATATCATCCGGGGATTTTAAGTACACTACAGTGAGAGAACATTTTGCCTACTTAACTTTCTCATCCAGTGTACTCGACAAACATACTAAAAAGTATGGAAGGCCGTTGATTCGGACATAACCCTACTTTCATCCAGAAGGTAGAAATCAGCTGGCTTAGTTCATGGGTGGAAGAAACGCATGGCAGGACTTTTACTTTCTGACCCCTGGACTATCCACCTCTGCCTGCCAGAGGTGTTTCTAGGTCACCCTGGAATGCAAAGAATGTGGTACACAGCACAGCTCATTTTAATTACCCCCTGTCAACAATTCTGATTTCTGGCATTCTTTAGATATCTCTGCATGAAGAATAGCATCTCATCCTCCACTACACACACCCTTCTGTGTTTCCTGCCTTTTTAGCCAGACATGTCCGACCAACTTCCACTTCTTTCCAAAACGGTTGTTTCCCACTCTTTTTTTCAGGGTACTATCGTCATTAATGCCCTGAGGATTAACTGCATTAAAGGAATTTCTTTCTATCGTGTTAGACGCAGCAGGAGTATTGCTGAAAGGCACCTGCTACCAAAGGTCATGTGACTACTTTTTCTCAACAATGTGGTACACCTGCAGTGCCACACAATCTAATTCTTTTAGAAAGCTGGTTGTATCTATATAATGGACACGTAAAGGTCTGTCTCCATACTGTTGAGTCAAAAGGTGGATCACCAGTACAACTTGACTAGCAACTTAGACCAGGAATTAATTCAGAGGCCAGATTCTCCCCTGCAATCAAGAAAAAAATAAAGAGACTGCTATTTTAGAGGTCAAAGGTCAATAAGGGCCTGAGTCTTAGTCCTCAAAAAGGAATAACAACAGAGAAACAGATCACCAGGTTATGGGAAGGTTTATTAACAAGACTAGGCAAGCCTAGCTCAGCCCGGATGCCTGTACATTACATTATAGGCATTTAGCAGACGCTCTTATCCAGAGCGACTTACACAACTTCTTCATTCTCCATTCATACAGCTGGATATATACTGAAGCAATTCAGGTTAAGTACCTTGCTCAAGGGTACAACGGCAGTGTCCTACCTGGGAATCGAACCTGCTACCTTTCAGTTACAAGTCCAGTTCCCTAACCATTATACTACACTGCCGCCTGTATGCAGCCAGTGGGGAACATTTGACAAGGCACAGCGGATATTGTTCTGGAGCATGCAGGTTGGCCTGCATACCGGGGCGACAGAGTGCATATGATTCTCAAAGGTGTGTGTGTCAGATTATGTGAGCGGGAGCGAGCGAGGAGGGGCAGTGAACGTAATTTAATTAGTGATGAGCACTATTAGGACGTTACCATTCCGCAAGCTCCAGTTCGCTCCGGTTTATATATTGTGATAAAAATGCATTTTTTTGTTTAGATACCACATTAGTTTAGTTCATGAAATATTAATTTCGTTTTGTTAGCCTATATGGAGAGTTTAAGTTGTTTTAATGACCTGTTGACATTTTCTGTACACAGAGAATGCACACATGCCTCATTCATGAAGCATTCCTAAATATGTGCGTACATTTATGTACGATACGAGTTAGTTGGAAAAAATTACATCGGATTCATCAAACCGCGTGGAAAAGGCAGATTTCTTTGTATGCACAAAGAGCGTTCACATTATTTTGTGATTAGCATAAATCCACGCCCATTAATTGTCTTATATGGAGATTGTCACTTCCATTTAAAGCTCCTTTCACAAAGTGAAAATGGCCCAGAAAAAGCAAAAGAAAGAATTATTCCGACACTGAAATAAAAGTTTTATTAGCAGATGTTCAATCAAGGAAAATAAATAGTTTACTATTGTCTGATCCGGTGTCATGAAGTAAATAGTAAAGTAGCCTACAAGGTAAAGTAAAAAGAGGATATAACATGCAGGAAACGCAGAATCTCCCATTACACGAGCGGTTAAAGTGCAAGCCTATCTGCATCTATGCCAAGCACTAGTCTGCTGCGGTTTTTCTTGCAGCCTGGAAATAAAATGATTAATTTATTAATTTTGTAATTTTGTTGGTGATCTGTGTATGCGAGAGGTGGTTTGAATTCCCGATCCCCTAGTGATGGAAAGAGGTAGGCCTACTTGCTATCTGACACAGTAAATTTGACGTAGCAGACCTGTAAGCAATTTAAAGCAAATTTTGTTCATTGGTCAAATGTGTGTTTTCAATAGCATATTTAACGTCATATAAGTAAGCATTTAAATTTTACCAATTTAGAAAAATAGTACTGGCAGCATGCATTATGCTTATGAGACTAATTAAACAAGTTCATAGCCTACAATTGATTAATAGGCATCATCTAATGTGTTTGGTTTTTGCAATTGTAATTTTTAGCTACGTTTGCATTGAGCATTTCAGAGGCTACATTTTTTTAATGTGAATTTAACAGAAAATAAAAATAAACTAATGTTCAAATTGATATTCAGAAGCTACATTTAGTGGCATTTTGAATTTTGAAAATACGAATTAGAATTTTTAGTATTAACAAAACTGCGCGCTCTTCCTGTATATGCTTCTCTGTTGATAGTCATTTTAAAAAAATACAAAAGAAAAAAATTTGTGCTTTGTCTCTGAAGTCAAACAAGAAAAAGGCTTACTGAAATCTCAGGGTGAAATGGAACGATACAGATTTTATCTTTTAAAAAGCAAAACCCTGAGAGAGCAATAAAATGAGCTGCGAACAAGATGCTGGAGGTGTCATCTGCCTTCACATGTAAAGTCTAAATTTAGCAGGATGTGAGAAAGGAAAGAGTCTGTGCAGCCGATTTCCAGTGATTTAAGCTCTTAATATCACACAGCCAATAGTGTCATGGCATACGAAATCAGAAGCAAGTCAAAACATTTTTTCTGATACTCACTCCTGTGAAATGTTTAAAAGGGACATATTTTTATTATAATGACTGCACTTCCTTGCTTCTAAATCTATGCATTTTACAGTTTCCGGATCTACTTGTTTTATAGATTGTTGTGCTTTGCAAATAATGGGTGGTTTTTGGTTTTAATAATTCTAAAGGCCAGTTTCAAAAGTGTCACTGCGACCGACGACGTGCGATGGATGTCGCTGGTCACAGCGACATTTGGTTTATACTTCGGGCGACTGTCGTCCTGTGTTCGCTGAGGTTGTTGCTCAGACATAAAATAAATTCTACTTTGACCCTGTCGCTACCTCTGTTGTTATGGTAACATTTGTCTCGGACAGCGGAGGCTTATTTTTTGTAAATGGGTGCATGGTTTCATGCCTGCAACACGTTCCAAAAAAGTTGGGACAGGGAAGTTAAAAAAAAACCCTGTTTGGAACAATCCACAGGTAAACAGGTGATGCTATCATGACTGGGTATAAAAGGATATCAAAAGACTCTTGATATCTTATTTTCAGGTACTCTTACAAGCGATACTATAACTGAATTTGAATGGATCTCTATGGGAATTGGGGGTGGGACTAGATTAAGCTCTAAATTACGCGGGAATAGTATGGAACCCATGGTTGGCTAAATGGCTATAAGTCATCAAGGATCGAGGTATCAAACGAGCCTCAAACCATCACTCTGGTGCTGGATATGCAGTAGATATGGATGGATCACTTGAAGGGTTGTTTCTCCTGACTTATTTTTCCATAGAGTTCAATAGGAAAATGAGTCAGGAGAAACAACCCTTAAAGTGATCCATCCATATATACTGCATATCTGGCAGCAGTGATGGTTTGAGGCTCAATTCCATACTTTTTTGGAATTAGGGTTTGTATTAATAACAATGTAATTTCACCAATTGATGCTGAGCTAGGCTGTGTCGAGATACTATCGTTGAATCCTTTACTTTGTGCTGACCTATATTCTCTGTGGAAGTACGGCGGCCATTGCAACTTGTTGCTCTTCTTTGTTGTTGTTGTAGTCGACTACATTCGTAGGTAACGTAAAGTATCGCTCCGCCGCCGTACTTCTCCGTATATTCTACTTCCACAAATAATATTCTACTTATTTGCTTTGAGTGCACTGTGGAGTGTTTAAGTGCGTTTGATAGTGGATGCTACCGGTTACCATAGAGTTGCGCTAGCATTAGCAATGTGTGTATGTCCACAAGAAGGACAGCATGGAATCAGCTGAAAATGGTTTCCATCAATCAACAACATCATGGGTAAGTTGTAAATGAGACATTATGTCCAAAATTCCAAACTAACCCTTTAAGCTGTCCTGGTCTCATCGTTGTAGCTAAATTATTGTAAATCCTGAATTGAAGCAATGCTAACAATTGGCATCTTTTCATTGGATATCATTCCCCCCAAGCTAATTTTCTGTAAATTAACTAAATACACTCAAATAAGGTTTAACAACAGCTTTACAAGTGTCGTGCACATATGATTACCGAGTGCACAAGGACGATATTTTTGCTCAAATTAGCCTACGGTATATAATGTCGTTTCAGATTTCAGATGTCATTGTTTACATTTAACAAGAACATCCGGTAAGAGTAACTTTTATCCAGTAACTTTTAGTATCATTCCGCGCGAGGACATTAATTCTAACTCCAAATCAATATATTCCGGCTCGAAGTATGGTTCAACTACAAATTCCACCCCGTCATCTTCTTCATAATCAGACATTTCGCTAAGAAAACACAATAGCTGCTTCTCCTTTGTTTACAGGCAGACTAAACGCTAGCACTGATACTGACTCTCTTCCTGGATGTTCTTATTTAAATGTAAACACTGAAATCTGAAACTACATCAAATACTGTCATTTGAGCGAAAATATTGTATAATATGTGCACTCGGTAATCATATGCTTTCGTTTCCAACAATGACACTTGCAAAGCTGTTGTTAAACCTTATTTGAGTGGATTTAGGCGGTTAATTTACAGCAAGTTAACCTGGGGGCAATTATATCCTATGGCAAGATGCTAATTGTTAGCATTGCTCCAATACTGGATTTACAATAATTTAGCTACAATGGCGAGACCACGACAGTTTAACATACTATTTTGGGGGTGAGTAAAACAATATCAATTTTTTAAAAATGGGTGAACTATCCTTTTAAGAGCATAATATAAGTTGATTCCACCAGAATATTGGAGGAAAAGAGAGAGGGCTGTTATCTGAGAGAGGACTGAGATTGAATAAAGGACATTATTTTGCACTACACAACACAATGATAACCATCAACTGTCCGTACATTTGCCTGCAGACTGTGGTCTACTGCTTCCTTGCAAATAAAGACATTCGTTTCCGCTCATGTTCATTTCCTTTCACCCCGTACTGTTCGGAATGAATGAGGGAAATTAAAGACATTGCTTATGCAAGTTCAAGATAAAACCGCTAATATTTTACTATTAATAAGAAATAAGAATAAAAGTTGGAACACAGAATCCAAAACAATGAACATTTAGCCTCCCCAAGCTCAATTTGTACACAGAAATATCAGTTTTATGTGAGGGTTTTCCAGGGATATCACTGCGTATGTGAAGAGAACACCGCATGTTCTCCTTCTTCCATTTGTGTACGCTGCCCTGAATTCACATGATAGTCCACATTTCAATGGCCCCATCAGTGACTCAATCTAAAATCTCCAACATACTGTTCTCCAGTGAAGCCAATTTTGAAAAGGTTTATGGTTTATTTTTAAAATGCTCATAAAATTGGCAGCCTATAAGCTTATCACAGGCAGCCATAAAGCAAGTAAGAATGCACTCAAGATACACACAGCAGACTAAATACACACCCCTGAAGAGATGCATCATGTATTACTGCAGTGGAGCACTGATTGCTTGTGGCTTTTCTGCTTAGAAACCTCCACTCAGGACAAGCTATTCTGACCATCTGTTAGGCTGTGACATTTCCATGGAGACCACAATGGAATCGGAGGCTAAATTTGAGTCCATGTCAAGTGTTACTTCTGGAGTTTTCTAAGAAGGAACGTACGGTACCTGTAGATGGAGTAGAATTGCTCATGGTAGAAGGGCCACACGTGAAACCAGAAGAAAGAGGCTCCTCAGATCCCCACTGAAAGACAAAAACCGGGGAAATCCATTGGTCACATGGCCAGCTAACTGTTGCCACCCCAATAAAAGTTGAAAGTGTAGGTGACAACCTCTGGTGAATGATACAATAGTTATACGAGTAATGCAACATTCAGCCATTTAAGTCCAATACTCATATCCAATAATTTCCATTCTGGTGTTTTTGGCCAAAGTGATTGTTTAAAATATTGTATGGCAACTGCTGACAAATTCAGCAGTTGCCATGAACCCACTTCAATATTAATCATTGAGTCAATAATACTATGTCATTGATTTAATGACACTCTTTAATAATAACTGAAAAGATGTGTTTCCAAAAGATGCGTTTCACTGAGAATAGCCTGAGTGGGAGTGTTTAAAAGGTTTTTTCATTTACTGTAATTCATATAAAATATCTCTTGGAGAGTGTAAAATGTATTTTTTTTGGGCAGGAGGTATAGGAAGTCAGGTGTTTCCCCCATTTAAAAAAAAATTAAGTAAAAAATTGGAAACTGCTGTTGTACTGTGCATTTACATCACTGGTATGCCATACACACCCACACAGGGAGAAATGCACTTAGGCATGTGCACTATCCATGTGCACATATTTTGAAGGTTCATAAAATTATATGCTGAGAAAAAAGTCTTATTGTTGGGAGTTGAGAAGTCAAATTTAAAATTTTGTCATTTGGTGCTGCTGTCATTTGTCATGCCAAAGGCTTATAACTGGCAGATGGGTTCATTCGCAATGCCAATGCAACCTACTGTAAATAGAAATTTATTGTAGGATTTGGTCAGCTACAAAGCAATATGTTATTCTGCCCACTGGCCTTTCAGCAGGACGACAGAGGAAATGTTTTCATTTGCCTTTCATTTCCTGAGCATGATCGTCAGGCCAGAGGGAATACTTTACTAATTAACTTCCTCCCCTGATCTATTTTTACTCTTTCAGGGCCAAAAGGGGGATATCCTCACTACATCTTACATTATTCTGATTCAACAGGCTTGTTGGATGTATTTTCTGAATGCACAAAATGAAATGACCAAAGTGACCAAAGTTAGAAAATTGTGGTTTGAATTTTCAAACCTCAGACTGGCTGGTCCGTACAGATGATGGAAGTGACACTGGCTGCACGTACAGGCATTTTAGCACAGAATAACGCTCCCTGATGTGAGCAACAGTGTGCATTTGGGGGATTGCTAGGAGTTGTGGAGGGAATCACTTAGCCAGTTATGGAACATAAATGGGACGTAAAAACTCGAAAGGGTGCAAAATCTTCTTATCCGTCCCGTGTATCACATGACGTATAAAAAGGGAAGTCAAACACATGATATTCAAGTCCAATCCAAAACTAGTTGAAATGCATACTGGGATGGTAAAGGTTGGTGTAAAAACACATTTCACAGCAGGAAGACAGCAGTAATACATAATCATAGAGCCTGCATCTCTAGTATTGTGGGTTGCAGTGCACTACACTCAAGGAGTTTTCAATGTTTTTCCAAGCTTTGTATGGAAAAGAAGAAAGGCACAGAATTCTTTCATGAAGAGTAGTGGCACTCCGAAGTCAACATTGCCTGATTCCAATTAAAAAAAGGAGCTAATAATAGCATCCCATAAGATCTACCATAGATAGCTCTATGACAAACCATAGATAGCCCACTGAGTTAAAAGAATTCAGTCTTGACTCAACTCTAACAAGACAGATCTGTCTGATGTCATCTCATTCTCCTCTGCTTCTTCTGACACTCATTCGTCCTGTGGAAGAAGCGTCTTATCAACTTAAGAAAAACTATTATATTCAAATCCAAGCTGGTGGAGTATGAATATTCAAAAATGATGCAATCTCTTTAACCTTTATAGCTGAGCACTTCTCTAATGTCTTTGACATTTCATCTGGCGGGTGAAAAATGCACACGCACGGCCCTCTCTCTCTCTGACCTGAAATGACGGCCATAATGGCAGCAGATGGAGAGGTTCCACACTGAGGCTCCCGACCCTTCTCCATTTCCCAAACGCCCATCTCTATGGGTCAAGGGTCACGCCTTGCAAGGCCCTTTCTGCACTGAAATTCAGTAGAATGAATGGCTGCAGGACAGAGCCGTGCCGTGTCCCTTTTCTGCCATCATTATAGCTAAGTGTCTTTAATTAGCGAGCAAGAGACCCAATATCAATTAGCAATTTTGCAGCTGCTGCTTCATCAAAGCAATTCTGATGAGGAAATGGGATGCATATCTAAACAGTCATTTATTGGCGGTCTTTTCCTTGTGTAAAAATGAATAACGAAGAGCATATGCTGACATGTGAGCAGACAATGTATCATCAAAACAGCTACAAGCTTCACTTGGCTTTTCTGTAATTCTCCAAAGACCTGTGGGACTTTGCAGATATTTTTCCTATTTCCTACAAAAAATTGTACTGCTTAGCAATAAAACATTATAATTCCCTTAATGCAATGGGATTATCACCAGATATATTCTCAACAAGATATAGTTTTTACATTTTTATTTCCAGTTCTAGAATAGCTTGGGTCTTTATGATGCAATACGCAGAAAGGTAAAATAATAACTGCCAATGTATACATAACAAAGTATCTTTCACATAACATTCAGTGGATTTATGGGTATTTATATTCTATAGGCATCATCTGTCCTGTCAGTAAAGAGATGGACAATAGCATTAGCAAGTTACTATCTAGACTATCTGGCATCTTCCACCCCCATGCAGCTGGTACTTAAAGGGATAGTTCGGAATTTTGGACATAATGTCTCAATTACGACTTACCCATGATGTAGTTGATTGATGGAAACCATTTTCAGCTAATTCCGTGCTGTCCCTTCTTGTGGACATACACACGTTGCTAATGCTAGCACAACTCTAAGGTAACCGGTAGCATCCACTACCAAACGCACTTAAACACTCCACAGTGCACTCAAAGCAAATAAAATACAACGACAGTCTATCGGGGTTATTTTGAGTGTTTATACCATCATTTTTGAAGTCAAACTATCGTTGAATCCTTTACTTTGTGCTGACCTAATATTCTCTGTGGAAGTACGGTGGCGGAGCGAACGTGGCCATTGCAACATGTTACTCTTCTTTGTTGTTGTAGTCGACCAGTGCCGGCACTACATTCGTAGGTAATGGAAAGTATCGCTCCCCCGATAGACTGTCGTCGTATTTTATTTGCTTTGGGTGCACTGTGGAGTGTTTAAGTGCGTTTGGTAGTGGATGCTACCGCTTGCCATAGAGCTGCGCTAGCATTAGCAACGTGTGTATGTCCAAAAGAAGGGACAGCATGGAATTAGCTGAAAATGGTTTCCATCAATCAACTACATCATGGGTAAGTCATAATTGAGACATTATGTCCAAAGTTCTGAACTATCCCTTTAAGGTCGCTTCTCCATGCAAACGAGGTACCAGGTCTGACCAGTGGAAAACTATATTCTCCTGTCTGACTCTGTGAAGTATTATTAATGTGTTGTAGGACGAGTATGACTAAAATCATAATCACAATAATTTTGCTCAATTGTGATCATGATTGTTTATCAGGATATTAATTGATTTTGTACAAAACAAGAGTTTTATTGCACTTGAACATTTAAATCAACAGCAAACCTTGTCTTCATGCATTGATCATACTGAACTTAATGATGACTTTTATGCTGCCTTCAAGTGCTCCACAGAAGCTCCTATTCCCCAGTTGCCACATAATACTTATTAGGTCGACACATTCACGTGCTTCGAAGTTGGAACTACCAGCAAACATGGAGGTCATAAGAAAGCAAATGTATCTTTACAAATGGAGAGCTGCTATCACTTATTGTGTGAGAAAGAAGAGGAAAGAAAATGCATGAGGAGAGTAATTAATGATATATTAAAGTATATTTTGCTTTCTGAATGCTGGTTGAGTGCTGTGTGTGTGACTGCCACCATGAATATGCAATAGCAATCCGCTACGCTACGCAGCCTGGCTGTGATGTCATAACTGACAAGTGAAGCACTTGAAGTAATAGAGAGGTGAAAGGTCAGTGGTGAGACGTCACAACTCGGGAACTCGGGAAGCAAAATGATCTCGGACTTTCCGATTTGTAATTACGACTTGGAGGGTCCGACAGCACTTGAAGGCAGCATTAAAGGTGGCTGACTAAATTACTGGTTGCTTCGCGAGGCCAACACATCTCTAAAGCAAACTTTGCACAGTGTTTGTTTCTGGTCAGCATCACTTGTTCTCACATCGCACTCAAACCAAACTCGAGATTAATATCCATCTAAAAGGTAATGTTAGCCTACAGCAGGCCTATTTTACAGCCGCCGGTACGCCACTGGATCATAATGTAGTTCACATGGTTTCTTACCAGGGCATTAAATGAGACAGAAGATGTCAGGGAATGATACCGGTGGCCACTGAGTTAGATCATTTGTCCACTCTGTAACCGCATAAGGCACTCGAGTAGCCTACTGTTTGGTTTATTTAGACAAAATATCTTTAGGAAACAACGTGTCAATGTAATTTTCTGACATTATCATAAAATAACAACGATAGTTAGCTTGATCTACGATGTGTCCCTATTCAGAACAGTGACAGACCCCCTCGCTGGCCCCGCCCCTCAACTATGACAGAACGCCAACTGGATCTATGTTGGCCAGGAGTAAAAGACCTCTCAAGTGCGACGTGTTTTTTTCAGACAGGGATATTGCATGCGATCACTTTTCATTAATTGGATAAATTTACGATTCATTTAATGATTTCACTCAAGGATTAATTTACGATTAATTGTGCAGCCCTAAGGACGTGGCTTTGTTATCAGAGCCAAAAAGCCCCAAAACAGAGCAGCCAGAATGGGACTGAAAACAGCCATACAAAAAAGATTAACAACCAAATAATATTAGTTTTACAGCCTGAAAACCCCTTTCATATTTTAATCTGCTCATTTTGTTCTAAGCAGCCAGTATTCCTAAAACTCAAGGTCAAAGCCTTTTCTCTGGCTTTGACAACTTAATTTGATCTTTTCCACGCCACTGCTAAGACAATGTATGGTTTTTTTAAACTTCTATGATTAAAATGGATATCTTTTGAAAACTGGTTATACTTTAAGATCCTGCAGTTCAGACAAAAGAAATTCTTTGATAAACAAGCTCATGCCGTATATACCCCCAAATAGTTAATTGAGAATAATGTACAATATATTCTGTGACTAAAGTGCAGAATTTACAGACAGTACATCCGTTCATTTTCTTATTCATTTTCTTTTTAACATATTTAAAGGTGGGGAGTATTATAGTATGAATAACATTAATGAATAATAATGGTTTTATTCTCTAAGGTTCAGTATAGTGTTGACACTCCGTCAGGGGAAATGTGTTTCTCATTGACAGTTAATATGAAAAAAGGACATGCTTAATATGAAAAAAGGAGTGCTTCCAAAGCCATAAAAAAGTCAGTGTGGATCACTGTTGCAAGATGAGCCATTCAAATTAGGACTCACGTACGACAGCACGCTCGGTTTCTAGCTAAACCCCTCCCCCAAAAAATACAAATACACAAGCTACATACTGTATTGGACTGAGTGTAAGGCAGGCCTTTTATGATTCTCTAGTCTGCAGGACAGCTCTCAAAAAAGAATGCTGAGTGGAAAGAAGCAGGTCACCATGGAAACAGAAGAGGAGAAAGACAGGAGTGGATCTGGCTCTTTCCCTGGTACGGACTGGAGGTTGTGCGTCCAAGTGGCCGTTACTTCCACACAGCACAAAGTGCTATGACTGGAACAAGGCCTATTGCACCTAACTGGGACAACCCTGTGAGCATGAGAACTGCCAGAATTCAGAAACCACAGGTAAAAACTGCACCATGTCCATTTTTTTTAAATTTGTTCACCTTATGCAAAAGGTAGAACAACTAATGGGAACATACAGTGCCCTCCACTATTATTGGCACCCCTGGTAAAGATGAGTAAAAAGGGTTATAACAAATTCACCGTTTGGTGAATTAGCTTAATCACACACTGAAAAAATTAGAAAAATCCAACCTTAAATTGAAGTAAATTTATTATGAGAAAAAAAAATCTCATCAAGAAATAATTATTTTTAACAAGACCACGTGTGCCACAATTATTGGCACCCCTGGATTTATATATAGAATAAAGTAATAATTTTTTATATTTGGTTGCATATCCTTTGCATGCCATGACTCCTTGATGTCTGTGACCCAACAACATCAAAAGACTCTTGATATCTTATTTTCTAGTACTCTTACAAGCGATACTATAACGTCTCTGCATTTGAATGGATCTCTATGGGAATTAAAGGTTGGATTTTTCAAATTTTTTCAGTGTGAGATTAAGCTAATTTTAGAACCCTTTTTACTCATCTTTACCAGTTTTGCCAATAATAGTGGAGGGCACTGTACATCTAAATAAGGCAGGGCATTCCAATGATTACTGCACAACAGAAATATACAATAAACAGAAAAAAAGAACCTCACAAAAGCCCTTTTCACACATCTTAACACATAAATGTTCCGGATATTTTCTGTGTTGACCTCACGTGCGAACTAGAGTTGATTTTTCCATGCAAGACTTTCCAGCAATTTTCCAGATCAGGACCTAGTAAAATTTTCGGAAATCTTTTGGAACAGCTCTAATGTGAACAAAAGAAGCAACATTCCCAGATAAAGCCTGCAAAAGGATAAGACGTTCTTATGCAAGACCATTTGTTTCTGGCACAATTTTGTACTGCAAAACGACAGAATGTGATCAGTTTGGGCTTGCATGTGTACAGGATTTTATATTTTAAGTCCTGTTCTTTTCTGGATGAAAATGAGATGTCAAATCTGAAGAGCGGCATCTTCTGTGGTTCGGCTGCAAACCTCCTCAACAAAGTTTGTCACTGAATAAATTAGGATAAAGGAAAATATAAGAACAGTCACAACAGTAGTGTTGCTATACCTAGAAAGGGTAAACCAGCTTTTTAAAAAAATAATAATAATAATAATTTCACACTCATAAGTACAGCTGAATTAATTACAAACCTACTAAACATCTATGAAAGAATTTTAGCTTTCTGTCAGCTACTTTCATTTAATCTTCAACCAGAAAAAAATTGAGGGTGCCAAGAATTTCACGCAGCAGTATGATGCAGGATGGAATACAAGATGCACATTCTACAGGATACAATGCAATGGTGATGCAGCTTTACAAGACACATTGTAATCCTGGTCTTACCATTGCCTGTACCCATACATCAGCCATGTAAACTGGAATAGGAGAGCAATGTGATTCACAAAGGTTACTGTACAGAAACCTGGATGGAACAAAAGGCAACGCTTCTCCCTGCAACGCTCTAACCGTATCTGATTGGTAGATGGCCACTGACGGCACAGCACCTGTGCCTGGAACTGTGCCGAGATTGAATGAGAGGTGTGGCATCCACAGCACTCACACAAGCCTGTCTGCCACCTTCCAGTGTGCCAGAGCAAACTACCATGCAGCTGTTTTACTCTGGAGCATTTACTGAGCATTACTCTGCTTGAGACCAGTCAATTGTAAATTACAATCATGCAAAATGCCTTTCAGATGTTGTAAAATATGGCCTACTCGTGAGCCTATTTCAGTCATGAAGTCACCTGTTAAATTCACTCAGGTTAGAGTCACTCTATATAATAACTGTCAAAGGCAGTTAAATCAACAAAAAGGAAGCAAACAGAGCTTAGCTCTCACACATAAACACTGCCACTTTAAACACACACACACACACAAACACACAGAAAGGTAAGTGCACAGGAGAAGGCACTATGATTTGAGTTGCATGACAAAATTCACACATAACACAGCGTGCACTGCTGATATGGCGGGTTCACTTAATAAGGATCCAAGAACAACTCCACAATATTCTAACATAGCTCTCTCATGATGTGGCCGGCAGCATAAAACAGCGCTCTGGGTGTTTAACTATTCACAGTTTCCGAAGCACACAGGTTTTTTTCCCCCCAAGGCAGATCCCCGGTGTTGTGTGAATGCTTTCAGGCAGAATTCAGCTACATTCTGTTTTCCCTCACCTGTGTCTGTCCCTCTTTCGCAACCAAACCAGGCGTGTGCAGCTCAGCCTGTTTTCAAACCAGTTCTACGTGTTACAGAGCCACATTTCTGCCCAGTTCTACAAGCAGTGCTTAAATGTAAGACATGGTCCTGCGACAACGGAATCGTATCACAGTCCACAGTTAAAGAAGGACGGTGGATGCTGAGGAGTGATTTGATTCTGGGAAGAATCAGGAGAACATAAAATGGGCGAGCAGATTCAAAGTTGAAATTTTCCCTCTGAAGTAAAAACAAATTAATGGCAGAAGAGGTACAGCCTGTCATTGCTTTCTGTTTCCATAGATTCTAAAGTCAAGGAAGTTCTTTCTGCCAATATGAATAAATAATGATACTGTGGAGTTGAAAAAGAAAGGAACTGGATGCTCTCTAACATTTTGTGTTAGACCATTTTAAAGCAATTTGTGAAAATATGTAATGATGATAAATACTGTCACTTCGTATTTTGTGAGGTAACTTTAATGTCTACACCATACATGTTGAGGTTAAAAGTTTTGGCACAATGACTCACAAAATAAATGAATATATTATCACATGCTCAAGTCAGCATTTATGAAAAGCCCAGACAGCAGGTCTGATCAAACAAGTTGCCAAAATGGACAGATGGACTACAGAACTAAAAAAAAGAAAGAAAAAAGTACCACACTTAAGACTTAATTGAGTATATTATCTTCCTTGAGTAAAATGTTTTTTTTTTGTTACCAGATGTAGGTTACATTTGCATGTAAGAGTATCTGTATCTGTGTCAAACTAGAATTTGTCTCTGGCTTCACCAGGACAGAGTTTAAAGGGAAAATGGCTGGGCCAGATTCCTTTTTACGTAGCACTCTGCCCTCAGAAAACCATAAACGTGAAGAGAAAACCACACACTGTTACAATCACAAGCCAGCTGTAAACTCCTGCTGATCGACATGGTGTTGACAGAACACAACCAACACAGATACATAATTTAACATATAACTGCTTAAGCGGGCTGCTTTGGATCTAATTGGACATTCATAAGCAAAGAGAGAGAGAAGTTTACCTGTAACACATGGACGGCATGTCAGTCTAGTCCTCTGTGTGTGGCAGGATGACTAGCACAGCAGGGAGAAAGGGAAGAAGGGAGCATAAAAGAGGGGAGAAAAAGAAGTGCATTCAGGCCTAGAGGGGGGCCAGAGAGAAAGCTGGAGGGAAGCAAGTGCAACAGTGACAGCGACAGTGACTGAGTGAGAGAGAAAGAGAGAGAGAGCCAGTGAGTGACTGAGTGAGAGAGAGAGAGAGAAAAAGGGAGGGAGAGACAGACAGAAGGAGGAGGAAGTGATAAGGGAGGGGGAGTGTATGTGTGCATGCGTGTGCGTGTGCGTGAGAGAACGAGAGAGAAAGCGACACACACACACACACACACACACACACACACACAAAGACTCTGCTCAGCACTGCTGTAGATAGACGCTGTATGTTGAAGAGCGATATGGGTAGGGGGCGTATAAAATCTGTTGTGCATAAACAAATTAACCTCAGACAAGCAACCTTGTAAAGGTTGTAAAATCCCATACCCTTTCTTAAAGGATACCTTCATCATAATATCATAATAGGTGGGTGGAGAGAAAGAGAAAGAAAGAGGTAGGGGGGAGAGAGAGCGGGAGAGAGAGAGAGAGAGAGAGAGAGGAGGGGGGGGGATTCAACAGGTTGAGAAGCAATCTCCCTGGAAACAGTGGCAGTGTGGCGTACAAGAGGAACAGCTGTCCTGTGGGCTCACGCTGTCACTCGCTCACTGGCTAAGCATGGCAGATTGGGGGGATTGGGGGGGGGGGGGGGTGCATGTGCCCGCTCCATTGTCTGTGATATCTATTATTGAAGCTGCCCCCCTTCATCAGTAACCGGATACGACTGGACAAACAAAGCCAGCAGCACACTCCAATTAACGAGCGCCGCTGAAAGGCGAGCTGGCTCCCAGGCCCGTTTCAGTGTGGTGTGTGTGTGTGTGTGTGTGTGTGTGTGTGTGGGGAGGGGTGCGAGCTGGCTCCCAGGCCCGTTTCAGTGTGGTGTGTGTGTGTGTGTGTGGGGGGGGGGGGGGGGGGGGGCCGTGGAGACGGAAAGAGTGGCTCTTTTCCCTGCCGCCTGTCCGACACGTTTGAGAGAAGAACAACAAGACATGAAAGAGTTTATCCTTTGTTAGCTATGGAGCTGTTGGCGATGTACAGTGAGCTGCTGTGCTGGCAGAACGAGTGCAGTAAGTTTGCTGATTGCACCGTGGCAAGCTGGCACTGAGATTATTTATTATATAAATATAAGGCGTTACAGGGAAATTAGAAAACCAATTGACAGTAAGGTCCATGACTCAAGTGTTGACCAGATGATCGTGGAATGACTGAAAGCTAGGGGAATAAGCGAACAACAACAGCAAGTTTAAAAAATGAAAATGAGGAAGAGGACGTATCTTAAAGTCCGAGAGATACAGCGATGGTCGAGTGTGTTTATTAATTTTATCCCGCCGCTGAGACAGGAGCCTAGCAGTAGTTTGTTATATTATCCACTTGATTGTGTTCTATGTCTTTATATTTCTGGTCACTGGCCCAGAAATGTGTTGGTACAAATTGACTGGGACGCGTTACTCCCATGCCCCAATCTGGTTTAGGTGGTCGGTTGTTCTAGATGAATAACTTATCTAGAACCATGTAAAATAAAAAGTGCCCTCCAGTAGGAAAAAAAAGAGTATATAGGTTATTAGGATAATTATGGAATCACCGGCCAGTTCTTCTGAGCAGTGTAAAGAGCAAATACTAGGTAAAAGGCGGTAAAAGAATGTCTATGTAAATTGGTTATCGTTTCATTTTTCCCGGCTCAAATCCAGCATTCTTTCCCGGTATAGCAGTGTAAAGACGGCTTTAGAGTACTGTGTGCAGTTCTGGGCAACATATTACAAGAAAGATACAGAGGCTCTGGAAAACGTTCAAAGAAGGGCCACTAAATTTGTTCCTGGTATGAAAGATAAAAGTTATTAGGAATTACTTAAGATACTTCATCTCTTTAAGCTTAGTAAAAGGTGACTTTTAGAGGCTTTTAACCCTTTTGCGCAGAGGATTAATTTAACCCATTTTCATCTGTTTTGTACTGTTCTGTTTAAAGCTTTACAACTCCAGATATCAATGCAACATAAACACCAAAAATGGCTTAAATTAAAGAAGAACCTGGTACCATTTATTATCATGCCTTAAATTCAATTATTTTCATAACTCAGATGTAAATTATGGGCAGTGAATGCACAACCCCCGGTGAAAAACAAAGTTCCACCACTCTAGTTTACAGTGAACACCTGAGAGTCAAATACGTGAATAAGGTTAAACTTTACATTTTCTGGTTTGTAAACCTGTCTGCATGTGTACAAAATATGAAAGTGTATTACTGCTCAAATCCTGTGAGGCAATTTGAAACGGTGTACCTTGGTGTCCAAAGATCTACCCAAAATGGATAATGCATCACAGTAATTCAGGAGATAATCAAATATTTTCAACAGACTCACTGGAAATATATTTTTTCATCTATATCATTAGATAATTTCCAACTTTTGCTAAAGATTAGGGGAATGGTGATATGTGTCCAAAAACATACCAAACCCTTTCCAAACCCATGGAAACCCATGGAAACATATGCAAAGTATCCAAGCCGTCCAAAGCTATCCAAACATGAACACATCTTTAGTGTCCATTTGAAGCACAATATTATGTCCTACGAGGAGGCAATTAATGAGGGGAATGACCCTTAGATAATCAATTTCTTTGTCTCAGTTTAGTTTCCAGTGCCAAAAATGTCCAACACTCATCATAAAAAGTAATTTTTTACGAACCAGTCAGACTAACAATGTATGAGAACATGCACACAATATACAGCATCATATAAATGACTACAACTATTACAACTACGATAATTATCTCCTATATAAACATAAGCCAGCCCATGGACTACTATACGGGACAACTAGCTGTTGTGTCATCCATTTATGTCCCGATATTAGCTTTGCTGTTTCACCCAATGTAATGAATGGCTAGGCCACACATGAAAGCTTCTACTATAGTGTAGTATAAATTCCCAGTAAAGTTACAGTCTAGCCGTAATAGATTGACAGCTCACCACCATTGCCATTAGTCGCCTCAGACAGGGACTTTTTTTCACAGACTCCCCATATTTATCATTGAGCCTTATCCAGGCTTAGCTTATAGCCAATACCTAATAGGTTGTAGCTAACTAGGTATAAACTACATTAAACCAGAATAAGAGAGACTTCATCCTAATAATAAGAGTCCTTTCATTCTAAATTCAGCACCACTAATGTAAAACTCAGTGACATCATAAACAATAATAACACAACCTAGCTAGCCTCTCTGTGGCTAGATAGCTATACTATTATGAATACAATACCATAAAAACACACGCACAACTTGTACACAAGGTAACACTTAGCTATGGAATCCATGCTGTCTACTTCAGATGAAGTCATGGATGTAAATCTCCTCATCTGAATACAGAGGACGGCTACAGCATCCAGCAGTTTCAAGCACTAGAAATTTTTTTGCCGCTTCGACTTCGCCATTGTACAAATAAAATGATTTCTCACCGCAGTTCACTGGCGATGTGTATGCGCTCTCATGCGCAAAACCACTGAGACGCATAGCTTAACTTTAAACAAAAGTGTTGTGTTGAAATACGCACGTGATACGCGCAGCTCTGAGAATCGCTCATAACTATCTAATGACTAATGATTATATCTCTTTGGAAAGCTTAAAATGCGTTCTTTTTTGATATTAAGGCTGTCAATCAATTACAATTAGTTCCAAGACAGTACTATTCCAATTTGAATTGAATTTTTTAGATTTCGCCCATGTTGGAACTTACACTGTACACCACATATAGGCAGAAAATCACTACATAATCTTAGAAAGGACGTTTCTGGCTTTAATAATGCAGGTAAGGTTATGACTTTATTCCATACTTTATGAGATATTTTCATAGCAGAAGAAAATTATGTTACGATGACAGAAATTCACTCTAATAAGTGAGCAGGCAGTTTAATTTACCTATATCCAGGACCTTATGTGTTTTTTATTGTTGTTGTGATAGTATACATTTTTTTGGTGGTTAAAGAAGAACTGTAACCAACTCCTTAAATGTCCATTATCTTCAACCCGATTCGCTCTGATGTAGATCACACTGTAGAGTGGTTGATATACTTTTATGACATATGGAAGAACGGTGGCACGTAGGAATTTTGCCCGATAATACCCCAATTCACGCTCATGAAGACGATATGCAGGTTTCCATGGTACCTCGCTTTCTGACGTGGTATAGTAGGATGTTTGTGATGTAGACCCCAGGGTCTACGCCACTGCACAAAGGGGTTAAAGTCATAAAAGGGATTAACAAAGGGAACGACATGAGGTTCTTCACGTTGAGTTCTGTCAGTAGAACGATTGGGCATAGATGGAAATTAGCAAAAGGTAAACAGACAGACATAAGGAAGTATTTCTTCCCACAAAGAGTAGTCACTGTGTGGAATAGCTTGCCAGGTCATGTAGTAGAGGGAGAAATTCTGGGGGTTTTCAAGACCAAGCTTGATAAGGTGCCAGATACCATCTAGTTTGTAGGTAAACGGTGAGCACTAGGTACCCTTAGTGGTAGAAAAATGGCAAGCATTGTTGGGCTGAATGGCCTGGTCTCGTTATTAAGTTATGTTAATGAAGCGATGCTACAAACTGACCATTTTAAGAAAATTGAGTAGGGCAATAGATGTGCCCTTGTCAAATGAATAGAAATAAACTGAAGTGACCAGAGAAACTGCCTTGAGATGGTCTCTGAGCCATGATTACTATAACTCATATGACCGTCTCCAACCCTCCAGCAGTTGAACATAACACAGGCAGCAATAACATTTTCAGTTTATTTTGAAACCAGCTGGACTTTAAATGCTCACCTCCCCCCACTCTGACCTTGAGGAGAAAGAAAAGTCAAACCAAAAAACAGAACACTGACAAAAAAATAAAAAGAATAAAGATGGGTTTCTTTCAGAAAATTGCATGGAGAACAAAAATGAACTGTTCCCAGGAACAAACAAAAAGCACAACACTCCGCCAAAACAGAAATACTGCGGAGGTGTGGGGTGTGGGAGGGCAGACAAATCATCCCCTTTAGCAAAGTCCGTCACAATGAAATTAGGCCTACGTGCTTTCACTGGAGTCAGGTTACACTTTCTTGTTGATGTGGCCGACGAGGCGGCTGGGCTAGCTTGCTGGTTGGTGTAAGTGGCACGCCCACTAAAACAAGAGCAGGCGGTGAGGGGCTTGACAGTGTCGGTGAGCCTGTTTGTTCGCGAGACATGCGGGAACGCCAGGGAGTGGCCGTTTAACATACTGGTTCTGTTTACATGTGAAACATAAGCGCTGGCTGGCTGCTACAACATTAGGAGGCTTCAGGGAATCCCTGTGGAAGTCTTCTGTTTACAGGCTGGGGGGGGGGGGGGGGGGGGGTTGGGGGTGGGGTCTGCATAACAGATAGGCAAGCAAACCTGGACTTCCGCAATAGCTTCACTATTCCACAATTTAACACCTGGAGTGTCTGGATGTTCACACTACAGTTATGAACATATTATTACGCAGCCTTCAGCTCACTGAATGAGGTTTAATAGACAATTTTTTTGCAATATGTTTGGGGAGGCAAACATCATATTGTTTCAGTAACATTCTGTTTATGTCCTTGGTTACACAAGCGCATTCCTGTATATATGGTTATATCCTCATTGTTAAAAAATAACATAAAATTTATGTTGTATTCTTTCTATATATTTGTAAAGACGCAAACACTTTTTTTCCTTGACTACATTTCCTTGACCAGTATTTGTCTCTTGTACATTGCTGTATTTGTATTATGTCACATGAAATGAAAGGCATTCTGTAGCTGAAGGTTTTTATTGTACCTGCTATTTTAGACTCACTGTTAGCGTTGTTCTGCAAAATTCTGCAAGAAGGGATACTGTTACTACCAATGATGAGGCATACATGTACAGTCAAGCCGGAAAGTCTGCACACCCCTTTCACCTTCTCCACATTTTATTATGTTACAGACATATTCTACAATAGATTGAGTTCATTTATTGTCTCAAAATTCTACACAAAATAGCCCATAATGACAAAGTTAAAACGTTAAAAGGTTTTTAGACATTTGTGCTAATTCATTAAAAATCAAAATGTAAAATATCATATGTACACAAGTGTGCACACCCTTTGATATGACACCCAAAAGTGAGCTGAGGTGCATTTTGTTTCCACTGATACTGCTTGCGATGTTTCTACAACAATTGGAGTCCACCTGTGATAAATTCAATTGATTGGACATGATTGGGGATTGCCAACACCTGCCTATATAAGGTCCTACAGTTGACAGTGCATGTCAGAGCAAACTCCAAGCCATGGGGTCAAAGGAATTATCTGCAGACCTCAGAAACAGGATTGTGTCAAGGCATAGATCTGGAGAAGGGTACGGAACAATCTCTGCAGCTTTACAGGTCCCAAAGAGCACAGTGGCCACCATCATTCGTAAATGGAAGAAGTTTAGAACCACCAAGAATCTTCCTAGACCTGGCCGCCCGGCCAAACTGAGCAATCGGGGAAGACGGGCCTTGGCCAGGGAGGTGAGCAGGAACCCGAGGGTCACTCTGACAGAGCTCCAGCGTATCCTTGTGGAGATGGGAGAACCTTTCAGAAGATCAACCATCCAGGCAGCACTCCACCAATCAGGCCTTTATGGTAGAGTGGCCAGACGGAAGCCCCTCCTTAGTAAAAGGTACATCACAGCCCACTTGGAGTTTGCCAAAAGGCACCTAGAGGACTCTCAAACCATTAGAATCAAGATTCTCTGGTCTGATGAAACCAAAATTGAACTTTTTGGCCTGAATACCAAGCGTCACGTCTGGAGGAAACCAGGCACCACTCATCACTTGGCTAATACCATCCCTACAGTGAAGCATGGCGGTGGCAGCATCATGATGTGGGGATGTTTTTCAGCAGCGGGAACGGGGCGACTAGTCCTGATAGAGGGAAAGATGAATGCAGCTAAGTACACCGAGATCCTTGAAGAAAACCTGCTCCAGAGCGCTCTGGACCTCAGACTGGGGCGAAGGTTTACCTTCCAACATGACAACGACCCGAAGCACACAGCCAAGAGAACAAAGGAGTGGCTTCGGAGAAAGTCTGTGCATGTCCTTGAGTGGCCCAGCCAGAGCCCAGACCTGAATCCAATTGAACATCTGTGGAAAGAGCTGAAAATGGCTGTGTACTGACGCTCCCCATCCAACCTGACGGAGCTTGCAAGGACATGCCAAGAGGAATGGGCAAAAATGTCCAGAAACAAGTGTGCCAAGCTCGTAGCTTCTTTCCCAAGACGCCTTGAAGCTGTAATCGCTGCCAAAGGTGCAGCAACCAAGTATTAGGCTAAGGGTGTGTACAGATATGTAACCCCTAAATAACCTATTTTTGTCAGTAAAATAAAATTGCATATTTTCTAAAAACCTGTTTTCACTTCATCATTATTGGCTATTGTGTGTAGATGTTTGAGGCAAAAAATGAACTCAATCTATTGTAGTATAAGTCTGTAATGTAATACAACGTGGAGAAGGTGAAAGGGGTGTGCAGACTTTCCGGCTTGACTGTATGTGAAAAGCAACGTGATGCATTCTGTTTAGACACACCCAGCATTGTGTGAGCTGCAGACTCGTAATATTAAAATGTACCTTTGGCATGCGTACTTTGTTTTAAAGATGCAAAACAACATGTTGAAACATTATTTATGAGAGAGGGGAGGGAACAGACAGCTACACCTGAGGGGAACCTGTGTTGTGCAACCACTAAAATAACTCGCTGTGCTTTCAGCCACAAAAATTACCAAGTGGAAGATACCTAAAAAACAAACATAGTCATTCTGCTCTGTAGAGTTTCTCTTTAACCATACACGCTATCCAGGATTCCTCTCATTTGTGTTGAGAGGCAAATTACTGGGTGAAAAATACGAACAAACAGGAAAGCAGAGGCTTGACTGACCACAATGCCCCTGCCCCTGCCGCTCATGCATTTCCACTGACGGTCTCGCGAACACAATGACTTAAAGAAACAGGAACTGGTAACTTAGGTTACAGAGGGAGGGCCAAGCCTGGTGTATATTTCCCTTTAATATTCTAGGGCGGTAATAAAGAACAGCGAAGTGAAACCGACCCAGCTGACGCTCGGCTGGGATGGCAGAGTCATGCGATCCCGTGGTCAGTAGCATTTTACCGGCGCTTCATTGTCCCAGACGAATAAAAGAGAAACCCAAGCGCAGGAGCGGCCGGCCTTTTTTTTTTTTTTAAACCGATCTGTCTGCGCACAGGTATCCTCTGTACATGCGCTACACCGCACTGCATTCAGTGTGTCGGACAAGGCATTTTACACAGCGCTAAATTTAGCTGTGCGTTCCATAAGAACAATTAAAAGACCTTCATCACGGATTGCGTATGGGGACCGTATCACTGGCGTGATTTAGATCACACGGTCGCATCTGCGTGTCGAAGACGACTGGCTGACCACTCGAGGTGACGCGAGTTTGGGGCCGCGTGGCCATTCGCTACACGCTGACAGGTCGTTCACAACTCAGGCCAACTGAGTGAAGAGATATGGCAGGAAAAACTAAACCACCCATGTCATTGTACACTCCTGATCTAGAAAAGGTAACAAGATACAGCCATCATACACTTATCAGTATAGGTCGAACATTGACCAATGAAAATTCGGTGACCATAGACACACCTTTGTTTTATATTTAGTTTGACACTCAGCAAAGTGGTAATTTCATGCCATGCCCACCTCTTGACTTGATCAGCCCGGCAGCATGTGATTTCTCTGCCTCCGAATGACTTGATTTAAAAATTACAGGCTGACTGGAACTCCTCTATGTAAGAATCAGTGGAACTAATGTATTATAAATGTAACATTTGAATCCCGATTTTAATTGTGTGGCTATAATCTTATTTGCTGCCGCTACCGTAGTGTTGTCCCTGGTTGGAGTGGAGCTTCCTCAGCCCATGGGTTACTGTGCTCTTCTGCAGTAGACTGAAGGCCCTTGGTGAAGGGGGAGTGTAAATTATCCAGTGGAATACAGGCTGCAATGCAGTGGTTATTTAACACACTAGGTCATGGTAGCATAACGAAATTGTGATTTAGACGTGCTGTCATGCTAATTATGCCACAAAATGATTAACCTGGAAATTGCGATAGCCAAAAGCTGGTTATTGATGTTTCAGAAATGCTTGATAATATTTACATCTGAAATGCTCAACTAAGTACAACTTAGAATGTAAATACAGCCCACTAGATCTCCTTGAACATTTATGCAAAAACATATATCACAATAAATAAATTACGAAACCAAAAATAATGAAGTTAGCAAGAAAAAGTATCCATGACAATTAATTTAGGCGTTATAAATAATTTTACATTTAAATAAATAGTTTTAATTACACAAAAAAAAATACATATGGGGACTGGTTATTGTTTTTATTGACAAAATTAACTTTGTTCGCTTTCGTATACCTGTCATTTTGAGACCATTTTATCTGCCCTAAAGAAGTGAATGGAGAGCGCTAATACCCAATTCTGGATGATCACCCCAGGGGAGCACAGAGCAACTAACCAACATATTTCGCCACCATTTGCACTCATATCCTGGCCAGGTAACTACACAACCCAAAGTTCTACAAAAGTTCAGTTGTGCTTTAAGGGTAAATAATCCCTCAAAACATGAAAAGCACCTAATTAAGAAAAATGAACAGCTCATTAAAATTCTGGGATTGCAACTGTGGTTGGAACGAAAACCTGCATACACAAGGGGTCCCCAGGACCGAGTTTGAGAACCACTGGTCTAGGCTATAGGGTCTGTTTTCACACCTGACTCCCAGGTAAAGGGAGGGTGGAATACTAGCAGTTCTCTGACCTCGGGGACCATTATTTGAGTAACAGGGGTCTAGATTATAGGGTCCAGCCCCTGCTTGTGTCAAATGTCTTTACTGACGAAGACGACACTACGTAGCACAAATGCTTACAAGCTGGAGAATACAGGCGAACAAGGCAGCCAGTTTTTTTTACACACCAGATTTTCTTATCTTGACATTAAAGTATATTTATTTAGTGAGTAAATCAGCAAGAAAGATTTATTTTGCTCACAGCACAATAGAAAAAAAAATGTATTGGGAAATTTCCCATGAGGACAGAGACCACTTTCCCTGACTTGGACATAACTTTTCAGGACCATGGGAACGCTGTAGATTAAAGTGTGTCTGTTCACCCTCTGAAAGGACAGTACTGAAACCCATCTGGTTTCACTATGGAAGTCAATGGAGAAATCTGACAGGAAAAAGTTACTGAACTTGCACCTTCTACAATTTCACATATAGTGATGTAGAGGTGGTGATTTATTTTCTTTGAACCCCTAGGGACTGGTCTCAAATGCCATCCACGAATGAACAATATCACATACTGCGTTTGTGTATAGTGATGTAACGTCCATTGTACTTCCTAAAATCCCATTAAGAGCCATTAAAGTGCATTAAAAGGACCTCGTCTTGGCTTTGTTACCAAGACAGTAGCAACACACATTTTTAAAAGAAAATATTCTTCAAAGTCCTTAAATACAAACTAAACATGACGTCTGGGCAATTTATGATTTTGAACAAAGTTTTAATGTTGAAGTACAATGAAGCAAGGGGGCTGAATACTTTTGGGAAGGAATTGATTGTTTTCGGTTTTCTACTTATAAATAATTTGGAAGAAATTGTAGATCTTAATTTTCACATTGACATTGTAGAGTTGATGTGTTGAATACTAGCAAAAAAGCCTGATTAAATCTATTTTTATAAAATGTTCGCTAACAACAAAATATGAAGAAGTCATAGGAGCTGAATACCAACTGTATATATTCCTATATTGATGTTCTGCGGAAAGTAAAGCCGGAGAAAATGCTCTGTGACGCCTTTAAGTGGGTCTGCTGCTGTTAAGCGGGCTAAAAGCACCCACCCGAAAAAAAAAATCTCAAGTAATCACAAGGACAAGAGAGAAAATCGTAAAATGTCCCCCCCTACAGTATGGGACCATGTCTGCCAGGAAGTGTAAACAGACTCACACACACAAACAGACAAACAAATTAACTCTAACCTGAAAAGCAAAGGGCGTTCATGGTAGGCAAATGGCCTGCCCTACAGGCATTGGTCTTCTCAAACTTGTTGGCGGTCAGAGCCACGCCTGGACGGTGCACATCCCAGATTAAAAATAAATAAACGGCCAATTAAAAGGGTTTTATCCGCTCAACAACCCCCCACCCCCACCCCCACCCCCACCCACCACTCCCTCCCTGTCTTCCCGGTCAACTCTCGCCGTGGTTACAGAAAGAGGAGCAGCAGCACGTTTGCAGATCAGTCCAGTCCACTGCATAGTTCACATTCCTCACGCATGAGGGCTGGGGAAAGGGGAAGAAATGTTTGGGCGAAACTCGCCGGTACCATTGCACAGCCAGGTTCCCAGACCCTCCGAGCCAAAACACAGCCAGTGAGCGGAGACCAGCATGCCAACAGAGCACTAACAATGCGGGTAGGGCTCACAAACCATAACCACAGCCATGTCCAGAGAGACCGAGCATATCAGGGGAAAACTAACTAATCTACTCTTGCCACTTCACTGTTTTTCACAAGGTTCCAGCGCATTGCGGAGGGATAGCTGCAGTTGCCTTTCCATGACTTGGTAAACTGGCTCATATAGGTGGATATGAACCCCTTGGGCCATAAGGGCAGTATCAGGGCGTTCTTCACAAACCTGTTCGACTGCCTGTTCTTCAGTTCTTCACAGTTCTGCTGTGTTTCCATATCTTTAAAGTGTTTGGGAATGAAATGCAAAATCATTACAATTTAAGTGAAGAGCTACATCCCTAAATTTTTGAATTCCGTACAAATGTGTTCTACATTTACATGAGTTTAAGCTAAATATCTGGGACTGATGAGCTTCATTGTACAAGTGCTCAAGTTGTCAGTTCCTCAAATCCTCAAACATGCAATTCCTCTCCCTCAAACCAAGTAAAAAAAAAATAAAATAAAAGTAGGTTACATAAAATGACTTTTGTCTAAATCTGATCAGGCCTAACAAAATGCAAAATTGTAAGTAACCAATAATTTTACACACGCACGCACGCACACAGTGTTTGTATAAATGGCTACAGGTAGGATTCTGCCTGCAGAACAGACTGTGGGAACTTGGCTATAAGACAAGAAAGGGTGAGAATAACAGGATTTCATAGTCATATGACCAGGGCATTCTTCACAGAATTAACTGAAACCAAAAGGAAATGCTCATGGAGAAAAAGTGAGAGGCACAACAGTCCCGCAACGTGAAAAATTAGGTGAGGAGAAAAATTAACTGCCATTGATTTCCATCTACGCTTCATCAAACACCTCAGCCTTCAATTGTTTCCCGCCTGTGGTGGACAGGTGAAGTTCCAGGCACTGTTCTACCGTGCTGTGCCTGTCCCCGTAAACCAGTGAGAAATTCTGACTGCGTCGGCCTTATTTATGTGCTTCTATTTAAAGACAAAGTCAGAATTACAGCCGTTCTATTGCTCTGTGTTCTCAGAAATGCAGGAGGCACTGTGACTCAAGCAGGCTGCGAGAAAACAAGGAACCAAGTCCTTGCCTTGTGGAAATGATTTCACAATCACAAATAGAGCAATATTTGCAAGTTTACATCTACATTCTAGACATTTAGTTGACACTCTTACCCAGAGTGACTTCCAATTCGTGCACAAAGAAAATCAACAACATTCCAAGTAGCAATTAATGAGTGTGTAATGGTCAGGCCTTAACACACCCGCGGAAGCTAACGCTTTGTCACAAGAGTTAACATGTGGAAGGGAGCAAGGTTTTTTTATAGGATAGATAGGAGAAGATGTGGAAGAGGGTACCCCTATGGAAAAAGAATATGCTGCAGTATATTGTAAATATATCAAAATTATCTTCACAATATATTTAAAATATACTGCAGTATATTACATTTCCATAAGGGTATATACTGCCCATGTATACTTTGGATATACTAACTACACATATACTATACATATACTATGTATATTTATTAACTCAGAAGATGTGTACAGCATACGAGTGCTCCCCCTAAATTGAGCCAACAGGACACAGGGAATATTCAGAGTTGGTTTGCATGTGCGTCAGGTATGCATTTAGATTAACCTTCATTTTCACAGCTCATATAGGACAATATACACAAAAATCCAAGAGCAATTGCAAGGCAAAACAGGAAAAATATTGACTGAACGTTTTATTACTGAATGCTCTTGTTGAAATAAGACCCTTTCTGTTATGTAAACCATAGGAAGAAGTGGAGGGGAGAGGTCATCTGTGTAGAGCCCCTGTAATTTATGGGGAAGATACGGTGCATGCTTATACAGCACTGGCTGTGCAGCCACACCGAAGGGAGAACCGTCTCTGCGCTGCTTGGTCATGTTCTCCAAAGCTTACACGCCTCCCACAAGGAAAGGGCGGAGTCCTGCTTTTCTGGAACAGCCAGAAAAGAAGAAGGGCAACAACAGGAAGAAAGGAAAAGGCTGCTGAGGCCATTCATCTGATAAACTGCGCGGACAAATGGAGAAGAGGCAGAAACGACAACCCCGGCGCCTGCCTCAGCACCGTCGCGTGAACAAGCCTTTATGCTTTGGGCTTTCAAACGGAGCAGCCTCCGCTCAACGCTAACACAACCTTTGGCTAAGGGTGGATTATGGCTTGTGTGAAGTGTGGCCCCTCTGTGGAAGGAGGGGGGGGGGGGGGGGGGTCTTTGCCTGACAGGCCTCGTTTTCAGACTACCAACAGTGCCAGTGATTTTTTTTTTGTTGTGTGTGTGTGTGTGTGTGTGTGTGTGTGTGTGTGTGTGTGTGTGTGTGTGTGTGTGTGTGTGTTGATTTGAGTCTTGGTGTGACTTAATAGTGGAATTTGTCTACCCCAACCCAATCATACCAATCGCATTCTGTCAGAGTTTATGTTTATATGTTTTTAGATTTATTTCTCGTGGAAATCCCGGTGGGATATGTGCGCACCTGAAGCTGTAGCATATAGACTTATCAAAATGTCAAATCAAATAATCACCTGAATTAACAGAATTTCATTTACATGAAATCCACATTCATTTGACAAAACTACTGATGTGGTTTCAAACTGTGGCCATACATGGTACCTCTAAAGTAATCTTTCAAAAATCCACAGAATTGAATCAGTTAATTTAACTTTGCATTGTTAACCCTTTCGTTTCCCTGAAAAGGATGATAGAAGACCCTTTATCAAAAGCAAATGCAGAGAAATCAAATTGTTAAATAATACAGTCAACTCCAGAATTATTGCCAACCTTCATGAAAATGAGAAAAAAAAATTCTATAAAATAAACAATACCCATAATTATTCTAATTTTCTGCTGAAACATTTGGGGGAACTACTTACTTTCATTCTAAGATTCTTAATCATATTTTTCTGAAAAACATAGGGGTCAAAATTATTGGCACCCCTAAAGAATATTTTAAAAACTTATAAAATTCCTCACGTATAGTGAGGAAGGCAAAGAAGGACCCAATGATCACAGTTCCAGAACTGCACAGTTTAGTGGAATTTTGGGGTTATCAAATTTAAAAATCAACCGTTACATGCCACCTCCATGTCAGCAAGCTCTTTGGTAAGGTTGCGCGAAAGATGCCCTTACTGATAGCAACCCCATAAATTGAAGCGACTGATCTTTGTCAAACATCATTGGAACTGCAATTGAAATCGTGTGTTGTGGTCAGATGAGACCAAAAAGTTTTTAAAAAATGGTAAACTGGCCCATGCACACCATCAGCATGTTTGGCAACAAAAGACAACTGCATACAAGTAAAAACCAGCTGATACCCACAGTAAAATATGGTGGTGGATCATTGATGCTTTGGGGCTGTTGTCCTTTTTGAACAAGAACATTGCCGCAAACATACACATTCAACACAGAAAGGTTGCCGGAGCACAAAATGTTTTGCAATGGCTCTCTCAGTCTCTGGACTTGAACCCTGTTGAAAACCTGTGGTCTGAATTGAAGAGGGCAGTCCACAGGCACAGACCTAAGAATATCGAGGATCTTGACATTCTATACTTGGAGGAGTGGTCCTTTATCCCTCCAAAAGTGTTCTCAAACCTTGTCAGACATTGCAGGAAGAGGCTCAGTGCTGTTATCCTCTCCAGGGGGGGCTTCACCAAATATTAATCATACGGGTGCCAATAATGAAACATAGGTTATGCAGAAAAAATTGTACTACTAAATAAAACTTTTTGCGTTTGAAAAATTATTGCACTAAAATAAAAGTATATGGCTCCCCCATATGTGTGAGCCAAAATATGACTCATTGTACGTGTTGTTAATTTTTTACAGCCGTATTTAAATTATTTTCATGAAGTGTGGCAATAATTGTGTTATGTTACAGTTAGTTGACTGTAAATTAACAATTCAATCGTAAATAACTCACAAAAGAGGAATACTAATGTGAGGTTTTAAAATATTCAATCAAAAACAGGAAAGCTCTGCCCAGGAAGCCAGTTTCCAGACCTATATCCTGCTAACCGGAATACAGAACTCACATATGACAGCGGTATACATTTCATGACCGTTCGCTGTCATAAGTCCAGCAGTGAGTATGCAGGCCCAGTGCACGACCAACTGCCAACTGGGCCCATGGGAGCCCAGGGATCGCTCGCCTTGAGAAGCAGTTGAAATGGCTGACTCAGACTCCCAGCTACAGAGCAGTCGTGACAGGGCCACATTCCAGTTCATTTCTCTGCACCAGGAAATGGAGCACAGGAAGACGTGGAAAGGCCGCAGTAACAGCGAGCAGCTGGTGCCACAACAACCCAGTTTACAAACCTCTGGTGTTTGGGGAAAATAAGTCCAGATATAAACTCAATTGTTTGTGTGAGATTAAGGCTGTCCTTAAGGACACCTATCTACTTCAGACACAACTTGAGATAATCTTTTTCAGCTATTTACAAGTCCTTGAAATACAGAATATAGCCTTGATCCAGTCACAATGCAGAAATAACCATGGTGATCAGGTAACAGAGTCACGGTCTTTGTCCTACTTTGTCCAAGTCCTTTCCCTAGCAAACTCAAAATACTCTAACATACTCCCTCTCTAGCTCTGTGACCATGGCGCACCTCAACTCATCCAAAAAGAGCTACTTACGACAATAAACTTAACACAACTCACTCCCAAACCAAATAAAGCTAGGTTCTGTGTTCATAAACATCCTTACCATATTTACATACTGTAACGCCTAATAAACATGTGGTCCTTCTGTTTTAACTAGCTAAAATTTAATATAGGCTTAGTTCTAGCGTGAAGGGAATAACCAGGTATGGTTAGAGAGAAACCAGAACCTTCTATGCTGAAGACTGCAAGGATTTTTCTCAGCCTTATGAGACAAAATCTGAAGCATTGGATCAAAAGCCAACAATTAGCCACACAGTAGAAAATCATTATGTAATGACCAAAAACATCAGGGCATTTATACTACAAGTATACTCCAGATGGGCTGATCGAACACTGTGCGGTTTATAGCACTAAGGACGTGGGCGAAAAGCAAGCATATGGAAGACATATGAGATCTGTGCTAATAGAAGCCACTGGCGTTGTGCAGGTGGGCACATAGTGCTGTCATAATGCTTAGAAATCCACACTGTAAAAATGGGCAACAGGAGGTATCCACGAAAAACTCATTACTTGACCTTAGGATTATCAAATAACAACACGTTTGTTTTATTCAGAATGAATAAATAAAGCAAGGAAATGATTAGGTTGAGACGCCAAGCACAATGTCATTTAGCCCTTACGAAGCTGATATGCACAAGGCATGTCCTCGTCCTTTCCCTTGATTTTACAATATCCCCACCCCCCTAGCAGCTAAAGCTTCTCTGACATATTTTTTCACATGGAGCACAGAATACTGAACACATAATAATGTAATTACTTTGCATACCCAAAGAATAAATGTATTTGTATTCTCAAATAAGCATTGTTAATTAGATATTCCAGTGGTGGAATCAATTAATCTATTGACACTCCCTTTATTTTTTTTCCCCTTCCCGCACTAATTATAATTCCATTAATTGCAACTGTGAAACATACTGGGCTTATCGTGATTAAAACTATAATAAATTATATTAGTGTCAATGTGTCACCCTCATAAGGTACTCATTCTAATCAAATAATTTATGCAGAAGAAAAAATGTTACTTGTAATGCATATTAAATAATAATCCATCTCAGGCCACAACATTAAAATGTAATGTCCCCTGCAGTGATTCACACTTGATTGAACATCTGCGCCTTACCGGGCCAGGCAATGTTGTGCCCGTGGCCATGAAAACAAAAAACTCCTTTGCAGACATATAAAACATTTTTTTTATCATCTTCAGAATCATCAAGTATATTTTTGTCAAGTGCAGCATATGACCACGAAACTACATAAGTTGTGCCTCCGTCACTTGCAGCAAAGCTGAGGACATAATTAAAAATGTCTTTGAGATTCATGGCACTGTTATGTAGTTTAATGGTCATATGCTGAAGCCTTGTATTGCCAGCTGATCGCACCTGTCACTTTGATGGGATCATAAATGGAAAATGTGGGAGAACATCTATTTAAATTGCAGGAGCAACAAACTTGATTTTCATGAGGAGAGGAAACCGATACAGGTTTTTCAGTGTGTGCCTTGTAGAAGGATAAGCTCATTAATACATGCTTTGAATTTGCTAGTAAAAAAGATCTGTGGGACAAAAATCTGTTAAAATATGTAAAATCAGAAAATCCCAAGTGCAACGCCACAGTTTCCACAAGCACTATTCCTGGACATAATTTGACAAATGAGTGATTTTTGGATCTTGGAGCACATGTTTAGAAGGGTCCTGATGCAGTGTGCAATTCGTGGCATAGAGTGACAACCTGCGCCACAAATGTGAATCTAATCTCACCCTTATGATATATGACATACTCATCTCATTCCTCTCCGACAAGACGCCATCACACCCAATAATCGAATAATTCATACAGTATGGGATCCCGTTTGTGACCAGACCACACACACGCAGCTCTTATTTCCCCACTGTGTAAGCTCACACTGGCCTGATGAAGTGTGTTTTATGTGTTTGGCTGTGGACTGTTTGCTTTTGTAAGTCAGAGATGAGGCAGAATATTAGAATATGACAGTTCAGTAAAATTTCGACAAATACCTCAGTTAGTGAATTAACTTTTTTCATTTTAATAAATGAATTGTTGTATAAGCTGCCATACTTTTCTACCTAAACTACCAATTATCTGTTTTATCTCAGCTGACATTTGTTTTGTTTTGCTGACATCCATGTGGTATTGAGAATGGGTACTGTTGGAACAACCCATCATAATTAGGCTGAAACTAACCAGTTTCACAAATATCTAAACCTAGCTCACATACTTCACTCAATTTCAGTCTGTGAGTTGGTCTTCTTTTTTCCAGAATGGATTTCTGTCCTGTCACAATTTGCCACACCACAAAAGCAGATGTATTAACCTGGAAAATTAAGCAGAATGGGAAACACGAAAAAGCTGATATCTTGGGCAGTATGACTAAAATGGAATTTAAAATGGGTTACATATCGTGCAGAATTTGCCCATTAGTGTGCAAGACACGTCAAGACGATATTAACACCTTCTGCAGTGCTCCTCTATGTTTTCACAACATGGGGTATTAAGGACCATGTGGTCCAGCCAAGAGCCAGAAAATGTGTTAAAATTTTTACGTCAATTTAAATGTTAATTTCAAATGGGTTAAACGCAGCATAAAGTTTCCAATAAGAGGAAGATTAGGTTGGCCTGGAATTATCTTGGGATTTCCTGTTCATGTGGTCTATCCCTTTCCTTCCTCTTCATCAATACAGTTTTGCTATTATGGAAGAGCCTGATATTGAGCAGTACATACATTAAACATTCTCCTTGCACATTTTAGCAGGGTGACACTGTTAGCCAGGAGTATGAAATCGGTGTGAAAGCAGTAGCTAATAGAGGGTTGTATCATATCTGTGTGAGAGCAGTATGTGTTTGGGTCTATATCTGTGTGAGAGCAGTATATGTTTGGGTCTATATCTGTGTGAGAGCAGTATTTGTTTGGATCTATATCTGTGTGAGAGCAGTATATGTTTGGGTCCGTATCTGTGTGAGAGCAGTATATGTTTGGGTCCGTATCTGTGTGAGAGCAGTATATGTTTGGGTCCGTATCTGTGTGAGAGCAGTATATGTTTGGGTCCGTATCTGTGTGAGAGCAGTATATGTTTGGGTCCGTATCTGTGTGAGAGCAGTATATGTTTGAGTCTATATCTGTGTGAGAGCAGTATATGTTTGGGTCCGTATCTGTGTGAGAGCAGTATATGTTTGGGTCTATATCTGTGTGAGAGCAGTATATGTTTGGATCTGTATCTGTGTGAGAGCAGTATATGTTTGAGTCTATATCTGTGTGAGAGCAGTATATGTTTGGGTCTATATCTGTGTGAGAGCAGTATATGTTTGGGCCCGTATCTGTGTGAGAGCAGTATATGTTTGGGTCTATATCTGTGTGAGAGCAGTATATGTTTGGGTCTATATCTGTGTGAGAGCAGTATATGTTTGGGTCTATATCTGTGTGAGAGCAGTATATGTTTGGGTGTGTATCTGTGTGAGAGCAGTATATGTTTGGGTCTATATCTGTGTGAGAGCAGTATATGTTTGGGTGTGTATCTGTGTGAGAGCAGTATATGTTTGGGTCTATATCTGTGTGAGAGCAGTATATGTTTGGGTCTATATCTGTGTGAGAGCAGTATATGTTTGGGTCTGTATCTGTGTGAGAGCAGTATATGTTTGGGTCTATATCTGTGTGAGAGCAGTATATGTTTGGGTCTGTATCTGTGTGAGAGCAGTATATGTTTGGGTCTATATCTGTGTGAGAGCAGTATATGTTTGGGTCTGTATCTGTGTGAGAGCAGTATATGTTTGGGTCTATATCTGTGTGAGAACAGTATATGTTTGGGTCTGTATCTGTGTGAGAGCAGTATATGTTTGGGTCTATATCTGTGTGAGAGCAGTATATGTTTGGGTCTATATCTGTGTGAGAGCAGTATATGTTTGGGTCTATATCTGTGTGAGAGCAGTATATGTTTGGGTCTGTATCTGTGTGAGAGCAGTATATGTTTGGGTCTATATCTGTGTGAGAGCAGTATATGTTTGGGTCTATATCTGTGTGAGAGCAGTATATGTTTGGGTCTATATCTGTGTGAGAGCAGTATATGTTTGGGTCTGTATCTGTGTGAGAGCAGTATATGTTTGGGTCTATATCTGTGTGAGAGCAGTATATGTTTGAGTCTATATCTGTGTGAGAGCAGTATATGTTTGGGTCTATATCTGTGTGAGAGCAGTATATGTTTGGGTCTATATCTGTGTGAGAGCAGTATATGTTTGGGTCTATATCTGTGTGAGAGCAGTATATGTTTGGGTCTATATCTGTGTGAGAGCAGTATATGTTTGGGTCTGTATCTGTGTGAGAGCAGTATATGTTTGGGTCTATATCTGTGTGAGAGCAGTATATGTTTGGGTCTATATCTGTGTGAGAGCAGTATATGTTTGAGTCTATATCTGTGTGAGAGCAGTATATGTTTGAGTCTATGTCTGTGTGAGAGCAGTATATGTTTGAGTCTATATCTGTGTGAGAGCAGTATATGTTTGGGTCTATATCTGTGTGAGAGCAGTATATGTTTGAGTCTATATCTGTGTGAGAGCAGTATATGTTTGAGTCTATATCTGTGTGAGAGCAGTATATGTTTGGGTCTATATCTGTGTGAGAGCAGTATATGTTTGGGTCTGTATCTGTGTGAGAGCAGTATATGTTTGGGTCTATATCTGTGTGAGAGCAGTATATGTTTGGGTCTGTATCTGTGTGAGAGCAGTATATGTTTGGGTCTGTATCTGTGTGAGAGCAGTATATGTTTGGGTCTATATCTGTGTGAGAGCAGTATATGTTTGGGTCCGTATCTGCAGCAGCGGGCAAGGATTATGCTTTGAGGTTGTATCGCTTTCTTTCTTGTTCCTTGGCATGAACAGATGTTCAGACTTGGTCTTAAATAGATATGAACAAGATCTCAATATACACAAGACACTCAACTTTTCACAAATTATTGGGTTAGTTGGCAGCTCAAACACAATCATGTGCATTAAACAAGCTTAGTTACATAATTTCTAGTTTGGTTCTTTTAATAAACCTCAAAATAAATCTCCTTAACGACTGAGGCTTATATCTTTCACAGTAAATGGGGTCAACAATATAGTCTATACATAATGAGTAGTAATGTAAAGAGCTCTAAAAAATGGCAATTTATGTAGATTATAAAATAAAATGCTATAATGAGTATATAATTTACCTTGACTAAAGTTCTGAACATGTAATGTGCTGTACCAACATACCCAACAGATTTTAAGTGTAACAAGACCATGGTGCCATTTGTGCTTACATCATCACTATCATCACATGCTGCACCATTTCCACTCTTTCCTTTGTGCTTAAATAATGGTTCCGACTCTGTCCCTAAGACTTAAGACTTTGCAAGCACACAAGACAATTGGAAAGACTATAGCTTGTGAGCACAGCATGCTATTGCACCCATCTTTTAAGGTTATTTTAAGCATTATTTTACAATACTACCTTGCTACTAGTATTTTGCTAAAATATAAAACACATAATCTTGACTTCATTGTACTTTTAAGCATATATTATTCACATAAAATAGGGAAGTACAGTCATGGCACTTTTATAAACAGCATCATCTAGCACAGTTGTTTGCCTTCAGAAGATTATTTCAGATGAGGCAGTAAGAATGCTCAGTGACTACATTGCGGTTAGAATTTCTCTATCAATATAGACATCCTCTAAATAATGCATGCAAATGCACCTTTAAAAACTGTGTCTGTCTTGGTAAATTGTTTATGCATGTGTATATGTGTACATGTGTACATTTATTAATACAAACCTTTTGTTGCACTTATGTTGACCTCAGAAAATCATGTGAAACTGTCACAGGATGCTGGAGTTACACCTTCAGATAGTCAATTACTCTGCTAACCCAAAGTACATGCCTGCACTGTGTGTATATGTCTAAAGGATGAACACTCCCAACCCTGGCATTCCACATGTAAAATATATGATTTCACTGCTGAATTAGGATTGATTGCACCACATATATGATGAGTGGACAAAAGAAGACATCAATGGTGCATATTCAGGAAGGGAAAACAAAATGCATAAAATGAACTGAAAGCATAGTCTCCGACCTTTAAATCAACAGCTACAATATATGAAACAACACAGTGTGGGGCAGAAGATCGAAAATATAGATCGTACATAGCAGCTGGTTAGTGTGGGTGGTGTAGCCAGCATGATTGAGTAGCAGTTTGATCTGAAATATCAAATAATCACCAGTCATTTAGGTAGGAAGAGAAACAAGTGGACAGAAGGTGATTCCATCTTCCCTTTTGTCAGCTGGGGACTACATTTCCCATTAAATAATTTGTGAAGATCTTTTCTGTCCTCGCACTCACATTAAATCCTATCTATGGGATATGTTTATGGTATTAAAGCCAATGTTTTACATCCAGAAGCAGAGCAAATCAATAAGAACTGCGCAAGTCTCTATTAAAACAGAGCAACAGGCATTTTTTAAGTCAATATGGTGTGGCTATTTGTCAGCAGGTTTGCAAGAAGAAACTGACCTTCATTTCTACCAGATGTTTGGATGCAGTTTCTTTCACCATATGCCAGTTTGACACAGTAAGCAGTGTGCCTTTGCAAGGCACAAAATTTGCAAGAAAAGATGCTAATCTTCCATAACCACAGCACTCTACATGCTGCCGGCTTGCAATCTGAAGAACCCAAAATGACATGAGCTTGTTTTCCTCCAGAGAGCTGTGGACCTTCATAAATAAAATCAGACCCTCACTAGTGGACGGTGAATTCTCTTGTCAGAGACCCAACAGTGCATACCTGTCATGCAACTCTTAAATTATGCTTTAACATTTATGAGTTCTGTGCATCGAACCCAGGATATTAAAGCTAACTGTTCCTTTCATGCATTCTAATCCATTTGTTGGGGGCTGCATCCCAGCTCAAATCAGAAGCCACACTAGGATTAACATCATTGTTTGAATGACAGTCTCATTTTATTCAGACTCATACCAAAACAACCTGTTTTGAGAATCAAAATTTATTACAAAATGTATTTTCTCAAGCAGTTAACTGACGTGAGATATTGCAATGTGAAAAGCTATGACTACCTCCTACAACAGATCACACAGGACATGCGGTGACACTTGAGTATGTGCGTGTGGAATGGTCTGAAATGCTATGCTCAGGTCCTTCTGCCTATGAACAAAAGGGAGGTAGTCAGCCATTGTCAGAAGAAACCCATTTTCTTTATTTGTCAGTGTGCTTTAAAATTCAAGCTGCATCTCTACATACCAGCGCTTACCAAGTACTCTAGTGGGAACACCAATTAAAAGCTTATTGAAGGACTGATGCCAATTGATTCTGATATATTGTAGTATTGACACTGTAAGGATGCCACCACCCTCATCCTTTCTATATTTGAAAAAGTTTTAAAATCAAGTATATTTGTTTCATCGTCATATATAATTACTGGTAATTCAAATGCAGTTCAAATGTACTTGAAATTAAATGTGAAAATATAATTTTCATCTCTTCAAAGGTGCCTACATTGTGTCATGGAGTATTTCTCATTAGACAGCGGGGCACCACCTACTGCCAACAAATGGCAAACATGCTTCAACAAGCTGAATGTTAATAGCTGGGACTTGATATCATATGACCGTGTGATGACTGTATCACAGCAACACCACTGCCAGGCTTAGCAGCTAAGCTGCCATGGTTTTGTTCTATCATAACTACTGTAACTGTTTTAAGGCCTTTTCAGTTCCAGAAAAAATAACTGCATACTTTTTGTGTGCATGAATCAAGACACATAATTAATAACAGATAATGAGCAATCACTATTAAATATAACCTGCTATTGGGCAGAGGTTCCCTACAGTTCCTTACAGAATTTTATTGGTAATTTACATTTCATTGCGAAAGAAATTTAAATATCCATACAGTTTTATAACCCTTATCAGGGGGCTAGGCTTTGCGGAAACTTGAGAAACTACACAGTATTACAGTCGTATAGTATGGATAATACACACTAATGCATACTTCTTCTGGCAACATTTCCTTCACCAAGTTATTTTAAACTCTGTCAAGTTTATTGCTATAGCACTTCCAATCAACACTACATATTTCACTCTGTGTTCTCAAAAGGTTCTTGTCCAATGTCGTCCTACCACTGAAAGTGCTAAAGGCTGTTGGCACTAGAACAATGAAAACAAAAAGGTGACATCAGTACCTACTGTAAGAACACAAGTAATAATGGGAATAATGCATCACAAATTAGGTCTTGTGAAAGGCCGGATTTCAAAGAAAATGCTCATTTTCAAGTCCTAACTGTTAATCCTCAGTGGTGAGTCAACTGGATTTGAGCAGGTGAAGCACAAAAAAATGTGTTATAATGGGAGTGGAGCACAGCCCTAGTACAGACTACATAGTACAGACTACAGCGTGCCTCCCAGTACCTTTCAATCTGTGTTAAACCTCCCAGTACTCTGCTCTCTGTTAAACCAGCAATTATAATCTATTCAGTTATATAGTTCCACATGTTTCTCCTCTTGTGTGTGTTGTATGACTTACAGGTGCATACATGTTATTGTAGGAGGAGGCCTTCCTGTTTACCAAAACCAAATTTCAGAGCCCTGGCTGATATATGGCTTCGCTTGAAGGAAATGTATACTTTATAATAACTTAACTATAACAATAACCAACTATAACAATAGCCATATTTCCGCTTGTGGAAACTTGCATTATTTTATTTTGACCCATATACAAAAAGATATATCATTAATTTCAAACAAAATGTACTGCTGTATACCTAATAATCACTTTCAATTCAATATGGATGCAGCAAAAACTGAAATAAGAAGAAAACCTTTTTGCAAAGCATACAAATTATAATCAAATTTAAAAATTGGATGAATAATGGACTGACAGTGGATGTAGTTGCTATGTTTAGAGAACCAAAGCACCCAATTTGGACACCTACACTATATAGTGAACAAATATAGACAAATTCCAAAGATGCATCCAACAAAATACATAGAAAAATGGCAACAAAACATGTCTTACAAATATCAGAGATGTAAAAGCACAACATTGCATCATCCAAATTTTGTAGCTTTAGCTCAATTGCTTTATCTCAACATATCAATCTGGATGATTTGTTTTGTAGTCTCCATCAACTAATATACATATGCACTTACAGCCATGCAACTGTGAATCAGTTAAAAAAGGACAGCCAAGTAGAAAAACTTCACAACAAAGCTACAGCTATGTCATAAACAAACCACATTTTCTAGATTCCACGTGGCCAACATTTTTGAAGGATGATGCTGTCATATAGCTGGACTATAACTGCACCCTGCAAACATGAAATATACCATTATGTCTTTGCCCCTCATTTGTGTTTATTTTACTCATCTTGCTTCGTATCATGTATGGATTGGGTTTCAGAAGGCATTTATAGAATACCAATAAAACTAGCTTTATTAAAGTTGCATATGTTCTTGTAATTTTCTTCAATATCTGTAAGTTTGTAATGAAACCCCTCTGTGTTGTACTACTGTTCTTGCCTCTTAAGAAGAGCCATGTAACAGATTCCTGAAGAAAAGGCTGTTTCATGGTTCCTAAAATAGCATCACTAAAATACTCAAGTGCAAATAAAAGATGCATTAAACGTAACTGTTAATATTAATGCTTCAAAGTACAAATGTGTTCACATAATTAGTTCTGAAAATCATAGTATTTTGTTTTCATATTTATTTGTCACATTATTTCATTTACAGCTTCCATGTTTTTGATTATGTCTGAGTTTGTTTTCTCTTTGGTTACTTAAAACAAGTGGTAAAATAGCTTGCACAAGGGTTTTCCTCTGTTGCAACTGCATGGTAGAGCACCAATACATATGGTGCATGGCTTTCATGGACAGTTTCTAATTGGGTACAGAAAGAGCCCGTATTAGCCCAACCCAGAACATCACCTCAGCCAAGACCTAAATACCTACTGAATATCTGTGGCCAACAGTCTCACAGCCAAATAATGATGTTTGTATAACTTTCCCCACACCCTTTGAAAATACATTCACATCAGATGTGATTAACTAGACTACAGTTCTGTCCAATTCAGGGGTTAAAAGAGCCCCGTGTTCTGCTTTAGAAAACCACTCTCCGGGGTATTTTTCTGTTTCTCAGCTTCAAAAAGATATTGAACCTTTTGATCTATACTTACAGCAAATATATTTGCATTTTGATAGAAAAAACCATTGCATCTCCCCATCGAGCCACTTGGACTGGGTGATGCAAATGCTGAAATTCAACAGTTAGAGCTCAATACATGTACCCTTCCCTAAAAGCTGTCTGTTGGGTAAGCTCTGCACTTTAATTCTGTAACAAATCTGTAACCCAGGCCACTGGCATATGCTGTATGAACTAATTATAAAATTACATATACTTTCATTATTGTATAAAATATTATATATTCTGATTATGTAGTTTTATACATCTCATAAATTACAGAAGCTACACAGACCAGATACACATAAGGTGTTTTACAACATTTCTGTGGCATATCATTTAACTGACTTGGTCATACAAACCCAATTTATGGCTGCTGCTTTTTGAAAAAGAGACCATCCCTTTATGATTATTATGGGCAATTGCTGATATCTGCCCTAGCCTTTGTATTATGCGTTTTCCAACTAATGTATAGTAAGTAAATCAATTCCTTGCCTATTTATTTCAGTGTTATAAAGAGGATACGAATAACACTAATGGTGGAAATGCTATTTTACAATTGCATTAGTGTTGAGTTTTTCAGTTTTTAAATACTGCTCATCTTCATAGCTGATATAATACATTGTAATGCATTGGAAGACAAACTAAACCAGCTGAGGCAGATCAAAAGGAAAATGATTATTTATCAGCTGAGGTAGGCCTATGTGTTGAGGTGGTATATGAGGGAGAGCTTAATGCCGTTCACCTTCAGTGCCGTGAAAGGGAGGGGTGTGGGGGGGGGGGGGATAGTTTTACGTGCTGCACACCATCCTTAATGTCTTGTCAAGGGTGGAGTCTACTAGGATTACCATGTTGCTGTTAATAGAATCTCACCTTTGATAAAGGTTAGGGGGAGAAAAAAAAGTTACTAAGGCAACTTGACACAAGAGAGGAAAGGAGAATCTACAATGTTCGTGTATCTGTAATCTGTCATCTTGTATCCATACAAACATCACATTGATAGTAGTGCCAGGATTACAAGAGAGAGATGGTGAAGAAAATATATCTAAATGTTTTAAATGAGAAATCTCCATGGGTCAATAACCTAGTTACAGAGCAGTTGAATTCTCAGCAGGCAATGTACCACTTGATAAAGATATTTAAAGGGGCACTTTTAGGACAATATGCTCTGCATCTAAAAATCTGATTATCGATTTAACTTTCACAGCCCACAGTCTGAAACTACAGTTGTGTCTTTAACCATAGATGATCATACATGGAATTACCTTCCTGGCAGCTGTGGGCAAAATACTGGAATTTACTGAATACACATGGTGGGAAATGTTTACAGGTGGCAGGGCTGCATGTAGTACCTGGCTATCCACTTACAGTTGTGGTCGAAAGTTTACATACACTTAGGTTGAAGTCATTAAAACTAATTTTTAACCACTCCACAAATTTCATGTTAGCAAACTATAGTGTTGGCAAGTCAGTTAGGACATGAAACAGGTAATTTTTCCAACAATTGTTTACAGACAAGTTATTTCACTTTTAATTCACTATATCACAATTCCAGTGGGTCAGAAGTTTACATACACTAAGTTGACTGTGCCTTTAAATTTTTAATATTTGGTCGCATATCCTTTGGCTTTGCATGCCATGACTTCCTGATGTCTGTGACCCAACAACAGCAACGACTCTTGATATCTTATTTTCTGGTACTCTTACAAGCGATACTATAACGTCTCTGCATTTGAATGGATCTCTATGGGAATTGGGGGGTGGGCCTCAAACCATCACTCTGCTGCCAGATATGCAGTAGATATGGATGGATCACTTTAAGGGTCGTTTCTCCTGACAAATTTTCCTATCGAACTCTATGGAAAAATAAGTCAGGAGAAGAACCCCTTCAAGTTATCCATCCATATCTACTGTATTTCTGGCAGCTGAGTGATGGTTTAAGGCTTGTTTGATACGTCGGACCCTTGATGACTTAGAGCCATTTAGCCAACCATGTGTTCCATACTGTTCCAGTGTAATTTAAAGCTAAATCTAGTCCCACCCCCCAATTCCCATAGAGATCCATTCAAATGCAGAGACGTTATAGTATCGCTTGTAAGAGTACCAGAAAATAAGATATCAAGAGTCTTTTGATGTTGTTGGGTCACAGACATCAGGAAGTCATGGCATGCAAAGCCAAAGGATATGCAACTAAATATAAAAAATTTAAAGCCACAGTCAACTTAGTGTATGTAAACTTCTGACCCACTGGAATTGTGATATAGTGAATTAAACGTGAAATAACCTGTCTGTAAACACTTTTTGGAAAAATTACTTGTGTCATGCACAAAGTAGATGTCCTAACTGACTTGCCAACACTATAGTTTGCTAACATGAAATCTGTGGAGTGGTTAAAAATGAGTTTTAATGACTTCAACCTAAGTGTATGTAAACTTTTGACCACAACTGTATCTCCTAAACACAGTTCTAACTGCTCAAAACACTTGTTCTCTCACCCCCTAAAACATAGCATGAACCATCACTGTTTTATTCTATTAAAACAATGGAAATTTCCATCTAGCAGCAAGGACACCCTGTTGGCATCGTTTTTGTTGTGGGTTGTGGTGGGGATTCAACAATGTGACATTCTGTGCAAGGTTGCAGCTACCCAAACAAATATATGTATGCTTACACATAGTGTGCCTGTGAGTGGATGGATACCTTTCAAATTTATACTCATTTGTAATATTGCTGGGAATCAAAATTACTCCTGTGTGTAATTTACACAGGACAGCTTATTAACTGGTGTGAGTTCATGAATAAATTTTGTATGCATTTGAGGTCCTTGGGGGGTGGGTGATGCAAGTTGGCACTGGGAAATATACAGTGCCCTCCACAATTATTGGCACCCCTGGTAAAGATGAGTAAAAAAGGTTATAAAAAATTAACTGTTTGGTGAATTAGCTTCATCTCACACTGAAAAAATGAGAAAAATCCAACCTTTAATTGAAGTAAATTTATTCTGAGAAATCCCTCATCAAGAAATAATAATTTTTAACAAAACCACATGTACCACAATTATTGGCACCCCTGCATTTAATACTTTGTACAACCTCCCTTTGCCAATAAAGCAGCACTGAGTCTTCTCCCGTAACATCTAATAAGGTTGGAGAATACAGAGCAAGGAATCTGAGACCATTCCTCTTTACAGAATCTCTCCAGATCATCCAGAGTCCTAGGTCCTCTCTTGTGCACTCTCCTCTTCAGCTTTCAATGGGGTTTAGGTCAGGGGACTGAGATGACTATGGCAGAAGCTTGATTTTGTGTTCAGTTAACCATTTTTGTGTTGATTTGGACATATGTTTTGGATCATTGTCCTGCTGGAAGATCCAACGACGACCCAGTTTTAGTTTCCTGGCAGAGGTAGCCAGATTCAGATTTAAAATTACCTGGTATTTCATGGAGTTCATGAAGCCATGTACCCTAACAAGGTTCCCAGGGCCTTTGGAGGAAAAACAACCCCACAACATCACGGAACTTCCACCATACCTAACAGTGGGGATCAGGTTATTTTAGGTATAGCCATCCTTCTTTTCATGCCAAACCAACCTTGAGTGTTGGTTGCCGAAAAGCTCAATTTTCATTTCATCTGACCACAGAACACGGTTCCAGTCAAAGTTCCAGTAGCGTTTAGCAAACTCCAGGCGCTTACGTTTGTGGTGAAATGACAGGAAAGGTTTTTTTCTGGCAAGCCTTCCAAATAATTTGTTGGCATGGAGGTGACGTGTAATGGTAGTTTTGGAGACTTGATGACCCAAGATGCTACATTCCTCTGTAATTCTCCAACAGTGATCCTTGGGGATTTTTTTTGACTCTCTTACCATCCTCCTCACTGTGCGTGGGAGCAAAATAAACTTGGGTCCTCTTCCAGGCAAGTTTGTAACAGTTCCAGTTGCTTTGAACGTTTGAAGTATTGCCCAAACGGTAGATATGGGCATTTTCATTTTTTTCATAGCCATTCCCTGACATATGAAGCTCAACACACTTTTCCCAAATTTGATTTGTGTGTTCTCTTATCTTTCCCATGTTGATATATGAATAAGGGAATATGGCCTCTGTGTCACCTCATATTTATACCCCAGTGAAACAGGAAGTCATGGATTACTGCTTGAAACACTCTGATCAACTTTAAAAAGTAAAATATAAAAAAAATGCTTCAATTGTGCCAATAATTGTGGCACATGTGGTTTTGTTAAAAATAATTATTTCTTGACGAAGAATTTTTTTTTTCTCAGAATAAATTTACTTCAATTAAAGGGTGGATTTTTCAGTGTGAGATTAAGCTAATTGACCAAAAGGTGAATTTTTTATAACCCTTTTTACTCGTTTTTACCAGGGGTGCCAATAATTGTGGAAGGCACTGTATATATGCGATTCATATGTACTACGATGACCATTATTTTAGGGGATTTAAATTTTTTGCAATTTTAAATTTGGGAACATATAAAGTTTGCAATTTTAAATTTTGGAACATTGAGGGCAATATTAATTAAATATTGAGTATTGCAGCTCATAATGAGTGTGTAATAAGGGTGCGGTGTAGTGACTGCAATGGCTCATCAGGATGTTTTCCAAGTTATCTTTAAAGGGCTTCTTTGAATGGTTATGTCATGTACCCTTGTTTTCTATTCTTTGTCTTTGTAGTGCATGCTCTCTGGTCTGACTATCATTTTTCCTCGCTGTTTTGTTGTCCATTATTCCCTTTGGAACTGGTTTTATAATATATAGATCATGATTGTTTTGCTATGATGCACTTAAATATGAAATGTTTACTGTAGTAGCATCTATCTGTGGATGCATCTACAACATGTTCAACAAACAATTGTTTTCCTCATAGTAGTCCCCTATAACAGGAGGGTTGGCTAAGCAGGGATGGCATAAATTCAATTTTCAATTTGGTCAATTCACAAAAAATTTCAATTCATGAATTTAAAAATGTCTTAAATCTGCAAAATAAATAATCATCCTAAATAAAAACACCACAGCATTTTACATTAACACCAATCCCCCCCACCACCACCACCACCACAACAAAAGAAAAGACAAGCAACCAAACACCATTCCACCCACCCATCCACCTACCCAGCAAAATAATATGGCACAAGGGATGAAAATATAAACTGTCCTTGTGTCATTCTTCACCTCCCCAAAATACAAATCTACCCTCACAAGTTTGCTCGAGCAAGGGGCTTTTTTTTTTGCTCTCAAAATAGTCCTACGTGTGATAATGCATTTAGGATACTAAAAAGAATACATTAATTGAGGAACATTAGGTACACATTTTAATGACGAGTGCTACAATTAGTAATACACCCAGATGTCTGTAATGTGACTGGAGAGCTGTTAACAAGAGTTACATCAGAATCACACTAAAAGCACAAATGTGCATGCATGTGCTTTGTCTCTTTCTATTCAAATCTGTTGGTGAATGTAAGTAGTTATGAATAGGAAAGTTATGTTTGCAAGCACTTATTGAAAACATTTTCTGTTTATGTGAAACTTTGTCAGTCGCAAAATTGATTGTCTTCTACAGACAAGGATTGTTGGATGCAACTAGAAATTTGGTTTAATTTGGCACAGAAATGTAGACTATGGGCCTCAGTGATACTTGAGATTCAGTGGCATTAATGCAGGCCGCAGTATTGCTCTTTCCAAACATCCACAGGATTAACTTCTATTAATCCACAACTTCAGGCTCTTCCTAATTAGTACAGCCCAAACCGGAACATCTGTTGTAATACCGAACCTGCATAACGTCAGCATGAACATACTTATAGGCCTATTTAGGAGAAATAAAAAAAAATAAAAAGTATTAATAAACCAAAACTTAGACCAAATTCTGGCATGTAAACTTTGTCTGTTATTTGCATGTATTGTGGTAGCTTATATCAGTATAATGATATAATAATACACTCAAATAAAACTAATGGATGTCATTGGCATACTTTTTATTTTGTCTTGGAACAAAAAAAGTAAATATAGTTAAAGCTGAAACTGTATAAGAAAGCGAACAAAGACAAGCCTTTAAGGAACATGCCACTGGGTCTACCATAACCCCCCATACATTTGTTCAGAACATAAGATTTTTCTCTCACTACAAGAAGTGGACAATAACATATTCCCACAGTTAATTCAGGACAAGGCCAACACCTTCGCTCGATTTCATTAAATGCAGCGAATACATTGTTACTTTTATAACTGCTAAAACGGATATGCTGTGCGCAGATGTTACAAAAAATACTAATGCTGTCCATAAATAGAAGCATGCGGAGTAAAACAATAAAAAGGGTCAACGAGGAATCATGACTGTCAAGATAAAAAGATCGTCGATCTTTTGTTCTAGAAGTGTCCAGCGTGACACCATGGGAAGTTTAACAAAGGCACTGAGAAGTCACTAATTAGCCTACACTCTACAGCAACACTTTCGATTCGACATTTCAACAAATAGCCAGTTAAATGAACAAGGAAAGCGTTTTAGAGAAATAGTCCTCAGTTTCAAAAATCCGATTAACAATGAAGCTTGTTCTTTTCTTCTTCTTTTTTTTACCCGTGTTTTCCATCACGCAGTTCCGCCCCATTATATAAATTTACCTGGCTGGAGATTGCCAGACACACTTGTCACAGAAAATTACACATGGGTTTTAACTGCGCAATTGACACAATTAAACGGTTGCACGTTCAAATAAACTGTTCAAAATCTGTTATTTCTCAAATTAAATCAGAGTGAAAAATAGAAATCCCCCGCCCACAAGGCGAATGCATTTCACACGCAGCCGAATGGTAAACAATAATCCAGTTTCATTCTCCTGTTGTACCTAATTATCGAACCGTACGCTGTCTGAGGTGCTTGTAACGATTTGTTCGTTGGACTTTTAGTTTCTTTTGCTGTAAATTAGAATTATTCATCCCACCAAACGGAAAAATCTTGCTGCACAAGCGTTGTTTTCGCGAGCAATAGGCTACATTTATCAGTAACGCCCCTCGCTGATCTTAAAATGGCAGCATAGGGATATTTCCGAAGCATCACATTGGTAATTAAAAATGTTGCCAAATAATAGGCATATCCTATCAATAAAAATGAATGAAATGCAGGGAGTATTTTCATTTTATCTGCTTGACTGAATGTAATTAATAAACATTACACATTTCGTTGACAAAGCATTTTGTCGCATACTTCCTTTATCCAACTTTGATAATAAACATTACCATTCCCTAGCCTATTTGACGGTAGGCTTAAACAACACCAAGAACATGCGTAACCCTACTGTTTATGTTCACTGATATTTCAATATAAAGAAAATAACACGGATAACTTCAAAATAAAATAAAAAACAAGTTATTGTTTCAATGAACTGAGGGAAACAGTAGGCTAAGCTGAGAACTGCTTGTTTGCGCACACCCTCCCCGCTTGCGCTTCCTTCTATTTTCAACCATGCAATAGGCAACGATTGAATCATTGCTCGTTACAACATTTATGAAAAGTCAACTAGGTTTCTAGTTTTGTGTAGGCTACAGCATATCTTGCCACGGGCACACGTGTGTTGAGTCGATTTTATAAAATAAAAAAAGACACCTACCCATCCATTGCACAGAGGAAGCAGAAAACTGGATGAAGCTGCAGGCAGGGCTCAGTGAAATAAGGAGATAGGTTTGGGTGTTGTTACTACAGCGCAGCTTAGCTCGCCAACACACAATATTTCGCTCTCATAGGCACAAAGACACGCTTCCTGCTCCTGACGTGAACACAGAAATACACAGACATGTACAGACGCCTCACCACACAAAATGGCTTCCTTACTATCAAGCTACACCATCTGTTAAAGCGTATCAGTTGTTATTTTTTTCAGTTGATGTTTTAATGTCGTCCAAAAGTTACAGTAGAAACACGAACTAATTGTGATGTAGGTCTACCTTTCTCTAATTTTCGATGGACTTTGGATGTGGGAAATGCAGTTAGGTGCTTTATCGTAGCTGGCCATATGGGGAACCAGGAGTGTAGGCTATTGCATTCTGTGCAGGTATTGGAGTTGTAATCATTTGTTTTGGTATTAATGCCATGGGAAATTGCAGAGAGTGCAGCGAATAAACATCTGTAGGCCTACATGTGTATGAACACTGTGAAACAAACATTACGCAAATATGACGAGGTGACTTATTTCTTAAAACGTAGGCTGTATCAGATATGAATAAGTAAATCTGCTTATTCTTTTTGTTGATATTTACAAATATGACTATTAGTCCATATGTAATATTCGTGGTAGGATTTTTGTTCTGTCAAATAAGTAATTTTCACTGTAAATTGTCATTTAATTGTTTCCTGAACTCCTTGGTGTTAAATGTTGCTTCCTCCAACTAGCCTACACATTCTTCCAACCTTGAATTCTGATTTCATCTTCAGGTCCCACCTGTTTATAGGAAGACATATTTCTCATATTTCATAGATAGACATACTGTCTGTCCAAAATTACATGTATATTATAGTACTCCCTCCCACTAAAAGTGCGTAAACACAGCCCCTTACTGTAGCCTATACCACACAGGGAAAAGGCAAAAATAAACTTGGAATGGATTTTGTGACAATCTGAACTAGGCTACTAAACATTTTGTGGGAGTCCTGGACCATACTTCCATAAAAAATACAGAATCTTTCAAGAACAACGCCTTCTTAAAACCACACATTTTCGATTGGGTTCAAGTCTGGAGACTGAGATAGCCATTGCAGAACAGTAATTTTGTGGTCAGTTATGCTTATCCATTTGCAGCTTAGTTTGAAGGGTATGATGTAGCTAAGCGTCCTTCCAATGCCCACCGCAAGAAGCTCAATTTTTGTCTCATCTGACCATAACACCCGGTTCCAATCAAAGTAAAATTCTCAGCTAGTTCAAATGTAGTTCACAATGTAGGGTTCTGGTGGCTCTAATGGACTTCACACACTTTGGGTTGTTGTGGTACTGTAATGGTGTTCACACAGTGTAGGGTTCTGGTGGTTCAGTAATGGTGTGCACAGTGTATGGTTCTGGTGGTTCAGTAATGGTGATCACAGTGTAGGGTTCTGGTGGTTCAGTAATGGTGTGCACAGTGTAGGGTTCTGGTGGTTCAGTAATGGTGAGCACATTGTAGGGTTCTGGTGGTTCAGTAATGGTGTACACAGTGTAGGGTTCTGGTGGTTCAGTAATGGTGTGCACAGTGTAGGGTTCTGGTGGTTCAGTAATGGTGTGCACAGTGTAGGGTTCTGGTGGTTCAGTAATGGTGTGCACAGTGTAGGGTTCTGGTGGTTCAGTAATGGTGTGCACAGTGTATGGTTCTGGTGGTTCAGTAATGGTGTGCACATTGTAGGGTTCTGGTGGTTCAGTAATGGTGTGCACAGTGTAGGGTTCTGGTGGTTCTGTCATGGTGTTCGCACAGTGTAAGGTTCTGGTGGATCCATAATGGTGATCACAGAGGGTAGGGTTCTGGTGGTTCAGTAATGGTGTGCACAGTGTAGGGTTCTGGTGGTTCAGTAATGGTGTGCACAGTGTAGGGTTCTGGTGGTTCTGTAATGGTGTTCATGCAGTGTAGGGTTCAGGTGGTTCTGTAATGATGTTCATGATGTAAGATAGCAGGTTTTTAATGTTTGTCACTTAGCCTATAGAGATGTTGTAAGTAAAAAATTTTGTTTGCGGTAGTGTAGTGTAATGGGTAGGGAACTGGACTTGTAACCCAAAGGTTGCAGGTTCAATTCCCAAGGGACACTGCCGTTGTACCCTTGAGCAAGGTACATAACCTGCATTGCTTCAGTATATATCCAGCTGTGTAAATGGATAAATGTAGTAAGAAGTTGTGTAAGTTGCTCTGGATAAGAGCGTCTGCTAAATGCCTGTAATGTTTACATATGTTTCTTGCTTTTAAAAGTGGTAACGTTATAGCTGATGATTTTCTGCCTGTGTGAGGGCATGCTATATAGCAGGGTCCTTAACGGTATGGGTTTTAAGTTTTCTGGTCTTGTTTCTCCCTCGACTTTCGTTTACATCTCAGCTGACCAATTTTAATTCAGTTATTTCCTCTTAAATAGGGCTAATAAGTTGTGCCTTTCACGAGCGGATGCACACTTTATAGAGAGGGGTTGCATTGTTGGTTTGGGTTTATGAGAAACATGTGCTCTCCTTGTTTTTTACTTAGTTGTGCTTTAATATAGAATATATTATGTGCTTTAATATAGAAAAAACGTATTTACATAATTGTGTTTTATACCACCATAAGGCAGTAGAGTTGGAATACCAGTAGTGGAATTCCGTTAGGAATATTGTAATGTCATTGGATAGCTCCAAGGAGCGCTGGAGCGGGTAATAACGTGTGAGGGAAATGTATTCTGAAAAAAGGCGGCCTGCCCAAAATGTTTTTCTGCCTACACCACTAGTGCACTCCTGTCCTTATAAGGAAATAGAGTTGCAAAGGGGTGGAAAATTTCCGGTAAATTTCCGGAAACTTTCCAGAAATTTACCATGGGAAGTTAAGCTCGGGAATTTAGGAAATTTTGACCAATTTTAATGACAAAAGTTAGCCTATGACATGAAACTTAAATTTAGTTGGAAAATGCACATAAAATGCAATTCTAGATCTTGCAGCATAAAACAACCCAATTTAATGCGAATTCAGTTGAATTTCATCACTGCACTGTACATTCTTGCATGTGCAGTGCATTCTTTTTTCACATGCACAGATAATTCCTAGCATCCTGCACACTACTGAAGGGCCCTCTGTATGCACTGTGCATTCTTCCATCACATGCAGAAATAATTCCCAGCATCCTGCACACCACAGCAAGGCTATAGAGTACTCAAGTGAGTACGTCAGACGTGGGCGGAGTTTGGTTTCGGAAGTAAATTCCCTGTAACAGAACGGGCTTTGGAGATTATCGACAATTTCTTGAAATCTGATTTATAGAATGGGCTGAAACGTTCCTGGATTAGCCTGTGTGGTATAAGGATATAGAGCATACATCGCATGTTCCAATTAAAATTTTTTAAACTAATGATTTCATGATTGTAGTCCGGTTTGTAGTCCACTTTAACGGACTACATATCCATTAGTGCAATGCACGGGTGGTTCTCGACCAATCAGATAACATCATCTCATCTGGTCATTTTTGGCAGTGCATACTACCTTGCTAATTCGGCTATTTTACTTCTTTGAACCGTCCAGAGGGAATTATGGGACGGTCGAGTTTTTAAACAGTGCCAGCGCTGGTATATTCACAAAAAAATACTAAAACATTAAATATACTCGAAGCTGGTCCAAAAAAACGACATATTTTGCGAACGGGCGTTCTATTGAACAATCCAGGGAATTGATGGTAAGACATAATCACTAGAAATTGTTTAAAAGTAAGTTTCAGTTAATGTCTATGGTCTAAATTAATGAGGAAGTCACTTCCGAAACCAGTGTGACATAGTCACTTGAGTACTCTATTGAGGCCACACTACTGCATTTGAGCCCAAGGACTACATCTATTTCGAATGGGACTTTTTATTTGGGGGGGGTTAGGGGATACATTTCTTTTATTCAACATTCATGTTTGTGGTTCAATGAAAGAATCCATTAAATTTCTACTCACAAATTTTTTGCATGGATGTCTGCTTATCACAAAACAAAATGTTTATATTTATGTCTGCATGTGACAAGGTAAATACAGCTAGTACAAATAACGCCAACATTTCCAGTTTATTCCCGTCAATTCCCATATATTCCCATTAATTCCCATGGAAAGTTTCGACCTTTGAATATTCCCGGTATTTTGCAACCCTATAAGGAAAGTCAATGTCATGGCAGATATAAGCTCTGTTAGCCCAATGCCCTATTAAGCGACTTCATATGAGTGATTCTGCCTTTTTGGCGGCTATCTGTATATTATTTCATAGTATTATATTAGTGATGTAAATATTGCAATATTTGGATACTTGTTTGAAATTTCTAACTCAAATAATGCAAACAAATAACACGTATATAATGTAATTTCCATAAATTTTTTCTTCCCATGTTATTTTGTAGTCTTATTTAAAATGCATGTCAAGTGTGGACATTACACTTCTTGAATACAAGAATGTGACATTAGACAAATGCAGTAATTGGAGGATGACATCCATATGAGCAAAGCTAAGTTACTGCCAGTTACATTTACATTAGCTTGTGTGCCAGGCAAATTTAAACAAAATCATCTTAGAACATTTAATTATTTTAAGCAAACAAACAGTGAGAATGTAAAGTGCAAATAGTTTGTTACAGTACTAAAATGTATGGGCAGAAGAACAACTAGCATGCATAATCATTTGAAAGCAAAGCATCCTACTGGTGCTATGGAACAATTGTCATCTCAACAGTCATCTCTGACCTTGTTTGTTCAGAGAACACTGATCCTCAGTGTTCTGAGGTAATTACAGAAGCGCTCTGCAATATGATCAATATATTTTAAAATTAAATTTGGTCACAGTCCAAATTTAATAAACATTTAACATTGTTTAATGTTGTTTAACATTTAACATTGTAAAAAAAATGGTTTTAAAAAGAGCATCCAAATTATATTCAAGTAGAGAAAGCGAGTATCTGATTACCAAATCTTTGTTACTTACATGCCTATGTATTGTAATGCCATCAAACAATATTGGGTAAAACGATGGGCCATGATATTTCAACAAAGTCACAGACCTTTGTTTATAAAAAATAACATAAACTTTATGAGAAATTTAAACAGGGAAAGTGGTGGGACGAACCAGGTCTTCATAGATCTGTCTTGAGACTGTTGTTGAATTTGACTCCCTGGCCTGTCCTTGCTGAGTCAAAGGAAGATGTAAGCATCGTATATGTTATCCCTTCATTCCCCTGAAGCCTGTGGAAACTTGCTGCACCTGTCTGACCAGCTTTGCTTTATCCTGTACACACACGCAATGTGCGAACCACACATTTTCAAACAGCAAAAAAGAGCAAGTGCAATGACATTCAAAAAGAGCGAGTGCAATCGCATTCAAAAAGGGCGAGTGCAATCACAAATACAAAAGAGCGAGTGCAATCACATTCAAAAAGGGCGAGTGGAATCACATTCAAAAATAGCTAATGCAATCATATTCAAAAACAATGCAATCACATGCAAAACAGAGCTAATGCAATCACAGTCAAAAAGAGCGAGTGCAATCACAAATACAAAAGAGCGAGTGCAATCACATTCAAAAAGAGCTAGTGCAATCACATTCATGTTGTGATACATCAAAGGGCTGAATTTTTTAAAAAGTTGAAGAACTGCATACTACTTTGTACTTTGTCAGATTTTGTAAGAGGGGCATTCCCAACATGTTTCGTGTATTTATTTGAGGTCTCTGAAATGACCTTTGGTATGCAAAATATGTTTAAAAAACTCTTACTGAAAAAATCACATTCATTGTCAGATGATAAATCTGTATGTTTTACATGACAATAGACCAATGGTCATGATAAAGTAAAAGGCTACCCTTAATAACCCTTTGTGAGAATTTCCACGTATACCTTAATCCTGGTTAATATTCTATGGCAATGACCCTTGTCTGATGAATTAAATAAAAAAATGTTATTGAATGACAACCACAAACACACCCACCTTTCTAAAATAAAAAACGAACATTGTCCAAGATATTTAATTTGCTACTCAGATTGGATAACCTAATTTACAACAGCACAAAATAATCAATTTTGATGCCTTTGACATTGAACTGTATATATTTATTTGCTATATTTCTCAGCCCTTCTAAGATGGCAGAAGCATGTCTGTAAATTACCAAAACTGGTTCAACTACTACTGTTCACATTCAGTCGATTTGTCTGAACTGAGCTTGTGCATCATTACTACATTCCAAAGTAGGCTATTATTTTGTCCCTGATTACTTCTGCCAAGGAGGTCATGTTTTCACCCGCGTCTGTGTGTTTTTGTGTCCGTCTGTTAGCAGAATATCTCAAAATGTTATGCACGGATTTGTGCCAAATTTGGTGGGAAGGTTGGTCATGGGCCGAGAAAGAGATATTAAACTTTTCATGGCAATTGGCCAAAAGGGGGCGTGACGGTGTGCGTGGCATATCACAAAAAAGTGCATAATTTAAGAACGGATTCACATAACACCACCAAACTTTGATCAAAGGTTTGTCATGGGTCAATTAATAACTGATGAACTTCAGACACCAATTGGCTAAAAGGGGGTGTGACTGTGGGTGTGGCCTATTCACAAAAGCGTACATAACTTCTTAACGGATTCATGCAACACCTGTCTTTGGTAGCCTTGTGGGATGTTGTCAGACTTGCCGGAGGTCTGTGCTCTACTGAGCACATTTTCTAGTCTTTACTTTAGTATACTTGGGCAGCTTTGGTGAAAGAATGGAGAGAGTAGCGACAAGTCAAAGTAATGTAGAACAATTTCTACGAACCCCAATTCCAAAAAAGTTGGGACAGTATGTAAAATGCACATAAAAGCAGAAAGCAGTGATTTGTAAATTCACTTTTGCATATATTTAATTGAAAACAGTACAAAGAAAAGATACTTAAAGTTTTACCTTATCAACTTTATTGATTTTTGTAAATATACGCTAATTCCGAATTTGATGCATGCAACACATTCCAAAAAAGTTGGGACAAGGGCAAAGAAAAGACTGGGAAGTACAAAAAACACCTGTTTGGAACAATCCACAGGTAAACAGGTGATGCTATCATGACTGGGTATAAAATACTCTTGATATCTTATTTTCAGGTACTCTTGCAAGCAATACAATAACCTATCTGCATTTGAATGGATCTCTATGGGAATTGGGGGGTGGGACTAGATTAACCCCTTTGTGCAGACACCCTATTTGCGTAGACCCTGTGTCTACATCACAAACATCCTACTGCATCACATCAGAAAACGCGCTATCATGCATAAGTCTTCATCAGCACGAGTTATTGGGCAAAATATGGTTCCTACGAGTCACCATTCTTCCGTATTTCATAAAAGTATTTCAGTCAGGCCACTGTTGTTCAAATAACTTTATTGACATTATGAAACAATACATTTTAGGTTTGGCGGTATGGTTCTGTTCACCAAGCCCTCCCGCCCATCCACGCGAGCAAGCATGGGTATGGCGGCGAGGGCAGCTGCACAACCCCCATTAGGGTTACGCTAGAACAGAACCACAGCACTGAGAATGGTTTTGACAGATTCCATTCATATATTCATATATATATAAATGGCACTTTTAAGTGTCATTATCACAACAATTTACAAGGAACCGGGCCTGAACCCCCGTAGAGCATGCCTAGGGCGACAGTGGCAAGGAAAAACTCCCTGCTGTTAGCAAGAAGAAACCTTGGGCAGAACCTGACTCTGAGGGGGAAGTCCATCCGCCGCTGACTGGCACCGGTTACTAAATGCTGATTACGGAATAGAAATTTGTAGACCGAACATATGAAAATGTCAATGTATAAGGAGCCGGTGAGGAAGACTGATTGAAGCCCGGCAGGTGCATCATAGCTGGGTACATGCATGGAGCTGGAGCTGACCGTCTGCTTCTGGAGAACGACGTTTGTTGATCTATAGCTACCGCTCCGGCGGATGCCGAAGCAGGAAGGAGAGAGGAAAAGAAATCAGTAGGCACTCGAAAAATGTTAGTGATTCATGCAGGAGCGATATAGGCTAGGTGTATGTGCGCAATGGGAAACTGAAGAGGATGGAGCTGGGGTGGAGGGGGGGGGGGTTTGTGTGCAGCAGGTGTGCTGACAGGGGATCCACCATGGTAGGGCGAGGCGGTTAAATAGACCGCCTTGTTATGTGAATGGACTGATGGGTGAATCGTCACTACTCAGCTGAGCTGTCAGCTGATTAACTATGGCCGGGTTTCACTCTCGTGACCTGCCTGAACTGACGCTATGCTCGATATCAACCACTCTACATTGTGATAGACGAGAGCGAATCTGGTTGAAGATAATTTACATTTACATATATTTAGGAGTTGGTTATGTCATGGTTTTCAACCATAGACTGTGTTTTCAACCCTGTTTCCCCATGCGGTCGTTTTCCTCGGTGGCCACGCGAGGGCGCTGCCCTTTTTGGTAGATGCTTGCTCCGCCCTGCTGAGTTGGCGGAGCTTCTGTTAAAGCATTTACACCTGTTCATAGTCCGGAGAGTTATATAAGCCTTCCGTCTCCTTCGTTCGGGGCTTCGACATTAATTGTTAATTGTTATGTACTGTGGTATATTGTTGGCTGTGAGTTCTCGTACCATTTTGGCTTCTTGCCTATTTTTAAACGTCTCTTTTTAGAGGCAGGGCTTATTTCTTACTGGCTTGGTTGTTGATTATCTCATAGAAGTTTGGGACCGTAAATCTCTGTTCCATTTCGCCTCGTCTCCTTCATTCGTTTTCTGAGAGGCTGTTGTGCTATGTTGCGTAGGTCTTTTGTAGCAGCCGTCCTGTACGCCCTTTTTACCTGCGAGACGATTGTAGTGAACTGTTCTGTTTCGTTCTCCGGGTGTTTGTCTCTTTGTATGGAGCTTGGGCATTGTTGTGGACGTGTTTGTGTGTGACTGCGTGTTGTCTAATTATAGCATCGGAACGTTAGCTCTCTGTTCCATTTCGCCTCGTTTCATATTTATTCTCTGAGAGATCTGGCGTTTTGCTTCTACTCAATTCCGTGTTACTGTGAGCCAGTAAGTAGCCTTGGTACGTTTTTCCCTGTTTAGTCTCCTTCTCGTGGACTACGTTCCCCGTTGTTGTGATTCAGGGTTTTATTTATATTGAGGCTTCGTGCTATTATGTTTGCGTAAGTCTTTTGTTGCAGCTGTCCTGTTCGCCTTTTTTTCCTGCGAGACGATTTTGTTGTGAACTGTTCTGTTTCGTTCTCCGGGTGTGTTGTCTCCTTATGTGGAGCTTGGGCGATGTTGTGGACGTGTTTGTGTTTGACTGCGTGTTTTTAATAGCCTCGGAACGTTAGCTCTCTGTTCCATTTCGCCTCTTTACATTCTTTTATTTACTGAGAGGCTAGGGCGGTTGTTCCTATTTAAGCTTGCGTTAGTCTGGATAGTAAAGTTATGGGACGACGGTGCTCCGTCGGCTCACCTGTAAAATGTTTCTCTCTTATGGGAGATCGGGTGTTTACCCTCTTGGTTTTCTGCATTGGACTGCGAGCCTTTTTATATCGCCATGGAACCTTAAATCTCTGTTCTATTTCGCCTCGTTACATATTTATTTACTGAGAGGCTAGGGCGGTTGTTCCTATTTAAGCTTGCGTTAGTCTGTGGATAGTAAAGTTATGGGACGACGGTGCTCCGTCGGCTCACCTGTAAAATGTTTCTCTCTTATGGGAGATCGGGTGTTTATCCTCTGTTTTTTTCATTGGACTGCGAGCCTATTAATATCGCCATGGAACGTTAAATCTCTGTTCCTGTGCGCCTCGTTATATTCCTCATCATAGAGAGGCAGGGCTTGTTATATTCTATTAATCTCGCTTTGGTCTAGTCGGTAAATGTCCGGCACTGCCTGTCCTGTTCGTTCCTATCGGTGCCTTTCTCCTTGTATGGAGTTTTGACGATTTTGTACGGAACTGCTGTTCTGTTTTCGTTCTTTAGGTGCATGTCTTCCTATAGGGAAGATTGGGCGATGCTGTGGACGTGTGTGTGACCGCGAGTTTGAGTAGCCTGGGAACGTTGGATCTGTTCCTTTCGCCTCCACTCTTACCATCGTATTATTTTGCGGTGTTGTTTTATGTTTGTCTTTTCGCTACTCGCCCGTTATGGTGTCTCGTTACCGAGACAGGGCGCGTATTATGTCTGGCTGTTCAGATCCCTGTCCTTGCGCTCTACTTAGCGTTTGACAGTTAGCCAGTTAGTAGCGTCTGTAGTTGTGTTTGTTGTTCCTTGTCTTGTCTCCTCCCTTCTCTGCGGGTATCCCGCCTTAGTGGCCTAAGGGCTTTATGAATCCCCTTGCTGCGTTTGGCTCCTCCCTTCTCACACGTCACACCCCATTACAGGTTACGGTTTTTCTTTCACCGTCAAAAATCGTATACCATCACAGCAACAATAAAAACACATAAGGTCCTGGATATAGGTCAATGAAACTTTTTTTTTGCCTGCTCACTTAGAGTGAATTTGTCGTCATCACATAATTTCCTTCTACTATGGAAATCGCTCATAAAGCATGGAATAAAGTCATAACCTTAAAGGCCAGACATGTCATTTCTAAGATTATGTACAGTACCAGTCAAAAGTTTGGACACACCTACTCATAGAAGGTTTTTTTCCGTTATTTTTACTGTTTTCCACATTTTGGAATAGTAAAGACATCAAAACTATGAGATAACACAAATTAAATTATGCAAAAGAAAGTCTCCCCACCCCTTTCACCTTCTCCACGTTTTATTACGTTAGACATATTCCAAAATTGATTAAATTCATTTTTTCCCTCAAAATTCAAAATTCACACAACACCCCATAATGACAATGTGAAAAAAGTTATTTTGAGATTTTTGCAAATTTATTAAAAATAAAAAAATTAAATTTCTCATTTACATAAGTATTCATACCCTTTGCTTTAACGTATTTTTAAAGTATCATATTTCATATTTGGTCGCATATCCTTTACATGCTGTTACTTCCTGAAATCTGTGACCATCAACATCAAAAAACTGTCGATATCTTATTTTCAGGTACTGTTACAAGCGATACTATAACCTCTCTGCATTTGAATGGATCTCTATGGAAATTGGGGGGTGAGACTAGATTCAGCTGTAAATTACACTGGTACAGTATGGAACACATGGCTGGCTAAATGGCTGTAAGTTATCAAGGGTCTGAGCTATCAAACGAGCCCCAAACCATCACTCTGTTGCCAGATATGGAGTAGATGTGGATGGATCACTGTAAGGGTTATTTCTCCGGACTCATTTTCCTATAGAACTCTATGGGGAAAAAAGTCAGGAGAAACAACCCTTAAAGTGATCCATCCACATCTACTCCATATCTGGCAACAGAGTGATGGTTTGGGGCTCGTTTGATAGCTCAGACCCTTGATAACTTACAGCCATTTAGCCAGCCATGTGTTCCATACTGTACCAGTGTAATTTACAGCTGAATCTAGTCTCACCCCCCAATTTCCATAGAGATCCATTCAAATGCAGAGAGGTTATAGTATCGCTTGTAACAGTACCTGAAAATAAGATATCGACAGTTTTTTGATGTTGATGGTCACAGACTTCAGGAAGTAACAGCATGTAAAGGATATGCGACCAAATATGAAATATGATACTTTAAAAATACGTTAAAGCAAAGGGTATGAATACTTATGTAAATGAGAAATTTTAGTTTTTTATTTTTAATAAATTTGCAAAAATCTCAAAAAAACTTTTTTCACATTGTCATTATGGGGTGTTGTGTGTAGATGTTTGAGGCAAAAAATGAACTCAATCTATTGTAGTATAAGTCTGTAACGTAATAAAACGTGGAGAAGGTGAAAGGGGTGGGGAGACTTTCCGGCTTGACTGTATATACATATTCCCTAATCTTTTGCAAAAGTTGGACTTGAGCTGTAAAACATATCAATTTCATATTTTGTACACATGCAGACAGGAGGTTTGTAAACCAGAAAATGTAAAGTTTTACCTTATTCACATATGTGACTCTCAGGGGTTCACTGTAAACTAGAGTGGTGGAACTTCGTTTTTCACTGGGGGTTGTATATTCATTGCTCATAATTTACATATGAATTATGAAAATAAATTAATTATAAATGGTACAAGGGTCTTCTTTACTTTAAAGGGATAGTTTGAACAACCCTTAAAATGATCCAGAGTGATGGTTTGAGGCTTGTTTGATACCTCAGACCCTTGATGACTTACAGCCATTTAGCCAACCATGGGTTCCATACTACTCCCGTGTAATTTACAGCTTAATCTAGTCCCACTCCCCAATTCCCATAGAGATCCATTCAAATGCAGAGAGGTTATAATTTCGCTTGTAAGAGTACCTGAATATAAGATATCAAAAGTTTTTTGATATCTTTTTATACCCAGTCATGATAGCATCACCTGTTTACCTGTGGAATGTTCCAAACAGGAGTTTTTTTGCCCCTGTCACAACTTTTTTGGAACGTGTTGCAGGCATCAAATTTATGTATATTTACAAAAATCAATAAAGTTGATAAGGTAAAACATTTAATATCTTTACTTTGTACTGTTTTCAATTAAATATATGTAAAAGAGAATTTACAAATCACTGCTCTCTGCTTTTATGTGCATTTTACATACTGTCCCAACTTTGTTTGGAATTGGGTTTTGTACTTTATAATAACATTATATATTTTATCACAATTGAACAATTGAGTATGTTGCTAGATATTTTGTCCAGCACAAAGGAGAATCAATGAAAAGCTCAAAGTTCAGTCTTGACCAGTAGTGTTTTAGCAGAACTTGTGGCACTTTGGGTTATGGCTGATGATGAGGTGATTATTGGGTTGCATTTTTATATGACTGCAGGAATAAAATTAGAATGGAATAAGAATTTTGGATCCCAGCTACAGGACCTGTTTTTGGAATGCAAATGCCATACTTCATATTTCACACTGCAGTTATGATGGTGTTCCAGTGGGCAAGCTCCTTAGGGCTTTTGTGAATCTTGAGTCTTTGCATGTTTCATGTCGTTACATGTTTTCACAGCCAGAAATCATGTCTCCAATGCATCAAGCAAATAACCTGTAAACAGTGGTGGAATACGTACTGCAAAGTCGTACACAAGTAGGAGAGTTGTTGCTTCCCTGAACATTTACACAAGTAGAAGTAAATATACTCAATCAGGAAAATTGAAATGAAATGAAACTTGTGCATGCATAAATTAAATTAAATGAATCCTGAGAGAAATTGATTGTGAAATACCATATTTGGAGCAACTATTTTGCAGTACTGATTTGCACATTGCTCAGATTTTCTCTTTACTCCCCCATAAGACAACGTTTTTACACCAACTGTCAAATAGGGGAAATCAGTATTTTAACTGAGCTTGTGAAAACCTCTCCTACTCAGAAATTGCGTTTTACTTTGCTTATCAACTTATTAGCAAAATAGATCCCTGAAATCATTCATCATTTTATAACCACAAACCAGTTGTTTATCAGCAGAAAATTTTAGCTGTTTTAGCTACAGTATATCACAATATGCAGATGCTGCAGCACTCAAAGACACTTATTGATCATGGAACATGGATACAAGGCAACCACTTAGATTGCATGATTCTGGTCCACAGATTTCTGCTCCACATCTGTCCATGCTTCCTCAGACTGTTAGCTAATCTTAATTTACCTGCACATATTTAATACATGGTTTTTACTCACTGCCTGTTCTGTGTCTCTGACATTGGCGCATCAATTATAGAAAGTAATACATAGATCAAGTAGGCCTATTTGCCTCAACTGAATCCACGTTGAAAAATCAATTTGTTATATTAAACCCATTCCAAACTTGACATTCATACCATAAATTCTGTAAAATGTGCTTCACATATACACTACTCACAAAAAGTTAGGGATATTTGGCTTTCGGGTGAAATTTATGGAAAATGTAAGTTCACGCTACAGTGATATTATATGTATCATGAAAGTAGGGCATTTAAGTAGAAGCATGCAATGGTGATTTCCTCATCTCAAACAATTTATTGAAACAAAAGCCAACAACAGTGGTGGGTATACCACAACAAAAATGTCAATGTCTCAATAACTTGTCATGTGCCCTTGAGCATCAATTACAGCTTGACAACGACGTCTCATGCTGTTCACAAGTTGACTTATTGTCTGCTGAGGCATGGCATCCCACTCTTCTTGAAGGGCGGCCCTCAGGTCATTGAGGTTCTGGGGTACAGAGTTACGAGCCTCTACACGGTGAGTCAGCTGATCCCATAGGTTTTCTATGGGATTCAGGTCTGGAGAAAGTGCAGGCCACTCCATTTGAGGTACCCCAGTCTCCAGCAGCCTTTCCCTAATGATGCGACCTCGATGAGCTGGAGCATTGTCGTCCATGAAGATGAAATTAGGCCTGTGTTGTTCATGCAGGGGCACAATGACTGGATTAATGATGTTATTCAGGTAGTATGGGCTTGTCACTGTACCATTCACAAAGTGTAGGGCAGTTCTGTATTGACTAGACACACCTGCCCACACTGTAACACCGCCACCACCAAAGGGTCGTCTGGTGACAACAGTGGCTGATGCATAGCACTCTCCTTGACGTCTCCAACATCGTTGGCGGCCATCATTTCTGCTCAACGTGAATCGACTTTCATCAGAGAACAGCACTGAGGCCCACTGGTCCCTCGTCCAGCGTAAATGCTCCCTGGCCCATGCAAGACGATGACGCCTGTGCCCGGTGGTGTGGTCAGGTACCCTTGCAGGTCGTCTAGCACGCAGACCACGCTGATGTAAACGGTTTCGAATGGTCTGACGTGACACTTGGGTGCCTCTCACCTCCCTTAAATGTGCCTGGAGTTGAGTGGCATTCATCATCCGGTTCCGCAGGGCACTGTTCACAATGAAGCGGTCATCAGTGTGGGATGTGGCCAAAGGACGTCCACTTCTATGCCTTTCTGTGACTCTTCCAGTCTCTCTGTATCTCTGTTGCAACCTGCTGATGACACTCTGTGACACTCTAAGCTCAGTGGCCACTTCCCTCTGAGAACATCCTGTTTGAAGCCTCGCAATGGCGAGGTACTGTTGATCAATTGTTAGGTGTCGTCTTGGTCTCATGATGTCAAAATGTGAACAGCATGATGAAGAGGACTGTTTAAATACCAATTCTAATTGAACCAGGAAATTTATTGGTCGATTCATGGATCAAACACCTGTTGTGAATTTTGCCGTTCAGCTCCTTGTTAGAGAACAGCAAGTTGTGCAAAAAGTACTGAAACATTGAATAGTTGGACATGTGCATTCAAAAGTTTAGAGAAGGTCAAATTAATTTCACCTGTAAAGGTTATAGTGCATTTTAGGTTAATCCTGAAATTTCACCCGAAAGCCAAATATCCCTAACTTTTTGTGAGTAGTGTATATCCAACAAAGTACAAACCCCAATCCTAAAAAAGTTTGGACAGTATGTAAAATGCACATTAAAACAGAAAGCAGTGATTTGTAAATTCTCTTTTACATATATGTAATTTAAAACAGTACAAAGAAAAGATATGTAATGTTTTACCTTATGAACTTTATAGATTTTTGTAAATATAGGCTAATTCCGAATTTGATGCCTGCAACACATTTCAAAAAAGTTGGGAGAGGGGCAAAAAAAGACTGGGAAGAAAAAACACCTGTTTGGAACAGGTGATGCTATCATGACTGGGTATAAAAGGATATCAAAAGACTCTTAATATCTTATTTTCATGTACTCTTACAAGCGATACTATAACATCTCTGCATTTGAATGGATCTCTATGGGAATTGGGGTTTTGGACTAGATTAAGCTGTAAATTACACAGGAATAGTATGGAACCCATGGTTGGGTAAATGGCTGTAAGTATGTAACCAAGGGTATCATACGAGCCTCAAACCATCACTCTGCTGCCAGATATGCAGTATATATGGATGGATCACTTGAAGGGTGAAGGGTTGTTTCTCCTGATTTATTTTTCCATAGGAAATGATCGAGGCAATTTAGGGATTAAGCCGCAAAGATATATTACAAGTTGAGTTGTTATGAACTAACTACAATATGTCAATTATGTGCAAGCAAGACAGTTGATAGTGTGTACTACCAGGCAGCACTGGACGAACATACCGCAGTGTTAGCTTTGAAAACGATTGTGAAAAGGCGAAAAGGATATTCTTATTTTACAAGAATCGTGCGCTCGTTTCATAGTAGAATTTGACATCCAATACAATGCCAAAAAGAGCAATATTTTGATTGTAACATGTAAAGAGGATAGAAAATTAGTATTTCCTGATTTTTATCTGAGTAATAATGTTCTTAAGGTGTGTTATGAGATTAAATACCTTGGTCATTGTATTACAGATGAGTTAAAAGATGACAGAGATATCTATAGAAAATGTTGCAAATTGTATGCCCAAGCTAACATGTTGATACGTAAATTTCATATGTGCACTATCGATGTCAAAGCCTCACTGTTCAGAGCGTTTTGTACGCCTCTGTATACTGCTCACCTATTGTGTAGTTACAGAAAAGGCTGTACGCAGAGACTTTAAGTGGCATATAATGATGCTATGCTATTTCCTTTTGTTGTTGCTTGTTTTCTATTTAACTTGTGTTTTTGGTTATTTTTAGTTCAGAATGTATAGCTGACTGTGTGTAGGCTACTACTCATGTTCATTACTAAGGATAGCTCCTACGCTGTGAGAAAGTTGTGCTTTGTCGGATTTGCTTTGTAGTCGCGTCAATGACCTTCAATATGCACTTATTAGCAAAGCGTCTGCCAAATGATTGTAATGTAATGTCTATGCGGTTATTGCTTCGTGCACCAAGATTTCACAGTGCTAGCCAGATGTTTGTTAATATGGGTATACCTACCTGTCAAGCACTTTTAAGAAACATTATGTAGCTATAAATTTATTTACCGACTAGACAAGTCGGAGAATAACGTTATTGTGGTTTTAACCAACCCTGTAAAGAGTTATACTCGTTTCTCATCAAATACGTAAACGTTTAGATGGACAAATGTTTCGCCCCTGTAATTTATTATGTAATTTTTGTATTTTTCTATATATTCACTTTGTATATGTCCTTTGTCTTGTATTGTTTATTTTTCTTTTTTTATCTGATATGGACCTCTTTTAAGATGAGTCTGGAATAAAAATTGAATTGAATTGAACTGAATAGTAGGAACCAATGAAAATGCAGAGATTTCTGGCGACAACCAATTAGAAGCGAGAAGAAATTCTTCCGGGTCGTATATGTGAGGTCATGTTCCATTCGTAAACTGGGGTAAAGGGCATCAGCATAACTTTAACCCTTAACCTAGATCGTTATAAAGAAGAGAGTCGTTAGGTAGCTAGCTCGGTCGCAAGATTTCTGCCTAATTAAACACAGTCTTTTATTTGCTGCATTTCTCCGCAGGATATGTTGGCTAACACAGGGTAAGTTTTCCTCTTGGCCGGCTTGCTATCCAAGTTAATTTATCATAGCTGCAAGTTAGCCAAATTTAAGGTAGTCATATGTCGTTAACTTGAAAGTTACGGATGCATGGAAGTTACAGATCTCTCTGGAAGGAACTAACTGATACTTGATTACTGGTCAGTAATTTACAGTGACAGTAAAGTACTCCTTATGGTTGCTAGCTAGATATAGCAATTTTACTTACACGTATGCCATGGCTATGTTAACTTCCAGGGCTGACTAACTATGGTTGAGATTTTCCTCAAATGACGTGCAAATACGTTAAATAATGAAAAATGCCACCGGTAAGGTATTTTCTATGGTCCCTTGAAAAAATATTACTCAATGTTCGAAGTGCTGGCTATCACTATTAGTACTAGACATAGCTTAGCTAACGTTTAGCTTTTTTGCAAACTATATCACCAACAAGCTACCCAACTAAAGACATTTAGTTTTGGACTATGATGATTACTCTATATATATATGTATATAAAAAAAAACAAAAAACATTTGTTATTTAAGGATAAAGGCTTATTCCATTCTGCCAGAGTAGAGTGCGACCTTTAAATTACCCGACCTGACTTGACCTTTTCTCAATAACGGATACATAAGTGTTGCGGTACTCATATTAGTCATTTATCCTAATTAATTATTATTTCTAAATTGCACTTTCTGACCACGAGGAATCTCATTAGTTCTCTTTTGCCTGGAGTTCTAAGGTTGTGTTTGTTAATTCCAGAAAGCTGGCAGGATGCACCCTCTTTATCACAGGGGCGAGTCGGGGCATTGGCAAAGCCATTGCACTGAAAGCAGCCAAGGATGGTGCCAATGTGGTGATCGCTGCTAAAACCGCCCAAGCCCATCCAAAGCTCCCAGGGACCATTTACACAGCTGCAGAAGAAAGTATGCCTCAACCTACTTCTACAACCTACTGTCTACTGCACCTTTGTATAGAACGTCACGAACCCTCACAGTTACACAGTATAGTGTTTGTTTAAGTCTGAAGCTCTGATAGGTCATGCTGTGCTCCCTTTGGTAGCAAATGTAAGCATGGTGGCTGATTAGTGCATGCTATAGGTGAACCCCTGAGAGATTATTGGAACAGTCCACCCACACGTAGCAATATTCTTTGTCAATATGAAAGTTTTGATGAGTTTTGTTTTTATCATGCAGAGAATCATTTGTTAATTTATTTTTGTGCTATACATTAAAAAATATTTTTTGTCATTGTTTATCACAACCTGCTGCTTTCAAGTAAGCCAATCCTGATTGACACTAATTGTTCTCACCTTCAGTTGTGTTGCTGTAACAGAAGTGAAAAGCAGTTTTGCTGGGTTTCCTGTTTAAGGTCATGATGGCTTCTCTCTGTAGCGCAGATGCCTTGCTCAGTTAACATTGCCATGTGCTTAATTATGCACAAACATTATGCCAACATGGTCCTGTGCACTCAATAGTGGATAAAGGATGAATTACTGTCCACTAGTGGGGATCTGCTGAGGTCCCATTTGCTGAGTTGAATGCGTGAAGAGCAGATCACAGCTATAAATATCTTATGGGACATTTATGTTGCTGCTTATCCATTTTTAAATGATCCAGCTCTGTAAATGGAAACATTAGAAAATGTATATCTATTTTTTTTACTTTCTGCCAAGCAAATTTTATGTTATATGCATATAACTTTAATTCAGAAGTTGTATGCTATGTATTTACATCTGTAGGGGTTTATTCAAGCCTGCAGCTTTCGTTTTCTTTAGTTACAGTTTAGGGTGGATTCAGCCTCATTTCCAAATGTGCTTGAAGGAATTTTTAGGGTGGCCTGGTGCTTTTTCTTATTTGTCTGAATTGTTTGCACTGTTCAGGTAATGCTGCATCTTACTCATTTGTTTCTCTCAGTTGAAGCAGCAGGCGGTAGAGCCTTACCGTGTGTTGTCGATGTCAGAGATGAAAAGCAGATTAGCGATGCAGTGGAGCAGGCAGTACAGAAGTTTGGAGGTGAGCTACAACCTTGTCCATTCATGACACATTTGGGGAAATGTTTGTCTTCCAGTTGTTACATGCTGCTGTGCATATATAACTTTAATTTAGAAATTGCCACTGACTATGCAGCAAGGTTATTATCGTTTTTTTAAGTTTTTTAACTTCACTTTCTAATTTAGTTTAGTTTTAGTTAGTTTTCAGAGTGTGTTTTTAGTTTTAGTTTCAGTCAATTTCATTTTTAATTTCAGTTAATAACAGTCAATAGGGGGAGAGAAAATAAATATTGGTTTTGAATGTTTCAAATCGCACTATATTAGATCCAGATTTCAGATAAATGGTGGAGTGGTTGAAACAAAAAAGAGTTATGTGCTATCCCCAGAGTCAGGAGGAGGATCAGAATTCATGCTCATTTTTATTTTATTTCAGTTAGTTTTGCAATGCTAAATTTCAGTTTTTGTGTCATTTTAGTTTTATTTTTTATTTTTATTTCAGTTAACTAAAATGTTTTTTTATTTTTTATTTGTTTGCTAACTATAATAACCTTGTTATGCAGTGCACTGTTAAGCACACTGAAGGTTTTTACATTCGATTTTTGCAGGTATTGACATCTTGGTCAACAATGCCAGTGCCATAAATTTGACAGGAACCCTGCAGACACCCATGAAGAAAGTAGACCTCATGTTGGGCATCAACCTCAGAGGGACGTATCTAACGTGAGTGAAATCTTCAGTTCGGAAACTGCCTCACTGCTGGTATCAAGCTACCTCTACAGGAAATGATGAAATGACTATCTTCCATCCCATGATTGTAGACTTACTGTCTAGTGAATAACTCATGAAGAACACATTGAATTGTTTTTCCTATATCACTCATTTATTTATTAGTCTGCATGTGAATTGTGCCAAAACTATTCTAGTGATTTTTTGCACAGAAATATGAATATGATTCTCTACCTACAGCTAAACATCACATATGATTAAATTACTGTGCAATATGCAGCGTATGCTTTCTCATATGCATTTATTAGAAAACCTTTTTTAAAATTTCAGCAATAGATGTCCCTTTGTTATGTGTAATTCTGAAGTGGAACATGTGCACACATGTGATGGCTTTCAGTAGCTGTCTGCTTACCAGCCCCTTTCATATCCTGCTGGCCTGTTTTCTGGAGCCAAAACAGTGCTCACCCACTTAAAGGTCCCCGCCCAAATCAAAGCCAGACATCCAGTAAAAGCCCCATTCTATCAGTGTGGATGGGCACCAGGGGCCTTGTTATCGAACCACATCTACGCTGCTAGCTAGTTCATTTGGGTATCTGACTGCATTGAATGAATGAAATGTTGTGTTTCCAGGTCAAAGTTGTGTATCCCACATCTTCTGAAGAGCAAAAATGCTCACATCCTAAACCTCAGTCCACCACTCAACCTAAATCCCGTCTGGTTTAAAAATCACACAGGTATGACAACTTAAGGAGATGTATTTGTAACTATAAAATTGTCGTATCAAAACCAATCTCTGCTAGGGCACTGCAAATGTACCCTTAAGGCACAACTGAACTTTGGTAGAACTTTGGGTTGTGTAGTTACCTGGCTATGATATGAGTTCATGGTGGCGAAATATGTTCGTTAGTTGCTCTGTGCTCCCCTGGGGTGATAATCCAGAATAGGGTATTTGTCGCTCTCCATTAACTTCTATAGGGCAGCTAAAACGATCTCAAAATGACACTTCTAGCACATATACAAATGCGAAAAGTACTATTTTATGTTAATTTTCTTCAAAAAAAGTACTATTTTCTTCAGTGTTGTTAGCAAGCTACGAGAAAAGACGAGCAAAATGTCGGCAGGTCTGTATGTTTACCATAGATATATACTACCAGGAACACTTGCTTCCGTGGAAATTTGGACCAATGAGTGGTTTCTGACGCATCGGCGCATTAACGCTGTTTCTGGCGCAAGAATTACCTACCGGATCTACGTTCCAAATAAAATATGAAAAAGCCAGGAAAGGGCCATTTAATTTCCAAAAACAAATACGTACAAGGAAAGTTCTACCAAAGTTCAACAGTTTTTTATGAACTGTTTTCAGGTAATATGCAGCTGTACTGATGGATTATGTATAGATGTAAACTGTGTCAGCCTAGGTTGCTTTGAAAATGGGTATACTTTCATTTCTATAACATGCTTAGCAAATGTAGAATTTAAATTATATACCACTTAATTTTTTACAATGTGCTTGTATTGTGTGGTTCTATGTATGGTGGGGGAAGCAACACTTACATTTTTTTTTTACTGTATTAACATTTATTGCTTCAGCATACACCATGGCAAAGTATGGAATGTCTATGTGCGTGCTGGGAATGGCGGAAGAGTTCCAAGGATCAATAGCCGTTAATGCCTTGTGGCCCAAGACAGGTGGGGTTTTCCTTCATCTACTCCTGTTACTTTTAGAGATGTTCCTTGTGCTTGGTGATTTTAAGAGACTTCTGTAATGTATTGGGGCAACTTCTGTTACTGGATGAATCTCACACAGCAAGGAATCTGGCCCATCTCTCCTGTAGTTTTTATTTGTACTGCACCGATTCACCAGTGTCATCCTGTCAAATATCTTCTGCAGCCATTCAGACGGCAGCCATGGACATGCTGGGGGGCGCTGATGTGGCCAATCAGTGCAGGAAAGTGGAGATCATGGCTGATGCAGCTTATTCCATCTTCAGCAAGCCCACCAGCTATACTGGCAACTTTGCCATTGATGAGGACATACTGAAGAAGGAAGGAATTGTAGATCTTGATATATATGCAGTTGCTCCAGGTATGTGGGCAGTAATTCTAAGAAACCATCGCTGAAAAAACAGGGCTGAATATTCTACGATTTAACAAGGATTCAATTTAATTTGCCTTAATCAGCAAGAAGGTTAGATTTATTGTCTCTAATATAAAATTTAGTAGATTCATAAAAATAAGACATTTAAACAAATGTAATTTCTTTAGCAGCCTTATTAGCTGTTTGTAGGATGTGCATTTTTATTTAATTAAATATACTATACTCCCAAGATTACATGAATCATTTAGCAGACACTTTTATCCAAAGCGACATACAATAAGTGCTTACAGAAGGTAATTGAAGCGTAGCAGCTAACCCAAGTAATGAACATTGAATATAGATCACACAGTAGGCTATGGGTAAATCAGCTATACATTCTAAACTATAACAAAAAAAAAACCACAGGGAACAAGTACTAAGAAAAAGGTGCTAGATTGGTATATCAGTCAAGGTGGAGCCTGAAGAGGTGTGTCTTCAGGCCGCGACGGAACGCAAACAGTGTTTGAGTAGAATGTAGAGAAATGGGGAGTTTGTTCCACCACTGGGGAGCTAGGGTGGAAAAGCTCCGCAGTCAGGATGAGCGAGAGTCATTGACACGGAGGGAGGGAAGTGCGAGTCGCCCTGCTATAGCAGAGCGAAGTGGTCGAGCAGGAACATGGTGCTGAATTAAGTCCTGCAGGTAGGCGGGGCCTGTCCTATTGGCTGCAGTGCAAGCCAGGGTCAGAACTTTGAACCTGATCCTGGCCGTGACCGTCAGCCAGTGGAATGACCTCAGCAAGGGGGTGCAACAACTTTAAGGGTTGTTTCTCCTGACTCATTGAGTCAGGAGAAACAACCCTTCAAGTGATCCATCTACTGCATATCTGGCAACAGAGTGATGGGTTGAGGCTCATTTGAATACCGAAGATCCTTGCTGACTTACAGCCATTCAGCCAACCATGTGTTCCATCCTAGTCCCACCCCCCAATTCCCATAGAGATCCATTCAAATGCAGAGAGGTTATAGTATCGCTTGTGAGAGTACATGAAAATAAGATATCAAGAGTTTTTTGATATCCTTTTATACCCAGTCATGATAGCATCACATGTTTACCTGTGGAATGTTCCAAACAGGTGCTTTTTCAACTTCCCAGTCTTTTTTTTGCCCATGTCCCAACTTTTTTGGAACATGTTGCAGGCGTCAAATTCGGAATTAACGTATATTTACAAAAATGAGTAAAGTTGATAAGGTAAAACATTAAATATTTACTTTGTACTGTTTTCAATTAAATGTATGTAAAAGAGAATTTACAAATCACTGCTTTCTGCTTTTATGTGCATTTTATGTGCTGTCCCAATTTTTTTGGAATTGGGGTTTGTAGTAAATTATTTATTTGTCAGATTTCATTAGATTATCAGTGTCTCCTCTCTGCTTCGCTGATTTCCACAGGTCACCCCCTCCTCCCAGACTTCTTCCTGGATGAGGATCCAGAGCTGATTATGCAGAACATTGAGGATGAAGGCAAGTTCAGCTTCTAAAGTATATTGGTGTCATTCATTCCTGATAGATTGAAGTTCTTTAACCTGGGCCATCTCCACAGGTGCTTCTCCCAGCAAAGCCAGCACAGAGACTGCAGCCAATGGACCCATTGCTGAAACCTTCAAAATAATCAAAGGGATTCTCAGTCCTGATGTTGTCAAAACTACACAGGGAGTCTACAAGTTTGACCTTTCCGGTGAATTCCCAATCCTTACCTACTCTTGAGTATCATTACTCACTGTACTATTTCGTCATTAATTTACCAGCCATTAACTCTACATACGTAAATAACATAAATAAGCATTAATATACACTACCGTTCAAGAGTTTGGAATCACTGAGACATTTTTATGTTTTTGAAAGAAATTGATACTTTTATTCGTCAGTGTAGCATTAAATTGATCAAAAAAACAGTTGAGACATTGATAATGTTAGAAACTATTTCTATTTCATTATTTTTATACTTTTGCAATTGTAGTCATTTTTACACCCCCCCCCCCATATTAGGGCAACAAAAGTAATTAACATAAATTTAAATAAAGTCATCATATTTAATATTTGATTGTATATCCTTTGCATGCCAAGACTTCCTGATGTCTGTGACCCAACAACATCAAAAGTCTCTTTGATATCTTATTTTATATACAGCTTGACTCTACATTTGATTTGTGAATACTTTGATATGATTGTGTTCCACAGCATTGTTTCTTCCCTGTGCCACCTTACATTAATACAAGATTTACTCATTACTACTCTGACAGTGGAATGGCTTTCTGTCTCTTAGACCTGATTACTTTAAACATTTTGCTCCTTAACAAGCAATGCAAACCTGATTCTCACTTAAGTCAGAAGACACAGATTTGAAGCAATTTTTGCATAGTTCACATATGTTACAGCGATGGCATTGAATAAGGATCTCAGTGATATATTTGTTATTTATGCTGTTCTGATAATGAAATGGAACATGGTAAATGTATGTTTTAACTGCACTTGGTCATTAAAGGTGTTGCTCAACACTAAGGTCTCAATGCACTATTGGTAGATGGAATCTGGGACCTGAATTACCTTCTCTGGTGGAAATTGGGCATAATATGTGTTTTGTGCTGGTGTTCTCCAGGAGAGCATGCTGGGGTCTGGTACATTGATCTGAAGAATGATGCAGGAAGTGCAGGCAGCGGAGAGCCGTCAGTCCAAGCGGATGTGGTCATGAGCATGGATAGCTCAGACTTTGTCAAAATGTTTGCAGGTGAGTGACCGAGGTGCACATAATGTCCACAAACCAGTTGAATCCTGGAATCCTGGTAATTTAGCTATGAGCAGTGAGCGGGGCAAGCAATCGGAGCCACAAGGAAGTCAATGAACAAATGCAGAAATAACCACAATGACCACAGACTTTCAGCCCTTAAAAACATGAACTTCTATACATTCTGACCTCATGTAACCACACAGAATTCAGGTACAACTTAACACATCCACACAAGGTCCCAAACTTGGGTTCTTCTTATTTTTATTCTTCTTGCAGATTTCGTTATCAAAAATGCTCCAAGCCCTCCAAGAATAATTCTCATTCTCATTCTCATCCCATTGGAAAACAATATCTTATCTGCCAATGACGGCGTCTGATCAAAGTACACAATTGCACTCACAGGATACAAAGACAAAAGCCCAAAATTGCATAGTTGTCACAATGAATCTGCCTTAGCTTTGTGGACAGAGTAATGCCCTTCCCCGCTGGAGTTTCGGGTTTGAGCCCACGCCAGGTCCCAAAGGTTACATTTTTATCTCGGACAGAGGTTCTCACTGCTAACGTTACTCTTTAACCAAAACATGGTGTAGCCATCAATGATAATCGTTCACCTTAGCTGGACGGCTAGCATGAGTTGTACAGTAATATAACTAACTGTAATAATGATTACATTTACTAGGCGTAGCGATGTCCGCCTTGTCTTTTTGCAACAACATACAGGCATGATCAAGCATAGCCTACTTCCAAGATAAATGAGTCAATTTCACCATTCATGACTTGATGATTTACCAGTTTTTATAATTTTCTCATGCATCATTGACATTCAAATTATATCGCAATGTGTTTAGGAAAAGTCATGAAGGAGACGTATGGATTTCACGACGGCAGGTTTATTGCTTTTCTCTAAGTGGCAACAACCGCTGCGTTTCTGCTGTGAAGTAACGTTACTTTAACTAGGCTACTGTAGCTATCTTGCAAACGGCAAGCTTTTAGTTGGCTATATCATCTACCCTCATACAAACTATTAGTTGCTACGTCTAACCCTTGAAAACGTATACCTATTTAAAAATATTGCAGACACTCATTTATTTGTGATGTCCCAATCGTGATGTCAGAGTATCTCTTTGGAGGTACCTCTACATCATATGGATAATTGTTGTCGCCCACAACGGAAACAGCCGGCACCTGATTGGTTAGACCCACTACGTTACTTTTGTTTCGGCTCCACGTTTTTAAACCGGAACAACATGGCGTCTTGTTCATAAACTCTTATTCCACCTAAATAGTCCACTAAAAGCTGTTTCTGAAAATATTTGAGGTGAGAAATAGGCCATTTGATGTGCAACGTCTTGTTTGACAGTATGATCCGAGTTATATGAAATAATTTGTACAATGTACATTTATGCAAATGACGATGCACACAGCTCCGCCCCCACCCCTCTCCCTCGCTCACCCTGCAAAGTATTTTTCTAAATTGTGTAGTAGGCGGAGACAGGCTGAGACAGTGGGTGTACTTACTCTTTAAAATAATTGGTACTATTTTACTTATTTGGCTTAATCTGCCCCACAAACATACAGTAAGCTACATTAATGTCTGGATAGGTTTGTAAAATCCAATATTTAGGCTATTTGCTAGGTCTAAATATTTCATATTTGTATTTATTTATTCACCTGCCCCTTTCTCTATTGTAAATTATGTCTAATAAATGTCTGTTTGTAAATTTTAATGTTATATGCTGCTCGAAAAAAAATCTAATTTAGGAAAGATTGGGTTGCATTGCTTTGGAATAGAGCTAGTTTAATTGGTGTGAGCTACTAAAGCCAATATTGTTTTAACTTGGCCTCATTTTGATGTCAATACGCTTAACAGTAGGCCTAGTTTTTGCAAGTTTTAATTAATTATTAATTATTTAATTAATTAGTGCTTTGTAGGCTATGCGTGAGTGACTTGGCATTTTTGTACGTTGAAATGTTTTTTTGTTGAGATGCATTCTACAGCGGCCCAGTGTGGCACATCAGTCCTAGAGTCAACACTTGTGCATCCTACAAAGTTTAAGGGGAAATATGTGTCAGTTGGTTTCTTAGTAGTAGGAATTTTCTGATTATAGGAACCCCATATGGGTCCATTACATTACCATTTACAGGTTATATGAACTTATAGAATGTAAATATCAAATGTCATGTTCATAGGCCAGTGTGCTTGGGAGATCCAGCATTTGTCTTGATTGGACAATATTGTATGGTTGTAGCCTAGGTGTAGCTGTCACCAAGATTTGTCATTTTATGTTAAGCCACACATTAAATTGGCTCATTGGGGCCATATTGTTTGAAATATAAATGTTCCTTATGTCGAGATTTCAGATTTTGGTCCAGACAGTAATAGTATGCTAAATTCCCTGGAGATAAATTGCCTGTAGATGAGTCAATACGTCGAGGAAGATGTAGTGCTTTTCAAAAAGGTTTTAAGTGGGAGAAAATCTAGAGTTGGACCTTCTGGCAAATTGGCTGTTATAGTGCCACCAAGTGGCCAATTGGAGTGAACATTCTTCATTCGTCATTTGGAGTACCTCTCTAACAATGTGGCAAGTATTTTTAAATTTTTTTATCTGGCCAGGTTATTTTGCCAGAACTACTAAAAGTGTAATAATAATGATAATAAAATTTTGCTTGTTTTTGTATCATTATTATTCCAACAATATTATTCCAGTATTCCTATATACATTTATTTTATGTGTTATTTCAAGGGTTTTCATATTCCTGTCATGAGAACACTATTTATCTATCATATTCTGTAGTGTAAATCAATTTATTAATTTCACCCTCCCTTATGGAATACACAAAAGGCAGCACACCTGATTTTGTGGCGAAACTCGTAAAATTCATGAAACATTTGCTACTCTGATTATTTTACAGTGACTGATTAACCAACTCGATAATCCAGATCAAAAATTAAAATATTGTATGATATTACAATCACTTAGCAGATGACTAATTTGTTATAATAAATTATAGACATTATTATTATTACAAATTAATGATATAGATTAATAAATTGTCCAAATCCGTTGCATACTAAAATGAGAAATGGTGTCCTATGTACATGCCTCCTGTTCTTTTCATGCATTGTAAAATTTAAAAAAAATTACATAGTTATGGCTTAAAAAGATGAGTACCTCCAGAGTGAAGAGTACATCCACATTGATAACTGAGAGAGCAGAAGTGGTTTCCTACAAGGGCTTGATTTGGGACTTTCTTTTACATCTCCTGTTTACCTTGGCACCTGAAATATAATGCATGTATGAATGTGTCTTTGAAAATTATGACTTTTCCCTGCAGGCAATCTAAAGCCAACCATGGCCTTTATGTCTGGAAAGTTGAAGATTAAAGGAGATATGACCCTGGCCATCAAAATGGAGAAGATGATGTCCTTGATGAAGGCTAAGCTTTAATGAAGGCGACGGCCAGAATACACAAACATGTTTGCCTTTTAATGGGTTTCATTAACTGTTAACACCTTGCTTTTGGTCTGTCTCTCGTCATTTTGCTTTATTTTTAAAAATTTTAATTATCGGTTTAATATTCTCAGGACCCATGTGTGTCTCCCACGTGTATGACTGCTGTAAATTTAATACAACGCTCACTGAATTTGTGTGATTGTCCATAAAAAATATTACAAATAAATTGTTGAGAAATAACATAAGCCTACATGTTTTATTAGAAAATTTAGAAATTCATAATTTAGAAACCATTGTTTAAGGTGTGTCCCAATACTCAAAAAATGCACCCTCCTTTCCTCCTCTCCTCCTTGCCCCGGAAACAGATCTTTGTGTTTTAATCTAATGTTGCTGTATATGTCTTAATTACATATTAATGGTTACATATTAATTAATGTCTTGGAGCAAACCGCAATGGCAGGTGTATTGTATACTGTACATGAAACTACTTGTACTATAAACGTTCAGGCAGTTTTGCATACTTCCTGGTAGGAGACGAGTGGTAGTGATGGAAAGGAGGTTGGGAGTGAAGAATATTGGAACGCACCCCTGGTCTAAGCGGCCATACATTACTTGAGACAAATTAAATGCCCTTTGTAAACATGATCAGACATTTTTAATACACGGAGAAGCAATGGAACAGGAAAATATGAATAACAAGCTTATATCAAGTCCAATTCAGTTGAGATTTTAAATTGGTTGTTTTACCCGAAAACAACAAAGTTCATGTTCTGCCTCTTGCAGAGGATTTCGCATTGGTTACTTGGATACCATGTTATTGTTTTATTAACATGACATTTACATTTTAGCCAACCAGCAATGTGACCATTTTGTGGGCTGTCAAGTCATATGTGAACTTGAGGTGAATATCTATTGAGAATGAACATATCTTTTCAGACTAACGGTTGCATTTCAAATTTAAGTGCATTACATAAAAAGGAAATTGTATTAGCTTCTTGTATATTTTAGTTTAAAAAAAGTAAGAATTCGTCCTTATACTGTTGCTTAACACCTAAATGCAATAAAAAAAACAGTGGTTGCCGAAGGTATTTAGCCTTTAGGCTACCCAGTCCGTTAATGGTGGAATCACAATTCAATTACTATCTGGACCCATCCCAATGAAGCACTAAGTTGAATTTACCAAATATATATTCTGTACAATTTGAAAGAATGTTTTCTGCATTTTGATACAAGACACACCAAGCTATGATTTCTTTCGTTAAAATGGGCACGTGTGTGGTGCTTCTAGTAGTGTTGTAGCTAGTAGTAGCGTCGCTTTGGATAAAAGCGTCTGCCAAATAATTGTAATGTAGTGTACTTTTAAATTAACATGATGAAAAAGCTTTTACAGAAAAGCCCTTATTAGCACAGTTTATTTTGAATAAGGGACAATGCCAAATGCACGTTTGAACATGTATCATAGTGATTGTCTGTGATGTTGCTGGACCTATTGCTTCAGGAATTCCTGGTAAATGTCTGTTTTTTTCACCTGAGATTTCTGGCATTTTCCATGTACTAATCATTGATCACTACTGGAAGATTTTGTTCGGGATACAGTGTTTATGGGTTTAGATCAACAGCGTCATACAATAGGTGTTCACTACACACTGCCAATTTTGTTTGTTCTGACTGGAATTCCACCTTTGACCTTAATCAAAAATTAAGCTGTCAAAGATTTCCTTACTGAGCCAGGTTACTTGAATGGATGTAGGAAAACATGGGTAGCAATATCTGGAGCATGGTTTTGCTTAGTTTCCGTGAAGCATATCGGTGAAAGTTTGGTTGTAACTTGGCATCGTTTTGATATTATAAATAGGCTGTGTTTGACTATGAGGGATGCACTTACTGTGACCGACCTTTGACTAAAGCAAGATAAAATAAATGATTTAAATGATAAATACAATAATGAAGGAAGAAAAAAAGTATATTTTAATATCAATGTATTATGTAATACCTTATTTGTTTTGCACTGTGTATTTTAATTAATGTATTTGGTCATTAATGTATGGATTTGTGGATATATTTCCACATATATTTGTTCATTTATTATTTCGTTTTAAGTGGAAATCCTCCGTGGCGATGCTATCTCTCAGCATTGTCAAATAAAGATGTTGTATTCTACAGCGATTGAAGGTTATGTCCATGCACTGTTGAATTTCAGTTCCACATCGACTTAACGACCGGACGGAGACGCGTAAAGCATCCGGAACTTGTTTGACAAACTACAAAGGGACTCAAGATAGGTAATCCCCATATTAATGAATGATCTTTGATACAGTTACCATGCGTATTTCCGGTGTGAACGGAAGTGGTCGTGTTCCCCATCAAAGGCTCTTTTATTGTATTAGAAAATATGGCTATCGGCGGTCCAAAAGTGATTTCTCACCGATGTCTGTGTCCTCAACCAACCAAGTAGAAGGAAAGCAACTAAAATCAATGTGTCACGAGATATCGCTCTTCGAAAGAGGACGCATATGAGGCTTTATCGATCTAAAGGTAAAATGTATTTTTCTTTGCGCGTCTTTGTTTCGGAACAGTCCTTGCTGTGGATGCAGAGAGAGGGTTGTCGATCTAGCAGCATGCCATATTCGCTAGGGTGGGATAGCTAACGTTAATGATTCATGTGTTTGTGTACGCGGCGGGGACCTGGGTGCTTGATGACTTGCTGCTCATCTAGCAATAAGGTTCGTATCGTGAAAAGGAGTAAGAGAGCAGTAAAGGTTTCACTAACGTGAGCTAGCTAACCAGCTCCATTTCCTGCGATGTCATTTACCCACCAGTTTTTGTAACCTTATACTAAGCTTCCACTGCCAGTGTTATATTTGCTGTAGTAGCTAGCGGGGTAACAACGCTGAAATGCAGCATGGTAACGTTACCTAAGCTTGCCGAAATAAACGTGCGCTCACGTATTGAACCGAACACCAACTGTAAATTACAAATGGAAATGGATAACTACATTAAATTATACCACGCACGGCATGAAGGGGCGGCATTATGCGAACATTTCAGTTGGATTGGATGCAGGAGTAACGTTAACCGTAATTTCATAACGTTATCTTTGTCCGTTCATGGCAGTGTGCACAACATGGAGAGTAACTTGTTTAGATGTGAGGTTATTGTAAATTCATGACTCAACTAACATTACATTTTATTTATTTATTGATGTACCCCACATTTCAGATATAGCTAACGTGGCTACTACTAGTAACTTCACTACTGTGAATAACGCTGGTGCTGCTGATAATAATAGTAACAATTTTTAATCACTTTTAATGGATGGTGATAGAAGTGCTTTGCAAAGATGATGACATTCAAAAAATAAAATAAATTAAGAAAAAAGTAAGAAATGAAAAGTGGGAAGGTTGAAAAAAACAGTTTGGCTTTGCGTTTAGCCAAGTGACTCCACCAGCTCTTATGGATCACTGCGTTTTTGTCGTGCTTCAGATGGCGGGAGTCCCTTATGGAAATGTAATATACTGCAATATATTGTGAAGATAATTTTGATGTATTTACAATATACTGCAGTATATTATTTTTCCATAAGGGTCTGCGTTTTTGTCCAAGTATTTATAAAACAACATAGCGAGTCCCACCAGCTTCAACAGCTAGCTGGCTAGTTTTAGCTATAACTTGAATTATCTAGTTGGTTTATAGCCAGCAGGGATTATTCTAAAAATAGTTATTGCATAGATTTTAGTTTTTTTAAATATTACTCCCTGTAAACTAATAGGCTATTATGTGCATCCTTTTGTAATATGTTGTCTAATTTGATATGTTGAATTTTGAATTGTCAGTCTTGTTTTATGTTTTTACTTTTGTGCTCAGGGAAACAATTTCCCTTTGGTGCAATAAAGGTTCATACTGTACTTGCCTTGTTTGCTGGCTTGCTAAAATTTATTTAATGAGCTAACGTTTTTTTAACCACTTCTCTTTTTTTAAGTACTTTACTTTATAGTTTGTGTCATATGAACGTTTTTTTTCACTTGCTCAGTTAGGCCCTGCCATTATGTCATGTTTTAATGTTAACACCAGAAGCTCATTCTTCATTGTGTTTTTGTATGAGATGGTAAAATCCCTTTTTCACACACATTTTGAAGTACACTGGGGACCAACCTGTAACTACTTTGTGTTAATGCACATCCTTGCCTCTAGTATAAAGAGCCATAGACGTTTAGATTTTAAATGTGATTTTTAAACTAAATTTGTCGGGTTTTATTTGAAAAATATTGGCTTTAATGTAAAAATGTAATCAAATATGGGGGATGTGCCAAAAAAGCATGCATCTACTCCATCTCCATACAAACTGACTGCCTACTCTTGTCCATTTTGAAGGTTTTAAAATTGGAATTCAATTTCTAATTTTAGTTTTTTGAAAACTATGCTGGTCCAATGAGCTCCACTCATTCCCAATGGCTCAGTCAGAAGCAATACATGATCTGAAATTTGGAACAGGTAAGAGTGGCTGTTGTGATGTACCCATGTTTTTTTCATTGGGAAAAGGGTTTTTACCGGATTTCTGTGAAGGGATCCTGAAGGCGGAGTTTGAGAAGCCCTGCTTTAGACTGTAAAAGTAGGCTATATGCTGAAGCCCTGCTTTAAGCCAAAAAAAATGTAATTGCAATAGGTGCCTTTCCTTCATCTAATGCCTCTGCATGTACTGATTTTTTTTAAATATTGTGTCGTTTGGACAGGGTATTTGTTCAGGACCAATCAGAGGGACAGATTGAGTCCTGGGGTCACTGGCATAGATAGGTTCTATATGGTTCTCACTGCCCTCACTCGGAGGGGCGGGACCAGAAGGGGGGGACAACAATCATTGGTCTAAAATGCGCCCTGGCGCCTTGGGACCTATTTTTATACAGTTTATGCTTGGGGCAGGGAGACACACTGTATTTTTGAGTGGAAGTTGATGGAGAACATCCCTTAGTAGCATACCGTGAACAAGCTTTTGTTTTGTGGACGCAGTTCGTAACATAATAAATTGACTCCCTTACTCACATGTTTGTCATCACATATTCATTTTGGTTGGAGCAAGCTATGAAGTGTCTACTACAAAAAAAAACTGTTTTGTGTGATGAGACAGCAGGGGATGTTGCAGCTACACTATACGCCCAGTGTCTCGGAGCAAGCAGTCAAACTGTGGGCTAAGTATCTCAAATCTATTGCTCCATACCTGTATAGCCTTATCAATTTAGATATTAATTTAGCTATTACACACCCTCCCGTACGCAATTGCCAAACTCCCGCTTAGCAATGCTGGGTTAGCTAGCTAGCAAGCTAACGATAGCTCACGGCAAGTCGTTTTAACATTTAGCTAGCAAGCTAACGATAGCTTATGGTAAGCTATTTTAATTTAACAGTTATTCGACTTCCTTAAAGTCATCCTTGCTGGCTGGCCATATAAGTTGGCTAGCTACCGTGATTGCCTAGCTAACGTTACTAACGTTAGCCAGCTGCTGCAGCTAGAACCCTAACCGGACATTTGTACACCTGGATCATTTTTTTCGGTTCCAAAAATTAAGAAAATGTGTGGGGAATAGAGCCAAAGTGTTAGCGGTATGTTTGTACTGACTCAATACAGGGATGTTTAAAATAAAACCAATAGTTTATCGGAAAAGAATACGGAGTCTGTGTTTGTAAATGTTTGCAATGTTTGTGATTAGGTTACAGGATGCAGCTGAAAGTTAATGCCAGCTACAATCTAGCTAATGTGCTTTAGCTAGCGTGTGAAACTACTAACCTCCAATCAATGCCCACTTTATCTGGAACAGTTTTCAGAACGGGGTTTCATGCTGCGGAAAACCGTGACAGACTGCTCTGTCACAGTCAAGTTAATTAGCGTTAAGCCAAAAAGAAGGTGGTGGTTTGCTCATTTAAGACTATGGGGTCAGCTTGCTACCTTTCTAGCGGCACTAGGGACATTTATCATAAAAGTAGTCTTGTCAAAATAACATATGTGATTAATTGACTGTCAATATAGTTGATGGCAAAAGTGTTACCCTATGTTCAACCATGTGTGGTGGTGATGCAGTGCGTCTAGCTAATCAAATTAGCTGATGTTAGCTGAATATAAATTGAATATAACTGAATGAATGTTAATTATGTGACAAATACCACACATTCAATGCGAATAAATGACACAGTAAAATCGAGGATGAAAATGAAATGTTATATTAGAAACTTAAGGAAGTTTACCGTGAGATCGTTTTGCAAAATGGTGGGTTTGGTCAGGTCATGGGCTTTATAGTTCTGTGGCTTCTTCACCCCGAACTATCAATCATACTGTGCCTGGGCCATTTGACACTGCTCCCGACAACGTCACTTCGGCTCCACGGAGCAGACGCAGTTTGCGAAAAATGCATCCGGAACTTCAATTCGGTTTTTACGAGGCTGTGGGAAGGCAATGGGTGACGTCACAGTGACTTTGTCCATATTTTATACAGTTTATGGCTGAAAGGGGACATGAAGCACTCGGTAAAGTGGCTCTGGTTCATCAGCTTTTTACTTTAAATTAGATGACCGTGCGTTCAAATCTCAAACCGACCCTTATTTGCTGGAAAAAAAAGTTGAAATTAGCTTTTTTTCCACTAGGGCGCAGCCATCTTGGACCAACTGCGGTCATGACGTCAGTAGGTTGGTCGGTCTCTGCTGCTCAATGTATTCCTATGGGGAAATAGCTGACTTTCAGTGAGCTCAAAAATAAAACATAAAACGCACAGACTGTCTTTTTCTATTGCCCCAAGATGCTCAAATGAGTATTACCGAACAAAACTTAATTTAAAACTGAATTTCCACGAACTGCTTCTGACCATATTAATGCTGTGGCCAGCCGGCAACTGCAGCGCCGCTGCATTGCCTTGATATATTAGTTAACAGTCTGCAAATATATACCTACCGCAACCTAGCATCACAAGCTAACGCTTATTTTATATAGGCAATATTAGCTAGACACGACTTTAGCTCGCAAACCGTTTATCAAGGCATTGCAGCGGCGCTGCAGTTGCCGGCTCGTCAGGCCACAGCAGTAAGCTATGGTCAGAACGGGTCAGAAGCGGTTCGTGGAAATTAAGTTTTAAATTAAGTTTTGTTCGGTAATACTCATTTGAGCATCTTGGGGCAATAGAAAAAGACCGTCTGTGCGTTTTTTGTTTTATTTTTTCCTCACGATACATCGTTGAGCTCACTGAAAGTCAGCTATTTTCCCATAGGAATACATTGAGCAGCAGAGACCGACCAACCTAGTGACATCACGACCGCAGTTGGTCCAAGATGGCTGTGCCCTAGTGGAAAAAAAGCAAATTTCAACTTTTTTTTCCAGCAAATACGGGTCGGTTTGAGATTTGAACGCACGGTCATCTAATTTAAAGTAAAAAGCAGACGAACCAGAGCCACTTTACCGAGTGCTTCATGTCCCCTTCCAGCCCTCCTTTAGACTGTAACAGTAGGCTATGTGCTGAAGCCCTCCTTTAGACTGTAACAGTAGGCTATGTGCTGAAGCCCTCCTTTAGACTGTAACAGTTGGCTATGTGCTGAAGCCCTCCTTTAGACTGTAACAGTAGGCTATGTGGTGAAGCCCTCCTTTAGACTGTAACAGTAGGCTGTGTTCTGAAGCCCTGCTTTATACTGTAACAGTAGACCTTGTGCTGAAGCCCTGCTTCAAACTGTACCAGTAGACTATGTGCTTAAAGAGATACTGCAGAGGCTTTTCTAGGGCCTTTTTTACCGCTTCAATTTGAACTGGAACTCGTGAGTGGGTGTGGTCATATGACGATGGTGCCACGTAGTCATATTATGAATATTCATACGGTCAAGGAGTGAAAGGGTGTGTCTTGGTGAACTGACTCAGGCCCCCATTGAACTCAGCCCCCTTCCTGCTCTCTCCTCACCTAAACAAACAACAAAATGGCAAGCGACAAGAGTGACAGCAGTACTGCAGGGAGTTTTGAGGTGGAGGAGTTTGAAAGGATTCCTTTGTGGTGGAAGACTCTTCCTCGCGAAGATGTTGCTTTATACAGCCGTATTCATTCGAGTCACTGGCAGCAGCAGCCGCTGTATTAGTTGAGCGACGTCTTCGCGATCGAGGAGAGGACCGGGGAAGTAACCGACTGGTAGAGCTAACGTTACCTAGCTAAGTTAGCTTGTTTGTCTGCCTAAAGTAACGTTACTATTAAATACATTCAAATACACAGCAAAACCCAGTCAAACAGTAACGTTAGTATATTGAACATGGCTGGTTGTAGCGCCCAGCTCCACTTGGTCCAGAGAGAATTGTTATCATTTATTAGCTAACATTCATAAATGATAGCGATAACTAGCTATCTAGCTAAGTTACCAGTTCTCTGGAGCAAACGGGGCTAAACTCACACACAATAGACTGCTTTGCATTACCTAATTTATCGATATCGAATTCCATCTCTCGGCAGATTATGAAAGCTAACAGAGCCGGTGGCGTTACACCGAGGAATGATACATCTGACTCCTTGGCATAATGCAGGCAAGTTAGCTAAAGATAACAAAGTAAGACGTTGTAGATGAATAACTCTCTATGGCTATGTTCACACTGCAGGTAAAAAGTGGCCCAGATCCGATTTTTTCCTCAAATGTGACACAGATCAGATTTTTTTATGGAAGTGTGAACAGCGAAAATCACATTGAATCTGACATTTACAATTCTCATTTGGGCCACTTTTGAATGTGGTATTAGATGCCGATACATAACCAGTTGTGTCAAAGCGACCGCAGATAGTCTGTCAGATAGGAATTAATGTGACCTTTTACGTCATTTTTGATGCACCTAGCAGGGCATTAGAACGTTAGCGCACGGGCTAGTTAACTCACTATTGTACAGGGTAGGTTATCAACAGATTCACATTATATTATCATGTGTTGTCATTTTAGATAAGTGGGAAACATGCAAAGCAGTGGATTTTTTTTGGGCAAACGATACACCATAATAAGTCGGAAGTAGGCAACGTTTTTATATCATTCGCGGACAGCTGCGTTACCCGTTTTGTGATTTAAAATAATGTTAGAACTGTCCATATTATTGTCTTGGTTTGTTGCACGGTATTCATTATTCACGGTTTTCTCATGTAGCTGCTTACCGAACGTTATGGTTGTCGGTCCAATAGCGTGTCAATAGTTTAATCTAAGGGTGCGCATGCTAGGCTATATGTTACATATGAAGTTGTATATGTGTGATACTATAGCTTTTTTATATTGTGTATTTTAACACGGCTGGAACGCTGTATTGACCAGTCTGCATCCCGGAACTATCCGTTTTATAAATATATATCGACTAGTTTCACTAGCCAAACGGCCAAGCGCTCCATTTTCTTAACTCGCCCGTCCTCGCCCAGGCGAGTGAGCGAGGTTAATTTCATGCCTTGCTTGAGTTTCACTTAAACCGCCATGTCACGGTCCCCCCATTCCTGGCTCCGATCTCGCATTCACGAGTCACTCTGCACAGTAGCAGCCATGGCAGCACAAAAAGCTAGTAAAAACCTTGGATTTTTTCCTGTCTCCTCACCCTTATCATTAGCTCCACTGCACATCAACTTTAAAATTAACGCAGAAGCTGTGACTTTGATGACTTCCTTTTTGTTGTTTATTTCTGCAGGCTGTGTAACAGGCGCTTTGTCTTTTGTTTTTGTTAATTTGCACGGGTCATTTGAGGAGAGCAATCAGTTCACACTGGAATCAGATATGAGCCACATTAAAAAATTTATGTGAACAGCCAAACAAAAAAAATCGGATCTGAGCAATAAATCGGAATTGAGCACTAAGGCCTGCAGTGTGAACGTAGCCTTAGTAGCTCGATAGAAGTCGTAATATTAACGTTAGCAGTAATACAAAGCAATTCGCATTTGAACTTGAACTAACTAGTTAACAGTGCAAGGGTCTCAGTCTCAAAGAGGAAAAAAAAAACCCGTTGGTCTCTGCTTTTATACCACGTGCCCAGCCGAGACCACCCCTAGGACCACCTAAACTCCACCCATTTTTATGTTAAGGATCTCGTGACGTCACAAATCCCCGGAAACCAGCGTTTTGGTAAGCCTTCACAAAAACTCATATAAAACTATTTTGACTAAACATGAGATTTTCGGACATAGACAGTTGTGTATGATTATAATCTAACCCAAAACATCGGTTTTCAACGGGAAAAGTCGGTTTTTGACTGCAGTATCACTTTAAGCCCCGATTTAGACTAACAGCAGGCTATGTGGTGAAGCCCTGCTGTCGACTAACAGTCGGCTATGTGTTGAAGCCCTGCTTTAGACTAACAGTAGGCTATGTGCTGAGCCTGAAGCCCTGCTTTAGCTTGTAACAGTAGGCTATTAATTAATTACTCCTAATTAATCTACACCTCTGAATGAATCTGGTATCACTTTGTATTTCTTTTCTTCTCAGAATAACTGTAGCAAGAGGATTTACATGAGAAATGTTTTTGAAAATACACGTATGTAAATCAGTGACTACAACAAAAAGCACATGCACTTTAAAAAATGCTAAATTATGTAATTCTTGTTGTCACACCCTCATTAAGGTGCAGCAGTCTCAGCTGAAATGTGGAGACATCAAAAGAGATAAAATAGATTTTAGCTGCAGTGCGTTTTGCCTTTACTCCAGCACATTGGATTTGAAATGGAACAGTGATGAGGTTAAAGTGTAGACTTTCAGCTTTAATTTGTTTAGGAAAAAAATTTATTTTAAAAGTCAAATGTTTGTAAAAAATAAATAAAATTTCAAAACATTGTCAAAGTCATGTCAAAATTTATAATTTTTTTTCCCATTCATTAAATTGTTTTATCACTGTTAACATTGCTGCAGTCTTTTCACTGTTTTTCACTGATATTTTTTTACAGTGTAACCATTACAAATACACAAAATCTCTTAATTAAATATGGCTGTTTGCGGCTGGAGTAATTTACATAATGACTCTTAGTTGATCACCTACAAAGTGAAATAACGTGCAAATAATTTGGCTGCACCCACAAAATAACACATAGTTTGATCCCTGACAATGTGTGCAAAGTATTTGCAGTGTCCCCTCAAATAGGCCCAATACATAAAAAACCAGACATACTTCGGATTTATGAAAAGTATTGTTAGCAGTATAAATGACCTAAAATGATCCACTTAACAACCCTACTTCTGTGGCTCGGCTCGTTTTTTCAGCGACATCTCAATCCCACCAAGCTCACTTACCTGACATTACCTCAATTGTATTTCAGTCGAAAGTTCAGACCAACTGGGTCTGAAAGGTTGCTGAAATAATTTAGCATTACAAGTCATTCAGCATGTTGATTGGGTTTGGAAGTCTTTCAGGGCTCTATTTTCAAACCGGCGCAAGGGGACGGTATAGTCAAACGCAAGCTTGTTGACAGCATCAACGTCTTAAAACTGGCGCTATGGCGTTTCTCAGCAATACCGCTAGGATCAACAAATTCTCAACATAACATCCTTTCGCTTGCGCTGCAGTGGGATGGGTGGCGCTGTCTGGGGCGTGTTCTAAAATACTTTTGGCGCAGTGACAATTTGAACCAACGAAAACCCATTGCGTTATGATCAGCTGGAACCACCTCTTAGCGGCAACGCAATAGACTCTGGCAATTTGGCAACTTATTAGTCATGTAGTTCTATGTAGTGTCTATAGGTGATGCCAACATTACACTTCCATTTAATGAACAAATAGCCTATAATTCTTATTATTAATTAATTTTAATTTAAACTACTAGAATAAAACAGGACAGCTTACAAGAAACTTGCGATCATGTAGGCCAATAGCCTATAATATATAAATTACACATTGGCACAGTTGAATCATAAGCCTACCACTACACAATATACAGAAAGGATATACTTTCAGCGGGTGTCCTTCCTCAACTATACGGACAATGAATGCAGTAAAAAGTCAAAACTCACATTTTTTCTCAAGTGTGGGTTCCCCGGGGTGCTTGGTGCTATCGACTGCACGCACATACAAATCCGCGCACCACCCGAGCATGCAATAGTTTTCGTCAATCGCAAAGGAACACATTCCATCAATGTCCAGGTGACATGCGACAAAATTAGCTTGCCCCACCTGCACCAGTGGTCGTGGTCCCCATCACAGCCAGAGCACAGAGAAATCAACTGGCTGAGCGGTTTAATAGGGCTAGATAAATGGTAAGTATCGGATCAGCTTTTAAAATGAACATTTCAATGCATGTTCCCACGTAGAATCATACACACATCCAAGTTGACGGTCCAGTGCGTTTGGGTTGCTCATTATGAAATTGCATGGAGCGATTGTGTTCCAACTGGCTTTTTTTTTAAAGCATGAGAACAACAATTTGATTGGCTACCATAGAGACACACCTTGGACATTTAAACCCAGCCTTTTAGCAATACCGCCATAAGGTGCGCCAAGATTGCCGTCATGAAATTACCAAATTTCTCGCCGACACGCCCTCAGAGCGATACCGCCAAGCGCTTACTCTTGCGTTCACCATTGCGTTTGGTTTATTAAAATAGAGCCCTCAGTGTTAAATGGATAATTTTTCTTAGATTTTCTTCCCTCTTTTTCTGTCTAACTTTCAACGTGTGAAAATCTGTTGCAGGATTATGAGGAAGCCTCTTGTTTGTGTTAATTTTTTTTGTTTAGAAGATATGGCCAAACGTAATAAATTTAGAATGCAGAAATATGTCTTTGGGGACTAAAAAGCCAGTTCCTCACTGTGGGACTGTTAGGCAGGTGCCTGCTCTACTGTAGGAGTTGGCTGAAATGCCAGTATTTAAATAGGAATTGAAAATCACACCTGTGTCTCTTGTATGTGGCCTGACACCTGCCTGGCTCAATATTTCATAAAACATTATTCCAATTTGCATCGACTGAGTCAGCCATATTTTAAATTTGTGTAATAAAAATAATAGTTTTTTTTCTTTTTTTTTCTTTTTTCTTTTTTCTTTTTAAATAAATAATATTCTCATGAACTGGCAATCTGATTACTCCATCCATGAAATTACAGATGTCAGATTTATTCATTTCAAATATATAGTTTGAAACAACATCATAACCTTGAGTCTAAAAGTGTATGTCTCTCTAATGCAGTAATTGAACTGATCAACAGTATAATTGTTTTATTAATAATTGTAGGCTTATCTGAATTGTGTGGATGTCTTTGAACTCCAGAAACCTCCAGGAATCCTCACACCCTTCAGCTCCATTCAGCTCATTTTACATGCAGGCTGTTGTGTTCTAACGTCCTCAGTTTTTCATTGGTTGGAATTTCGTTCGATTTTATTTATTTATTAGCAGGTGTGGGCTTGGTTAGTACTTGGATGGGAGACCTCCTGGGAAAATTTTGTTGCTGCTGGAAGCGGTGTTGGTGGGCCAGTAAGGGGCAATCTTCCCTCTGGTCAAATAAACCACAATGCCCCAGTGCAATGATGGGGACACTGTGCTGTAGGAGATGCCGTCTTTCGGATGAGACGTTAAACTGAGGTCCTGACTCACTGTGGTCATTGAAGATCCCATGACACTTATCGTAAAGAGTAGGGCTTTCCTCTGTGTCCTGGCTAAACTCCCAACCTGGCTCTTTCTATCTGCCACCTAATCATCCCCCAGGTTAATTGGCTAAAAATTGTCCTCCCTCTCCCCTCTCCACCTCAGCTGATATGTGGTGAGCATACTGGCGCAGAAAATGGCTGCCGTTGCATCACCAAGGTGGGTGCTACACATTGGTGGTGGTTGAGGCGAGTTTCCCCCACATCATTGTAAAGTGCTTTGAGTGTGAGAAAGGTGCTATACAAATGCCTGGCATTATTATTATTATTATTATTATTATTATTATTAACTGCGATCCGTAAAATATTGTAAAATGAGTAAATGTGAAATAAAGCATCTTAGTACAGCAGAGAAAGCCTTTCATATTTACAGGGGAATTCCACCTAAAAATGGAAAAAGTTCATATTGCTTATTAAATTATGAAAATGATGTTATTACATTGGTGTATTTTTTCCCATCATGTGACAAATCCAGTTTTATAGGCTAGAATGGTTGTAGACAAGATCACCAAAGCTACTTTTTGTTCTGAAAATTCTTTGGCATATTTTCTTACGTGTTTTTAAAAATTGTTGTTAGAAACTTTGCTACGTTGCCTAAATTATATGTTATTATATATATTATATATACTTTCCTACTATATATATTAACTAGATTATTACTTTAGAGGGGGCCAGCTCCCCTTGGTTTAGTGCAGGTGTCATGACAAATGTGGTCCCCAAATTGGCTCCGGGGTTCCTTCATGATCTCAGATTGTTGTGTTTTTGCGTGTCATATTGCATCACTTTAGGTAGCTTTTGGCTGTGTGAAATACCATATTTATAATGTCAACTGACAACGAAAGCTGTTATATCCATGTGTTTTGAGGTGATATTTAGGAGATTTTTTTTAACCCTTGGGCGCGAACGTACGGTCAAACGGGTGTTACAGCTCCAGAGTGGTCGCTGAAGCATACGGTCACACCGGTGTGATTAGAAGATTAGGACGTCTATTTGTAAATGACGCAACAATCAGTGTTTGGGATAAACCTCGTTCTTTCTGGGAATAAACAAACTTATTTTCAACTGAAACATTGCACAAAATAAACTCTTTACGCCGGTCTTTATGTCCTCAATGGTCAATCATCACATGCTCATTTCCATATGAAAACATGCGTTTCACTGGTGGACGACGACTGTAGCTTCACTATGTAATCGTTAGTCGATTTGACGCTAGGTGGGTTTTAAAGCAGTTTTCTCCATGTGTTCTGGGGTGGTTTTTAAAGCCGTTATCTCTATCTGTTTGAGATGGTTTTTAAAGCCGTTATCTCCATGTGTTTTGAGGTGTTTATTTAAAGCAGTTATCTCCACGTGTTTTCCAGAGGACTGAGCCCATCATGGAGGACTGCTTGCACACCTCATCTGAAAACCTGTCTAAGCTGGTGAGCTGGGCCCACAGCCATGGTACTATATGCACCCTCATTCCCAATCTCAAACACCTGCTTACTGAGGGTTCCCATGGCAACCTCACCGCCATGTGGGGCTGCAGCGCCGGACACGCGTACCACTGGCCCCTGACCGCCACCTGCAAGATGGGGCCCAAGGAGCGCGTTTGCTACCAGGACAGCCGGAGTATCACCTCGGACAGCCTGAGCCTCCAAGGCGGCTCGGGGATCCAGCCCAGCCCGGGCGACAGGTTCCTGTCCAGAGTGTCCAAGGGCAAGGGGGACTGTGGCCAGACGCGGGACTCCTGCGACTTCTCCAACTGCAGTGAGCCCTCAGAGGTGGACGACAACACGGAGGACTACAACAGCAACCTGTTTGACATTGTGTGCGAGTCCTCCGCCACGGACGAAGACGGCGACTACGAGCCTCAGTTGCAGAGCGTGTCGCACTCCTCTCTCAGGAAGAGAGGGAACCCCGGGATGGCGCCAGGCCAGCCGTCCCGTCAGAGGCTAGAAGAGATGTCCGGCGACGGCACGGTGAAGAAAATAAAGCAGGAGATGCCAGAGGATTACTACATTGTGGCCAACGCCCAGCTGGCCAGCGGCCTCGATGGTGCCCCTGTGGCCCAGTCGCCCAAGCAGACCTCTCAGCGATCGTCCCTGTCGCAGACAGGACTCCACAAACCCTCATCCGCTGATACCGCTGATCCAATGGGCGCATCCGTTTCGCCCTCAGGCAACTCCACGTCCTCACTGGCCAAGCCTCCCCGTGCCCCTCCCCCCGCCAGCCAGAGCAGACCACAGGTGACACTCCAGCCCCCCAGCAAGCCTGACTCCCTCCAGAGGTCTCTGGGCAACCAGAACATGAACGTGCCCTTGTTAACCTCACAGCTTCCGGGCCACAGCGATCTGCCGGATCCGCTCCGCGTCGAAGAGCTGAAGTCCTGCAGCGTGCCCATGCCAATCACCGACACAGGCACCCCGCCTGCGTGCGCCCACCCAGACCTGGAGATCATTTCAGTACAGGCGCTCGGCACGGAGCCCAAAGCAGAAGCCTCAGGTACAGTCCCCTATCTGACCTTTCTGTGGGGAAAACGGCAAAGTTAACAAGTTGAACACAGTTCTCCTGCATACCTTGGTTACAGCATTGTCATTTATTCTGTTACGTTGTGCCCTTTCTGCCGTGTTTCCCTTCCTGGAGGTGTTAACTTTACTAATTGGGACGTAAAATGCAACGTTATTATTGCATTGATAATTACGGCCATGTATGTTCTACATGGAGAATAGACATAAAGTCACAAGAGATTATATGCTATTGCATATACATTTTCATTCAGTCATAGGTACAACTGTTGGGTGAATTCAGCTGTAAGGGAACTAATGTTACATTCTATCCCCAACCTTCCATGGTATTACTGATAAAGGAAGATAAATAAATGGTGTAGCTGGAAATGGGTTGTGGGCCATTAACAGTCTGAAGTTCCTCATGTTGACGAGCTTGATTCATTGCATAGAACCTGGACGAAATGCCATAAAGTGCCTTAGAGTAAACATTGACCGCCATATATACCCTGACGGTTTGTAAATATTAAGCCTAGTTTTATTTTTGGAAAGTGACAATTCACACATCCTCCAGATACTGACTGGGTTTGTATGTTCAGCAGATGGAGATGGATTGCTGTGTATTCTGGATACATTTTATGAATTTCTCAAAATTAACATTTACATTTATGAATTACTATGTTGAGCACAAGTGGAATTGATAAGCTAAAACAAAAGTATCAGCAGGTTTACCGGCTCAATATAAAGGTGAAAATGTGTATTTGGGATATGTCCCTGACATTTTTCACCCATATATTTAGCAAAAAGAGTTCTACCGTATCAGGGATACATTGTACTTCTTGGTATAATCTCTTCTATTTCTTAAAAAGCTTATTGGGATGGCAGGTATGCCGTCCGCTAAGTTATGGCATGGCAGGGCATGCCCCATACCTATACAGCACAGAGGGTTTGGCATTTTCAGGGTATATATTACATGTGTACCTATAAAGCCAGAAACTATGACTACGTAAACTATGAGCCTGTGGCTAAAGTATATTGTACAAAATATCAAGAATATTTACAATGGATCCCCAATATATGCAATACATTTGTCACACATGCTGAAGAGTGGAAAAAATAACGTGACATTCTCTGTGAATTTCTCCATATAAGATGGGCTCTGATAGCTCCATCGGAGCCTCTCCACTGATTTATTCTTGTAATTATGTTTTTGCGGTTACCTAGCTGCTGAACCGGGGAAGCCAAGGCTGTAAATTATATTTAAGATGCTGCGGCTGTGTGGAGAGCCCTGAACAATCCTAGTATGTATATTTCAGCCCTTGAGGTTATCTTCTGTATTTATATTAAAAATGTTTTCTCAGGTAATTCAGCCTGTGCCATTGGTGTTTGTCACATGTCCTGAAAAGGGAGTGATTCAACAGTGAGACACTAATACTTGGAAATTTAAAGATCTTAAATACAAACTATTAAGAACGTGTTTAAACCCAGATGCCAGTTGAACTAATGAATAATGTTTAGTCAATGAAACATAGATTTTTACATGTAGGTGTTTTTTTTTGTGTTTTTTTAAATGTAGGTCCTCAGAGTGTTTTTTCTTTAAAGAAAAAAATAAGACACAGAGGATGCCACTGTAATATAGCCAAGATGTAATCAGAGAAAGGAATGGCTTGTTGACCTTGTTGTAGAAGTGATGTTATTTTAAAGCACAAAAAAGAATCGTTTTTCTACTTGGCATAGAAAAATGGTTTCATTAAAACCAGTCGTTCTCTCCGTTGAGAATGAGCAGTGTTGATGTATGTAAAGAAGAGGGCTTCAGTGACATGTAGGCCCTCGGTTTGGTCGAATCTCTTGCCATCTCCACACAATACTGACTCTTTGTTGAAGTGTTGTGTTGCTTGGGACTGGATCCTCTGCTTATAGTTAGCTAATTTAAAGTTATGCTAATGATATGTAGGCTGCTGGCAGCATTTAACAATATTTAGAAAATATCATTATATAGAATATTAATTTCTTCATTTTTGACATACTTAATCAATGCTGTGAAGTTTTACATTTTTTTCCCAGATTTTAAATAGGTAAATAAGGAAAACATTTATTTGAAATAAATGGAAAAGCTGAGGAGGCAAGCTTGAACGCTACCAGATGCAGAGCTCAGACAACACCTCTACTCATATCAATGATGATAATACAGATGTTATTTCCTGTGTATCACCTGGCCTGTTAAACAGTGCTGATAGCTGATGGGTGCTGTACATATATTTTACAATACATTCATTGGGAAATGTATGGGATATATATGAGCCGTGCCCATAAGCAGTCTCAAGACCTGCTTCATTAAGCCGGTGACAAACCACAAAAGGGGGTCTGCATGTAAGAATGAGTACTGTGGCATGTGCTTGCGCCAAGGGAACAATGAACAATCTAGCCTAAAGTAAAAAAAAAAAAGGTTCTGAAATCTAAAGTTCGGCACAACTCATTTTCTTCCGCTAAATTTGCGCCTGCATGTGTGTATTACACTGTATTACTAGCCACTCTGTGCACCCTCTGTAGGTTTTGTAGATTTGATTACTGTTTATTACACAATTCTGTTTGCAGGTTGCAGCATGCATGTAAAAAAAAGAAAAAGAAAAAAGACTCCTCCATGTGACGTGCGACACATCATCTTTGCGAGAGTAAACACAAATAACTGCAGTGCAATGTTTACCCCACTAATCAGAATCCTTCCAAGCCTTATGCCAGGAATGCCTCACTATTATTTATTTATTTATTTTAAATAGTTTTTTAAAAGACTTTTGGATCATAAAGACTAGTGGATCTATGCCCCACTTGGACTATCAAGACAAAATGTCAATCTTTGATTTGATTCATTCATTTTATGAAAGCAATTTTTGGAGACTGGACCGCTACTATGCTTTATACTGAAATGCAGCTTAGTTTGGTGGCGTGGCCTGTAGAGCACCGTCCACATGCTCATTGCGAACCGAGATGTCAGCGGTTCGATTCCAGCCGCACAAGCTTTGTCACGTCTTTCACTCGCTCCCTATTCTTCCTGTCTACACTGTGTTGTTCAATAAGCTGAAAAAGCCTTAAAAATATTTTAAGGAAAGAAAATAAATGCGGCCTAGTTTGCCAATTAACATCCGTGGTGCCAAAATCACCACAGTAATTTCTGGTGCGCAGATTGTCCAGTAGTACAGTAAGTTCAGTAACTTTTTATTTAAACAGGAATTTTAAATATTTGGGGCCCAATCTTTTACCCAAGGCCTAGAATTTACTAAATGTGAATTCAAAATCAATCCCCCATACATTTTGAAATTTCAGTTTAGGAAGTCGTCGAGATGGATGGATGCCATAATTGATTTTCTTCATGTTAAATGAAGACAAACTGTCATAATAGAGGTAAGCATCATGTGTATTTACTTTCTTTGTTGAAACGATGACAAACCCTTTCAGGCTTACAAAAATCTAAATTTTGTGACCAGATCTGTTTGATATTTCTATCAGATATAGACAGATGATTTTTAGAGTGCCCACTTAATACTTTTATTTTTTATTTTTCTGCTGAAATTAGAGAGGAAGTTTGAGCAATTGAGCATACAATGTATTTGGCTATTTTGCTATTTGGCATAAAATGTATTTGGCTATTTTGCTATTTGGCTATTATTATTTGCATACTATATTTATGTATTAGTCTATTGATTTATTAGCATTCATAAAAACCTTACAAGCTGGTAACTGAACTGGCATTAATATCTCAGGAGATGCTAAATGGATGAATTTGTGCAATCATATTTACAGGTCTGCCTGTCCAGAAAGAAGATGATGGAATATAACCAATATTCTGATGCCTTCCTCAGTTTAGGAAAATGGTTAGTTCTTAATATATAATTTCACTCATTTGTAATTTTGTCTCTCCGCATTAAATAAGTTTTATCTGATGATTGCTCATAATGGTATTAAAGGGTAACTACACTCTAGATTTTTCACTGTAAACATGTTTGTATGCCTACATTATAATGAAACTTATTCATGCGTTCCATTATTTCAACAATTCTGAAGTAATATTGTATATCATAAGAAACTGGTAGAAAAGCATCTTTGTGCTGGTTGAAATTTCCTTTCTGCTCCCCACACTGCCCCCGCCCAATCGTGATGTCAGAGTACCTCTTTGGAGGTACCTCTACGTCATATGGATAATTGTTGTCACCCACAACGGAAACAGCCAGCACCTGATTGGTTAGACCCGCTACATTACTTTAGTTTCACCTACGCATTTTTAAACCGGAACAACGTGGCGTCCTGTTCAATTCTCTTATTCCACCTAAATAGTCCACTAAAATATGTTTCTGAAAATATTTGAGGTGATAAATAGGCCATGCAGTTGCTGAATCTTGATTCATATTTGATGTGCAATGTCTAGTTTGACAGTTTGATCCGAGTTATACTAAATAATTTGTACAATATACGTTAATTTATGCAAAAGACGATGGACACAGCTCCTCCTCCCCCACCCCTCTCCCTCGCTCACCCCACAAAGTATTTTTCTAAATTGTGTAGTAGGCGGAGACAGGCTGAGACAATGGGTGTAGTTACTCTTTAAAAAACATAAATCATCATCATTTATGAAGCATAATGAATCCATCGTTAGTATCATACACCTAAGGATCTTATAGTAGTTACTGTTTGCATATTGAAATATTTCAGTACCTACATAAATAAAGCCCTGAATGTGTTGGTTTGGATTGTAATGTTTTTATTCTAGAATGTAGATTTCTTCGAAGGTTTCAGACCTCACTCATTCCATAGCACTGGAAATCTTGTGTCTGCACATCAAGAGGAACAGCTTTGCATTAAATTGACATTTTCTGTAAATTGAAAATGCTACGCACATAGCAGAAGACCGTTTTGCTCAGTTCAGAAGTGCGGCTGCCCGGGATAATCACTTTGTATATAGATGAGGAAGAAATCCTGAGCGTAATACACTTATAATTGGCATATTATGCTCGTTATATAATCTGCCTTATAACAAACTCATTACAGTCTTACAGCACAGATGCTTTTCTTTGTTTGTCAGATTAGTTGTAGCATCCACATTTCCTGGTTGACGCAACTATTGCATATATAAAACAGGTCTTTAATAAAATAAAATGATAGCCAGGGGTCAGCTGGGCTCCATCTGTGATTTTTGGTAATATTCTGCTTAGTGGCACCGTTTTTGTGTGGGTGAATGCCTGAATAAAATGCAGTCTTGTGCAGTCACATCAACTACAATTCGATTCTGCATTTGATAGCAGAGGATACATTTTTTGATGTATGCTTATGAAATATTGAATTGGACTCGAGTAGTTTTGGAGTGTCAGTGCTTCTGTGTAGGTTTCTTTTCCATTAATGATTTGATGTTTGATTTTCATGAATGCTTCTGTGTCTGATTAATCTACAAAACATTATTTTCACTGACATAATCCAAAAAAGTAGTGTTATATTAAAGACATTTGATCATGTCGTTGTTTTCCCTTTCTATAAAGTGCGGGTGCCCCACGTCAGTATAAAAAATGAGAATTGACCTCTGGTGTGTAGGACCTACTGAGTCCAGATGGTTTTTGCCTGCATTTTACACTGCAAACTTGTGTCAATGGTTTCTACAAAAACCATGAAAATTTTAAAAAGTGTGATGAGCTACAGATATGAGGTTTATATGGATTAATTTTGTATATAGGATAAATTTTGATGTTTACGTGAACTATTTTGTGTGTTTCGGTTCTATATTCATTTTTGAATTTAGATACACACAGACACACATTGATGTGCTTTTCTATATTTAATAGACTGAAGTGTACTTGTAAATAAACAATTTTTAAAAATCATCGTAGTGTTTACATTTATGTTTAAGTTGGTTTTTTCTACTGTTCTTCTTTTTTTCCAGGTACAGCTTTTCAGCCAATACCTTTATACAGCTGTGAGACTGAATACCAACATAAGTGGCCCTCATATCCCACCTGTACTGCAGATAGCAATAGGCTGATTGAGGAGAAGAGGCTTGAAGCATTTGTTGCTAGTATAGGTGAGTGAAGATTTGTACTTAAAAATGTACTTAAACTCATCCATGGCTGGACGAAAATTAAGTAAAGCTGGGGACACATTGCACGTTTTTTTTGCCCGATTTGGCAACGGTTTGAGATTGGGCAGAGTCTGCAGTAGTCCAGGGGAGTCGCACTGGATAGTCGCAGCTGTATGTGTGGGAGTGAAAGACTCAAATCTCTGCGACGATTGCAGTCGGCAATGCCATGATTAAATCCCATGTTTCATTTTATCGAGGCTATTCTTTGAATAATTCTGTGGTTTGCGCTTGTCAAAGACTCCAATTGCAATGCAAATTTTCAATAGCCAATGATAATTGAGTTGGCCAAGCAAAATAAACGTGTTTTCTAGAGTGCTAAAAATTAGTGTCTGTACAATGAGTTACTAAAACTGCCAATGTTTGGGCTGACGAGATGTAAAAGTTGCAAGATGTATGGGCTCCATGTTTTGTTTAGGTTTCAAAATTGTGGCAAAAAATACATTCTCGCGAGTGCAGGTTTACCAAGAAAAAATTGTGTTCTTCCAAGAGGTCTGCGTCCATCTATTCTCCGTCTTTAGATTTGTGTTTTTCAAAGTCAGCCGTTATGTGTGTGCGACAGAAGAAACAGAAAATCGGAAAATGTTGGTTGTTAAATGTCGCTGCTCAATCTCTTCATTGTCGCTCACGATTGGAAAAATTGTGTAATGTGTTCCCAGCTTTAATGATTGTGTATTGGAGACCTCTCAAATTGATCCAAACAAAGGCACACAATGTCAAACCTCCAGAGTCATCCTGGTTTTAATGCATTGACGATATGGGTCAGAAGTTAGTATAAGTTGGCGTAATAAGAAAACCGACAAGGTGTTCATTTTTAGGGTTAATTCAGAGACGTTTTTATGCACTGTAGCATTTCACTTCCATCGCGTTGATAGTTGTTTCGAGGAGAAAGTCAGAAGTTGGAGCTCTGTGCCAGAGGGTCTCTCTTGTGTCTTACAAAATGCCTCCTTTTCTGCGAGCATTTCATTTGCCGATTACTGGCTCCACTAAGTGCTCATTCGAATGAATCTTATGGTCGAATCTTTGAATCATGAAATGTTGAACAACTATGTAGGTGTAATACAGTTTTCAAAGGAAGCTTTTTGGGGACGGTGGTTTAAATTTGAACGAGCAGGCCATTGTAATGCCCAGTTGCAAGTATAACAGGGTTATACCTCTAAATAATGAAACCTTTCCTTTTTTTTCCGGCAGATCCAGTACAACTGCAAATTCTCCAGACACTTATAACTAAGATCAATACGTTTCATGAAAGGACACGGCAACACGCTGCCAGTCCCCCCAGGATCGGTCAACAGGAGCTGTATCCTGGCAGTGGGATTGTTCTGTCCTCAGTCAAACTCTCTGCCATTCATCAGGACTCCAGAAAGGACTGCATGAGGCTTTTCCATTTGTTATTTGAGCACTTTTTCAGTGAAGAAGACCTAATTGGCGCTGTGGCATTTGGAAAACATGGAAAAGTTCCTGATGGGAAGAAGATTTTGGATCGCAAAACAGTAGACGGAATAATATGTAAGTGTTCACTTTGCTGGTTGAGTGTCTTAAATTAGTTTTAATTAATTTATATGAGTACTGATTCTGTATAAAATCTGTTGATGTATACAGTATCTATAACTGTAAACACTGAAAAATGTCTAAAAATAAGAGCAGTAGGTGTATTTTTTATTTTTTGGTTTTCACGACTTGTCATTTCAGCTTACGTCCTTCGCTGTTCAACGCTGGATGGATGGACATCGGTGGAATCATCAAAACTGAAAAAAGCCTGCATAAACAAATGCAGGCTGAGAATGAGTCAGAAAAAAAAGTATTTGAATCTTGGAGTTGGTAACTGTAATTGGATGTCATAACTGATGGGGAACTGTAAGATTAAAAGAAATTGATTATTGTGTGAGGTTGGAATTACTAAACTAATTTTTGACTGAAACTTGTGGTACATTTACAAAAATTGTGTTGTACAGTATTTAAGTACACAGAGGAAAGTGGCAAATATTTTGCTTGTAGCATAGCTAAGATGTAAAAATTATGTTTTCTTGTACATTGTGTTTTGATTTTTATCATTCTTTACCGATTTTTACATTATTTAATTTTCTTGAATGAGCATTGTTGTAAAATGAAAGGCTGCATTTTCATTCGTACAAATAAAATTTTGGTCAGTGAATTTCTGCTTTATAATTTTTGTCTGTGAACAGCGGTTTGTGCTTATTATTGATTTACATATTGATTCAGAGCTTATCACTCTTTAAAATATATTTTTCAATGGAAACTTCTCTAATGCGTTTGGTCACAATTAGTACTCATCCTCCACTTTATGCAATTTCTTTGTGTCTTGTAGCTCATTGGTTAGGTAGGTTAGATTCGTATGTCTAAGCAGATGAAAACTGCTTAACAAGCATGAAATATACTTTTCAATTAAAAAATCTAGTGCTTTTGGTCACACTTGGTATTCATCCTGCACTTTACCTATGCAAATGTTTGTCTTTAGCTTGTTGCTAAGTAAGCCTAGTTAAGCAGATTCCTTTACTGCAGTATGCAGATGAAAAAACTGATAAGCGAGTATAAAATATATTTTTTAATAAAAAAAAAAATCTAATGCTTTTGGTCACAGTTTGTACTCATCCTGCACTTTACCTATGCAAATTTGTGAGTCTCTAGCTTGTTCTTTAGGTGTGTTAAGCCTCGTTAAGCAGATTCCTATACTGTTAAGCAGATCAAAAAACTGCTTAACGAGCATAAAATATATTTTTCATTGAAACAATATCTAATGCTTTTGCTCATAGTTAGAACTGATCCTGCCCTTTAACTGCAAATCTTTGAGTCTCTAACTACTTCTTTGGCTGCTTTTAGCCTCCTTAAGCAGATTCTTATACTGTGTTGCAGATGAAAAAACTTCTTAACAAGCATAAAATATATTTTGTATTGAAACAATATCTAATGTTTTTGGACACAGTTAGTACTCATCCTGCCGTTTAACTATGCAAATTATTGAGACTATCTCTTTGAACAGCCTCATGGAATTGATGTTTGACAATGCTTCATTGTATAATCAAACGAAATTTGTGAAACAAGCAGGCTAATTTGGCGTTTTCTAAGGTGAGACAGAAGCCATATTCTGTTAGTTTATTCTCAGCTGTTGCAGGTGCTAAATTTAACCGCATATATTTTCTAAAATAACAGCACTGTCGGGAATTACCGGGAACCCGTGCCGGTGTTTAACCCTGATGTTAAAGAGTATTATTTTGTAAATCAAAACGCGCCATAATGGTTAGTCCGAATAATATTGATCATACTATTGATCCATATAGCTTATTCCTTGCTCGCGCTACACACGTACGAGCATGTCTGTTTCGCCATCATATAAGCAATCTACCAAGGTGGAAAAGCAGGATTTTAAAGGGAATGGGATATGACATTTTGATTGGTTTATTGCATGTTACGCCCAAGACACACAATTAATGAAGAGTCTAAGTTCAGCCCACTTACATCTTGCTGTACTAGCAAAAGTGGACTGGGACACGCCCTAAATGCACTTGCGCCATGTGTAGAGACTAAGCTCTAAGATCGTCAAGGTCTGTAATCAAGTCATTGAAAAACGAGCGTGAATCCATTCTTATTACATCAATGGCTCGAAGGGAAAACAAAACATGAAAATTTGCGTCGGACCTGGTATGCAAAGTCCCGATGCATTTAAAATCTGCGAATTTCTCGTATTTTCACATCGCACTGGTGTGCAACGGCTTTAAGAATGTATTTTACTTACACAATATACAAACGCATTTTACATTTAAATAATTGTTTACAATGCTATATACTGCATTCAAATGTGGATAATAACAATTACTATACTAGGTTAACAGTAGTTGTTTTTTATACTTATTCATTAACAGGTTTGAGTTTGACTGCTTCAGCCATCTGTATGGTTTTACCAAGTCACAAGCAGCATTTTTAAGTTTAAGCTATGCATTTAGATTATGAAGAATGGAGATGAGCATTTAATGTCAACTGCCTTCAACATCACAACCCGAGTCTGTCAAGAGAAGGGGTCTGCGTTTGGGGATGGACTTCACGTAAGTTCCAGCACTTTTCCCTCTTTATCAAGAACTAAAGGTGGATATTCATCTATTGTTCATAGCTGGGCTCTTACAAATGAAAATATATATACTGAACTTGCTAGTCAACAAACAAAAAATGGTTAGTTGGTTGATTTTTTCTGTCAACCACATCAGATCTATCAGCAGTGATGTTACCTTCTGGAACTAAAAGCCAAACTAAGAGTTCAACGTTCACAAATTACTGAAAGACCAAGCTCCAATAATGTCTTGCACGGGGGCTTGAGCTTGCTTGGTCAAGAAAGAAAAAGTAATTGATTTTGGAAATGAAATTATCATTATTAAAATATGGCTCAAAAATATACCGTACCCTTAACTCTGGCTGTGCTTTATTCACAGGTGTGTCTAGGAAGAGGCACCAAACCGATGGGGGACGAATGAGGCATTACATAGTAAATCATATGAATAGCCTATTGTACTGGATGGCAAGGAATTGCAAGGAATTTAGGGATTTCACCATCTACAGTCCATAATATTATTTTAAAATTCAGAGAATTTGAAGAAATCTCAGTGCGTAAAGGGCAAGGCCAAAAACCAATATTGAATATCCGTGACCTTCGATCCCTCAGACGGCACTGCATTAAAAACCGACATGCTTCTCTAATGAATATAACCATATAGGGCTCGGGAATACTTCGGGAAACCGTTGTCAATAAACACAGTTCGTCGTTGCATCTACAAATGCAAGTTAAGACTTCTACGCAAAGCGTAAGCCATGTATCAACAACATCCAGAAACGCCGCTGACTTCTCTGGGCTCGAGCTCATCTGAGATGGACTGATGCAACGTGGAAACGTGTGCTGTGGTCCGACGAGTCCACCTTTCAAATTGTTTTTGGAAATAATGAACGTTGTGTTCTCCGAGCCAAAGGAAAAGGACCATCCTGATTGTTACCAACGCAAGGTTCAAAAGCCAGCTTCTGTCATGGTATGGGGGTGTGTTAGTGCCCATGGCATGGGTAACATGGGTAAATCTGTGAAGGCACCATTAACGCTGAAGGGTACATATGCATTTTGGAGCAACATATGCTGCCATCTAGATGACGTCTTTTTCAGGGACGTCCCTGCTTATTTCCGCAAGACAATGCCAAGCCACATTCTGCGCATGTTAGAACAGCGTGGCTTCATAGTCAGAGAGGGTGCTAGTAGTCAGCTGAAGTTTTATATCAAACAACAATGGGAAATAATTCCGCTTTCAAAACTACAACAATTAGTGTCCTCAGTTCCCGAAAGATTAATGAGTGTTGTTAAAAGGAAAGGTGATGTAACACCGTGGTAAACATGCCCTTGTCCCAACTGTTTTGGGACGTGTTGCAGGCATCAAATTTAGAATGAGCGTATATTTACAAAAAACGATGAAAGTTGATTAGTTAAAACATTAAATATATTATTTGTTTTCAATTGAATACAAGTCAAAAAGGATTTGCAAATCATTGCTTTCTGTTTTTATTTACATTTTATACACTCGCAACTTTTTTGGAATTGAGGTTTGTATATATATATATATATATATATATATTATTTTATTTTCTTCTGGTTAGGTTTGGTGTATTTGCATAAATTCATGCTATATGGATTGACTTTGCCTGTCCTATGTGAGGAACAGTAGACTTTAAATTTCAGGGATGGCTCGTGACATTCCCCCTTGCTTGGAATACAATAAGGCACCTCCAACATAAAGTAACATGGACCTTTTGAAAATTATTGTGACCTTTTTAAAATGCCAGCCTTTCCAAACCTCAAACTTTTAAACATCTGATTCAACCTTAAAATTCTTGCAAGTGTGCATCATTTATAAAATTTAGTTTTGAAGCAACTTCCCTTGTACCTCTTAGAATCTAACCACAGATTGATTCTGTGTGAGGACATAATTTGTGGACATAGGAATGAGCGGCTACCATAGTCCACGTGTTTGTGTGTCCGTGAAAGTTTATATTCTTGCACAATTTATGAGGGGTACACACAAGTAATCTCATGATTGAGCTTGATTGATGTCATGCTAAACTATATTGTAAGTGGCTATTTATTTATATATATCCATTCCAGTTATTAACAGTACAAAAATGGTTCATATGTGTGATTTGACTTATTATTTAACATTATTCTAAACTTGAAAGAACATCTGCTATTTTCTGAATTTTTCGAATGAAAATTGACTTGCTCATTACAGTCAGGTTGCGTCACGTAGCATCATCCTTTTGATAACTTTTACAGACAGGCCTCCCAGTAATACAGAATACTAAATACAAAAATTAAATTTAACATGGCAGATGAGATGACTTGCCTGTCTTTGCTATATTCTTTGCCATGCTGAAATCATATTTTTGCATCTATATTTTCAGACCTATTCCATATGCGCATGGGTTTTTGTGTACAAATAGTATGATTATTATGCTGTTTAAGTAATGTATTTGGATGTGTTATATGCTCAATTTAATATTGACATATTCAAGTTAGATGCATCCTGTATGTCAGACATAAATTTCATAAATTGTAAATAAATTGTATTTGTTCCATTTCATCTGTTTCAAGTTGAATGGAATGTTTAACCACTTTTAATACATTACATAATGTGTCGGACATCTGACTATTGTACTGTTGTTTATGGTCTTTCTGCTCTTTGAAGTTAAAATTAACATCTCCATTCATGATAATCCTAACCATGCTGGTGGTACACACCGTATAGGTTCTGTGCAATTCTCAAATAGAAGCTTGAAGTCAGTGAAGTGTGACGGTGAACAATTAATTTGATAATAAAACACATTTTCTGTAGACTGCATTTTTTACAAGGGCTATGCAACATATATAAATTGTATGTCTTGGTCGATGGGTGTGTTCATGCTTTAGCTGAACTGACAGCCAAGTCACTGAAATGTAAAGTTTACTGTCGGTTTAAATGTAGGTTTATATGTTATTCTGTATACATGCAACACAGGGAAATCGCTACTTGCTGTTTATTCCGGATGAGGCAGATTGTGTTTATGTAGAAATGGAGGGCTGAACCATACACAGCACTGTTCAACAATATTTAACTCAAGTCTAAGAGGGTGCGGCTTCACAATAACAAGATATTTTCCATGCATAAAGTTTCTGGTTTGTATGTGAATAATATTAAATCCGAATAAGTATCTGACTAAAACTGGATGTGGGAAAACTTCCTCAGTGGTTTGGCAGACAGCATGTAGGAAATGAGTATTAAAAATTTAGGGATAGGATCCAAGATGTAATGTCCCCTTGTGATTGATGTTTACCACTGAGGAGTGTTTTCATCAGTACTCTGTAGTGTTCACTACACTTGCCATAGTTAAACTTAGTATATAATAGACATAATTGTAAATTAATCAGAATGTGGACTATCAATGAACAATCCTAATCAAAATCCCAATTCCATATCTGGTTAGCTTGGATATACTGTATGCTGGATCTGAGCCAATCAGATTTGAATGTTTCCAAATGGAACGATCCCGACACAAAGAAAGTGCAGTAAAAACAAATGTGAGATGTGGAGTATTATTGTGTTGCTTGCTAGAAGAGGTTCTGTGATTGGTACTACAAAAAAATATACTGTTCCAGATATACTGACCCATCCCATTTAATGCATACATATGACTGTCTTGGTCTCATAAAAGTGAAATTTAATGGTCCTTTCATTAAATATGTATGTTAAAAGGACCAATTTTGTCTGTGAAAGTCGTAGGAAATTTATGTATGTTATAGTCTCTAGCAGAGCTTTTTAAGTTAATTAATATTCTGCATGAAAAGGCCTACATTGAATTTGGTGTTTTCTAATGCTAATTCAGCATGAATATCTAGTCTGTAGAAAACTGCCTACATATGCACAAAATTGCAATTTTGGCTTTGGGTTGATTGATTAGTGAAAATAGAATCTCTTTGAAAGGGTGAATCTCACAAGAGCTGCTGGTGTCTTATGAGTGTTCAGCACATTATAGAACTTTTAACAGAATAGAAACTTGCATGAACATAACCTTCATGAAATTGGATATATACAAATAAAGGAAATGTTCTCTTGTAAATACAGTTGATTGTTGGGAGGGTGTTGGCAAGTATTTTTTATACCAGCCCGAGTCGGACTCTTTTATCTTTGAATATTTAAAAAATAAAACAAATGAGTTATGCAGTCATATTACTGTGGAGATTGTAGAACATTCAGTTTCTGAATTGAAAGGTAACTGAGTGCGTGCACTGTGAAATGATCCAACAAGTTGTTTTTGTTATTGGACTCATTGGACGCAATAACATGCATTACGTCTTCGTACAATCAAAATATTGACACACCCATTAATTACAAAAATGATGGCTTGATAAGGAAGATGATATTCATCATAATTACGCCAGTTTTGTCAGTTTTGGTTAGCAGGTAGGTTCCTGTTTTGTTCTTCTTAAATTTCAGTCTTGATCATTTGATCATATTGTTGTTTTTTTTAGTAATAGGAAGCAATGAATGTGTTGGCCACGCACACATGCCTACTGTGAAACAAATGTTTTTACAAACCAAATTAAAAATCCTTAAAATCTTGTCTGCTTTGCCTAATTATTATTTCAGGCTAACCCAGTGCTTCACCACCCTGCACAATTATTCATACAAGCATTCAAAAACATTCATAACTCTTTATTACAGTTAATGAACGTGGTGAACAGCTGATAAACTGTAGGTAATTTGCCAAGGCACAATTTCTATTCTGTCAGAATTTGTAATGGTACTTTGGTAAATGTCCTCCAATAAACAGGTGTGAATGTTTGTGAATGTGGTTATGTTTACATATGGAAGGGTTTTGTACGTTCTGTCAGTAGATAGTCAGTAATGGCAGAGAGGATGCTTGTGCGTGGCATATCACACATTCACTCTGAGAAGTTGTTGAGAATGTAAATTAATTAATGCTTTTTAAAATTCTGTCGGCTATATCGGCTTCTCATACAATGTACGGTACTTTTGTGTTTTTAATTGAATGAATAACCATATTATTATTTAAAGAAAACTCTTTAGCCTGATTTTACATTTATTGATTGTTCTCAGTATGTCCGTATGGCTATAAATATTGACTGGGTTATTGGCTGTATCTAGATTGTGTCCTGGTTGTGTTAAAATGGGCATTTCTCCCCTTTTTTTAAACAGCGCCACCTGCTCTATTTGAAATAGAGCGACTGAAAAGTCTCCTGCTGGCAGAGAGAAGCAGGAGTGACTTGATGGGAGAGACAATAAGCGGCCTTAAACAGGACAAGGAGCTGCTCCAGCAGGAATTAACTAAAAAGGCCGAATTAATCTGCGAGTTTCTCCAAGAACAACTGACCAACCGCCCAGGTATGTACATGTTTATATTTTATAATGAAGATGTGAGGAGTGATAGGAAAGCGTTGGTCACTACTGTTGTGCCCTCCTGAAAAAAAAAACACTTGTGCAGTTTACCATTCCGCTACAGCTTTGAAATATTTATCAATTAATTTGTGTAGTTTGTCAGTATGTTTTTCTAAATACTGCATTTGATTACACCATAAAAATTAAGATATAAAATACCATCTAGTATAAAATGTCATACATTTCAACATTTAAGTTTTGTTTTCATTTTGTCATCACACCATTTTGTGATTTTAATAACTGCTATTTAACACCGGGTACATAAAATTAAGTGCAAGGTATTACTTTTGCAAAGTATTAATTGTAATTAATTAGTACGGGAAGATATTATTAGTGTGATTACTAGCATGGATTGTAAGTAAATTAAAGGTGGTTGTTGGAACAAAAGGGGGAATGAATAATGAGAAAGTGGTTATTGTTTAGGTGATGATAAAAGAGGGTTATCTGTGGCCTCTGGAAGAAAAATGTAATGCTTGGAGAGTAGACAGTATGGAATGGATATTTGTCCCAAGGAAGGCTGTCATAGGATGGAGTGATAAATGGAAGACAATGAGGAGGGGAAAGAGGAGAAAGGGAAGTTACAAAGTAGGTGTTCTTGCATCAGTGAGAGAAGTGAGGAAGACGGAACAGGTTGAGAAGGAATTTTGTACAAACTGAAGGGGACGCGCAGAGCGTGGTGTTAATAGCCGTTGACAGCAGGATTACCATAATAAAGAAGGGAAATGATCAAAGTTCAGACAGAGCTGCGGGAAATGTCATTAGAAAAGTGTGTAGGAGAAGGGATGTGTCCGAACATTTATAGGAAAATGTTTGACTACTGTGGTGGCGATAAAAAGAAAGTCAACGGTTAAATAAGGTCAGATTTGTGAAGAGGAAGTTTAATATGGTAAGAATGTGACCGGCAGATGTCTCGCATACATGACTGAAATAAATCCAGTTACGTTTCTGAGCGTTTCTGAACGTTTCTGAACTTGCTTTACAGAAAAGAGGCGGAGTCAAACCAACAGCCAACAGGAGCCCAGTGGTTCACGGCAGCATCTCCCCATGTATTCTGACGAGACTCCAGTGTTTGAGTCGCCTGCCCTTTTTGATTCATTTGATGAGATGGAGTTGCATCAAAATGAAAGGCATAAGATGGTTAAGACTCCAAAGCGAAACAGGGAAGGGGAGAATACTCGTGTTCGCAGTAAGTACGATGCAAACAGAAATTACTCTGAACCTAAGGAAAAAAATTGTCTATTGTCCTGAAAAAATTGTCTATTGAAAACAGGTCAGTGATTTGTAATGAGATTTCATGAAACAACAGCATGTGCAAGGTTTAATCTCATGCATTAAGCATTTTTTATGAATGATTAATACTAATCTTTAAAAGAAACATGTAGCCCACTTAAGTTCACTAACAAAATAATACTGCGACGACAGAATACATATATATATAATAAAAAATAGTTCAGTCAGGACCACTGTTGTTCAAGTAAAAGCTTTATTAACATTCTTAAAACAATACATTTTAGGTTTGGCGGTATGGTTCTGTTCAAAAACCCTCCCGCCAATCAACGCGAGCAAGCATGGGTATGGCGGTGAGGGCAGCAGCAAACTATTTAGCAAACCATTTAAAAAATTTTAAAGAGCTTTCACTGTTGATGTATTTACCTTTAACTCATTTGTGATGCTTCCTTACATTAAGAGTGATTCATTGGTTCTCCCTGCAGTGAAAAACGTGGTGGGCGTGATCGCGAGGTACATGACGGCTCTGCAGGAGTTCCGCAGGAGCGTGTCCATGAAGGTGGCCTTCGACCGGGTCGGAGTGGACCGCAATACCATCTCCCGGACGGCCGCGATCGCGGAACTGAGCCTGGCGGCGCCGGAGGTCTTCCACTCTCTCCCTCCGTGGGACGAGAAGGAGGAGACGCTGGCGCACTATTCGTGCCGGTGCCGCCAAGCGATGGACGACGTCATTAAAGCCAAGATTAAAGCAATGAAAGCAAAGGGGGAGCTCTTGCCCATCGTCAGCAAATAAGGAAAATGGCCGACTTCTTCGTGTGTTAAGTGATGAAATAGAGATTAATTCACTCTTTACCTCCTCTCCTCCTATTTCTTCTTTTTCCCCCCGCCACTTTTATTTTTTGAGTTTGCCTAAAAGACTGAAAAGTTATTTCTTGTTTTCTCTGCTTGTACACTATTTTGTCATGAAAATTGTGGTGCATCGGAATAATCTTGTTTTAAATGTATAATTGTTAGAAGTGGGTCCAATAAGAAGAAACAACTTGTGTTAGCTGTTCAAAAGATAGTTACCATAACCCTTTAATCTTCTGAAATATATGGATTTGTTAGTTTGGATAGGATTCTAGTTGTGATACTTCGTTACTGAAGTGTATGAACATAATTTTTTAATCAGGGAAAGGCTGTTAAAGAAAAAAAATACAGAATATTTGTGATGTCGTATTGAAAGATGTTTAATTTCTTTCCTACAAACACATTTTTGCCACCTGATTCACCCAAGTTTACTACAGGAGTATCAGATAGCATGTCTTTATGTGTGAAGTATAAAACAAATGTTTGAGTGTTTGAGTAGTTCAAACATGTACTAACACAGTTGGTCTGAGCAGTAATGGCTGTCTTTGTATTGCTCAATAAAACAATTTTAAAGGAAAAGTTGTACTGTTGTCAGTTTAAACAAGGGTGCCACAATGAAAAGTAATGGATGCAAAATGTTATTTTACATAGTGTCTATAGCGTCGTTCATATTGATAATATATTATGCCTGACAGGAAAGATAAAGCATACAGCTCAGCCGTCTAAAACCTCTGGACATGCCACGCATTCATCACTCGTTTTAGCTGCTACGCTATGGATGTGCTTTGTCTTATCTGTTCTGTAGTTACTTTGATGACATTTCTGTATGCACTTATTGTATGTCGCTTTGGATAAAAGCGTCTGCTAAATGACTGTAATGTAATGTTTTGGTGATGTTCATTATGTCGTGTGTTTGGTACGCCCAACATAATGCTTAATATGGCTACTGGCCCTGAGATGCAGAGTGGTGTTGTAATGGTGTGACATTATGTATGGTTCTACATACCTAAGAGATGGGATCAAAGGTAACATGGAGGCAACATCAGCAATTAATAATATAGAAGGCCACTAATACCTTTGAGTGACTTTAATAAGTCTAACCTGTTCAAACACAAAATTATGTTAAGCTGTCAAGTGATGTGTGCTGTTATACTCTCAAGTCTGTCAGTGTTGTGTCCCTCGTTGGTTCACTGCTTGGGATGTGTCCTTTGTACTGTGGATTGTTTGGTCACATGGCTTTATGCAGAGGTATCTTGGCTATATGCTGATACTGAGGGATTGTAAAGAATTGCTGACTGGTCCTTCTTTGTAGATTTTCTCTCAAAGAAGGACAAAGTCATATTGGTTTGGGCTTCTCACTGAACGCAATTTCTGGACATGGCATATGGCACAAGGGCGAGTCCTGACCTTCTTCCAGAGCCGGATCATTTCTGATTGGTTCTCTCATTTTCTATCCCGCTGTTGTTGCTCTAGAATACATGAACAAGTACTGATTGGCACAGTTTGAATTTGGGGTTCATCCCAGATTTAAACCATTAGTTTGAATGGACTGTAGTGATGTCACAGGTGATTGATGGAAAATGTCCTGAGCAGTTTTGTAGGTCTTCTAGGTTAGCTCATTACTGAAACCGATGTGTAGCTTAACAATTATGCAACTAATGTATGATAGAATTAAAGTACACCATGTTAAATTACACAACTGATGTGGACTGTAAGTGCACTTGAGGTACTGCTTCCTCAACTACTTTCAGTATTAAAATGCAATATACTACAATGTAATATACTACAATTTAAATGATTGACAAATTTTAATATATACTGCAGTACAGCTCAAATTAATGGATTACGGATTTTTTTTATTGGTCCACTGCCACAGCTGTAGTACCTGAGTATCAACATGTGACTTTTCCAAACAGGTATGCATTTAATCTTGAAAATGAGATGGTGTCACAGGAGTTTGGATAAGCATATAAAGGGTGTTCCATAAATTACGCGTGTAATTTTGTGAAGAAAGAATAATATAACATGAACATCATTTGAACCATATTAATGTGCCTGTTATGTACAAAATTTAGCATGGTTGAACACAATAGGCCTCAGTGGGTTGCTGAAAATAATGCAATATTCTTGCATTAGTCATCCAAACTGCAAACAGAGCAGTTGAGTATCTATGGTGAAACATTACTTAATGTCATACATACTCCTAATCAGTGCAGAAATTAATTATAAGTTTGAAATGCCTTGTACAGTCCCTATATACTAACTGGAAGTAATACCGTTTTAAAATGACCATTTTAAGTTTCTCTTTAATTTTATTACATGTCATTTTCCTTATTTGATGTTTTTTTTAACAATTTACTAATTTGCTCAACAGACATGGAGGAAAGGCAAGCCGAAGCAAACCGAGAGCAGAACGAGAAGACCCTTCGCAGCACCCAGACTGCTCTCCGCAACTTCCGTGACTTTCTCATATCCAAGTACTCTTCCGAGACCCGTGAGATTTACTCCATCCCCTGCCACCAGCTGGACGCCTACCTCGCCTCTTTCTTTGTTGACGCTCGGCAGAAAGATGGCTCTGAGTATGAGCCCAACAGCCTGGCCAACTACCAGTGTGGGCTGGAGCGCTACCTGAAGGAGCAGCGGTACAGCTACAGCATCACCCGGGACAAGGAGTTCAGGCGCTCCCAGGAGGCTCTCAAGCAGAAACAGTTGGAGCTCAAATTCAAAGGCAAGGGAAACAAGCCCCACAAGTCCATGAAGCTGACCTTCGCCGACGAGTTGATCCTGAGAAAGAGGGGCTTACTCAGCCGCTTCAACCCAGAGGGACTACTGAACCTGGTATGGCTCAACAACACCAAGGCTTTTGGACATTGCACTGGCTTCCACGGCTCCTCGCTCAAATGGGGAGATGTTCGACTGCTCACCACTGAAACCGGGCTGGAGTGTTTGGAGTGGAGCTATCAAGAGTACACGGATGTCAACACCAAGACCAAACGTCCTGGGACTGAGTGCCGAATTTATGCCACCCCCCACGCCTCCCAGACGTGCCCCGTACAGGACTACAAAGATTATGCCCAGCGTAGACCTCAGGCCATGCTGTATGAAGACGCCCCCTTTTACCTGTCCATCAAGCCTGTGGTGAACCTGGCTGCCCTACACTGGTACAACAGCCAGGCACTGGGGAAGAACAAGCTGGCCAAGATGGTCAAGACCATGTGCGAGAAGGGCAACATTCCAGGAAGGAAGACCAACTTCAGTGTCTATCAGAGCTGTAGCACACTGTCTGAGGCCCAGAGCAACCAGCTAGTGCTAATCTGCAATAACCTCAGCCAGCAGGCCTCGCAGTCCAGGACCTCCCACACAGGAGCCACCAATTTTGTCATCACTGGGTCCTTTGACTCTTCTGACCACATGTGAGTCCTGTCATGCGTAGAAGCAAAGTTACAGGTCCTGCCTTAGCCGGTAAGTGGATGTGGCTCAGAAGGACAGACTGGACTCTCTGTAGTTCCAGAATTGTATGTTCTGTGAGAATCCATCCTCAGTGTGAGCTTCTTGTCTCTTCAGAATCCTTTTACAAGGAGACATTTGATTGGGGAAAGGAGCATTTTTATTCTTCTCTAGTTTCAATATGTCTAGCTAAGCAGATAGAAAAATATTACTTTTATAATATAGGTATATATTCATTCCACCATTTCATAAATATACTGAGCATCAGAAAACATTATCACTATGTATATGTTTTTGAAAAGTAAAACATCAATTTTGGATATTGATTAAATGTCTTCGTATCAGTTTGTTAAAACTAAACAAATGACTGGCTGTGATGAGATGGAGTGTGCGGTGCTTATGCACTGCACCTGGTTAGTAAGAGGAATGATTGGGCACAAGTGATGAGATTTAACCTGGTGAATACTGAGCTGTGTAAAAAAAGTAAGAGAAGGAAACAGAGAAAGGAACCAAATGTGCCCAGTTTTAGAGAACAATGCCTTAGTGCCATAGGTATGTTAGAGAATGTACCGAGTCAGCACACTGTCACTTACCTACTGTCCCATTTAAAAAATAAAAAAAAATAATAATCCATTAATCTTAGTATCATTGGCACCACAACACAATTCTGTAGGATGCTAGTGCAAAGATTCCCGCATATATTATTTTAACCTTAGCAAAATTACAAATATGTTGGTGTATTTTCTCACCCGAATGTCTCTAGCAGGGAAATAAAAACAAGACCACTGACGATCCAGGATGTTTCCTTCTCCCCGTCATGCTGCCGTTTTGGCATGTCATAACAAGTAGTGTTTGAGCTTCCATTTTTCAGATTTAAAATAGATCTGTAAGACAACTAGACAAGTTGACTGTGATATATTGTGTGAATATAACTTAAATATATAACCAATACATTCTATCATCACAATTACCCTTTTCCTATCACACATAACACCCAGAAGACTCGTATGTTGGACCTCAGGTGCTGAAGCATCATCACCCTCAGATGGGTGCCATCCTCCAGTGAAATATGTTTGTGATCCATACTGTTATCCTCAATGCTATACTCAAGAGCCATATTTACAAAAATTGACTACTGTTATGGTATAGAGTCCTGTGCCAACTGGCTTTCTTGGATACTGCAGACCAGGGTGTGAAATTAGCACCAGCCACCAGCCAAGTGCTGGTAAAATTTTAACTCTAGCAGCCACTTTGGCCAATAACCAACCAGGTTGTGTTATATCGTAAAAGGTAATGTGGCTGGTAAAATGGTGAAACTGGCTGGTGATTTTTAGAGTTCTGGCCAGTGGGTGAAAAAGTTAATTTCATATCCTGCTGCAGACTTCGCTTGGCCTTCTCTGGCGTCTGGACATTTTTCTAACATTCACAGCACCATGGCAATGTAGCATTGTTAACAAATCTAATCCAATCACATCCTTTACTATGCTGGCATCATAACTCATTTGATATTGTATTTTTATTTTGAGCAAAAAATAAACAAGTTAATATTCATAAACTGATTTTGACTCATTGAAATTGTTCATGAAAGCTACTTTTCGGAAAAGTGTCAACATAGTCTGTCTTTGCTTCTGTTTCGCTCAGAAGATTATAGCCTAAATAAATATAAATAACCTGACTTTTATTTGTCCATCAACTTCATTTTAATTATGTTCAAAAGTGCTGGAATTCAGTGCAGTTTGTCCTGAAATTCCATGCAGATGTGAGCTGGAAATTCATTTTACCAGGTGTTGCAAGATTCATGCCAGTTTTCCCAAAACTGTTTTTCATTACAGATTCACTCCTTTGCACTCTGGAGCATATGCATTGTAGTACAGTATTTGCCTCGTTTTGGAGTAAATAGCTTAATTATATTGAATATAGATTATCAATGTTTTGTTTGAAGTTGTAATTACATGTAATTGAAACGGCATACCAAGGCATGCCGTAGAAGGATGTCATAAATAAGCTAAATTTAATTTTGAGCATTTTCAAGTGTGGAATGTACAAACCCCAATTCCAAAAATGTTGGGACAGTATGTAACATGCACATAAAAGCAGAAAGCAGTGATTTTTAAATTATTTTTTTACATATATTTAATTGAAAACCTGAATTTCATGCCTGCACCACGTTCCAAAAACTTTGGTACAGGGGCAAAAAAAAGGCTTTCTCCTGACTTATTTTTCCATAGAGTTCAATAGGAAAATGAGTCAGGAGGAACAACCCTTCAAGTGATCCATCCATATCTACTGCATATCCGGCAGCAGCGTGATGGTTTGAGGCTCGTTTGATACCTCAGACCCTTAATGACTTACAACCATTTAGCCAACCATGTGTTCCATACTATTCCCATGTAATTGAAAGCTTAATCTAGTCCCACCCCTCAATTCCCATAGAGATCCATTGAAATGCAGAGAGGTTACATGCTTATAAGAGTACCTGAAAATAAGATATCAAGAGTCTTTTGATATGCTTTTATACCCAGTCATGATAGCATCACCTGTTTACCTGTGGAATGTTCCAAACAGGTGTTTTTTGGACTTCCCAGTCTTTTTTTTTTTTTTTGCCTGTCCCAACTTTTTTGGAACGTGTTGCAGGCATCAAATTCGAAATTAGCGTATAATTACAGAAATCAATAAAGTTCATAAGGTAAAACATTAAATATCATTTATTTGTACTGTTTTCAATTAAATATATGTAAAAGAGAATTTACAAATCACTGCTTTCTGCTTTTATGTGCATTTTACATACTGTCCCAACTTTTTTGGAATTGGGGTTTGTACTATTCTCCTTCTATTTTATAAACAATAATAAAGAATGAAAAGGTCAATAGTTTAGGGAGTTTGACCTGCATAATTATGACCAATTCTTCAATGGAAAGGCAGGGCATATCTGTCACCGACATGGAGGCTGTAAAAGGTAACCTGGTTTATCGTGCAGACATGACTTACTGATTTCAGTTCTGTTATCAACGTAGAACAAAGATAAATATGTACTGCCATGCAATACCTCCATCTCTAGTGTTGTTAGCCATTATTCTGGTAGCCATTCTAAAATATTTTTTTATATTCTTATATAGAGCTAAATCACCTGAAATTAAAAGTAAACTACCAAAACAAAAATGTAATTTTCTAATGTAATTTTATTAATAAAATTCAGAAAAAGTAAAAAAGAAAAAAATATATTTAAACACATCAGAACCAACAAGAGAGAGAATAAAATTTGTTATCCTATTTTCTGAAACCCCATAAAATGGTCAGTGGGTTGAACAAAAAAAAAAAAGAAGAAACAATTAAGCATGGTAACGTATAAATGTTCCTCAACATCTTTTTATCTCAGTCGAACTCCATTACTCTGGCTCCAATCGTGGCAAAACAGGAAGTATGAGGTTTCCGAAGGAAGAATCTTGGGTAATGAAGAAGCCAGAGGAATGTGCGTGTGCATGCTGAAACAAAAAGAGACTCTTCAAGACAACTACTACCTCCACTATCACATAAAGCTCAGAAAAGGGCATGATACATGATATATGCGAATTAAAAGATGCCTTATGAATGCTGCGGTCATAATAGCTCTATGCACAAACAGGGGGAAGCGACAATAGGTTTTATTCATCTACAATGCCTGCCTAACAACCTGGTGTTTTTGTCAGCATTTTTGTCCACATCATCAAATAGTTTTTTCCATCTACTGCAATACTATTTGTATTATTAATACCATACACAAATGATTCTGTTCGATGAAACGTGAGGCTACATGGTCCACTACAGCACACCTGTGTTACCACAGCCAGGCCTCACCTGTAGAGCTGCTTTCTGCTGAGCCGCGATGTGCTGCTGCTCTGCGTGGTCTCGGAAATCCTTATTCAGGGCTGGCCTTGAAAGAGGAATACTAATGAAAAGAGAGAAAATAACGAACATCGATGACTTAAAAAAAAAAAAAAACTTTCTTTAAACTTTTCATTTAAAGTCTTCATTAAGCGACAAGTTAAAAGACCTATACTTTTATTTTTTCCAAACAGGAAAATAAAAACTAAAAGCAGGCTGAATAACATACAATTTGTTTTCTTTGGTTTTTTGTCTCTAGCTATTAAAAGTGATGATTCTGTTAGCATAGGGTCTTTACTTCAGGAGAGGCATTTGTCACATTCTTAATGCGATGTACTGTTTTCTGCCACGGACTCTAATATCAGTGCAGCCAGCAAGCTGACATGTCCCAATATGAATACACACAATGTATTCATGCAGATTACATTGAGGCAACCCTCCAAAATAGTATTTTTCACAGAAAATTTAAATTAATCTATCTATTGTTTTAATTATTATTAAATAGCTGGAGAAAAAGCTCAAAACTGACTGGAGTGGTTTCAGTGGTGACACAAGCTTCTCTGAATCCACTGCAGTAAAGGCACTGGTAAAAACTATGTAACAAGCTTCCAAGTGACAGCTACAGACACTCTTATCTGAAGCACGGACAGAATTATGTTTTAACAGCTATGTGACAGCGACAGTCACATCTGTTGCCACAGTAACATATGGTGCGGTGTCAGTGTCAGAATGTGGGAGGTTATATAGTGAGTGAGCATTAAATAACGTCATCATTATTTCTACAACATATCAGTGTTCTCACTGACCCCATCTCCATGCCAAGCAACCTGCAAAGGAGAGTTGCATTACTGCCAAAATGTTCTTTCAAAGTCCTATAATTCATTCTTTATTCAGACACTGCAATATTTTGGTTCAGTGTCTGACCAGAGAAGGGTGGTGTGTAACTCTGACAGTAAGTGTAAAATCCCTGGGAGGGCTATGAAATGATCACAGACACTGAAAGGTTGTATCAGCGATTTTGGGTCGAAACATAAATGATCACATTCATCTGATTTTTCCTCACGATCCGCTAGCTGCCCGCCCCATAAGCAGGCCGTCAAAAAACCGCGTCTCTGTAGGCAGCCTATGCTCCGAGATCGTACACAAAAACAAATGGTACTACCAACCACTCAAAACCAAAATAAACAGTATTCCAACCAATCACCGACAAGGGGTGGGTGATACTAATACGCTAATACTCTTATCTCGCTGAAATCTTGACGGATTTACAAACGGTTTGGTTTCTTACAAACGTTATTAACGTGGTTATAATTCTGGTGCTTGAACACTATTTTTTAAAACATAACATAATTGGCTCTGAGCTGGAGCTGGCTCTGTTTGTTTGGGATTTCGCTTCAGAAGTGACGTCACCAAAAATCGCTGATACAACCTTGAAATTGATTGACTGGCCCACCTACACTGCTCTGCAAACAGTCATTAAGGGGGCTTATACACCTTAAGGCGGCAGTAGACCAAAATAAATAAGCATCCAGTAAGGCTTACTCAGTAAACATGTCACACACATGTTTATAATTGTAATGAATTGTCTCATATGATAGCTGAAATAAGGTTAAAGTTTTCACAGGCTCTGGCTAGACTTGAACCCTGGTCTATGTCATTTGGAGGTGATTTTCAAACGTTGGTGACTTAATAGCCTATATCTCAAGGCAGTAAGCAAGTAGAAAAAGCTTTTGATACGATAAACCATAGCATATTGATTGAAAAACTGTACAGATATGGAGTTAGAGGAATCACATTACAATGGATAAAGAGTTACCTATCAAATAGAGTTCAATGTGTTCAGATAGGGGACAACATATCAACATGCCTGGACATCACCTGTGGGGTCACGCAGGGTTCAGTCTTAGGACCAAAATTATTTATACTATATATTAACGACATAGTCAAAGTATCTAACGTCCTAAAACTAATTTTATTCGCGGACGACACAAACATCCTCTGCTCTGGAATTGATCTTAATCAAATGGTAAAATTAGTTAACAACGAAATGTCAAAGCTTCACACGTGGTTTAATATTAATAAATTATCACTAAACCTTTCAAAGACAAAATTCATATTATTCGGGAAAAGAGGCCTGAAGGAAAACATAAACTTAAAGGTCAATGGTACCAACATTGAACGAGTGAACGAACATAAGATTCTGGGGGTCACGATAGATTGCCTCCTGACATGGAAACCACATGTGAAGCTAGTTCAATGTAAGTTGGCCAAAAGCGTGTCTATTTTGTGGAAAATGCAGAAATTACTCAATCAACATTCACTTAAGACAATTTACTCGGCACTCATAACACCGCACCTTCATTACTGTGTCGAAGTGTGGGGCCACACTTATAAAGACATTACAGAGCCGTTGTTTAAACTCCAAAAAAGGGCACTGAGAGTTGTATATTGTGTCCCATATAGAGATCACACTAATGATTTGTTCACTAAGGCAAAGTTTTTAAAGTGGCATGACATAATTAAGTATAATACCTTACAAATATTATTTTTAGCCTCTAAAAGTCTTTTACCAGCAAATATACAGGATTTGTTTTCAAAGAGAGAGAACATACACAACCTGAGAGGAACCATGATTTATAAACAAAAATCTACAAAGTCAACACTCAGAGGTCATTCTGTATCTATTGCGGGGGTTAAGCTTTGGAACAGTTTACATGATGAGATTAAATCGTCTACGAATTTGAAGGTCTTCAAGAGTAAGATAAAATGTAAGATGGTAGAAAACTACCAAATATAAACAATAGTGGGTTATCAAGAAATGAAAACAATGTCACGATGTGCAAAAAAACATTGTAAGCGGTTTACACAGGATCCTGGATTTTGCAACACAAGACTGACATGTACATTTAAATCCGACTTATTTGGACTTTAACATTTGGTTTATTTTATTTTAGCTTATTTTTTCTTTCTCGGTCTGTTTTGTTATAAAGAAAATTCAGCTATGCTGTTGTGATACGAAAAAATCTGTTTTAAACAAATGTATAATGTGAACATTTAAATTTTGAGTTGGGAATTGGGGCGGGACTTTTGATAAGCAGGTTGCTTTTTCCCGTATCCCTTTTCGGCAGGTACTGTGTTTATTCAGGGCATATTACAGAAATTGTGATGAAATGTGACTATATGCGTGCCGAAATAAATAAATAAAAAATAAAAAAAAGTATCCAAGCCCATGTTGTCCTGTTAACCAAGGAAAATAAACATGTTGTTTTTACATTACATTAAAACTTGTAATGGGCCTAATTGCAAATGTAAGTGTGTGTCTATGTCCTGCTCACGGTACCTTGCTCCTGGATTGTTCATTGACTGGTTCTGTAGGCGCCTTTTCTCTTTATCCAGCTCAGCCAGAATAGCCACCCGGTTTTTTTGAAAACCTGTTAGAGTTTAAAAACACCAACTGAAATAAAAAAGTTAATTCTAACAGCCTTTAGCTTAACACTCATGCTTTGCCCAAAGTGCTTCATGAAGGGTTGGGAGTATCAGCTATTGTGAATCTCTCTTGTGAAATGTTCATGGAATAATACCATATGCGCTCATAGTACTGCAGACTTACGTTAGGCTTGCAGGATGGTAGGGCACAATGCAACTGTATACCTGTACTTTTATGTTAATCTTTCCACTGAATTTTAAAAATGTCATCTTTGGTAAAATTACTTAGATTGCTTCAATCAATGTACTGTGAAAATAGATAGTCAACAGTGACCAAATAATCGTTATCCAACACACAAATAGCTGCACGTAACGTTATCACCTTGTCCAGGTGGATTTGAAGCCATTTCTTCAATGAAAGAGCAGCAACCTGTAAAATAGATGATTGGGTTTGAGTTTATTAGCAAGTTATATTCAAGTCAATAAAAGTGTTCTTTTAGGTATGCAGCTACGTAACGTCATGTAGATACCCGACATGCTCAAGACCCATGTTTACGCTTTGTATCTTAGAAAAATACTGTAGCTATATTCTATAGCGCTGGCAGTAAGCTACCAGCAGGTTCATGATGGTTCACAATGGATGTCCAGACACAAGAGTTGCCGAAGTAGCCAGCCAAACAAATACTAGGTGATTAGTTAACCTTAGCTAAATTTGAACCAATCAATATTGGTCAGCAGGCTGATGTTTAGGCTACTCTCCCGGCGTTAGCTAGACCATTTTATAACGAGCAACAAGCTCACTTGCTAAATAGGTAGGGCAGCCGATTATGTTTCTCAAAAATAAAAACGTGGGATCCGGTAGTTATTATGCTTGATAACGAATTAAGACGGCTAACAACGTTAGTGCTACGTAAAACTAAAAAAAACTGTAGGCAACGTAGCTAATTAACAAAGGCAAAGCTTTCTACAGTACTGGCTGGTGTGAAGCACTTGCGTCATAAGTCGAAATGTAATTTTGCGAATCAATCTTTATTCGGTGGTTAAGATAAATCATTGACAGCTTGTCACCGAAAACATGCATTTAACGTGGCTACAAGTCGTCTACCTTTAACTACCGACCACTGCCTTGTGGATAAACCATAGACCGTAAAAAAGGATAAACAAGAGAAAGCAGTCGATGCGGTTTTCGAATTGACGCTTTCTGATGACGCAGCAGCGCGTAAGTATACTGCTTTGTTTTGCTCATGGGCTGTGTCCGAATCAGAGCCCTATCGACTGCGCCCTGTCTCCTGCGAACAGTGCACTGGCAAAAGTGTGCTGTTTAATGTGCACTGGCAAAAGTGTGCTGTTTAATGTGCACTGTTTAGCAGTCCACAAAAAATATCCGCCATACTATTTTCCAAATGTACTGTGGAAGTGTCCTAAGCAGGTCATAACGACTTTCTCGTCCTATCTACTCACCAAGGCTACTCAACAGTGTGGAAGAGTGCTGATTCAGACATGGCCATGGCCATGGTTTTGCTTGCCCACATTACATGTGCATGTGACATAATTTCGGAGAGCTATCTACCTTTTGGAAAATCAAACAAAAAAAGTTAAAGTAGAGTCCAATGTAGGCGACTAATCACAGTTCATTGCATGCCAATGAAGTTGAAAAACCTGTATTTGTGGAATCTCATTGGTTCTGTGAGGGAAAACAATTCTCAATCAAAAAGACATTTTCCTTAAAAGTTAGCAGTGAAGAAAAAAGTGGGGAACTATATAGGCTACAACATAGACTATTTCCAGTATGCTTTCAGAAAAGTATCTAAAGAAAATTAGCAGCATATATTTTTAATTCTGGCTATATACGATATCAGTGGTTCTCAAACACATTTTACATATATATATTTTTTTATGAATGTACCCCCTCTAAGATATTTTTTTTCATCTGAGTAGCCTACCGCCTTCACCAGCACAAAAAGAAAATCCTGACAAAGGTTTGGTGTTTCTGACTAAGCTTTCTTTTTCATGGGGTTCTCCTTTCTCCTTGTTTTCACATTTATGTTTCAACCACTTATCCATTTTCTCAATTTTTTTTCAACTGGCTTTCAGAATCAAAACTCGCTCAGGGTGAAATAAATCTATACAGCTAGCTAGCTGGCGTGAAAGTCTTCTCCTTGTTTTTCATTGGCATGAAAGTGATGTGCTCATTGCATTTGTATTGAAAATATGTGGCATTTATCAAACTGGTATGTTAGTATCCAGATTTAAGTGATTTTATTAACGTGGGGTTGTTCATAATCAATCTTTTTAAAAAAGAATGAAAAAAAAACAAATTTGAGAAACTGTACTATATAATTGCATTTTGTGTAAAACCTAAAGGTTTATGTGATTTTGTTATGGCTGCGATGTTATAACGGAGCTACATTCATTTAGATGGTTAATATAACCTCCTAAAACCGGTCTTAATCTGAAGAACCATATTTATTATTTTATACATATTTGACCATTTTATGATTTCACTCTATTCTGAAACCTACACAAACGACGTCATGAAGCATGAAACTAACAGAAAACAAAAGATCTTGGAGGAAATAATAAGATGCATAAGCCGCGGTATGTCTTGTTCGTGCAGAGGAAGCTGTATTCTAGTTTATGGCTTTCTCCAACCTTGTCAAAGTATATGGTTTATATGTATAAAATGTAAATGCTTTATATACGTTGACATACAGTTGAAGTCAGAAGTTTGCATACACTTAGGATGAAGTCATTAAAACTAATTTTTAACCACTCCACAGATTTCATGTTAGCAAACTATAGTGTTGGCAAGTCAGTTAGGATATCTACTTTGTGCATGACACTAGTAATTTTTCCAACAATTGTTTACAGACAGATTATTTAACTTTTAATTCACTATATCACAATTCCAGTGGGTCAGAAGTTTACATACACTAAGTTGACTATGCCTTTAAATTTTTTATATTTGGTTGCATATCCTTTGCATGCCATGACTTCCTGATGTCTGTGACCCAACAACATCAAAATACTCTTGATATCTTATTTTCTGGTACTCTTACAAGCGATATTATGTCTCTGCATTTGAATGGATCTCTATGGGAATTGGGGGTGGGACTAGATTTAGCTGTAAATTATGCTGGAACAGTATCGAATACATGATTGGTAAAATGGCTGTAAGTCATCAAGGGTCTGAGTTATCAAACAAGCCTCAAACCATCACTCTGCTGCCAGATATGCAGTAGATATGGATGGATCACTTTAAGGGTTGTTTCTCCTGACAAATTTTCCTATTGAACTCTATGAAAAAATAAGTCAGGAGAAGAAACCCTTCAAGTTATATAGTGAAATATAAAGTGAAATAATCTGTCTGTAAACAATTGTTGGAAAAATTACTTGTGTCATGCACAAAGTAGATGTCCTAACTGACTTGCCAACACTATAGTTTGCTAACATGAAATCTGTGGAGTGGTTAAAAATTAGTTTTAATTACTTCAACCTAAGTGTATGTAAAATTCCGACTTCAACTGTATACTACCTTGCTAAAAAAGAAACAAACAAAAAAACGACATGTTTTAAATAGTCGTTTAGTAATGTCCAGGCGGTGACGAAAATGCAAATGTGATTGTTAGCTTGCTTTCGGCCTCTCAAAATCAATGTTCCGCCTTATTCCGGCGTTTTTCTTTAATATTAATGTATTAATATGTTCGGATTTTTCGGTCTCAACGTTCATTCATTAAGTATTCCGACGGACAACAATCTGAATAAATATTCCGGACACTGTTCGCCATTGATTTTATAACATGTGTATCTTGATAGCTTCACCTCCATCTTTGAGAAAGCTCACGCGAAAACCTCGCTGTTTCCTGTCTTAATATTGTACTTCCGGAACTGCGCAGTGCAAGTCAGCTGACTGTCCGCAGGGTAGTTTTGCTGTTTGTACCAGGTTTGTCCACGGCATTGGTGCAGCTAACTGGCTAGCCAACAAGCAAGTAAATCACTTTCTGGCGAAAATCAGAATATTTGCGGAAAATCTGGGCGCGCTTTCCTGCTGCTTGCACAATGAGTGCTGGCACCCCTAAATCGCTACCAACATCGGGGCAGAAATCCCTTCAAGATATCAACCACCCTCTTTCTGCCGAGGATTCCGTTCTCACACCCAGCCCCGATTTGGGAAACACTACCAGCAGCATCGGGGAGAAGGTAACGTACGAACTAGGAAATCTGGCTTGCTACATGCAACATTTTATCAATCTAGGCCATTCAGTAATTGTATATGTTGCTAACGGCCTAAGGTCAAGTAAGCCAAACGTAAATATTGATAGAGCTATAACGTTACTACATTTGGTGGATTTAACGTTACCTTGTGTATAAGCTATGTGATTCAAACTGTGACGTTAGCTATTTTGCAAGATATTTAGATTGCTATCCTTGGTTAATATTGACACCTAGCCCCAGCTCCCCACGTATATCCATTTATATTACGTTAACGCCAGTTGCCGAGTGAAGTTAGCTGCGATAATTTAATGTTAGCTACCTATTCGTTAGGATACCTAACGTAACGATACAGGCAGTCTGTCGCTAGCTAACGTCAGCGAGGTGGCGAGCTCTGTTTTTATTTTTATTTATTGTTCTGGCTGTTGGATCACTATTTTAACAGAATTCGGCTAGCTAAATTATACCGGTGCTTTTCATCTGGCAGCTAACAATGTGTATTTGGCACAAACGGAACTAAAAATCAGTTCCTCCTCTGAACAACAGGGAGTTCGCCGCTTAAAATGTGTTTTCGATAGCGAGCGATAGAAAAATATTCGATTGAGGTATAAACATAACTGTTAGCTAGATAGTGCGATGTATATGGCTCCAAAACAGTAACATCTCTCCAACAATGACGGCAGGTGTCTACCACTTTCTTTCAGAGGTGGAAATCCAGGGAAATCCAAGTCCTACCATGTGTTTCTTCCACCCATAGACTCAGTCAGCTGATTTCACTAATTAGCTCTACCTCCTCGCTGAATAATTATGTTAATTAGAAAATTCAGGTGAAAATACTGGGGAGGATTTTTACTTTATGTCCCCTGGATTTCCACTTCTGCTTTCTTTGAATACTGACTGTAACGGACACTTACCAATGCTTGCGAACTTGTTGGCGCTGCGCTAGCTGCAGCCTGCAGTAACTTAGTTAGCTAAACTGTCCCCCTGCATTATAGTGCGAATTATAACGAAACACGTTAGATATTTTCGTAATCTGAAGCAATGCGGCTGACATAATGTGCAACAGTGTTGTTTAATATTAATTTAAATAAAAATTACTTCCAAATTGCACGGCATTAAACGTCTATTGTGACGGGATTCTATTGTTATTCTCACCTCGGTAACTGCGCGTTTAAATTAATTTTACTTCTGTTATTCTTATGTGCATTTTGGCTATTTTTTTAAGCCATTTTTCATTGAATGAACTTTCAATACAAACCTTTACTTTATGTGAGATTTGTCTCATTTCAATGATTTAATTGCTCTGGCCTACTATGCCATATGCCCTCCACTGATTATTCTAGGGTTGCTGTATGTAACCGTATAGTTTTGCTGACTTGTGACTTTAATTTTAAAATGTATCATTATTCAATCCTGTGGAAGCATCTGAATTATTGCTGTTTGTGTTCTGGTTTAATTTGGTCCCACTCATTTAAAAAAATGTAATGATAATGTTTAATTAATGTATAAGAGGGATTTCCAGAAATCTCCATGTTCCTGAAAGATATATAACCCACTTTATCATTATAGATTTCAGGTGAAACCCTTCCCTTTGTGAAAGAATTAAAGTGAAAGGCTAAAGCTGCAGGATGCATACATTTTTATTTTAACTTTTTCATTATTTGATTTCCTGACCTCATTGTGAGAATTTGCACTTTGTATCCATATTTCCCCTGTACAACTGCTGTCCTTGTTTTGCCTGTCGCTTACTACGTCATAGTCATTTAATTATAGTTATGCTTATTATTTATGCTTGGCACTGTGTAATGTTGTTGTTTTTTTGCTGCTGTTGTTCTTGCTTGATTTCTTACAGTAGCCTTGCTGTATTGTTGTTTTTGTTGCAAAGTGTCTGTTCTGTTAGTGCTATATTATTCTTTAGTCTATATGTTTGTATGAGCTAGGTCCTGTTTTGCTTTGTTCATGCTTGATGGCTGGCTATTGAGCTATAGCTTAGCACAAGCATTTAAAATTCCTCCATGACTGTAGATCAGGTATTCTCTGCATGTAACTTATAAAATAAACTTGATGAGAAACGACTTGTGCATTTGACCAGCTGTCATGGACAAGAGATGAGCAGAGTCTAGTCAAAGTAGTTTGGACCCAGAGGGTCAGTGGAATCATGGCCACATCTAGAGACTGGCTGGAGGTTTTCTAAGTATTGGGGCAAAGTGTGAGCATGGCATCCCCTGCCCTGTCGGTCTTCCCATAGACCGTAAAAAAAAGGGTCTTCCCAGGATCAACATTCAACACAGCAATCTAGCTCCAAGTAAGGAACTGTAATGTGAACATTTAGTTTAATCTGTTTCACTGACCTGGTTATTTATAAGCCCCGTCAAGTGATAATGTGTCTCCACACTACAGAAGTTTTTTTTTGTTTTTTCAGAGTGCTTGAAATTTAGGTTGAAAAGCTTATTTCATACCATGCAACAAGCTCTTAAGAAGGCTCTTGAGTTTTTTTTAGTTGTACAGTAAGCTATGCTGAGTATTCATAGGAAAACCATTGAAAATGTTTTCCCACTGAAAAGTGGATGCTATTGGCTAGTCCTACTCTTGTATTTGCTCTTGGTCCACTCACAGTTCTATACATGTGAATAACCAGATGCAGTGTAATTTGTATCTTGATTAAATCATAAACTCTTTTTAAATGCGTCTCAAAGGAGGAATGTGCTGTGCTAACTTTAAACATCCCTTCAAAGACAAGTGTGATTAGTTTGGACTGGCTGATTGCTGCCTGGATTCCAGCTGTGTAGGAGGCAGGATGAACCCACAGGTTGACAGAGAGGAAAATGTGCTAGAAGGAGTTTTCATGCAAAGATGTTCAATGAAGATCTCGAAGATCAGTCCACAGGTGTGTGTGTGTGTGTGTGTGTGTGTGTGTGTGTGTGTGTGTGTGTGTGTGTGTGTGTGTGTGTGTGTGTGTGTGTGTGTGTGTGTGTGTGTGTGTGTGTGTGTGTGTGTGTGTGTGTGTGTGTGTGTGTGTGTGTGTGTGTTTGAATTTACACAGAATGCGGTAAAGCTGTAAAGCTTTAGCTGGACAGTTTGTGGTTCAGTCAGACTGCCAGAACAGATGAAAATGTGTTTTCCCTGAAGTTTTTCATTGATAAAGGAATATCTGGTGGTCAGTAGTTATTTGCAGAAGAGGACTTAATATAGGCCTCTTTTGCAGATAAAGCAAAAGTCAGAGAGAGAGAGAGAGCTAAAAATGACACTTCCTTGCTTCAAAGAGAACCTGGGTAAATGGCAGAAAAGCATAGCTCAACTGACAGGGTCCTTTGGTTATTATATCAATTTTGATAGTTTCCTCGAAGACCTCGGCTGCTTACTGTCATTTTATTCCCCTGTAGTTTTATTATACCAATACATTTTTCTCAATGTTTGAATTATGTTTGCAACAAATTGGCTACAAAAATAATTAAATCATTGAGAAAATATATTGTGATATAAATCTAGATCATGAATGCTAACAAATGTTTCAGGGATACCGTTTAATGCAGTTTGTAATTCATTTCAGATGAATTGAACAGTGGGAAGGAATTCTGTATAAATGCTCTATTTCTGGTTAAGGCATAATCTCCATTCACACTGGACCTAGTTCAATTAACTGCACTATTTGTGGTACAAGATAAAAATAGGCTACAGCCTTTACCCACAGGAACAGGAAGTCATAAAAATACCATTTTATGTGATATAATATTTTATATATGATGTTAATAGTGGGTGCAGAAAAGGGCACAATGCTCGCTCTCATGAAAACAGAACATATGTTTGTTACATTATTTTATTATTTCTAAAAAGATTTTTTTTTTTTTTTCTGCACCCTCTGTAAAATGTTTTTATGGGAGCACCTCACGTCCGTTTATTGCATATTACTTTATTGCACATGTGTGACTTAAATGGGCCTATTTAGGTGCAACAGTATTTTTGCTCTTTCCAGAAGCAGATGGAAAGAAATAGTACCTTTCCAAAGTATTTAGCATTTCTCTACAATTTATTGTACTGCACATTTCCGGGCAGTGAACCATTATTTGTTTTATTTAAAATTTATGTAGGGTTTGTGTGCTGATTAGTGTTGTGGGTTGTTGGCTCATCATTTTGGTCTGTATTTGGGAGGGCCTTAACCAAAGTGGAACCACCCCCACACTGTGGGTGAGCAGAGTGAGACTGAAGGATGATCGTCTCCTGGGGTTTTTGCTTGTTCTGCTGTGCTGTGCGGTGCTTTTGCTGTGCTACTTCTGAATAGATGGATTGTGATCATCTCTCAGGGATCATCATGTCACAGAATCATCAATTTCGGGGACATGATTAGAGGCTCCTAGCTGTTCTATTCTCTTGTTTTAAAAAAAAAAGTTGATTGTCTGGTGTACTCGGCCTGACATTCTTACTAAGAGTGGAACCAAAGTCAAGTCAAAGTCTTTTGGTGCCTAACATTCTAACTAACTCCTCAAAATATGGTCATAGTCAGACGTTTGGTTCCTAAGTCATTATGACAGGTTGTTTCTGTGCTGGGTATAACTCTTGTTTCACATTTATAGCTTTATATGAAGCAGCATGACTAAGTCAAATAGGGGCTGGAAGATTTTTCTTCATCCTGAAGAAAGGAACAAACATTGAAAAGGATAGTTTGTGGAAACATGTCAGCTACTGTTACAAATATTGATCATATTTCTAGTGCATAATGGATACTTTTACATATAATACTTGCACAGCTTTGAGGAAATTGTCAAGTGCAGTTTTCTTTTGTAATTATGTTTTGATTTAGATGGCCTCGTACAGGAAAAGTGCTCAATATTGCCGTTTCTCCGATGTGAAGTTCATGTAAACATTTGAAATAAATCCTGAATTCACAAAGAAAATGTAAGCATTTAGCTCTGTTGGTTTTCTCCCCCCTCAGTTGTGATGGCCATAGAGTACTCAAGTGAGTACGTCAGTCGTGGGCGGAGTCTGGTTTCGGAAGTAAATTCCCTATGGAAGAATAGAATGGGCTTCGGAGACTATCGACTATTTCTTGAAATTGGATTTATAGAATGAGCCGAAACATTCCTGGATTAGCCTGTGTGGTACAAAGATATAGACCATATATCGCATGTTCCAATTTTTATTTTTTAAAGTAATGCATTAATCATTGTAGTTCGACTTGTAGTCCACTTTAACGGACTGCATATCCAGTACTGCAATGCACAGGTGGTTCTTGACCAATAAGATATCATCATCTCGTCTGTCTGGACATTCTTGGGCAGATGGGAGTACTGCAGCTGAAGATGGGCTAACGTTAGCTTGCTAAGTAGAATAGCCCGCCCGACAAGGTCAGAAACTGTGCTACGGTTAACCACATAAAGCAACTCTAGCTTTTAGCCCTTCAAGCTAGCTAGCTAAGGTTAGAAGAAAAGTGTTTAAAAACGGAGCTATGTGCTACTACTAGCTAACGTTATCTGACAACGTCTGGAGACAAGGCTGCACGTTCGCAGGGAATTATGGGACATCGAGTTTTTAAACAGTTCCAGCGCTGATATAATCACAAGAAAATACTGAAACGTAAAATATACTCGAAGCTGGTCCAGAAAAACGACATAGTTTGCGAACGGGCGTTATATTGAACAATCCTGGAAATTGACGGTAAGATATAATCAGTAGAAATGGTTTAAAAGTAAGCTTTAGTTAGAGCCTATGCTCTAAATGAATGGGGAATTTACTTCCGAAACCAGCGTGACGTAGTCACTTGAGTACTCTATAGCCCAATGGCTGCTGTTGTCCAGTGTAAATTTTGGTTATAACTGAGCCGTCCCTTCATTAGGACCTGAGTCTACCCAACGGCACCCCAGTGGACACGTCCAGCCCCGCGTCCTCGTCCTCCCTACTCAACCGACTGCAGCTGGACGATGACCTGGATGGAGAAACGCGTGACCTGTTTGTCACTGTCGACGACCCCAAAAAGCATGTGTCCACCATGGAAACGTACATCACTTACAGAGTCAGCACAAAGGTAGGGGGGTGGAGTCTCATGCAGGATATAATGTAAAGGTGACTATGCACTTAGATCTTCGCTTTCATTGCATTTCTGCGGTGAGGTTTCCACTGTTTACAGATTTCTATGGTGATACAGACTGCTGGTTCCTGATCAACAGGTGCAGACTTGCCCTCTAAAAACCTCCCTCCTCTTGTGAGACAAACGTATGCCCCGCAGAGCCGCTGGCCACAGTCCATACCGGACCGTGGAGCGCATCCATATGCCGGCATTCGCTATCTTGGCAGGGTTAACCACCTGAGAGCCACAATATTTTTAGAGGCTTGAGGATAAATGTGAAATTACGCATGGATAGAAAATGTATCTGGCCCCTTTCCTATAGTCTGCTACCGTGTTCTTGTATAAGAAAAATTAAATGAATGTACTTTCCCTAAAAGAGGAAGTGGGCTGGAGCAGCCTGGCCAGGCATATCTCTCCCTTAGGAAGCAGAACAGCCTGGCCTGGCATATCTCTCCCTTAGGAAGCAGAACAGCCTGGCCTGGCATATCTCTCCCTTAGGAAGCAGAACAGCCTGGCCTGGCATATCTCTCCCTTAGGAAGCAGAACAGCCTGGCCTGGCATATCTCTCCCATAGGAAGCAGAACAGCTGCCCGAGAGGAATCCTAGCAGTCACTTTCTTTTGGGGAACGTCAGTGTGTTAGTCTAAGAACTGAGGAGTCCTCGTGTTTCTCTTGGTTTGCTGAGCCTGGGAGGATGTCAAAGCCTTGTTTCAGGAATAAGTGGTAAAGGAAGCCCACATTCTGGTCGCAAGACTGCCGTCAGTCCTTATCTTGTCGTCACGCAGAACCGAAGGTCGATGGTTTCACAGAACAGGAGGATGGAAGGTATTAATCCAGGCCCGATGAGCAGAGTAGCCTAACCTACTGTAAACGTGACTTTGAGCTCATGAACTGTATCTTGGTAACCAGCTGGTCAAACTGATAAGTCCTGATCACGGTAACTTCTAATGCCACTCATTACAGGATGCCAGGTAAACATTGTTTGAGCGGCCAATTCCTGTCTTTTAACAAAGACACATTTTTTGTGCAGTTCATAATAACAAACATTTGAAGTAGCATCGAACAATAGGTTTAACAAAGTAGAAATATTGTATTGGGCCCAAGAATAATATAGAATACAGTGCAGTAGTACACTTTAGTACAACTATTACTGTAGGTGATGTTTTGTTCAAACAAAACAGACCATGCAGGCTGGGCATTTTGCTGACAGTTTAAATGGTTAAAATGAACAGGTCTATTAACCACGTTAATGGTCTCTCTGCTCTCGTTTTCAGAGGACTGAAGCATGTTGTGGAAGAGTTAATAGTCTGGTGAACCATTAATCCAATTCCTGTACACATGCTGCTGTCTCACTCTTCATTAATGGAAAAACCCAGCTGTGAGAGCAGAGGCATATGCCCCTTACAACAACATGATACCGAACAAAAATGAGATGCTGTGACCGTGAAATGTTTCTGCAGTGTCAAAATGCTATTACCCACACGACCTGCTGAAGCTCTTTAATTTACCTTATGGTAGTTTGGGTCCTCTTGAGAACAGAGGCTCTTGTTGGTCCCCTGAGTCTAATCTCTTTCTCTAATCTCAAGCCTTGCCTCTCTCTGCCCGTCAGGGCTGAGTCTAATCTCTAGTCTTTGCCTCTGTGACCCTCAGACCACCAGGACTGAGTTTGACCTGCCGGAATACTCAGTGCGCCGCCGCTACCAGGACTTTGATTGGCTGCGGAACAAATTGGAGGAGAGTCAACCCACACATCTCATTCCCGTAGGTAGTGGCCCCTCCCACCCCCAAATACGTCCAAAATGCCATTTGCATGTCTCATCCCCACACTTCTCGAGTCAGGGGTTGTCGGTGGTAAATCGGGGGCCCTGGCCAAAGTTTCGAAAAGTCTCTTCGCTTTATTTTCACAGCCCCTCCCTGAGAAGTTTGTGATGAAGGGGGTGGTGGACAGGTTTTCGGAAGAATTTGTGGAGACCAGAAGGAAGGCCTTGGATAAATTTCTGAAGAGGGTCGCGGACCACCCCGTACTGTCGTTTAATGAGCACTTCAACGTGTTTCTGTCAGCCAAGGTGAGAGTGCCGTGACTCAGAGTTAAATGCCTAAACGTACGCAGATATCCATGGAAACCTTTTCATGTGTTGCTGCTGTCAGTGGCCAGAATGGAATGGAAAGTTATAGGTTAGCAACATCAACTGAGCCTCGATTGTGTTGTGCATTTATTTATGATGCTGTCCAGAACTGATACTGAGGGTACTGTAGAGAGGACAGTTGTAAACTACTGTGCAATGTATTCTGCAGATGTATTATGATTTATCATTGTTCCTACTGGATGTTTCTTAGCCACCAACAGAACATGAGTATTTACTGAGGTATCTTATAGCTGCCAGCCTGCCACATAACCGTTATTACTAATAATGGTGGAACTGTTATCACTAAACATCAGGTTTCATTGTAACCAAGTACACAGCTCACACACTTGTTTCCAGATGGCCTTAGCTCCAATCAAGCCCTCGTTTCTTTCCTTGCGTTTCTCAACAGAATGGTGGCGATGGCAATCACAGCGGTCAGGGTTCAGATTTTAATTGGTGATTTTTGTCCTCAGGATTTGAACGCGTATAAGAGGCAAGGGCTGGCCCTGCTGACGAAAATGGGGGAGTCTGTGAAGTACGTCACAGGAGGGTACAAGCTGAGGGGCCGACCGCCGGAGTTTGCCGCAATGGGGGAGTACCTGGACGTGTTCACGCAGAAACTTGGCACCATTGACAGGATAGCACAGAGGATCATCAAAGAGCAGTCCGGTGAGTGTTTGGAGGCAGTGATGAGGGGGGTTGACTCTATAGGATGATGCCTGCTGGACTGTAATGAATATTCACAGTGAGAAATAAGTTATACCATATATTTGTACTTTTACTGAATTTTGACTTTTAAAGAAAGTGCTAGGCGATTAGACTGCAAACATTTGTCCATGCATTCCTCCAGCTTGAAATGATTTGTATGACAGAACGTGCTGCCAAAATGCAGACTGGTTATTTCTCATTGAAAAGAGCTGCTAATGGTTGTATTGCGGTGTTTCGGTTGACTGGGTGCCTGCAGTTTGCCTGTGTGCTGCTCTGATGCAGTGACTGTGGAGTCTAGCTAGTGGACTGCAGAGTACACGAGAGGGAGAGTCGGCAGAATGCTATTTGTGCTCTCCCGAATCCACGAAGAATGCTGCAGAAACAAGGCGTCCCTACAAATGCAGTCGGGACGTTCCAAATTCCATTCCAAAAACGCGAACGTAGAAAACAAACGTAGGGGTCCAGCGGGTCCAGCGCTGATGGGGCATCCTTGCCGTTTCTTGGCTTTGCAGAGTACCTGGTGGAGCTGCGGGAGTACGGGCCTGTGTACTCCAGCTGGGCCTCTTCCGAAGGAGACCTGCAGGAGCCCATGGAGGGGGTGTCGGGGTGCGTAGCCAGCTGCTCCACGGCCCTGGAGGAGCTCACCGAGGACATGAGCGAGGACTTCCTCCCCGTCCTGCGGGAATACGTGCTCTACATCGAGTCCATGAAGGTAGTCGCCGCCGTGCCTCCGCTAGCCTTCTCCCTTTCATTCGGGGCACGGTCCCAATGCCGCGTAATCAGATGCATAACCGATTGTGTTTGCGTGTGTAATGTGGTTAACACTTGAGACACAACTCAATGTCGCCATGGAAACACAAAATCGCATTCTGGATAATAGAGCCGGGAATTCTACTGTAACACTTGCTGCATTTGTTTTCCCAACAAAAGCAAAAAAAATGTATGTAAAAGAAAAATTGGAAGTATAATTTGGACATGCATTTTAGCAGGATTAGCTGCATACAGTATTAAAACATACCCTCCACCCAGTTCCATTAAATACCATGTATTTTATACTGTGTGCTGGGTTCCTTCTTCAGGGTCAGTCCTTTTGAGGTTTCCCAGGCAAGGTACATTTCTGAGCGCATCGAACATCTTGAGGCACTTGAGTGAAGGTGTGTTTGGTCTTATGGTTTTATGGACTAGTGTTGTCACGATACCAAAATTTTGACTTCGATACCGACACCAGGTTTAGTATCATGATACTCGATACTGAAACGGTACTTGAAACTGAAACGATACTGATTCGATACTCGGCACCTCTACTGAAATGACCTTAACCCTATTTACTTTGGCCCTTCAGAGGCAATTTCCTCCTGGTTTTTACTAGTTTTATTTAAATGTCAATATCTAAAAAAATATTCCCTGCACATCCATGGTTTTAAGTTCGAACTGAAGAAGAAGCTGTATCATTCAGAAATGTGCTACAGAATAAATTTATTTCAGAATAGTCACATACAGTATACAGTCGCGGCCACTATTATTGGCACCCCCTGTAAAGATGAGCAAAAAGGGTTATAAAAAATTCACCGTTTGGTGAATTAGCTTAATCTCACACTGAAAAAACAAGAAGAATCCAACCTTTAATTGACGTTAATTTATTATGAGAAAAAAAAATCCCACATCAAGAAATAATTATTTTTAACAAAACCACATTGGCCACAATTATTGGCACCCCCTGCATTTATATATAGAATAAAGTAATAATTTTTAATATTTGGTCACATATCCTTTGCATGCCATGACTTCCTGATGTCTGTGACCCAACAACATCAAAAGACTCTTGATATCTTATTTTCTGGTACTCTTACAAGCGATACTATAACATCTCTGCATTTGAATGGATCTCTATGGGAATTGGGGGGTGGGTCTAGATTTAGCTGTAAATTACACTGGAACAGTATGGAACACATGGTTGGCTGAATGGCTGTAAGTCATCAAGGGTCTGACGTATCAAACAAGCTTTAATCCATCACTCTGTTGCCAGATATGCAGTAGATATGGATGAATAACTTGAAGGGTTTCTTCTCCTGACTTATTTTTCCATAGAGTTCAATAGGAAAATTTGTCAGGAGAAACAACCCTTAAAGTGATCCATCCATATCTACTGCATATCTGGCAGCAGAGTGATTGTTTAAGGCTTGTTTGATACCTCAGACCCTTGTTGACTTACAGCCATTTTACCAACCATGTATTCCATACTGTTCCAGAATAATTTACAGCTAAATCTAGTCCCACCCCCCAATTCCCATAGAGATCCATTCAAATGCAGAGATGTTATAGTATCGCTTGTAAGTACCAGAAAATAAGATATCAAGAGTCTTTTGATGTTGTTGGGTCACAGACATCAGGAAGTCATGGCATGCAAAGGATATGTGACCAAATATTAAAAATTATTACTTTATTCTATATATAAATGCAGGGGTGCCAATAATTGTGGCCAATGTGGTTTTGTTAAAAATAATTATTTCTTGATGTGGGATTTTTTTTTCTCATAATAAATTAACGTCAATTAAAGGTTGGATTCTTCTTGTTTTTTCAGTGTGAGATTAAGCTAATTCACCAAACGGTGAATTTTTTACAACCCTTTTTGCTCATCTTTACAGGGGGGTGCCAATAATAGTGGCCGCGACTGTATATAATAACCATAACATACGTCGCCTAATGTATTTAAATACGTTTAAAAAAGAACGTACGAAAGCGCGTGTGTATTCACACAAGTACAGCAACGTATTTCAGCCCTCAGTGCGAGGGGTGGTCACTGCGGAAATGTCGACTGTACGGGACTTTGGCGAAATATAACAAGATAAACTCTTCAGGGTTCATCAGAAAACAGCTGTAGCTGAATATACTGGTAAGTACTTGGTTTCTTAAACATATTTATACAAGAGATTTTGGAGAAAAAAATAAATGAGGTGTCTTCTAAACCGAAAGTGCATCAGGTAGCCTACTGTATATAGTACAGTAAGCAAGGGAAAACGGCGAATACTCATTTGTACAACGTTTAAAAAAAAAAAAAATTTGTTTCTATACGTGACATGATAAAATACGACGACAGTCTATCGGGGTTATTTTCAGTGATTATACCATCATTTTTCAAGTCAAACTATCATTAAATCATTTACTTTGTGCTCACCTAAATTCTCAGTGGAAGTAAGGCGTTAGTTTAGTAGGTAACGTAAAGTAGCCTATAGCTCTGCCGGCCAAAAACAATATCGCGCGTGTGAAAGAATCAGACTCGTAGTATTGTTAGCTAACGTTCACCTTTCATCCTCTCAATCAGTAATGCAGACACATAACAGCAGAGCACACATTTGACCTAAAAGTACCGAACGTCGGAAAATTCTAATATCGAACCGTTTTTTTTTTTAAGTATCGAAAAAGTACCGAAGTTTCGGTGTACCGTGCAACACTATTATGGACTCCATCCCAGCATCTTCCAGTGAAGACTGAGGTGTCACCTTGACAGCATGCATTGGTCACACTCAGCTATGCAGCAGGAGGTGCATTCGGCAGGAGGTCTTCTCTGAAGCATTTCACCGTTCCTGGAGTTGTCAGCCGTGGGCTCGCCTCCAGCGTGAATGGGTTCTTCCTCCCTGCGCATTTTTATCTCCAAGCCTGGCGAATTTGTGCCTTTGTCCTGCGCTCTCAGATTAAGTTTGCTGAGATGGCAGAATTGCACAACCTTTCGTTTTGATTCACTTCCCCTTCCCATTATTTACTAAGTGCCTGCTCAACGTGTTCTTTTACTCAGAATCGTCTCCGAACCTTGTTAAACGAAGACTTGAGGGGGATGGATTTATCTTACAGTTGTACGTCTGCCCATTTTGCATCACATTGCATCACATTTTGCATCACGCACCCATCCGGTTTTTTGTCTGGGTTTTACTGGAACAAATAATTAATAGCTCCAGCCTGTTGATTTGGTTTAATTGACGTTAATTCAGATCAGCCCGTTTGGCAACATTTGTTGTGCCTGAGAGCAGAAACTGTTGAGGAGTCCCCTGGTATCCACAGCACACAATGACAATGTGGTCTTTACGAATTTAAATGGCCTTTATGTATTAAATGGTTCTGAGTGTGCTAATGTGTGCAATGTACATATGCTATTCATTTGTATTATCCTGTAATGTGGCTCTTAAGGTAAAATCCATATGGGCCACACTGCCATTTTTATCCTCCTTTTACCTCCGGAAAATACATTATATATAAGACTTGCGTCTGCCGTTGCAAGACCGCCTGCTCAGTCCTAAAAATATCGGGCTGACCCTGTTCTGTGGGGTTTTGGCAGTGAGCAGAACTCCATGTCGGGGGTGACCCTGTAGTGTGGGGTTTGGGCAGTGTGCAGAAACCCCACGTTGGGGGTGACCCTGTACCCCTGTAGTGTGGGGTTTGGGCAGTGCGCAGAAACCCCACGTTGGGGGTGACCCTGTACTGTGGGGTTTGGGCAGTGTGCAGAAACCCCACGTTGGGGGTGACCCTGTACTGTGGTGTTTGGGCAGTGTGCAGAAACCCCACGTTGGGGGTGACCCTGTACTGTGGTGTTTGGGCAGTGTGCAGAAACCCCACGTTGGGGGTGACCCTGTACTGTGGTGTTTGGGCAGTGTGCAGAAACCCCACGTTGGGGGTGACCCTGTACTGTGGGGTTGGGAAGAAGCAGCAGCTGTGTGGCGTTGCTGTGCTCCGGCCGCAGTTAGAATAGGCGCCACTCTGTGCCTTTCTCCACGGAGCTGCTAATGAAAAAAGACTCTGAGCCTCAGCATTTCTCAACTGCTGACTGGATGTTGTTAGCATTCACAATCAACAGGACCATCATTCTTCCTGAGGAATGGCAGGGAGACACAGCCAGGCCAGGATTTATTGGGCGGGGCGAGCGGTTTTTTAATAGCTTCCATATTGAAGCTGGAACGCATGCAAATCGAGGGGAAACGACATTAAGCAGCAAATGGAATTCTAAACCCTGTCAAACAAGCGTCATAAACATCAGCTCCACCGGAGTGTGTTTGTGGATATTAAGTCAGCCTTGTGAAACATTCTGCCTGTGACCTTGCAGGGAATGAGCAACACAAACGTTTGCAGTTCACTTCCCCTCTGCTCCCCCTTTGGTTTCCAAATAAATGTTTAACCCCGAACTCGCTGAAAAGAATAACCGAGCACTTAGGTCTTGACTCTTTGTTTTCACAGTCATATTGTGTCCTCATTTTGTACATTTAAAGCTATGTCTTTTGAATTGACCAATGTCAGCCTATTCTGACTTTTAACATGAAGACAATTGCAAAATAATTTTTTTGAACAAAAAAAAATACCCAGATGTATAAATGATGATGACCACTGTTTTATTAATGAATTAAAAATTATATTTACATCTTATAAATATAATATTGGCTGGTCTGTGTCTTGTTGTGCCAGTGCACACATGTATTCCATTTCATTCTGCTTTTGATTAGAACGTTCTGAAGAAGAGAGACCAAGTCCAGGCTGAGTACGAGGCAAAGCTGGAAGCTGTGGCGTTTCGGAAAGAGGAGAGGACGGGGGTAAGTACAATGAGGAAAGAGGAGAGGACGGGGGTAAGTACAGTGAAAGAGGAGAGGACGGGGGGTAGTGCAGTGAGGAAAGAGGAGAGGACAGGGGTAAGTACATTGAGGAAAGAGGAGAGGACAGGGGTAAGTACATTGAGGAAAGGAGAGGACAGGGGTAAGTGCAGTGAGGAAAGAGGAGAGGACGGGGTAAGTACAGTGAGGAAAGAGGAAAGGACGGGGTAAGTGCAGTGAGGAAAGAGGAGAGGACGGGGGGGTAGTGCAGTGAGGAAAGAGGAGAGGATGGGGGTAAGTACATTGAGGAAAGGAGAGGACAGGGGAGAGGATGGGGTAAGTACAATGAGGAACGAGGAGAGGACGGGGGTAAGTACAGTGAAAGAGGAGAGGACGGGGGGTAGTGCAGTGAGAAAAGAGGAGAGGACAGGGGTAAGTACATTGAGGAAAGGAGAGGACAGGGGTAAGTGCAGTGAGGAAAGAGGAGAGGACGGGGTAAGTACAGTGAGGAAAGAGGAAAGGACGGGGTAAGTGCAGTGAGGAAAGAGGAGAGGACGGGGGGGTAAGTGCAGTGAGGAAAGGGGAGAGGACAGGGGGGTAAGTGCAGTGAGGAAAGGGGAGAGGACGGGGGGGTAGTGCAGTGAGGAAAGAGGAGAGGACGGGGGGGTAGTGCAGTGAGGAAAGGGGAGAGGACAGCGGTAAGTACAGTGAGGAAAGAGGAGAGGACGGGGGATAAGTGCAGTGAGGAAAGGGGAGAGGACGGGGGGGTAGTGCAGTGAGGAAAGGGGAGAGGACTGCGGTAAGTACAGTGAGGAAAGGGGAGAGTACAGCGGTAAGTACAGTGAGGAAAGAGGAGAGGACGGGGGGTAATGCAGTGAGGAAAGAGGAGAGGACGGGGGGTAGTGCAGTGAGGAAAGAGGGGAGGACGGGGGGGTAAATGCAGTGAGGAAAGGGGAGAGGACAGCGGTGAGTACAGTGAGGAAAGAGGAGAGGACAGGTGTAAGTACAGTGAGGAAAGAGGAGAGGACGGGGGGTAGTGCAGTGAGGAAAGAGGAGAGGACGGGGGGTAGTGCAGTGAGGAAAGAGGAGAGGACGGGGGGGGTAAATGCAGTGAGGAAAGGGGAGAGGACAGCGGTAAGTACAGTGAGGAAAGAGGAGAGGACGGGGGGTAAGTGCAGTGAGGAAAGGGGAGAGGACGGGGGGGTAGTGCAGTGAGGAAAGGGGAGAGGACGGGGGGTAGTGCAGTGAGGAAAGGGGAGAGGACGGGGGGTAAGTGCAGTGAGGAAAGAGGAGAGGACGGGGGGTAAGTGCAGTGAGGAAAGAGGAGAGGACAGGGGGGGTGAGTGCAGTGAGGAAAGGGGAGAGGACGGGGGGGTAGTGCAGTGAGGAAAGAGGAGAGGACAGGGGTAAGTACAGTGAAAGAGGAGAGGACGGGGGGTAGTGCAGTGAGGAAAGGGGAGAGGACGGGGGGTAAGTGCAGTGAGGAAAGAGGAGAGGACGGGGGGTAAGTGCAGTGAGGAAAGAGGAGAGGACCGGGGGTAAGTGCAGTGAGGAAAGAGGAGAGGACGGGGGGTAGTGCAGTGAGGAAAGAGGAGAGGACAGGGGTAAGTACAGTGAAAGAGGAGAGGACGGGGGGTAGTGCAGTGAGGAAAGAGGAGAGGACGGGGGGTAGTGTAGTGAGGAAAGGGGAGAGGACGGGGGGTAAGTGCAGTGAGGAAAGAGGAGAGGACCGGGGGTAAGTGCAGTGAGGAAAGAGGAGAGGACGGGGGGGTGAGTGCAGTGAGGAAAGGGGAGAGGACGGGGGGTAGTGCAGTGAGGAAAGGGGAGAGGACAGCGGTAAGTGCAGTGAGGAAAGGGGAGAGGACGGGGGTAAGTGCAGTGAGGAAAGAGGAGAGGACGGGGGGTAGTGCAGTGAGGAAAGGGGAGAGGACGGGGGGTAAGTGCAGTGAGGAAAGAGGAGAGGACGGGGGGTAAGTGCAGTGAGGAAAGAGGAGAGGACAGGGGTAAGTACACTGAGGAAAGAGGAGAGGACAGGGGTAAGTACACTGAGGAAAGAGGAGAGGACAGGGGTAAGTACAGTGAAAGAGGAGAGGACGGGGTAAGTGCAGTGAGGAAAGGGGAGAGGACGGGGGGCTAGTGCAGTGAGGAAAGAGGAGAGGACAGGGGTAAGTACAGTGAAAGAGGAGAGGACGGGGTAAGTGCAGTGAGGAAAGGGGAGAGGACGGGGGTAAGTGCAGTGAGGAAAGGGGAGAGGACGGGGGTAAGTTCATTGAGGAAAGAGGAGAGGACGGGGGGAAGTGCAGTGAGGAAAGAGGAGAGGACGGGGTAAGTGCAGTGAGGAAAGAGGAGAGGACAGCGGTAAGTACATTGAGGAAAGAGGAGAGGACGGGGGGAAGTGCAGTGAAAGAGGAGAGGACGGGGTAAGTGCAGTGAGGAAAGAGGAGAGGACAGTGGTAAGTACATTGAGGAAAGAGGAGAGGACGGGGGGAAGTGCAGTGAGGAAAGAGGAGAGGACAGTGGTAAGTACATTGAGGAAAGAGGAGAGGACGGGGGAAGTGCAGTGAAAGAGGAGAGGACGGGGTAAGTGCAGTGAGGAAAGGGGAGAGGACGGGGGGGTAGTGCAGTGAAGAAAGAGGAGAGGACGGGGTAAGTGCAGTGAGGAAAGGGGAGAGGACGGGGGGAAGTGCAGTGAGGAAAGGGGAGAGGACGGGGGGGTAGTGCAGTGAGGAAAGAGGAGAGGACGGGGTAAGTGCAGTGAGGAAAGGGGAGAGGACGGGGGTAAGTACATTGAGGAAAGAGGAGAGGACGGGGGGAAGTGCAGTGAGGAAAGAGGAGAGGACGGGGTAAGTGCAGTGAGGAAAGGGGAGAGGACGGGGGTAAGTTAATTGAGGAAAGAGGAGAGGACGGGGGGAAGTGCAGTGAGGAAAGAGGAGAGGACGGGGTAAGTGCAGTGAGGAAAGAGGAGAGGACAGCGGTAAGTACAGTGAGGAAAGAGGAGAGGACAGCGGTAAGTACATTGAGGAAAGAGGAGAGGACGGGGGGAAGTGCAGTGAGGAAAGAGGAGAGGACAGTGGTAAGTACATTGAGGAAAGAGGAGAGGACGGGGGGAAGTGCAGTGAAAGAGGAGAGGACGGGGTAAGTGCAGTGAGGAAAGGGGAGAGGACGGGGGGGTAGTGCAGTGAGGAAAGAGGAGAGGACTGGGGGGTAGTGCAGTGAGGAAAGAGGAGAGGACGGGGTAAGTGCAGTGAGGAAAGGGGAGAGGACGGGGGGAAGTGCAGTGAGGAAAGGGGAGAGGACGGGGGGGTAGTGCAGTGAGGAAAGAGGAGAGGACGGGGTAAGTGCAGTCAGGAAAGGGGAGAGGACGGGGGTAAGTGCAGTGAGGAAAGAGGAGAGGACAGCGGTAAGTACATTGAGGAAAGAGGAGAGGACGGGGGGAAGTGCAGTGAGCCATGCTGATGATTATGCCACACTGTAGCCAAAAAATACATTAGCAACTGGTTTTTAGGACACAGTTTAAGCCTGCTACTACTGTATATGCCAGGTCAAAAATGTGAGGGAATTGTTCATGCATTGCTTTGAGAGTGTTTGTGTGTAAAATCTAATAAAATAAAACTTAAAAAAAATAATAATAATGGAGAGAACAGGCAGAAATCATTTTTACGTAACTTAACATCTTATGCTAAGTCAGATTTAACCGAAACAGTAGGTTCTTTTAAAAATAAATGTCACATGCAACTTTCTCGCTGCCATCTGTTGACGAGACTACTTCCTGCTGAGAATATTTTCATTGTAGGATGTGTTCACCATTGCAGGTTTAAGACTGGCTGCAGAATTGACATTCTGAGTGTAACCGGTGGTGTACATGAAAGCGTTCTGCATGCGTTTCAGGTGCCCACGGATGTGGAGAAGTGTCAGGATCGAGCCGAGTGCTTCAATGCCGACCTGAAGGCGGACTGGGATCGCTGGCAGAACAACAAGAGGCAGGATTTCAGGCAGCTGCTCACGGGAACGGCAGACAAAAACATCCAGTACTACGAGAAGGTGAGGGGGAGGGTGTGCTTCAGGAACCAGGGCTGGTGACTGGGACTCTGCAGATTATAGATCTTATCCAAATGCTCTTTTCATAGAATAGCTAATGTCCATCAAATAGTCTGCTATGACATTTGAAATTTTTAATTTAATTTAAATTCCTTGTGAGTTTATTTGTGCAAGTGTGTTGAAGAAAATGGCTTGCAGTCAATAAAAAGAACTTGCACAATTCCTCTATGATATTGATACCATGTGACATTAGTAACATTTTCACACAATAGACTCATGCTTTTCAGTGATATTCATTCGATAGCTATTTAGAACAGTTTTTAAAAACCTTTTTTTTTTTTTTTTAATCTTCCTTGATCAGTTCTGCTTAAAATGAATGAAACATACTGTTTTTGGTAACATATTTTTCCAGCTGTAAGTAGCCATTGTGCTGTTATTGTTAGTTGATGGGTCAAAGAGTCTATGCTGCCTGAAATAAGGTGGCTGTACGAGCTGGAATTTGCTGCGGAATTCCCTAACACACTGCTCCCATGCCAAACACTGACACTGCTCTGCAAAATTCCTGGGGCTTCTGCCAAATGGGAAGTATCCACAGAAAGACGCAGAAGTCCAGGGCAGTTTCTGTGCTGCTTAGTTAATGTTAGACGGGTTGCGTAAGGAGTGCACTTGGGCTGATATTTTTAAGAATGTGTCACAAATGTATTAATTTTATAGATCACTGAAAGTGGTTGAAACAAAACATAATTTCTGTGATGTTTAAACCTTTTGTCCTAATTTGTGAACATTGAACAGAAAATTTAACAGGACTTACAAGCAACAGCATTGAAGCATTATTTTAATTATATTTTTTATGTGAGTGTCTACTTTACTCAGTCATAATCAGTAGTGAGAAATGTTTATTTTAAAATAGTCACTGGCAGGAAATGGCCAGCTGTTAGTCATCAAATGTACAGTTGAAATCGGATGTTTACATACACTTAGGTTTAAGTCATTAAAACTCATTTTTAACCACTCCATAGATTTCATGTTTGCAAACTATAGTGTTGCAAAGTCAGTTAGGACATCTACTTTGTACATGACACAAGTAATGTTTCCAACAATTGATTACAGACAGATTATTTCACTTTTAATTCACTATATCACAATTCCAGTGGGTCAGAAGTTTACATACACTAAGTTGACTGTGCCTTTAAACAGCTTGGAAAATTCCAGAAAATTATGTCATGGCTTTAGAAACTTCTGATATGCTAATGAACATTATTTGAGTCAATCGGAGGTGTACCTGTGGATGTATTTTAAGGCCTACCTTCAAACTCAGTGCCTCTTTGCTTGACATTGTGGGAAAATCAAAAGAAATCAGCCAAGACCTCAGAAAGAAAATTGTGGACCTCCACAAGTCTGGTTCATCCTTGGGAGCAGTTTCCAAACGCCTGAAGGTACCACGTTCGTCTGTACAAACAATAGTACGCAAGTATAAGCACCATGGGACCACGCAGCCTTCATACCGCTCTGTCTCCTAGAGATGAACGTGCTTTGGTGCAAAAAGTGCAAATCAATCCCAGAACAACAGCAAAGATGCTGGAGGGAACATGTACAAAAGTATCTATATCCACAGTAAAATGAGTCCTATATCAACATAACCTCAAAGGCTGCTCAGCAAGGAAGAAGCCACTACTCTAAAACCGCCATAAAAAAGCCAGACTACAGTTTGCAACTGCACATGGGGACAAAGTTCTTACTTTTTGGAGAAATGTCCTCTGGTCTGATGAAACAGAAATTGAACTGTTTGGCCATAATGACCATCGTTATGTTTGGAGGAAAAAGGGTGAGGCTTGCAAGTCAAAGAACACCATCCCAACCGTGAAGCACAGGGGTGGCAGGATCATGTTGTGGGGGTTCTTTGCTAGGAGGAACTGGTGCACTTCATAAAATAGATGGCATCATGAGGAAGGAAAATTATGTAGATATATTGAAGCAACATCTCAAGACATCAGCCAGGAAGTTAAAGCTTGGTTGCAAATGGCTCTTCCAAATGGGCAATGACCCAAAGCATACTTCCAAAGTTGTGACAAAATGGCTTAAGGACAACAAAGTCAAGGTATTGGAATGGCCATCACAAAGTGCTGACCTCAATCCAATCGAAAATTTGTGGGCAGAACTGAAAAAGTGTGCGAACAAGGAGGCCTACAAACCTGACTCAGTTACACCAGTTCTGTCAGGAGGAATGGGCCAAAATTCCAGCACGTTATTGTGAGAAGCTTGTGGAAGGCTACCCGAAACCTTTGACCCAAGTTAAACAATTTAAAGGCAATGCTACCAAATACTACCAGAGTGTATGTAAACGTCTGACCCACTGAGAATGTGATGAAAGAAATAAAAGCTGAAATAAATAATTCTCTCTACTATTATTCTGACATTTCACAATATAAAGTCGTGATCCTAACTGACCTAAGACAGGGAATGTTTACTAGGATTAAATGTCAGGAATTGTGAAAAACTGGAGTTTAAATGGATTTGGCTAAGGTGTATGTAAACTTTCGACTTCAACTGTATGTGTCGGATGTCTTTTTAGTTCTATTAACGGAGAGGTATTTATTTATTTTTTAAGTTGGCTAAAGTATTATGTGAATCCTACTTAGTACTTATTTATACAATTGGCTTATTATCCCAGTTTTGGAAAAGGTGCAGAAGTGGTGCAGCTTGATAAAGATCTGTAAAAGCCAGTCATACAGGTTATAGTTGGGTAATAGTTTTTCAGTTGTTGCCGTGCCCAAGGTATTTTGCTAAGGGTATTTTGCTCATTTGTTGCAGTTGAACTGTCACTTATAATCTTTATGGAAGCTACATGCTAAATGTGAGCTTCAGCTAATATAAACAGCCAATTCACACTGTGCGCTTCACTGTTTGCTCGTGTCTCTCCTTCTCTCTTATAGTGCCTTGCAGCTTGGGAGTCCATCATTCCATTATTACAGGACAAGCAGGACTCGAAAACAGACACAAACTGAGACTGATAACCGCCTCACTACCCCCAACGCCCAGGCTGTGTCATCACGTGTGACACTTTACAGACATACTTCTCTCTGGTGGAAAGGGCCCGTAACGTGTAGATCAAGGACAACGCGGACTTGTCGAAGACTGCAAGTATTTAGTCTTTTTTAAATTGTTTATATTTGTGCGACCCTACCAAACCACCATCCTGCCATGTGGCTGTAGCGCGATGGACATAGCCCCCCCCCTCAACCCAAAACTCTGAGCACAGAACCTTGGCCCTCACTCTTAAAACCAACCAATCATGCACTGAAGGGGACCGCCGGGTGAGTACAAGCTTTGAATCGGAGCACCCAAAGGAGTACCAACACAAAGACAAACAGACAAACTCATGTGCAGAGGTTTTTTTTTTTTCCCCACTAGCACTAATTTGTAGATGGATTTGTAGATAACAAGCTGCAAATGATTCTTCTGTAAATAATGTTGGCCCCTGTAAAGGAAGAAAAAAATCAGACCTTTAGTTACAGTATGTCGTTTTTCATTTCACCCATGGAGCATCAGGAAAAGTGCAATGTTATGGCCAAAGATTCAGAGAGAGGGTTTTTTTGTTTGTCTTTTTTTTTTTTTTTTTGTAAACTTTGATTTCAAAGCCTTTTATATATTGATGTCATTAAAAATGTTTCCTGCCTCTGAATTCTGGGAAAGTATCATTAACTGTGACCTGTTCAAACAAGAGGTTCATTCCACACTTTTCAGTTTTTAAGGCAATACTAACTTAGTGACTCGGGTAAGGAAACTTTAGTGTGCTACTCTTATCACTACAGAGGAGATGAATAAATAGTCCCTTGAGAAAGGTGACGGTAAAGTGTAGTTCAGCTTGTGTTAAATGGAGTTTCCATGAGGCAGATTCTACTGATCTGTTTGCCAAAGTGAGATTGAGGACGTCTCTACGCTACGGGGGAAAAAAATAAGCTGCGGTATCTAGGTCTGGCACATCACACAACCTTTTTTATTTATTTAATGTTTTTTTTTTACAGTCTCAAGAGAAGCATTTAGTTTTGTTTCACATGCACATGTGCCTCTAGGTTTCCGAGCCGCCGTCGGCGGCGCACTTTCACACCTCAGCGGTTATCTGATGAAATCTTGCACGAAAGCCATTTGCATGATAAGTAGTTTCGCCAGAGGCCGCAGGGTTATAGGTCTCGGCTCAAAGCTTGTTGGTGGCTTTGGGCGCGATGCAATGCGCAGTTAATGGAAGGTTTTTCCTCTTCGTCGCCTGTCCTTCGGAATGATTCCGTTTGACCAAATTGAACTCCACTTGATTTACTGAGGGCCTGGTTTGATAAGACCTGTAGCATGTGCAGAACCTTTTAGCGCACGCGTGACCAACGATTGCTGCAAAACAAATGCCGTTACCAGTAATTGGTCGTGTTATTCGTTTTGCGTGCGCTAAAAGGTTCTGCACATGCAAACGGTCCTCGTAAATCGGGCCCTCTTTTCGCTAAATACTTTGTCTGCCTTTATGAGAAGAAATGCTTAGGGATTACTATCCGTGCCACGATTTGCGATTGTGTAAAAATGCACGTAGTGTCACAGTGTGTTGTTTACCTGTATTCGGGTGAAGGCAGATGGGAAAAAGCCAGCGAGTGTCAAGGCGGTCTCAGTTCTGCAGAGCTGTGAAACAGCTGGCCTGTACTCCTGTGTGCACCAATGGAAAGAGGTTCCGTAACGGGGCCTCTACTTACTCCCAACTAAAGTCAAAGGCAATCAATTTCAGTGTTATGTTTTATTTATATACTTTTTTTTTTTTTTTTGAGGGGGAAAATGACTGCTGATCTCGTGATGTTGTTTAAGTGTTTGAGAAAAGGATTTGACTGAATTCACGGCTTTGTGGTTAGGTTGTAGATGCCTGGTGTTACTGAATACGAGAGACGCCCATAAAAGAGGAAGAACTTGCTTTTGCCCGAGGTTTCTTTCGGTGTCGGAACAGATTTGAAGCTTTAGTGAACACGAAAAGGTGCATAGCATCCAAATAACGTGGTCATGATCCAAGATGACAATGGCTTCTTTGACAAATACTCTTGACTGATATTGGTGGACATCTTTGTGCTTAAATTTGTGCTGGTGCCAAGTCACACAATTCTGTTGATGGGGGAAGACTTGCACTGCGCCGAACAACACCGTCTCAGTTTGAAAGTCAAAACGATGGCCTTGCCTGTTTACAGCAATTTATCTTTTAACATGTGTCAATACTCCCCTTCAGCAATAAATGTATTATTTTTCCGTGTGACTTTACAAAGTTTGGCGGTTCTATAACTAAGATAGACCATGAGCCAAATGCTGAAACCTGACAAAGACGGAATTGGATATACTATTGTCTGCTGGCATAAAATTGACGTACTTTTAATTGTCATTTTGCATCTAGAGAGAGCGAAATGTCGATATAGGATCAACGAATGCTGTTATCGACTGATACCCCGTCACTGTAATTCATTTTCACAGTATGGTTGTCTGAATTATTGCATTGGATGTACAGTTGGTGTGATTTGTACATATGCCCCTTGAAGTTGCTTTCTCTTTTTACAAAATCATGGCTGCCTTGCACTGGTAGGTGGCAATGGAAAATAGTTTGCTGCAAGAACACTGAATCTCTGTTCACACCAGCAGCCAATCAGATTTCTTCGCAATCACACTTGAGGCATCCACAACGTCCCATCCCCACCCTGCACAGTGTGCTAGTGTTTCATTCTGACTGTAGCTGTCCCAGAAATCAAGGCTTATGATCATGTGATGCGTACATACATTCCTCATTCTTTATAGTCCTGACAGAGTAGTTATCTGTGGAGGCCCTTTTATAAATGATCTGTGTAGTTTGTTCCTTAGATTTAAGAGAGAGCCCCTGTCCTCTGTTGACATAGTCCAAGACAACACAAAAAAAGAGGAATATATACAAGAGGTCAATTGACTGTGAGGGTGGCTACATTTGGATTTTTAAAACAATGATCATTGTAGGGCTCGTCAGTGTTCCCAAAACAAAAGTAAGGTCTCTGTATTGTGTAATTAAAATGGTCTTAACTCATGCAAAACTGAAACACTTCGTGAAATTTTCAACAATGTTTGCATTTATGTGACCTGTCAATTTTTCAGTGATTTCTCCCTTTGGGCACACTTGTGAAAGGTGCTAAAATTGTTTTATGAAATTTCAAATGAATCAAACTGTGGTAATTACAAACCCCAATTCCAAAAAAGTTGGGACAGTATATAAAATGCACATAAAAGCAGAAAGCAGTGATTAGTAAATTTTCTTTTACATATATGTAATTGAAAACAGTACAAAGAAAAGGTATTTAATGTTTTACCTCATCAACTTACGCTAATTCCGAATTTGATGCCTGCAACACATTCCAAAAAAGTTGGGACAGGGACAAAAAAAGACTGGAAAATAAAATAAAAAATCCTGTTTGGAACATTCGGCAGGTAAACAGGTGATGCTATCATGACTGGGTTTAAAAGGATATCAAAAGACACTATCTTATTTTCAGGTACTATTACAAGCGATACTATAACTTCAATGCATTTGAATGGATCTCTATGGGAATTGGGGGGGGTGGGACTAGATTAAGATGTAAATTACACGGGAATAGTATGGAACTCATGGTTGGCTAAATGGCTGTAAAGTCATCAAGGGTCTCCGGTATCAGACAAGCCTCAAACCATCACTCTGCTGCCAGATATGCAGTAGATACGGATGGATCACTTGAAGCGTTGTTTCCCCTTACTCATTTTCCTATTGAACTCTATGGAAAAATAAGTCAGGAGAAACAACCCTTCAAGTGATCCATCCATATATACTGAATATCTGGCAGCAGAGTGATGGTTTGAGGCTCGTTTGATTTTATTTATTTTTTTGCCCTCGTCCCAACTTTTTTGGAATGTGTTGCAGGCATAAAATTTGGAATTGGCGTATATTTACAAAAATCAAGAAAGTTGATAAGGTAAAACATTAAATATATTTTCTTTGTACTGTTTTCAATTAAATATATGTAAAAGAGAATTTCCAAATCACTACTTTCTGCATTTTACATACTGTCCCAACGTTTTTGGAATTGGGGTTAATATATTACTGTCATTATTATCACAAGGTGTTACAAATTGTGCTTACTGGAGACGTGTGTATGACAAGTAGTACCAAGGCAGGGCCCTGCATTTATACTCCACCAGGTCTACTTGGATCTCACTGGGACCTGGATACTTGATAGGTGTGGAGCCGGAAGAATATCCAGCACAGTGTAGAATACTAAATGTGAACCAACCACATTTGAACTCACACTCGGTTATAAATGTAAATAATATTACTCTTTGCCGTGTTCATCTTCTGTCTTAAAGCAGTGACCTGGGACTCCCTAGACGCATGTGTTTTATGATATCCTTACTTGTGAACAACCATATTTGTTCAGAAACGGGAACTAATTTCAGGTTGGAATGGCTAGCACCAAGGAGTGGCTCTGTATGTTAAGATTATAGTAATTTGTTAGTTTTGGTATTTTTTTGTATGGCTGCCTGCCTGCAGTTTCAGATAAGTGTACTGATAAATGGTACTGTACTGTATACGGTACTGTACTGAAATGGTTTCTTATTCATGCCTTTTGTTCATAATTGACTTAGTTTATTATTTAATTTCAGCCACGTGTCTTGCCATGTTATATTAGTGCTACAAAGCCACTAACTGTTAAATGGATTCTACAGTATTGAAAATGTGCCCATGCACTGGTTTCTGTTATGGTGCTCTTTGACCTGAGGAGACGAGGAAGGGAAGTTCTGTTTTCTATCACTATGGCAACCAGTGATTTTTGTTTTGCAGAACTGCAAATTCTCAAAAACATATACACATGATTTGAAATGTATTTCTGAAGATTCTCAACTCTGCTGTTGCTTTAAAGTTTTGGTTAAAACTTTTTTTTTTAGCCTGAAATGATATCCTACAAGATGCAATTACAACACCTGCATGAAACCACCTGTTGACCTGTCATTAGCCATAATCCATCTCAATTAGTCTTTTGATTGCATGTTGATTTACAGGGTAGTGTCCTATCGACAGATATTGCATTTATAAATGTCATTTCAGCAGTATTCACAATTAGGTGTCACTAAACGGTAACGGAATGTTTTGTCAAATGTTGGCCTTTTACTTTTTAGGAATACAAAGGAAATGCATAATCATAAATTATTATGACTATTGACAGTGAAATATTTTATAGGGCCTTCTCTTTGTTATTGGATATAAAATGAATGTAAAAGTGTAAAACCTATTTTAGACATTCTAAATGCAAGTAACAGAATATCTACATTGTGTAAATGCCTGTGAATACCAGAAAATATGTTTTACAGTACGTGCCATGCTTGGTTACTCAATAGGGCACTTCTTGTGTAATCAGTTCTGTTGTCACAATTGTTTGATTGCACAAAGATCATTATAATTGGTGTCTGTCTATTAGTAACAACTGCCATTTTGTCTGAATTGCAAAAGGCAAAAATCTGGTTGCTGAAAATGCTGGTGCCCGTTTGTATACACGTCTCCTGTCTTTCTGCATTCTGACACTGTTTTCCGCTAACATGGAAAAGGGAGAGTTGGGAAAGGTTGGCTCTATTTTATCATGACTAATTTGACCAGTCAAAATGGTTTTCTGTTTCATTGATGGCTCCGTTCTGTGCCAGAACAACACATTTTAGAGTAGTGTATATTCTAAAAAGAATGCCACGTGAAAGTTTATGATTTGTATATCTGAATGATACATAGACATTATTATATAATTAGTGATTTTACCTTTCTGGAAATATAGCCACAAACATGCAAATATCTGTCAAAGTTTTTAAGAGAAATGCAAACCAATACCCTTTCCTTTATTTTTACGTTCAAGCTATTTTCAACGTAGACCAATATCTGGACTGCATTCTGAAATTCATTAGTGGCTACTCACAAAGACTACTTGGCTTCTCAGTTTCATAACAAAGATTAACGTGCAATCTGTTTAACCATCCAATGCCATGGATGCACATTGCGTTTGCACTATTGATATTTTATATCTAAAATACTCATATTTTGTAACATCTGCCATATTTGAAGTCTTTATTTATAGTATGTGCGTTGCTTGATGAAAAAGCTGTGGTGTAACGATGAGTATAATGCCAGGAAACAGAGGAAAAATGGTCTGCAAGAATTTATGAGAATGGCTAAAGGGGCATTCTTAAAGATCTGTCTTATCTTGTGGACCATGGTTAGAGAGTGAACTTTTATTGTGATTTATTTTGAATGAGATACGGAAATGTTCTGAGTTTCTGCAGAGAGGATTCAACAGTAGAATATATTTATGGGATTGTTATGGATGAGATGGGATGGGTTTATGGGAGTTTCCTTCTCAGATCCTTGTAGTTTGTGCACTATTTGTTCAGAAAGAAAGGATTAGCCTCCATGTTATTAATGTTTATACTGTTCTTTCCTGATTTATTTTCATTAAAAGTTCAAATCAAAGCGATGCAGTTCCACGATAGTTTCTGTCCACTTTCCTTTTCCATCATAATATGGAAAATAAGTTATTAGTCTATTATTATTACTGTCATTTTTCCTCCTTATTTCTTAATGATCACAGAGACCATTATTTTCATGCCTTGACATCGATAATACAGGTTGCATTTTGAAACGTGTTTAAGCGTCTTATGTTCATGTGCGCTCATCTTATGCTTATCTGAAAAACCATAAACTATTCGACGAAGTTATTGAACACGATTGTAGATTATGCCAAAATGCATTGGCTTTCCAAGTCTGTCTAAGGGACTGGCCTTTTGGATTCTCCGGGCTGCGAATAGGGACGGCCATTGTTTTAATCTAGCATTTGCAAGTGACCTTCCTATTTCTTTGCCGAGTTTTTATTCACGTCTTAGGTGGGAAAAGCCTGCGCATATCGCTCTAATATTGACTTCGTATTCTCTTAAGCTCCAAACGTAAGATTTCAGAAGGAAGCCATGATCAAGCGGGGAAAAGGTCATTGTAATGTTGCATAGTAAGGATGCTGTGCACATATACGGCATTTGGTCTCATACTAAATGCTGTGTTGTAAAAGTCATTCTTTTCCATTCAAAATGGGGAGTAAATGTGCGCAGGATGTAGTTATGAAAGCGTGGCACCCTTTTATTCCCCATTGTGACAGTTAACGTTGCGATTATGTAATGCACTGATTCAGTCTTGAAATCTCAAGAATTTCAGTAGATCTTCTCCGAAGTGATTCTACTTGAAAATTTCCAAGTCATGTGCAGCATTCTGAATTTTGTATTGATGCTGATCTTAATTTATGCCATTAAATACATTATATATTTTCACTCAGTTTCTCATTTGTCAGTATTTGGGTGTCTGTGAAATATGTGGATGGACATGCCAACTCAGTCGAGTGTTTAGATCATATTTTTCTACACAGAAGCATGTGTGTTTGACAGGCATCACAAGAAATTGTCAGATTGTAGCATCAAAGGGGCTAAGGGGGATTAAAAAAAAAAGTAAAAAAAACATTTTTCCTAAGAAAAAACATGTCATTTTAATCTCCACACCACAGAATTTGAACTTTGAATGGATGCCCCACCATCTGGAGCCGCAGCTGTCACTGACGTTGGTGTTTCTCTGAGTACTTTCCTATCCTGTCAGCTGCTGCTAGCCTCTCTCAGCTCAAACTCATGTCAGATTGCAATGAAAAGTCTCAGCCTATTTCATCACCTTTGACCCTTGAGCCACTGCTTCAGTTTGTGTGTATATTTTCCTTAATAATAATAATAATAATAATAATAATTAATAAATGAATAAACCCAGACAGCCAGGTCAGCTTTCTCTGGGATTGTGATTAGATCTTTTTACAAACTTGAACTGTTGACATAACTGACCTTCTATTCTCTTGGATGCGAATAAACAATGTTGATTTTAGACTTATTTATGACTTATGACTGGCAGTGTAATTCTTGAGTAGGGGTTGAGTGGTGTGAAGGACATGGAGACTCCGCTGTCTGTGAACATCGCATTTTGATTTGGCTGAAGCTTAAGTGAAATTCTTCCTTGTGGGAGAAGGAAGAAGCCATTAATTTTTAATGTTGCTTTGGGAAGTACCGTAAGGTTGCCATACTTAACTGCTAGGTGTCTCTAGTTTAATTCGGAAGCTACATATACTGCTCATAATAAGGACAGTAAAATTATTTGTGAAGTGTGAATGAGCGAGTTTTTACATAGTGTGCTTTTCTCTGCACTCCCCCTGCCTCTTTGAATGCTTTCTGTTGCCTTGTGCTTTTTATGAAGATCCCCCAGAAATCTGTCTCGTCAGAATCAATGTAGCCATTTTCTCCCCTTAATAATGCGTGATTACAGGGTGTAATTGAGGCAGCTACAATGTTCTTTATTGTTTTTCCTGTAATCTGTAGCAATTTTTAAAAAGGAATTCTGTACAGAACTTCATTGAGTGTGAAATTTATTCATGGATGAAATTTGATCTTTTACACCACTTCGATTAAGCTGGATTTCAAAACTACTTGATGGAAAAATATCTCCAGCGATTCTACTTGTGGATCAGCCTTTGAGATACAGAACTTCAGGTTACTTGAACTCTTGCAGACCTAGCAGTAGAATAGAAAGTTCTAAGAAACAGCCTTCTCATTCATATGGGTGAGTCCTAAGCCCTTAATATATTTTGTCCTTGGACTCTCTAAATTCCCTGAATTGCCAAAATATTCAAGTTTAAAAATAAAAATAAAAACTTCGTAATTCCAGTAGAACGTAAATAACCTTTTGTAACTACCCATTAAATACACCTTAACCTTGTGTACGGTTACTTCTAATATTCCTGCTTTTTCAAAAAGCCATCCTGTCAGTTAGGACTGCCTTATGTGTCTAGAAAACATGTATTCAGTTGAAACCATTACCCTGCAAGCTTTCACTTTAATTTATTTTATTTTACATAAGTTGGGTAGCGGTTTCTGAGGGTGAACAGGTTGTGATATACTAGAGGATGCTTTCTTTTATTTTTGTAAACCTAAAATGTTAAAAGCCAAATAGCTTTTTCCTTTCATTTCACTGCTGTGCATTGTTTACTACAGAATTCATAACATGTACATTTCGATGTATAAATTACCGATGTGTAAATTAGCCAGTTCATTGATGTTGTTTTGATGCAGTTATCTTTACCTCAACTGATTTTAAATATTGGACCAATAAAAAAAAAAATGAATGTACTGCAGTTCACTCTTGTCAGTCCATTGCACGTATTGTCTCTTACCGACTTCTCCAATCGAAAGAGTTTTACTTGGTTTTACATCCTGCTTTGTCATTAACGTTGAATGTACAGTTTCTGCAAGTGTCTGCCTGCCTTTTTATTGTGTTGAGATCAGCAGTCAAGAGATTGATGATTTTACATTGTGAAAGATGAACGAAAGATAAAGAACTGCACTCATCAACTACTATGGTGGATCCCATAACGCCTTCTGGCCATCTAGCCTTAAGTGAAGATACTATAGTTACTGCCAAAAGTAGTACTTCCTTAGATTAATGAAAGTACAAGAACAGACTGGATGGACGTATGTCATCATCAGAGTTTCGCTTCTTTATTGGACATGCTTATTCTGATCTGGGATGAAATGATGACTGATGAACATAAAACTGCTGTTGCCCTTGTCTGTGATTTCTTTTAAACGATTATTCACTTCACCTTGTTCACTTATCACCTTTCTAATTCCTTGTTAATGTTCACATTGTGTGAGATATCATACTAGCTGAGGATACGTGTACTTTTCGAGGCAAATTGCAATGTATACAGAAACCATTAAAAACGCTCTTTTTCAAAAATAAAATAAAATACAGACTTGCAGTTCTTTGTGACGGGAGAAAATGGTACATCCTGAGACAAAAATGCTGTAACCTTCAAAAGATCTTATTGATTTTTCTTGTTATTTTAAACTATAATGGGTACTAAAAAGTGTGCCAAAAGAGTGTCACTAATAACCAAATACAACCTAATTTCCAAATCCTCTCTCAAAACAACATTCTCTGAAGGACGGAGTAAAATGGTGATTCAAAGAATCCTCCATTGTAAAGGATGCCCCCCTAATGCATGATGTACATGAAATGGACACGTCCCCTCAATGTGCAAAAGAGACTGAGTTAGTCTGACACCTGCAGTTAGCCTGTGCAAACTGTATAGAGTCCGATACGCCAACCACAACATTTATTCATGGGTCCAGGCAATAATTCAGTTTGCTATACATTATTGTCCTTGAATTTTATGCCCCCCTGTGGTGGAAAAGGAAAACACATTGTAGCGCCTCACAGATGCATGTAAAATACTCATTTATAAAAAATGTAATTAGTTATCGGATCGGTGCCCTAAAATGAAGGGGACTATGTGTAACATTGCTACACGGTTCACCTGATCTGGATGTAAAAACCCTCAAATTAAAGCTGAAAGTCTGCAATCTGTTCACTACACTGTTCCATTTCAAATCTAATGTGCTGGAGTACAGAGCCAAAACAACAAACAAATTTCACCGTCCTAACCCTTTTGGAGTGCACTGTAATGGGTTTTTCTTTCCTGATCAGGACAGGGTTACTGGCTAGTTTGTGGTGAGCTTATCAGCAACTTCACTAAGTTTTAAAATAATGTAATAGCTCAATTTAAGTTATTTTTCAATTTAATTATGAATACATTTACATGCAAATTATAAGAACATCACCTCTGTATTGTACTGCTGGGAAAAACTGAGACTCCATTTGAGTGGTCAGCCAAGGTATCCTGAAGATCTCAATCCGTTATTGTGGAAAAGGTTAAACGAATACGTTTGTATTTTCTCAATTTTAATAATAATAGTACATTTTACTTGTATAGCGCCTTTCCAGAGCCCAAGGTTGCTTAAAGTTAAAAAAACAAGGCACAGAATGTACAGAAGGTAAAACAGATGCATAGGGCGGTGTTAAAAAGACCGCAGGGGATTGAGTAATGTTTTCAACTGCCTTTTGAGGATTGAATAGTGAAACCACCAATTTCTGATTTCAACAAGTGGTTGAGTTTCGCTTGCTCCTCTTTGCTTGAAATGAGCAAAACTTTTTTTATCACTGTTTAACTGTAGGACAGGGGTCCTCAATCTTATCCAGAAAGGGCCGGTGTGGGTGCAGGCTTTTGTTCCAACCAAGCAGTAACACACCTGATTCTACTGACAAGACTGTAATGGTTGATTAGTAGAATCAGGTGTGTTACTGCTTGATTGGAACAAAAGCCTGGGCCACACCGGCCCTTTCTGGATAAGATTGAGGACCCTGATGTAGGAAGTTAAAGGTCGACTATTTTTAATTAATATTATTATGTCCGATGGTTGTGCACCTGAGCTCAAGCAATGAGGATAAACGCTGAAACACCAATCATATGCCTCTCAAATCACATGGTCAGAGTACTGTTCGTCATAGCTGACTTAGCTGGGTAACTGTGCTGCGTAAACCCGGAAACTCCCCGGATATTGCACATATGAACAAGCAAAAACTCAGCACAGTTAGCCAGCTATGAGGAATAAGGAGTTTCTACGGGCCCTAATGGTGTATCACCTCCAAATACACTGCCCGGCCAAAAAAAAAGTCGCCATTGCACCCGTCATGCATAGTGCCCACTGTACAAGCCTCTGGAGGCAGTGTTATGATCTGGGGTTGCTTCAGTTGGTCAGGTCTAGGCTCAGCAACATTATGCAGCAATAAAATGAAGTCAGCGAAGTACCTGAATGTACTGAATGACCAGGTTATCCCATCAATGGGCATATGCCAGGATGACAATGCCAAGATTCATCGGGCTCAAATTGTGAAAGAGTGGTTCAGGGAGCATGAGGAATCATTTTCATACATGAATTAGCCACCAGATTCCTGACCTTAACTCCATTGAAAGTCTTTGGGATGTGCTGTAGAACACTTTACGGAGTGGTTCGACTCTCCCGTCGTCAATACAAGATCTTAGCCAAAAACTTATGCTACTCTGGATGGAAATAAATGTTGTGACATTGCATAAGGTTGTCGAAACAATGCCACAACAAATGTGCGCCGTAATCAAAACTAAAGGCGGTCCAACAAAATATTAGAGTGTGCGACTTTTTTTTTGGCCGGGCAGTGTAGAACAAAATGAACTACTCAACATTGGGAGTGGCTTAACCTTTTAAACATGTTTAATCTTAACTATCAAAATTTTATAAAAGTAAAAAAACAAATATAATAAAGAATTCAAGTGTCCATACAATTGCTACACATATATCCACATATATAAACATATGTACATTAAGCAAACACCGTGTAAATCGCTTACATAATGCACATACTGTATGTCAACATATGAAGCCATGTCAAATTGCCATCAATAATTTACATACCAAGCAAATGATGCTCTTGGGACATGTCATTTAAATAATATAACGCAATAGACATTGATATTGATTCATTTTTTTGATCAGTTAATTTACAGCAATTAACATCTAAACATAATTATTTTCTGTTTACGAGAATGCCGTAGAATCAAACCCTTGTATTTCAGGATTGATATGATAGGTTCATAATATTATACCTAAAAAACATCTCCCCATTCTAATGACTGTTGTAACTCCTGCCATTTGCTTGCTGTAGAATGTTTTCACATTTGCATTAGATCTGAGGCCAGTAGTTTTGATGAGTTTAAATGTAATAGATAAAAGTCCAGGAGAAAACAACTGACTGGGGTCCTATCCTTCAATCAGGGTGTCCTCCCTGATATTTTTGGCTCTTAAAAGAGATGAAGCAGGTGGAATTTAGTAGCCGACGTTCTCATCCGTCAGTTACCCTGTATCCTCTCGTAACCCTCCTGTTTGGCAGTCCGTTTGGATGCCGCGTAAACCCGGAAACTCCCCGGATATTGCACATATGAACACGCAAAAACTCAGCGCAGTTAGCCAGCTATGAGGAATAAGGAGTTTCTACGGGCCCTAATGGTGTATCACCTCCAAATAGAACAAAATGAACTACTCAACATTGGGACTGGCTTAACCTTTTAAACAAGTTTAATCTTAACTATCACTTAACTTTTATAAAAGTAAAAAAACAAATATAATAAAGAATTCAAGTGTCCATACAATTGCTACACATATATCCACATATATAAACATATGTACATTAAGCAAACACCGTGTAAATCGCTTACATAATGCACATACTGTATGTCAACATATGAAGCCATGTCAAATTGCCATCAATAATTTACATACCAAGCAAATGATGATCTTGGGACATGCCATTTAAATAATATAACGCAATAGACATTGATATTGATTCATTTTTTTGATCAGTTAATTTACAGCAATTAACATCTAAACATAATTATTTTCAGTTTACGAGAATGCCGTAGAATCAAACCCTTGTATTTCAGGATTGATATGATAGGTTCATAATATTATACCTAAAAAACATCTCCCCATTCTAATGACTGTTGTAACTCCTGCCATTTGCTTGCTGTAGAATGTTTTCACATTTGCATTAGATCTGAGGCCAGTAGTTTTGATGAGTTTAAATGTAATAGATAAAAGTCCAGGAGAAAACAACTGACTGGGGTCCTATCCTTCAATCAGGGTGTCCTCCCTGATATTTTTGGCTCTTAAAAGAGATGAAGCAGGTGGAATTTAGTAGCCGACGTTCTCATCCGTCAGTTACCCTGTATCCTCTCGTAACCCTCCTGTTTGGCAGTCCTGCAGCCCACAATGCTTAAAAAAAGAAAGACAAATCATTTGAAATAACTCAAATGGAAGACATGGAATCAGCCTTTAATTATCTATAGTGACATAAGTATATATATACATGAGAAGGACCCCTCCAGTTACCTTATTGGTATGATGGCAAGGACTGTGATAAGGCTGGAGAACAGGAAGGTGAATCCAGGGAACCACTCGAGTGTCGCCTGGTAAATCTTTGTAAAGATCGGGGAATAGGCCAGGCTGGCCAGAACAAAGGAGAGCTGGAGCATCGTGAGAATTTTCCCTGTGGAGAAGACAAAAATGTATCATCAGACATAACTATTAATTTAGTAGAATAAGCACAATGGATATGCAAGATTTAATTCTGCTATGCTGTAGGCCAGCCTTTTCTTTTTTTTTTTGGGACATTTGATGTTAGGCTAGGAGTCTGGGGTTGGGGTCACGCCTGGCTTTAGGACAAGGTTCTTGAAACTGGTTTAGCAGGTTTAAGGTTAATAGCCTGAGGTTTCTCTCCCAAATATGTTTTAAACAACCACTACAATAAAAAAAAAAAAAAATTATTATGGTTTTATAATTATGAATTATATAACTATTAAAATACTATTATTTCAAAAATAAATTATCAACAAAGCTGAACCATCTTTGAAATGTGAATTTCTTTTTCCACTTTGCGTCAACTCTTTGTCAGTAGAGGGAGCTATTGTACTTATCAACCTAAAGTTAATGGTGACATGAGCCTAAAACTAGCCTGTATTTTATTTAATTCAAGGTAAATATGCACAGCTAGTACTACCCACTGTGACAAAGAATGTTTTGGGAATGAACAAGACACATTGCCCAGGTATGAGGAAATGCATGACTATCAGTTCCTGTACGGAGGAGTATGAAAAGGGAAGTCTCCACACTCACATTTACATGCTTCTGTCTGGACCTCCGCAAAAATCTGAAGGAGACACTACAGGCTATGCCATGGGGCCCACAGTAGCCTTTAATCACATGATTACACTAAATCTTACACAGTTGTTTTATTATGTATATATACAAAATGCTATATACATTTTGTATACATATTATTCTTTTATTGTTGTTTTATTATTTATATACAAAAATTTAGATACTAAATATCGGAAACACCCCTGAAAAATGGCTTTAACTTTGATGCATCTAAACCACAATTACAAAAAGCATCTACACAGGCGATTCCTATTCATTTGAATACTAATTAGCAGCATGTGTCTGTTTAAAAGAGGTCTAACCGGCAGCACTTTGCTAGGTAAGTCTCCAAAGCAAGATGTGGATACTAACAGTTGGTGCCTGAATTGCAGGTGCGTTGGTCACAAAAACGGCAAAATTATTTAAGGTGGCAAGGGGAACGGTGTCAAAAATTATGACAGCAAATGCCTAACACCAAAAAACAGCATCAGCAAAAAAGAACTGTGGCCGCAAGTCAAAGCTCTCCGACAGGGACAGACGGACACTTGTAAGGATAGTTGCTAATAACCACAGAACAACAGCTCAAAAAATCACCACAGAATTTAATCAATCCATATCTGAACCAGTCTCAACAAAGCTTCACAAAGCTGGCATTTATGGCAGGGCCGCCATTCGGAAACCATTTGTATCCAAGGCTAATGCACAAAAACGCATGGTGTAAGGAACACAAAACCTGAACCCCTGAGCAATGGAGAAAAGTGATATGGTCTGATGAGTCATCTTTTACTCTTTTTAATACATCTGGACGGGTTTATGTTTGGAGAAAGCCTAAGGAGGCATTTAATCCACAATGGCTGTTGCCAACTGTTAACTATGGTGGTGGTTCTGTAATGGTATGGGCAGCCATTTCATGGGAGTCATTGGGTCCAATGGTTGCTCTCCATGGACGTGTAACGGGCAAACAATATGAAACCATTTTACAAAACCAGGTGCACCCTATGGTGCAAACACTGTTCCCTCAGGATGTCCCTATATTTCAACATGATAACACCCCCATACACACTGCTAAAAACATTAAAGAATGGTTCCAAGAACACGAGGATGACGTCAAATGCCTTCCATGGCCTGCACAATCACCAGATCTAAACATAATTGAACCTTTATGGGAAGTTCTGGAGCACAGTGTGAACTAGATTTCCACCTCCTTCATCCCTCAAAGAACTTGAGACTGTCCTTCTTGAACAATGGGTCAATATCCCACTACATACAGTTCAGAAATGGTATGACAGCATTCCTAGAAGTATTGAAACTGTTTTGGAGGTTATCATCTTTATTGATGATGTAACCAGTGATGGCAGCAACAGAATGACAGCTGAAGTGTACAGAAACATATTGTCCACCAATATTCAGAGAAATGCCACCAAACTCATTGGACTGAAGTTTATCATGCAGCAAGACAACAACCCAAAACATACACCAAACTTAACTAAGGAGCTCCTTTTTGCCCAGACGCAGTGTGTGCGGGCCTAAAAGAGTAAATGCAGGTAAATGAACTGACTGACTGGCTGGCTGACTGATCCCCGATGTTGAAAAGCGCATTCGTAAATTTTTGAGTAATTACGGTAAAAAGTTTGCTGTCTAACTCCCCGTCCTCTTTTACTAGTGTAAAATAATATGGAATTTATTTTGATTTAATTTGTTTTCTTTGAAATGTATTTTATGTGAAGGATTTAATTCTGATTTAATGACAAATGCTTTTATCATGAAATATTGTATTCCTGTTTATGTATTGCTCTACTGCGCAAGGGCAGAGGAATAAGACTAAGAGAAAGGAATAAGTTGTGTTGTTGTTGGTCCCGGGAAAACGGAAAGGATTAAAACCAAGAAGAGATTAAGCTGCCATTCATTGAGCTGTGTTTTCCTGTTGTCCGGAGACATAACTAAATATTCTCACCCACACCCACACGTCTTACACTGGTGGTAGCAGGTTGTGGGCTTTTTTTTACTTTTTGGCGAGTGACTTCGTTCTGTCAGTGGCACACGAGGTCCACGGAATTCAGTGAGGCGGCTGCTTCTCTTCTGGAGTAACATTAACGAGATATGACAAGGAATAATGACCTGCTTGAATTCTACAGTATCTAGGGCTTGGTTTGCGTGGAAAAACACAGGTGGACATGGCTTTGGTTTGATGGTAACGACGGAAAACAAGCTTAAGCTACGGTAGGAGACTCTGCTAACACGCAAGCTATACGGCTCGACTAAGCTACGTGAACTGACTGTATGCTGCTGTGGATACGACCCCTGGCAAAAATCACCACACTTAAGAGGATGTTCACTCAGCTTTTTTACTTCGTAGCAAATAAACAAATCACAGATATGACACAAAACAATTTTTGTTTAATAGCTGAACATTCTGGCTTTGTGAAACATACCACAAACAAATTTAATTAAGATCAAGTAGAGGAAAAAATTATGGATCACTCAATGTTGAGGAAACAATTATGGAATCATCTTGTAATTTGCATTTCTAAAACAAATACCAGCACAAGTCTAAAAATGCTAATTAGTCTGCAGTTAAAAGAGAGTGCTTACAGACCTTAACGAGCTGTTGGACTTAGCTAATTGAAAGGAAACATGGCCCCAACAAGAGAGTTGTCAATTGAAACAATGGAAAGGATTATAAAACTCCTTCAAGAAGGAAATCCAACACGGAGTGTGGCAAAAGATGTTGGTTGTTCCCAGTCAGCTGTGTCTAAAATTTGGTGCAAGTATAAACAAAATATGAAGGTTATAAAAGAAAATCATATGGGTAGACCAAGGAAGACGTCAAAGCTTCGGGATAGAAAACTCAAAGCAATATGCCTTGAAAATAGAAAATGCACAACAAAACAAATGAAAAACAAATGGGCGGAAACAGGAGTCAATATTTGTGACAGAACTGTAAGAAATCGGCTGAAGAAAACAAGGTTACAGAGGGCTAAAGAGAAGCAATCTTGGAGTGTGGATGATTGGATGAAAGTGATATTCAGTGATGAATCACAAATCTGCATTGGCCAAGGAGATGATGCTGGAACTTTTGTCTGGTGCCGTTCTAATGAAACGTATAAAGATGACTGCCTGAAGAAAACAATCAAATTTCCCCAGTCATTTATGATATGGGGTTGCATGTCAGGTAAAGGACCAGGGGAGATGGCAATCATTACCTCAACAGACAATGCACAGTTGTACATTTAAATTTTGGACACTTTTCTCATTTCATCGATAGAAAATAGGTTTGGTGATAATTAAGTCATTTTTCAGGATGATAATGCATCTTGCCACAGAGCAAAGAGTGTTAAAGGTTTTCTTCAGGAAAGGTATATCAACTCAATGACATAGCCAGCAGACAGTCCAGATCTCAATCTGATTCAAAATTTATGGTGGAAATTAAGAAAATTGGTCCATGGCAAGGCTCCATCCTGCAAAGCTGATCTGTCAACTGCTATTCAAGAAAGTTGGAACCAGCTTGATGGAGAATATTGTTTTTCATTAGTGAAGTCCATGCCTCAAAGAATTCAGGCCGTCATAAAAGCCAGAGGAGGAGCAACAAAGTACTAATTGTGATTTTTTTTGTTGATGGTTCCATAATTCTTTCCTCTACTGGATCTGGAAAAAAATATACCATTAATTAAAATAATTTTATAAAATGTTTTATAAAAAGGTATGTTTCACGAAGCCAGAATGTTCAGCTATTAAACAAAAATTGTTTTGTGTCATATCTGTGATTTGTTTATTTGCTACGAAGTAAAAAATCTGGGTGAACATCCTCTAGTGTGGTGATTCCATAATTTTTGCCAGGGGTTGTACATTGAGGGGTAAGTTGAAAATAAATGGAGTAGGTGGCTAGCTAGCTATCCATTACAGAAAACATAATGTCATAGTTTGACACAAAATATCAAATAGAATTTAAGTTATGCAAGTAACAGCGAACCTTGCATAACGTTGGCATGCTCTTATGAAAGTGGGATTCCCAGCTGGTGAGGTAGCTAATTAGCAAGCTTGCTCACAATGTAGAAATGGAGACTTACATTTTAGCGAGCTGGCCATGAGATTCAAAAAGTAAAAGGTCTTGCTGCATGGTTATATGTTCATGTCGTAAAGACACAGGTTGATATTGATCACAGAGCTGCTTTTAGTAGTTACTTAGATATCTCCTGTTTGGCTGGTACCAACAGGCACATTCATAACTTTAGTGTGCCAGCTAATTGCATTGTGTATAGGTGGTGGACTAACGTTAGTTTGCAAGCGTAGATGAGCTGAGCTGGGTTAATAATCACTTTCTTTTGGCATAGGCTACCCTGTGTTTTTAAACCAGGGGTTGTGGTCTGTCTGTGTAGCGTTAGCCCACAAACTTTAACTAGCCACCGTAACGTACTGTCTTGGTTGCATCTCACATGAACATTAAACTAGTTCGCTAACATTTTATAACTGCTAACTTTGATCTACATCCATGGGCAGACGCTTCCTACTTAACAAAATAAAATAATCATCAATTTTGTACAATCTAAAGAAAAAAACCTAACATTAACCATCTTAGAGTTAGCCAACGTATTTCCACAAAAAACACACTTACACCAGTGAACAGAAAAGTAGCTGTTAGGTATGGGGCATGCCCCCCCAAGTTACGGCTTTAGAGTTTGCTTTTCAGGGGCATGCCCGCCATCCCGATAACCATGATTTCCTTAACAAAGTTTCGTACAGTTGGTGTCAAAGTGTCAGCTATTGTAGAGTTTCATGTACCCACTACCAAATTAGATTTGCGCCGTTTTTTGCGTATGGCTGGGTACTGCCATACTTTCTGCTGAAATTTTTCCAGTGCAGTGTCTCCTTTAACAACCGTGCTACGTCCATCCAAACGTTTGGTGTGGACCTCCGAGTATCAAGATGCTTTTATGAGTGTCAGATCAATATTATGTAGTGCCCCCATCCTTTGCTCACACAACTTTGCTCTGCCTTTTAAACTAGAGGTTGATGCTAGTGCCGGGGCCGTGTTATTACAGGAGGACGATTGTGGACGTTTGTTATTTTTCAAAATAATTCAAAAATTGTCAAGTTAAGTATTCCACAATTGAGAAGGAGACCATTATTGTTGGCAATGCAGCTCCACAACCTTGCCAGTTGTGGTTTAGTGTTTTTGAACAACATAGAGTACAACCAGCAGCTAATGCGCTGGCACAGAATTACAATTTGGACATCCGCCATAAGAATGGTTCTGATAATATTATTGCTGATGCTTTGTCACGGGAGTTATGATAATGGCAATGATAATTGTGGAAATAAAAGAAAAAAACTGACAACAAATTCCTTATTTGCTGTCTTGAGGGGGAAAGTGTTAAGAGTGGCTGTGGTTATCGAATCCCAAAGTCGGTATTCGGTTTTCAGGCTCTGTGCTGAGGCTGGTGGGTGGATTTTTCTTTCTTTGTTAATTAGTTAATGGGCAGAGCTTGTTTCATTTGGGCCATCTGTGGCTAACAGCCACAGTGTATATAAGCTTGCTTTGTTATAAAGTAAATTTGGAGGAACTGAGAATGGTTTGGTGAGGAGCAGAGCCCCTGGTAATTTGGGTTTTCGGTTCCCCTGGTAAACTGACACAAAAAGATTTGTGTCAGCATTTGAAAGAAAATGGAAATCTCTGTTAAAGAGTAAGTGCACCCACTGTCTCAGCCTGTCTCCGCCAAATACACAATTTTGAAAAAATACTTTGTGGGGTGAGTGAGGGAGACGGGTGGGGGCTGAGGATGTGTTTCTATCGTCAATGAACGTACAATGTACAAATGATTTTGTATAATTCTGATCAAACGGTCAAACTAGACATTGCAGATCAAATATGAATCAAGATTCAGCAACTGCATGGCCTATTTCTCACCTCAAATATTTTCAGAAACATATTTTAGTGGACTATTTAGGTGGAATAAGAGAGTTTATGAGAGTTGTCCTGGTTTAAAAACGTGGAGCCAAAACCAAGACCGTAGTGCGTCTAATCAAACAGGTGCCGGCTATTTCCGTTGTGGGCGGCAACAATTATCTATATGATGTAGAGATACCTCCAAAGAGAGGGCAGCACCAAGATGCTTTTCTACCAGTTTCTTATGATATACAATATTATTTCAGAATTATTGAAATTATAGAATGGATGAATAAGTTTCATTATAAGGTAGGCATACAAACACGCTTACAGCTAAAAAAAAGTGATCTAGAGCGTAGTTACCCTTTAAAGAAAAGCTACCCCAAAGTGGGGACATTTTGTGTTGACGGTTTGTGAAATAAAAACAACCGTTAATTTCTCCCTCTTTTATTTTTTTCCCTTTCAAATTTTCCCCCTAAGTCTCCATTTACTGGACATCATTGTGGTGTTTTTAAGAACCCATTTTCCTCTATAACCGTCTTTTGGTGGGTATTTGTCATTTAGTTGCTACTTCCCTGCAGGGCACACACAAAAGTGAGTGGGAACATAACACTATCTAAATCAAAAAATGAAATTAAGTTATGTTTGAGGCGAGGGCCGTTTCAGTTGTGAGGCCCATTTCAGGTGAAACGAACGAAAAGTAGCAAAAGCCGCCTATGCATCTAACGCTGGAGTGGCATTTACTTCACTATCTTCCTGTTGATATAAAATAAGGGTCGACCTGTCTAACACCGGATAATGTAATACATTTTTATAATGTTATATTTTTTTGCTTGAAGGCAGTTTATAATGTAATAACACCGGATAATGTAATAACTTGCTGGATAACGTAATAAACATGCTCACTAGATAACGTAATAATATTTTCCGGATAATGTAATAACCTATAACTTGTTTATTACATTATCCAGTGAGTAAAATCTTTTTGATGAATAATGTGATAACTTCAACGGATAATGTAATAACATATCAAAATCAATGTATTTATGTTTAATCTAAAAGTTTGATACTTGAAAAAAAAGAAAAGTGTCACATTTGGCAATGCATTTTGCACAAACTTGTGTATGCCCACATACACCCATGTGCACACACTCTCTCTCTCTCTGCCTCTCTCTCTCTCTAACTTCCGAACGGACTCACGTAACGCCACAAAACTTTGAGGAATGGTTTATCATGGGCCAAGAAAATTGATTAACTTCTCACGCTGATTGGCCAAAAGGGTGTGTGACAGTGGTTGTGGCCTATCACAAAAAGACACATAACGTCCCAACGGATTCACGTAACACCATGAGGAAAGGTTTGTCATGGGCCATGGAATGGCTGATTAACTTCTCACATCGATTGGCCAAAAGGGGGCATGGCCTATCACAAAAAGGTGCATAACTTCCCTATGCCACAAAACTTTGTGTCATGGTTTATGACCTTTTTTCCCTTGCGGTTGTGTTCCTCGGTCGCCACACATGGGCGCTCCGTTAGTGGAGTTTTGGCTCCGTCTAGTCTTTTCGCGGAGAAGTCTTGTCAGCGTTCACAGGTGTGCGTGTTTTACCGGTTCTATATAAGCACATGTTCCCTTCGTTCTGGGCTTCGATATTGCTTGTTTGTTGTTTGTACTGTGGTGTATTGTCTGACATTATTTGTGCTGTTTTGTGTGCGGTTTATTTTTGTCCTTTTAAAGTTTTAAGCCAGTATGATTAGGTCTAGTGTTTTAAGGAGACCGTTTTGCTCCGTTGTGCTTTATTGGAGTTTTGCGGGACTTGCCTTTGTGCTTTGAGCTTTCAGGTTGAATTCCTTTTTTGTGTGCTCGTTTCTGTCACCGCTTTCTGGTCTTCCTTTGTTTGTTTGTTGCTTAAATCTTTTGCCCTTTTCTGTCTCTTTCTCCTCTCTCTGTCTGCTGTCTTCTGTGAAAGCGAGAGACAGGGCGTTTTATCATATTGACTTTAGGGCTTTATTTATTCTTAGAGGCAGGGCGTGTATTTTCTATTGAGCTTGTGTTAGTCTGTTAGCCGGTAATTCCGATGCAGCTGCCCTGTTCGTCCATCAGTACTTGTCTCCGTCCATGTAGTTTTTGGCGATTTTGTTCGGAACTGTAGTTCTGTTCGCCCTTCGGGTACGTCTCCTCACAAGGAGACTGGGCGATTTTGTTCAGACAGTAGTTCTGTTCGTCCTTCGGTACCTGTCTCCGTACATGGAGTTTTTGGCGCTTTTGTTCGGAACTGTAGTTCTGTTCGCCCTTCGGTACATGTCTTCCCATAGGGAGACTGGACGATTTTGTGGACATGTTTGTGTGTGACTGCGAGTCTCTGAAAGTAGCCTTGGAACGTTAGTTTTCTGTTCCATTTCGCCTCGTTACATTCCCATTTATTGAGAGGCTAGGGCGTGTATTTTCTACTAAGCTTGTGTTGGTCATTTTTGCTAGTAAATTTATGGGACGACAGTGCTCCGTTGGCTCGCCTGTAAAATGTTTCTCTCTCCTGGGAGATCGGGCGTTTACCCCTTTACGTTTTCTGGAGTAATGCGGGACTTGCCTATGTGGATGTAGTTATCTGGACTCTTCCCCTCCTGGCGTATGTGCCTATGTGCATGTAGTTATCCGGACTCTTCTCCCCTGGCTCTTGTCTGTTCCTGCTTCCTAGTTTTTGCATGTGACTGCGAGCCTGTGAAAGTAGGCATGGAATGTTATATCTGTTCCTTCCCCTCGTTACATTCCTCTTTACCGAGAGGCAGAGCGCTTATTCTCGTCTAATCTTGCGTTAGTCATGGAGCCGGTAAATGTCCAGAACAGCTGTTCTGTTCGTCCTTCAGTACCTGTCTTCCTATTGGAGGACTGGGCAATTTTGTTCGGAACTGTAGTTCTGTTCGCCCTTCGGGTACGTCTCCTCACAGGGAGACTGGGCGATTTTGTTCAGACAGTAGTTCTGTGCGTCTTTCGGTACCTGTCTCCGTACATGGAGACTGGGGAATTTTCTTCGGAACTGTAGTTCTGTTCGTCCTTCGGGTACGTCTCTCCTCACAGGGAGACTGGGCGATTTTGGTTTACATGTTTGCGTGTGACTGCGAGTCTATGAGAGTAGCCTTGGAACGTTAGATCACCGTTCCTTTCGCCTCCTCATATACTATTTCGTATTATTTTACAGTGTTTATTGGCTGTGTGTTTTATTTGTGCCATTACGCTACTCGCCTGTTTTTATGCGTCTCGTTACCGAGACAGGGCGTTTGTTATTTCTGGCTTGTTCTTTAGTCACTTAGCTCGTAGAAGTATGGGAGCCTAGTGCTTTGTTTCCATTCGCCTTGTTTGGTTTTCTTACTGAAATACCTGGCGTTTGCGTTTCTACTCATTGGTGTGTGAGTGAGCTGGTTGGTAGCCTTGGTGTGTGTGTTTCCCTGTCTTGTCTCCTTCCCTTAACTACAGGGTTTCCCATCCTAGTGGCCTAGTGCTTAAAGAATCCCCTTGCTGCGTTTGGCTCCTCCTACCTCACACGTCACGCCGCATTACACTTTGAGGAATGGTTAACTCCTGCTTAACTCTTCACGCCCCACATTTTTGCATAAAGTGATGGAGAGGTGATGATTTATGATTTCTTTGAACCCCCAGGAACTGGTCTCAAATGCCATCCATGAATGAACAATATCAGATAAACTCTGAGTCCATTGTACTTCCTAAAATCCCATTAAGAGCCATTAAAATGTATTTAAGGGACCTGGTCTTGGCTTTGTTACCAAGAAAGACAATATTAACACACATTTTAAAAGAAAATATTGTAACGTCCTTAAATACAATCTAAACATGATGTCTGGGCACTTTATGATGTGCCTGTATGGCTGTTAAAGTACAATGAAGCAAGGGGGCTGAATACTTAAGGAATTTATTGTTTTCGGTTTTATATTTATAAATAATTAGAAAATCTGAAAAAGTCTGAGGAGGCTGAATACTTTTTCAACCCACTGTATGTGCCTTTTTGTGATAGGCCACACCCACTGCCACACCCCCTTTTGGCCAATAGGCATGAGAAGTTAATCAGCTCTTCCTTGGCCCATGACAAACCATTCCTTAAAGTTTCGTAGCATTGTGTGAATCCGTTCGGAAGTTAGAGAGAATGAGAAGGAGAGAGAGAGAGAGACAGCATGTGCACATGGGTACATGTGGGCATACATGAGTTTGTGTGCAAAATGTGTTGCCAAGTGTGACGCTTCTTTTTTTCAAGTATCGAACTTTTAAATAAAACATAAATACGTTGATTTTAATATGTTATTACAATATCCGGTGAAGTTATTACATTATTCATCAAAAAAGTTTTACTCACCGGATAATGTAATAACTTATTACATTATCCGGAAAATGTTATTACGTTATCCGGTGAGCATGTTTATTATCCGGCAAGTTATTATTTTATCCGCTGTTATTACATTATATTACATACATTAAAAATTATTACATCATGAAAATTTATTACATTATCCGGTGTTACAACCTGTAAGAGGAAGTAGGCATAGTGAGAAGAAATGCTGTTAAAGGGATAGTTCGGAATTTTGGACATAATGTCTCAATTACGACTTACCCATGATGTAGTTGATTGATACCATTTTCAGCTAATTCCATGCTATCCCTTCTTTTGGACATACACACATTGCTAATGCTAGCACAACTCTATGGTAACCATAGCATCCACTACCAAACACACTTAAACACTCCACAGTGCACCCAAAGCAAATAAAATAAGACGTTTATACCATCATTTTGAAGTCAAACTATCGTTGAATCATTTACTTTGTGCTGACCTATATTCTCTGTGGAAGTACGGCGGCGGAGCGACGTGGCCATTGCAACTTGTTGCTCTTCTTTGTTGTTGTATTCGACCAGTGCCGGCACTACATTCGTAGGTAACGTAAAGTATCGCTCCGCCGCCATACTTCAGAGAATATAAGTCAGCACAAAGTAAAGAATTCAACGATAGTTTGACTTAAAAAATGATGGTATAAACACTCAAAATAACCTCGATAGACTGTTGTCGTATTTTATTAGCATTGGGTGCACTGTGGAGTGTTTAAGTGCGTTTGGTAGTGGATGCTACGGTTACCATAGAGTTGTGCTAGCATTAGCAACATGTGTATGTCCAAAAGAAGGGACAGCATGGAATTAGCTGAAAATGGTTTCCGTCAATCAACTACATCATGGGTAAGTCGTAATTGAGACATTATGTCCAAAATTCCGGACTATCCCTTTAAGTGTGTGGAGCAGAGAGCAGGGATGTGTCCCAATATTTTTCACTACTCATCTCCTTTCCTCCACTCATCTCCTACCACTCGTCTCCTACCGGGAGCTATGCAAAACTGCCTGTACGTTTGAAGTACAAGTAGTTGCATGTACAGTATACAATGTACATTGCGACATTGCGGTTTGCGTCGAGACATGAATTAATATGTAACCATTAATATGTAATCAACAACATTAGATTAGGACACAAAGATCGGTTTCCGGGGCACAGAGGAGAGGAGGTGGTAGTGGTGGAAAGGAGGATGCATTTTTCGAGTATTGGGACGCACCTGAGGGCTGTGTCCGAATCAGCACCCTTCCATACTATTAAGTAGGCTTGTTGAGTAGACAGGTAAGACGAGAAAGTTGTTAAGTAGGCAAAATTTTCTCTAAATGTAGTATACTTAAGACCCCTGTATGATGTACATACTTCCTGGGTTTTGCTGAGTATATTCAGGAGCACACTTTCCAAGAAGTACGCAAAGATTTTGGTCGCATAAGTATGACGCGCAGCTTCGTTTTAAAAAAATGAGGTGCAGCTTCGCTGAGATTTTCCTTCAATAACAACAAAAACAACACGTGACATGGCCGTGCAAGGGTGGGACGTCTTACGACACTTCCACAGTAGTATGCAGGATATTTTTTGTGTACTGCCTGTCGCTTACTAAACCGTGCACATTAAACAACACACATCTGACAGCACACTGTACGCAGGAGACAGGACGCAGTAGATAGGGCTCTGATTCGGACACAGCCCAGGAGAAGTGAAAAAGCAACCCGATAAAGTATGCAGTTGCCTGCGTCCTTGACTCTTCTTTGATCAAGTTTGTAAGAGGAGCGACATAACGGGAACCCAAGTTCGCTAACTAGTTTGCATTATAATGCAAAAGCAGGGTTATAATATAAATTGTAAGATAAATCAACAGTTCACTCAATTTAAAGATACATATAACTCCTTGGGCCCTATCTTACACCCAGCGCTAACCCAAACGCAAGTGTCTTTGCTATCTTGAAACGCTAGGTTCATAATAACGCCTAGCGCTTACGTCCTTTAACTAGCATGTATTATTGCGCCCATTACAAGTGAACTGGGCGTGTTGGTCTTAAGATGAGGAGTGGCCAGGATTCTTTTTGGCGTATTGCTATCTTGAGCCAGCAGAAAGCGCTTGCGCTTGAACCACCACAAACCTGGTCTAAAGTCATGTTGCAGTTGTTTACGTGTTATTTTAACGGCGCATATAAGTGCATCTACATAGGCGTGTGCACAACGAGCGTAGCCTCCTGTCTGAGACCTGGTACATACTCTACGCAAGGAACGCGCGCAACGACGCAAAGAGCAACGCAGGGGGGCGTTTCTCGCGTTCTTGCGTAGCAAAATGTGCAGTCCAAATTTTGTAACGCGACGCAAACGTGTGGTGCAATTCCACGCGTTTCCGTTAGAGGTGCTAAATGTAAATCCTGTTCAATAACTGCAGAATTGCAGACTACACACAAAGAAGTAATAATTTCCGGTTTAAGGATACTCGCTCCAACCAGATTAGCCTAGGCTGCCAACTAGCGGACAGGGTGAAAAGAAGCCGGTAAACGCGCGTATAGTATGTAAGCAAAGACCTCGCGTATGTCCCGAAACTGCGTTGGCGTTCATGTTCCTTGCGTAGAGTATGTACTAGGCCTAACACACAGGGGCGTGCACAAGCATGACTAAAATATCTAGATCACAATGTGAAATATTATTATTGTGTAGGCTATATCAAAAATGCATAATAATAAAAGGTTCCATAGGTCCACAGACCTTTCCCTCAGCGAAGGGAAACGATGCCACATTACATTGCTCTCAGCCCACTCCATCAACATCCAGGCGATGTGCGATGGTACGGGACAATGTCTATACATTAAAAATGAGCTGATAACACCTATATCAAGCCTAATGCGCGAATTGTCATTTACACCTAATGCGTGAATTGTCATTCAATGGAAAACTTGCGCACTGCAATAGACGGACATTTGAGTTCTGAAAATGCGCTTCAGACGTCATTACAATACAGCTCTGTTTATCTAGGAATACAGCCTGTAAGTAAATAGAATGGTTTGTGACTGAAAAAAGTTAAAAACCTTGTCCAGTGAATATTGCTTTTATTGTTTTTCAAATAGCCTAGGCTACAGCGGATTCAGGTTTTTTTCGATAGCCTATGGTTAAAAAACGGAGATAAATGGCATCATGTTAACTGAATTGTAACCTTAGCTATTCTTTGTCCTTCATATTTTTTAAATTACAGTGACAAGGTTTCCATACCCTCAGCTTATTAAAACCCCGCTGATTTCACCTGTTATTCCATAACTGAACAAAAGATTTTAAAGAGAACTAAGCGTCTATTTAGAAACAAAATTTGCAGCACGTTACACAATTAATTTACAATTAATTTTAATTCCATTATCTGCATGTGTGCTTTACAGGAGCAGGTCTGTTTCCCCTGCTGTAAATCACACTTTTCACGGTCTTCCTGGGAAAGTGGATCGTATTACGCTACCAGTAAAACAGGTTGGTCACATTTCCATAAGCAGGACATTATAAAACAAGGGAAAATATGCTGAACCTATGGGTTGCCAACCTGACAGATTTATTGTATTTAGTGTCATCATTAAGGCAAAATAACGTTATTTATGTTATTAATCAAAATTAGAATGCAGGTACCTAATGAACTTCAGATGAAGCTTGAACATGAGTTCACTGCATAATCAAACGAAATTTATTAAACAAGCAGGCTAATTTGGCGTTTTCTAAGGTGAGACGGAAGCAATTGGTCGCTTATTCTCAGCTGTTGCAGGTGCTTTTAATTAAATTTAACCGCATATATTTTGTAAACAGCACTGTCAGGAATTATCGGGAACTCATAATGGTTAGCCCAAATAATATTGATCATAGGCGACTATTGATCCATATAGCCTATTCCTTGATCGCACTAAACACGCACAAGCATGTCTGTTTCGCCATCATAAGCAATCCGCCAAGGTGGAAAAGCAGGCTTTTAAAGGGAATGGGATTTTGATTGGTTTATTGCATGTCACACCCAAGACACACCTATAATTAATGAAGAGACTAGGTTCAGCCCAGTTGCACCTTGCGCCGTGCTTAGCGCCCAAAAAACACGCCACTAAAATAGCAAAAGTGGACTTAGGACGCCCTAAATGGACTTAGCGCCATGCGCTTAGACCAAGCGCCAAGATCGCCAAGATAGGGCCCCATGTGATATTTGTACAAACAACCTGAATGACTGTTATCGCAACCAAAAATATTTATTTGCAATAGAAATTGTAAGTTGGCTTATTCCATATCTATAACTTGGTAAGGTAAGTTGTGGAAATTAACTACAGTGGGGTGCAAAGATTTGGGCACCCCTGGTCAAAATGCCTTTTACAATTAATATCTAAGTGAACAGAAGATAGCCTGAGCTCTAAATGGTACAAAGTTAAACATGACACATTTCTTCAAATTTTAAAGCAAGATTACTTTTTATTAAAATTTTTTACAGTTTCAAAATAATACAAAAAAGAAAAAGTCCCCAGACTTGAATATTATTGAAAATCTGTGGAGAGATCTCAAACATGCCGTGCAGGCCGAAGAATATTTCTGAGCTAGACATGTTCTGTCAGGAAGAATGGGGAAAAATAGTTCCAAGCCGTTATAGTTGCCTGAGGAGTTACACAGTACTAACTGACAGGGTTCCCAAACTTTTACACAGGGCCGTTTTCCTTTTTTTATTATTTTGAAAATGTAAAACATTTAAATAAAAAGTAATCTTGCTTTAAAATTTGAAGAAATGTGTCATGTTTAACTTAACATGTAGTATACAGAGGTAAGGTTTGCTTCTGTTCACTTAGATATTAATTGTCAAAGGCATTTTGACCAGGGGTGCCCAAATTTTGCACCTATTTCATATTAAGTGTACTTATTCCATCGGTGTGAGAAATGAAAAAAATACATTCAACTAAAACGTTTCTAGTTGTCTAAAATACTTTTTTTAAACCCCATATAACTTGAAATAAACACTTTAGTCGATTAACTGCATGGCTGTATCCAAACTGAAAACTTAATATTTAGGCAACGTTAAAGCAACAAGATGACTAAGTTGATTCAACAAATCATTTTTTACAGTGCATATATTTCCTTGGATTTAAAAGGGATATTTAATTTTTTTTAATTCTTGGAATTTTACATCTCTATACAGTTGGCCTGTCCTATCCACTGTCACATCCTTGGTCCCTTTGACTGGGCTCAGATGACACACTTGTGTCCTGTAACACCTGAAACAAGCCAGCCCTCTTCTTTTTATCCTGTCGACCCACCAGAGCTCTGCAACCTATCCAGCAGGTGCAGAGCAGATAGTAGGTGCCCAATCAACCAGAGTAGTCGCCATTGCACAGAAAGGTGGGGAATATCTCCCAAATGGAAACGTCTATTTCGACTTATTTCTCACTTTGTGAGACTTATGGGTACCATCGGCACCAGTATTGTAAGTACTCAGTTTTGGACTTTGCGGCACAACCTTTTGCCAATTATTATTTTCATACATCAACAATACCATTCCATATTTGATATCCAGTACTGTAAGGAACAGACTGAGTACAGACAGACTGCTTACATTGCAGTGGCTCAGGCAGACTGTTGCTACGGCTAGTCTCCACTTAAACAGCAAATGTCACTAGTAGGCCTACTGAAAGGACTGAATTACCGTGTCAACAAACGGGCCCTTTTACATTTGAAATTTCACTCCTGCTGTGGCAGTTTGCACTCAAGTATAAGTGAATTAGGGTTTTTACAGGTTGGGTAATGTGCAGGAGAAGATGGATTCAGGTGAACCACGTCACTGCATGCTTCAGAATCACTTCAGGGAAGTGATTCACCCTCAAAGTCATGTGGGTGGGGAATGTGGACACACCCGTTAAAGAAATGTATTTCCTCCACCCCATTGCAATCATTGTTTCTGTTTCATTGTTTATGTGGCAGCAGTGATTTTCCAACCTTTTCAGCACCGTAAACTGGACTGACCATTAGGGATTTAATCTAATTCTGATTAATCACCAAAGCCTTTTTTAATGAGTTTTGTGTTGTCTCTCTATCCTGGTTTCAACAGCACATCTTGCCTTGTTGTACAGTAATGTATTCTTCTACATTTTAAGGCTTCCCATCAGTGTTGTACAATTTGAAACATAATGAGTGTATCATTTATGCATGTCTTGTACCAGGGCAAGGACTTACCATATGAAGAGCCCTGGACTTGTTTGGATAACAGAGAGCGAATGATGGGCATTGGGATAAGTGCAAACAAAGTCAAAGCTCGAGCTGTAACAAAGCACAGAGAAGACTCATGAAGGTTTGGAAACTGCCTATTAGGATATTAGCCTTACTGAGTTTCACAGAGAGTGTGCATAACTATACACTAGTTACTGCCCAGTAGATTACTTTTTTGCCTGTGAATCCAATCAGCAAAAGCAGGCCATGTAAAATATACAGATATGTCTTCAAAGACTTTGTCTGATGCATATATTACTGAAACACTATTTCAGTTTGACACCTGCCTATTATTATAAAGTTTAAATTGTTTCGGAATAGCTGATATGAACCATGGTGGTTTACAATATGAAGCAATAACAATGCTGAAAAAACGTTTTACATGTAGTTATCTAAAGTAAATGAAAGCAGTAGAGGCCAATGACCAGCTTCCAGGAAGGATTTCCACGTTATCTATTTGGGCCTACTAAAGTTCATGAACCGGTGCTATGGTGGTGATATCGTTTTCAAAGGGTCTGTCTGAACCCTATTGCTGACACCCTTTATCCCTGCATGTCTGTCTAGTGTGTGAATGCACCGTTTCTCTCAGAGCTGAAGTATATGCAGTGACGCTTTGGTACCAGGTAAAGCTTATGACCTTTCTACAGGTGCAAACTGGTACATCTGGAAAGTCAGCACTTCAAAATGAAATTCATATGAAATAACCATTTGATCGTGAGATCACCAAATATGTAAAAATTGAGTGAAATTCCCCCAGATTCGAGTAGCCAAGCAATTTCACAATTTCAAATATGTACTAAATGAAACCATACAGCAACTTTAAAAATAAAATACAATAAAATGTGTCTTACCCAAATAGAACATGTATGTTGCTGTCACGAATGCCATAAAATAAATTCCGGCAGCGAAGGACAGCATTCCAATTATGATCAAGGTGGTATCGCTTGCGCATTTGGAGAAAACCCAAACCCCGATGAAACTTGTGAAAAAGATTATGAAGCCTGCTGCGTTGCCATAGCCCACATATATAGCATTCCAGTTTAAGGGTTCTTTCATTACAAAAGACATCAAAATCTCCATACCACCCCCAACGGCAATATCATACAGAATGGCACTGGCAAACAGGAGGGCGATATTAATAATGTCACGGTAACGATGATTCAGTATTCCAATTTCATCTTGCTGGTCTAGGCTGCTGCTTGAATTTCGATCAGGGTTCGTTTTAAAGACGAAAACAACGTATAAAAAGCACAAAAGATACAACAATACACTCAGTCCCACAAGCACTGCGCCTTGTTTGCGCTCGAGCACATACAACTGGAAAAGGTGGCCAGATGCTATGCTACCGACAAACCCTGCCAATCCATACATCAATTCTATCCTGCTCAAATGGAGAGATCTGTGTCCCTCGCTTGAAGATACGGACACAAGAGCCATAACACCTGCCCAATACGAGGAAAACCCCCCACACAACCCATAAACCATTGCTCCCGCAAACATCACTTCGATTTGTAACTCGAGCATGATAACCAGCAGCAGCAGAGTTCTAGAAATAAGGTAACCCATCAAAGGCACAGCGAGGGGTACCATCCTGTACCCCTTATCCCCATACCTCGCCAGAAAATAAGCGGGTACGAATGGGAGAACGTTCGACAATATAGTGTAAGTCATGTAAAAGTTGGATATGGCGTTCTGCTGTTCCTCTTCAGTGGCGGTGTGATTGATGGACGCATTGGCGCATCGCTCTTTCACTACCATCTGCAAACCAGTATCATAGAACGAACTGCCAAGTTGGGCGCAAATAACGACGGGTTCAACATAGTGCCGAAACGGTGTCAAACGCAGCATTTCTTCTCCTTTTAAACGTAGGCGGCTAAATACACGACAGTTTAAGTAGGAAAACGGTGCCTGTTATTTTCAAACAAGTTTAGTTTGCGCCCTCGCACTCGGTCTGGACTCTGGAAGCTAAATGATTTTCTCCTCCCTTTACAGTGTTGCAAAACGAGCTTTTGGATACCCGGATTTCGCGAAAAGATAAGTTTTTTGTCCCTAGTGTTGCCGCAGACTATGTCGTAGGAGCTACGATAGTCAATGTACAAAAACGGCGACAGCTCCTGAGTTCCTTGTCTATGAAACAGCCAACCCAGACCAGTTCCTGTGTCTGTGGAACGAAGGGTGAGGTGTCAGGTTGCTATGGGGAAGTCGGGCTGTAACATGCTTTTAGTACCCCCCCCAACATTAGTTTAAAAATAATTAATATATATATATATATTGAGTTATGGAATTTAAACTATTATTTTGTGCTGTTGAAAGTCATTAAAGAGAAACGTGAAATAGTACCGTTGTTCATCACGTACAGAACAATACAAAGTGATTTGCTTTGTACCTATACCAAGTTTAACGCACCTGCGCCTCAGTACAAAATTTGTTTTACGAGAATTTGAAACTTTGTTTTCACAGATACCGAGCTTCTGCGATAGGTTATAAGGACCCCATATGCAAACGGTCTGTAAAAATCCTATAAAAATCACATGCCAGATACAAAACTAAATATGTGGTAGAGAAATATATAGCCTACATTTCAGACTAAAATTAAATAGTTCCCTAACATACATGGTATGCCTACTCCCTATAAAAAAACATTGAGAGATTGTATAAGAAGTGTATACAAATATATAATATAATACTAATCAACATGATTTTCATAAAACTTTGCAAATATGATCATATATGATTTTTACAAACCATTTGGATATGGGACAACTGCTTAAAAAAGAGCATTTATCAATTGACCAAATCATGCATACGCCAACCTTTTGAATATGTATGGAAAACCAACAATTTAGGATTCTTGCATTGTTCATTGTTTTGATGTAAGACTATATTATGTATTTTCCCATTTTCCAGGTGAAATATATTTTTCATCCTTAAAGTCATCAAACACATTTTCATTTGTTTATTTTCGATTGCTGAATCATCCATCTGAATGATTAGATTTAGATTTTTGAATTCTTTCACTGGATGTGAGACTAGTCTTATGCATTTTGACGTTGTTCCCAGGAAATATGTATTAATCATAAATGTATTATGAATTTCCAATTGATTATTTAACTGTGGTGGTTGAATGAAAGTGATTTTTCATCCATTCTTTGATTTTTGCATTGTTTCACTTTTTATATAGTCTTACATATTTTGTTACACCGAAAAAGATTTTAAATCATAAATGTCTAGGAGAGGTAGTATCTGCGCAACTGATAAGCGTTTTTGTACAGTGGGGTGCAAGACTTTGGGCACCCCTGGGAACGGGGCGTGGCAGACTGGGCCGGAAGGGGGTCATGAAAGGAGACGTACTGGACACTGGTGCGGGGCGCCGTGGACAGGAGCAGGTACTCAGCCTGGGGGGTCAGGAACAGGTGCGGGGGCCCGCGGTCAGGGCCAGGTGCTCAGCCCGGGGGGTCAGGAACAGGTGCGGGGGCCCACGGATGGCGTGGGGGGCCCGCAGTCAAGGCCACAAAGGAATGGGGCAGGTTAAATACAGAACTTGATGAGGAAACAATGAGAAACAGGTGGGGCACTTAACAGGAGAAACGAGAGGAAACACAACACAGGTGCGGGTGGAAGGAGAAACACAAGGTAAAGGGCGAGAGGGAAAACATGGGGTGGAAGGCCAGACAAACGGAAAACCAGACACGGAACGAGACATGACACATGGGTTCCTCTAAACAGTTGTCCAAGAAATAAAATATAAGTTGTCCCTAAAATGCTGCCTTCTAAGGTGTCTTAGAAGGCAGCATCGCATGTATCTTTCTCCAGGTATGATATCCCATAAGCCTTTGGGATTACCTCAGGCTTCTCACTTCCGTTAAATTAATGGCAGCCAAAAACAACGAAGCGGTTGTGCGCCGGCAGCAATGGAGCTTTTTTTAGTGTGAATATGCAATAAACGCCATAATTTGTTGTAGTTATATCTAAATGATTTAATACACTGGAATAGTGTAGCTTCTGTGAACTTTCCAGTAACTAGCCAGCTAACTTGCTAGCAAGCTGACGTAGCGTAATGAACAAACGTAAACACTGATCTCACATGACATCATCCTGCCTTCAAAGTGTGTCCCAAATTTGTTGCATTTTGAGGTACCTTCAGAGGGAGCAAGACAACAAGACAGCAAGGCACCAAGGCAGCGAGGCAGCTGCTTTCGGTTTGAGACACAGCCTCTTTCACTACAACCAGCCACATTCATGATTATTTTCCAGAATGCCAGGATGAAATATGGCAGCCACACCAAGTATGATTCGGATCCAATTTAAGAAAGGGGAGGGAGTAATTATATACCCTCGCTCCCTCGTTTATCCTCCCTCCCACCAAGGGTATAAAATGCAAGCTTCCAGCAAGAAGGGAATCCCACAATTCAATACTCCACATGGAAAAAGTGGGCGATCACTACAGAACCATGTGGCGGTCACATTTCAACTCTATGGTGTTGCACTTCCGAAATGTTGCGAGGGCGGTTTGGTATCGTTTTTGTTTGTTTCTTATCAATCCTCCCTTCCAGTGAACCTTTTAAGTTTGCTTGCTGCATGTAGCAAATTGCGTCACAAGATAGCTCCCTCGAGGGAAGACAGCCAGGGAAGGGAGCATGTTAAATTGGATTCGAATGTAGCCCCGGCTTTTGCTCCAACCAAGCAGGAACACACCTGTTGTGAATTATTCTGGGTATCACGAGTTGACTGTTGGAAACAGTACCCCCACAGGACAAGAGGACAATTGCAGCTAGTTCACAGCATGATTGGCAGCTAATCAAGGGCAACTAGGCCCAGCTGGTAAAAGCAAACCGTGTTCCAATCGCTCCTTGTATTCTCTTTGGCTGCATTCAGATCCAATTTAATACATTCCCTTCCCTTACTCTCTTCCTAAAGTGAGCTATCACAAAATTTGCGAAGTGCAGCAAGCAAACTTAACTTAAAGGGGAATGCCACACATTTTCAGCATTGAAATGGTTGAATTGAAGTTAACACATTCCTACTCTTCTCTGTGTCTGAGAACAGCAGGCAGGCTCCTTGATCAGCTGGGCTGTGATGCACCCGATGTGCATGCTTTCCCACACCCCCTAGAGAGTCTGGTTGAAATGAATGGAGAATCTCAACTAGAGTTGAAATATCGCGACTTGAAGATTAAGCTTTTCCGGGCAAATGAGCTATCTCACGCTCTAGTGCCATGTCTTTTACTACATAAAAATACTATCATAAACCACCTAGTTTTACTTTTGTAGCGATTTTCTCTCCCTCCCTCACTCTTCATCCACCAAAACTTGGCTGTGACGTTTATGCCCATATTTGGAGTTCCACCTTCCCTGGCTCTATTCACTGGCCGGTAAACAAAACTTAAAACATATTGTCATTTGATTGATCAACCTCCATAGGTTGGGATTTGCTGGTCTAGTCTATCTGATACATCTATGTGATGTACAATATTAGGTCTACACTGTGTGATACATCTATCTGATGTACTGTATGAGGTCTACACTGTGTGATACATCTATCTGATGTACTGTATGAGGTCTACACTGTCTGATACATCTATCTGATGTACTGTATGAGGTCTACACTGTGCGATACATCTATCTGATGTACTGTATGAGGTCTACACTGTGTGATACATCTATCTGATGTACTGTATGAGGTCTACACTGTGTGATACATCTATCTGATGTACTGTATGAGGTCTACACTGTGTGATACATCTATCTGATGTACTGCATGAGGTCTACACTGTGTGATACATCTACCTGATGTACTGCATGAGGTCTACACTGTGTGATACATCTATCTGATGTACTGCATGAGGTCTACACTGTGTGATACATCTACCTGATGTACTGCATGAGGTCTACACTGTGTGATACATCTATCTGATGTACTGTATGAGGTCTACACTGTGTGATACATCTATCTGATGTACTGTATGAGGTCTACACTGTGTGATACATCTATCTGATGTACTGTATGAGGTCTACACTGTGTGATACATCTATCTGATGTACTGCATGAGGTCTACACTGTGTGATACATCTATCTGATGTACTGCATGAGGTCTACACTGTGTGATACATCTATCTGATGTACGGCATGAGGTCTACACTGTGTGATACATCTATCTGATGTACTGTATGAGGTATACACTGTGTGATACATCTATCTGATGTACTGTATGAGGTCTACACTGTGTGATACATCTATCTGATGTACTGCATGAGGTCTACACTATGTGATACATCTATCTGATGTACTGCATGAGGTCTACACTGTGATACATCTATCTGATGTACTGCATGAGGTCTACACTGTGTGATACATCTACCTGATGTACTGCATGAGGTCTACACTGTGTGATACATCTATCTGATATACTGCATGAGGTCTACACTGTGTGATACATCTATCTGATGTACTGTATGAGGTCTACACTGTGTGATACATCTATCTGATGTACTGTATGAGGTCTACACTGTGTGATACATCTATCTGATGTACTGCATGGGGTCTACACTGTTTGATACATCTATCTGATGTACTGCATGAGGTCTACACTGTGTGATACATCTATCTGATGTACTGCATGAGGTCTACACTGTGTGATACATCTATCTGATGTACTGCATGAGGTCTACACTGTGTGATACATCTATCTGATGTACTGCATGAGATCTACACTGTGTGATACATCTATCTGATGTACTGCATGAGGTCTACACTGTGTGATACATCTATCTGATGTACTGTATGAGGTCTACACTGTGTGATACATCTATCTGATGTACTGCATGAGGTCTACACTGTGTGATACATCTATCTGATGTACTGTATGAGGTCTACACTGTGTGATACATCTATCTGATGTACTGCATGAGGTCTACACTGTGTGATACATCTATCTGATGTACTGCATGAGGTCTACACTGTGTGATACATCTATCTGATGTACTGCATGAGGTCTACACTGTGTGATACATCTATCTGATGTACTGTATGAGGTCTACACTGTGTGATACATCTATCTGATGTACTGCATGAGGTCTACACTGTCTGATACATCTGATGTACTGCATGAGGTCTACACTGTCTGATACATCTATCTGATGTACTGCATGAGGTCTACACTGTGTGATACATCTATCTGATGTACTGCATGAGGTCTACACTGTGTGATACATCTATCTGATGTACTGCATCAGGTCTACACTGTTACACTCTCCGTTCCCTCTCAGTCCCCGTCCCCGTTTGTGCTCCGTGTTTTGCCCTTTCCCTCACGTCTCTTGTCTTGTCTTTACGTTTCCCTGTATATCTTCCTCGTTGTGCAGGCTGGGCGTGGTTTCCCTCCTTGTTTCACCTAATTCACTCTCGCATTTCCTCCGCCTATCACATTCCTTTCCCCGCTTGCATTCCTCACGCCCTTGTTAACACTTCATAGTCTTGCTTAGTCTTGCTAACTAACGCTTCATAGTCTTGTTTGTGCTTTGCTGAAACTAACGCCTTGTCTATTGTTCTGCTTGCCCGGCAGCCTACAGCCATCTCCCAGTTCTACACCACACATTCCTGTCTCCCGCATCCCGCTCTCCCTCTGCTACACCTACCCAGGATTCAGCCACTATCCAGCCCCTTTGCCTGCTCCCCTCTCCCGCTCTGCCCCTGTTCTCGCCAACCCAGGATCCAGTCCCTTCTCTTGTTCTCCCTATACTTCTGGAGTTTTTGGACAAAGTAATAAAGGCTCCCAGTGAGCATTATTGTATTCTGTCTCTGAGTCGTGCATTTGAGTCCAGTCCCTTCTCGGATCCTTAACATACACTGTCTGATACATCTATCTGATGTACTGCATGAGGTCTACACTGTCTGGTACATCTATCTGATGTACTGCATGAGGTCTACACTGTCTGGTACATCTATCTGATGTACTGCATGAGGTCTACACTGTCTGATACATCTATCTGATGTACACATGAAAATACTGTACAGTATATAAACCTGGAAACAGGACATTGCTTATGAATGGTAGTGGACAATTAATGGGAGAAATAAAGAAATGACACTGCTTTAATGAGAAAATAATTATATACTTGTATAAGTGTCAGCCTTAAAATACCTATGAAACAGAAGCAGAATATGAAAATACAGTAAGTGGTTAACATATTAACATAATGTTTATGTAAAACATGATTGTTTCATCACATTCACTATGTAGTGATTTCCCCATAATTAATTTTGTATCTCCCAAAGTGTCTCAGACAACCTTTTGTTAATTACCCTTAATTAATCAAATTTTTCATGATTACCATATATTCCAAATCTGTTTAAGCCTTTATAATTACAATGGTTAATATTATCATCACCATTCTTTCAAAGTACAACAATACAAATAGTAACAGTATTTCACAAAAACAGTATTTGTCTGTGTTAGTTTAAGTGTACAATGCAATCAGTAAATTCACTCATGGGACACTCACAGAATACTTTATTCCACTCCATGGGGTGACAAAAAATTGCTGGAGCACTATTACAAATTATGCTGTAAATGAACTGTGAGTGTAATACTGTTTAGGTATTTTGTATATTAGCTTTGTTGCTACAGCATGCACATGAGGTACTGAAAGGCAAGTGTCTGCATAGTTGACATGTGTGAGGGCAAAGCCTCTTTGAATTATCTTCCTTGGATGCTGTGGCATCCAAAGCTCTCCAGACATCACTGTTTACTCTTGGTATTTATTTTACTAAATAAAATACATTAAATTTTATTTTATGTTTTGTTTCTGTGATGGCCAACCTTGCAAACACTGGCGCATGGGAATTTAGTGTATTATTTCTGGATTAGAATGGAAACTAGAGGAAGTTCCATCATGTATACTATCATAATTGGTGCTATTGATTATTTAACTACAGTTAAGTAACTCTGATTGTGGAATAACTTTTATTCTGCTTTAGCAACTACAACAAAATAAATACTCATTTGGTATACTTTCTATAGGCTATTTCAAATAGGCCCTGTTGATGTCAAATCCTATCTAATATGTTTTACTCAAACTACATGCATTTTGAAAAGATCTTCCAAGATGTTTTTCTTTTGAAATACAGGTTTGCTGTGTCTTCATACAATGGGTGAAACAACAAACGAATACAAAATTGTTGCATTAAATAAATGCTTGAATTAAATAATGTTGCTTCCATTTGTGCTATTATATTACTATACACATCCTTTAAAGCAACAAATTACTAAAATAAACCACTCCGATGCTTTGCAAAGACATATGGCATTTCATAAGCACACAAACTGGCAATACCTTATCTGTGCTTTCTGAGGTCATATTTCCATGCTGAGACGCTGGTAAAACCAAACACAGAAGCAAGCAGAATATTAGTGCTACAGTCATATGAACCTTGCATAATAATTTCTCATAACCTTTAGCAGATTAATCTCACCCCCCAAAAAATTGTCTCCAATAACCTGAAAACAAAATAATATATAGCTTGCATAAATATGCTTACATTGCATTAAAATTCAGGACTTTTTCAAACTATTTTCCAGAGTTCATTGTAAGTATCCGACTGCACCAATACAAACAGACTTTTCTTTGTTAAAAGTGAAATACTTGTTTCCCAACCTCTCATAATATCCCATATCAAGAACCAAAGCAGAAACATTGCATTACCAGTTGTAAGCAAAATTCCTAAGTGATACAACTTTCCTCATCTGTAGCCAACACAGCATATCTTAAGAAACAAAAGCAGGTTTTCATTGTCAATGTACATACACAATTTCCCCCTCTAAATGCGAACAGGCTTTAACATACAGTATATACAGTATCCTATTCAACCATTGTCTCAGACATGGCAGTAGATGCATTGTCCTAAGCCGGAAATAAAAGCTCCACATACATGGTGCAACATTACGTCAGCGCAACTGGCACATAATTAATAAGGTTTTATTGCTTCATAGAACACAACACACTTCCTCAATTAAAAATAAAGATCCTTAGAAAAATGGACAGCTTGTGTAGCATTCTAATCCAGAAATAACAAATGTTAAGGATTTCTTGAATTCAGAAAGGGACAAATTCCCACAACAATACTCTTTGATATATGCATATAAAAAAAACAAGAATTACCTCAATACCACAAGTGTCTCAACTCTCACCGCAAATAGCTACTGCTGCAGAGATTCTGGGCATCATGTACAGAGTGCATGATCTACTTCCTATAAGTGCCTCTTGTCTTATTGGTTGGTGAAATTCTCAGGGGAGCAGGAATCCACAGCAGAAAACAAGGAAAAATCTAAATTAAAAATTCCTGGTAATCAGCACACTGTTGTCTGAAGCTATGAATGACACACTGCCTCTTTTACCTGTAATGATTAAGTGATATACTGATTTTCCATTCTCTATTGTTCTCTTTGTTTAGGACATTGAATATGATTGCCATAGGCCTATACAAGTGGTCAACAACTATCAAAACCTTTCTTTAAGCTGATGTCCAGTCCTATGTAGTCTCCTAATTACATAATATGACTAGTCAGAAGATGCTGTTGGTAATGGAGAATTTGTTCTTTTTGATTAAACAACTAGTTGGTAAATAATTTTTTTAACACAGTTAAATACATCACATCCACTGGAAAAAAAAACACTTGCCGCTTTGAGTTTCCCAACAGTTACCTTCAACCAAAAAGACATAGCAAAATATTTCTTTCAAAATGGTTGCTCACTTAAGTATATTATTGCAGTTTCTGAAACAATTCAGTACCCCAAAAGCATTTTACATCTCATTAACTCAAAAACATTACATGGAGCAAAGTTAGAAGGGCTTAACTATCTTAAAAAATCAATGTCCATATGTTGAATGTTTTTTTAAGCAAGTGAGGGAGTATTAAGCTGAAAAGCCTTTCATGAATAGTTAAACAGTTTTGTCTTCCATGTACTGCAATAATGGATAGCTAGCATACCACCAATTAGGAAAAACAATGCAATTCCAATATACAGTAGCAGGAAAATAATGTATAGCATAAATACAGCAATTAATACGTCTTTGAAAGCACTCGAGGGAGGCTAAGGATAGAGAAGGTTCAAGAGGCAATTTCTTTGACAACAGGATGTACAGGAATTGGTCGCATTCCATGACCAAATGACCAAACCTGATTTCTGTGTGGTGCAACTTTGGTGAGTTATATTCTGATCCAAAAATGATCACCAAAAAGCTCCATCATTTACACCACTTAGATTGCAGCGTTCAACTTCCTCATGTTGGACGTTTCTAGACCAAACATTTCAAGACACCAGCGATGAAGTATGCTGGTCTGATTCATTAAATTAATGCAGAGATTAAAGCTTAGGCCTAACCTTACCATAGGTACTTTTGCCTCCCTGACTATGAGGTCCATCTTCATGTGTATGTGCACATACAACTTAATACAACAGTCCAATTGACTAAAATAAGTTAGACTGTGTGGTCTGCACTGGTAAATGTAGTTTGCTGGTATGTTGCATTGACAGCAGGGTGGCTCTATAACAGACCTTCAGCCTTCTACCATAGACACTTGCTTAGAGATTAGCTTGTGGTGACATTAGCTTCCTCTTCCTTTCTCCCCCTGCATTAAGAAGGGAAAGGGACGAGAACAGAACAGGCTCACTCACAGGCTAACCCCTCTAGTTCTGCCATCTTCACACACCATACACCGGAGACCAGTGCTATAGGCCTAATGAACCTGGAGGGAAACAAACCTCAGACTCAGCAGGGCTGTCTGTTTAAAATATTAGAAAGGAAAAATATAGCCCAATGCTCCTTGCTGTTTTCACACGTGATACTTTCTAAAAAAAACAAAAAACTCTTGGATGCATACATTTATTTGACCACAAGTTACCCTATAGAGTAAGGAAACTACCCTAAGAAAGGCACCTCCTTAAAAAATATAACAGAGATCTCATCAGTCTATAAAAAATGACCTTTTATGCTGCTTCTTGTGATTGGTCGTGCAATATAAAACTACCACTCTGATAATTATATATGTTGCTACTAGGATCAGTATGAAAATCAGCGGTGATTGTATTGCTTATGATATGTAGTGTCTTCCTTCAGTTTGCAGAGGGTGCAATTTGGGTTGTTTAGAGAGTAATGTACAAACAAGTTACTATCATCAATTTAGCTAATATCATACTGATCTGTGGAGTACAGACCTTTTGAAAGCCAATATAATTAATTTAATTGAAAGCCAATATAATTCATGTAAATTAATTTGTCATTCCAATATGTTTATGTTGTGTGATCTCAGTGCTGCAGTAACATGAGACTGCTCTTTGAAGTCACCTGGCCTTTTTCAAGTATTGAAAAGCAAAAAGAGCTAATCTAAGTAGGTAAATAGCATCTCCAAAAGCCAAATAAAAACTCCTGATCCTGAAGCAGATTCTCAAAATCTTTCAGATTTACGATAAACTTGGTTATGTCAATTCTCAACTTAAAAACCATCACAAGAACATGCATCTCACCATTCTCAAAGTTGCACACACCCCAGCAAAAAACAAAGAAAAAAATGGAAAAACTCTAAAATAAAAACCAGAAGCAAAAAAGTAAAACTGACCCCTGACAGCAGATGTACATTTTCTCCCAGAGCTTATTGCTTATAACCCAACGCATCTGAACCAGGCCTGTATCTTCTGATTTCTTATGACCCAACACATCTGAACCAGGCCTGTATCTTCTGATTGCTTATAACCCAACACATCTGAACCAGGCCTGTATCTTCTGATTGCTTATAACCCAACACATCAGAACCAGGCCTGTATCTTCTGATTGTTTATAACCCAATGCATCTGAACCAGGCCTGTATCTTTTGCGAGTGCCAGAGAGTCCTGCTTGGTCCAAAGGTCAATGGGTCACTTGTGATATGGGGCCTTATTGAAATAAATATTGGGGGTGGTGGGTGGGGGGGTTGGGTGAAAACTGTCCTGCTTGGGCTCCCCGCCTTCTCTCTTTCTGATTGTCACAGGTTAAAGCAAGTAGTTAGCCTACTCCTCTTCCTCCTCTTCCTCCTCTTCATCTTGGTTGGCGTATATTCCTGCTTCCCATCGCAGAGCCATGTTGCTTTTCCTCCGAGTGACGCGAGTAGCCTCCAGCACCTGGACAAACCCACAAAAAAGGTCAGTTAAATCAGTACATACATCACAATCACTACGCACATCACAATCAGTACATACATCACAACTACTCATACATCACAATAACTACATACATCACAATCAATACATACATCACAATCAGTACATACATCACTATAAGTACATACATCACAATCACTCATACATCACAATCAGTACATACATCACAACTACTCATACATCACAATAACTACATACATCACAATCAATACATACATCACAATCAGTACATACACCACTATAAGTACATACATCACAATCACTCATACATCACAATAACTACATGCATCACAATCAATACATACATCACAATCAGTACATACACCACTATAAGTACATACATCACAATCACTCATACATCAAAATAACTACATACATCACAATCAATACATACACCACAATCAGTACATACATCACAATCACTCATGCATCACAAACAGGGTATGCAATTTACTTTTTCACCCACTGGCCAGAGTGGCTTGTGGATTCTAAAAAATCACCATTTTCAACATTTTACCAGCCACATTACCTTGACGAGCATTACATTTCATGAAATTACTATGCTGTAATTTTAAACTGTTTGCTTCTTCAGTTTTTAAGGGGTTAGTTTTAACATGGTAGCTATTCTTTCTGCATGAGGAGTAATTTGCTGCAAACGTTGTGTCCAATTTATTGTGCTAAATGTAATTCTTATCTATGTCCAGCAGGTAAGGGTTTTCTTGGTAACACACACACACCCACACACACAAACACACGCACAGGTTACATTCTCTACACTCTCCATACATGCTGAGTCTCTGAAGTTGGGCAATTGTGTAGTTACACAAACCAAATCATTAACATTGTCATGTTTTGGTACGATAAGGTCAAAGCTTGATCACAAACACAGGCTAAACACAACCGAGCAGAACAAAGTCATTAATATAAGGGAAAAGAAGGCTTCATGCCACATCTCTGAGCCTTGTGTGGGGACATCGTGTACCAGGTGCTGCCTCCGGCAGGGAAATTCTACATTGTTCTTATGAACCACAGATTGTCCATTCAATTGTGACGCTTACAAGGGACGCTTACAAGCTAGGTTACGATATTCTCATGAACAAATCAATGAATTTTTCTGTATGTATCACAGATAAACGGATTATTGCAACACCCTCTAAAGTTCTATGGTCTGTATTTTGTCATTTGAGAACTGGAGATTCCAGGTTCATAATTCAAGGTGAAGTGACATCCAGAGTAATGACCAGCTGGATGGAGAAGGTTTGAGTTGGACCAGAGGAACTGGGTTGTTGTCACAAGTCAAAATCACAAGGGACAAACAGCAGAGGACAAGCTTCTGGTGCAAATATGAACAAATGCAACATGCTAAAACCAAAAGACACTCGTTAAAATGACACTGGGGCGCCTACGTGAGGAAGTGACGCCACGTCCAGTGTTTGCTTTCGTGCATCCGCAACACCGAATATAGAGGCGAGCTGAGTCATGCGAAAAGCCATTGAAAAACATGCAACAGCAACAAACAAACAAACACGTGGAGCCTGAAGGCAGGCATTAAACGGGTACCTCAGAGGTAACGTCACTAGCGAGCAATAAACGGGAATACTAATGAAAAGGAAAGAAGTAATATTAGTCATCAATGTGGGACACTGAAAATGACACGTACTATAAAGAGAAACACTGACAATGCAGTCTCCACTTGGATATGGATATGTAGCTCCCTCTGGTTATATCAACTACATCAAAACATGGACGTATTGTGATTCTCAGTGTGGCATAACAAACTGACTGTTAAGTTGAAATTGGAGTCAATCAACTCACTGGCCACTGGAACCCTCAGACTGCTCACCGGGACTGTAATACATTTTCTCTCCTAGTTAATATGTGTACTTCTATTTAATATTTAATGTGTGAATTTTGTGTTTGTGAATACTGTACATACAGTACACAGTCTATAGTCAGTTGTGGTCAAATACATTTTATGTAAATTTGTATGCGTATTTTAGTACCTTCCATGAAAATACAGTATGCAATCTAACAGGCGATGTGACTATAAATTTGGCGTGCTACCATTATTTTCATATGGTAAAAACCTTATTTGAAATTATGTTTGATGTACCCATTATACATAAATGGTCAGTGGTGATCTGCAGGTTTAGTAGCCCTAATGAAGTGGCTTGAGTAACATTGGATTAAAAGCTGATTAAAGCTATTCAGGAACAGCTCTATACACATTAAATTAATTTTAAAAAAGAGAAAATCAGACAACGGCATTTTTCACTGCATTAATGAACAAGATGGCAAAATGTTTACTGACACCTTATTTAAGTTGATATAATTCAGCCTTATGAAGATAAAATATTATACAACCATAAATTAGGTATGGTCAGACAGAGTGAATTATATCAGCTATTATATCAGCTGTACACTCTACACAATTTCCTTCAGTCAGATGTGATACCTACAATATGAGGCACTAAATGATAAAGCTGGCATTTAATGGCAAATCAGGTTATTCCCTCAATAATCAGTATATTATTATTATAAGTTATTATAAATATGTTAATGAGGCTTGAGATGCATTAGACTCTTCTGGGAAATTCTGTTTTATAATCAACCACATAATGAGTTTGGCTAACTATTGCCTACTGCAATTTATCAGTCTTGACAAGAATTCTTTAAAAAAAAGTTAAATACTGTAGGCTTGGTCCAAACAAATAATATACACTGTGTATTTTCAAGAGAACAAGGAATCCTTGAATACAGTGCTTAAAAAGTGTAACTGATTCTGGGTGATTTCCTCTTATTCTAAATAGGAAAGTCCCTGTTCTCCTTGGTGACGAAAACCTTTTCTTCAAAGTCACATGAGAGGTAGACTTTCCTAGTACTTGGCTTCAAATGCCTTAGGTCATATTACATCATTCGCCATGTGATGAAATAAATAACTAACATTACAACAGGCTAGTTCGTCATTCCCTGAAGCTCTCAATAAAAATAACCACTTTGGAAAATTTACTTGAACTTATTTTGTCTCGTTTGAATAAACAGTAAAATGGTGCCCCTTGGTTGAGTTATTTTACAGGTACCAATACTGTTACTGATGACACCTTGAAAACAGTCGATTTGGCTGCTATGAAGTTGGCATGCTACTGAGGAGAAAGAGAAACTAGAGACACTTGTGACTGGTTTTTGACACATATTTTCCGGCGAACTGTGTATAGGCTCATTCAATGGCACGGCGCATGGTTAACTGGGCGTGGCTATGGAATTTTGTTCTTTTTGCGACCAGAGATGAGGAGCGCACAGCTCACAGCGTGCTGCGTGGGTGGATAACGGGCTGGATTCGGCGGAATATTTATCAGTGGGTGTGTTGCAGCTGGATTCAACCATAGCCGTTCAAATTAACTATTTTCATTCCCGTTAAGAGCCTTGCGCTTTGTAACCCGGGGCTCTATCTTGACGATCTTAGCGCATGGTCTAAAACGCATGGCACAAGTGCATTTAGGGCGCGTCGCAATTCCACTTTTGCTCGTTAGACTATGGATAATTTGAGCGCAAACTAAGGCACAAGGCTCAAATGGGCTGATCTTAGTTTCTTCAGTAATTATAGGTGTGTCTTGGGCGTAACACACAGTATACCAATCAGAGTATTATCTCCCATTCCCTTTAAAAGCCACCTGTGTTTGCACCTTGGCGGATCGCTAATATTATGGCGGATAGTAAGACTGTGAAAAAGTGAGTTACAGCTGGCGAAACAGGCATGCTCGTGCGCGTAGTTAAAGCGTGAGATCAAGGATTAGGCTATATGGATCAATATTATGATCAATATTATTTGCACTAACCATTATGACATGTCTTCATATACACAATAATAATCTTTCACACTAGACTTTAACACCGGCATGGGTTCCCAGTAATTCCCGACCAAACTATTTCTCAGAAATATAATAACGGGAAAATAGGAAACTTTTTTCCATTAGCTTACACCATTGTTGTTATTTTATGAAATATATGCGGCTTAATTTCATTATAACACCTGCAACAGCTGAGCATAAGATACCAGAACTTGGCTTCCCTCTCACTGTTCAACACAATCGATTGAACTGCAGAATATTGATAATCATAATTAGGACTGAGCCTAGGCTACATTGAGTGGTCTACATCCTTTCATGTGATGAAACAAGCTTCACTTTCCGTTCATAATAAATTACAAATATTTCAAATGAGTAAATGATTCTACTTTTAACATTTGTTTGCAGGTAGATTTAAGAGTACATTTTGAAAGAACCCTCCAATGCAATTAGAGAGGAATTAGAGTTTAGTATTCTACTTCCAAAAAGGTGATGCATTGATGCATTTCATAATCTTTGATGACAAGTACACTGTAAAAAATACCATACAAAATGGCAGCAATGTTGCCAGCAAAAAAACATTTAATGAAGGGGAAAACTGTATGAATCCTGTTATTTAACGGTATAAATCCTGTTATTTTATGGGATGACTGTTAAATAATGAGCTCTTGCTGTTATTCTACATCACTGAGTTTTGAAAAATAAACAATGAAATCCTGTAACAATTGTTTTAGTGTACCGTAAAATTTTTTTTTTATGGTAAAATATTTTTAAAGATTTTTCAAAACACTGTCAAAGTCATGTAGAATAATGGCAATAACGCATTATTTAATGGCCATCCTCTAAAATAACATAAAATAATGGTTTTTCACTGGAAACATTGCTGTCAGTCTTTTCACTGTTTTCTTGTGAGATTTATTTTACAGTGTAGGCTAGATTCCAGTGCCACATGTTGCCCACTGGCACTAAAACATTGATGTGAGATATGAGACACATGGTACAATGTAAAGCCAATTCAAGCAAAAAACTACACATCAATGTCGCTTTTGATGCGTTAGTCAACTCACCTCCGTTTGCCATATAGGAACTAGCTAGCTAGTGTAGACGTCAATGTAACGTCAATGAGTTAAGAGGTACGTTTTAATCGCTATGCGTGCAATGAGAGTGAATGTATGCACCAAGTTTGTCATTCTTCTCATTATAGACAGGTGTAAGACAGTACCCCCGGGACCATAGTGCAGTATAAGAACTTAAACAATTAAAAACAGAAATAAATACAGGAATTAGCCTAACATAAAAAAGACAATGACCAATAAATGCTAAGTTAGCATTTTTCTTGCTTGGGGGATTTATATTAAAGTCAAATTGGACAGCATATGATCCACAAATACGGATCCATAAGTCACTTTGTCAGTGCGACGGCTCACCACACGCCACGTGGCAGCCCGAAAATAGTTTGTCCTCCACGCCAATCTTATGCTTGACTGGTGGGTTAAAACAAGGGCTTACCCGGCCCCGAGTTGGGCTCCAAATTTATAACCAAACCAAGGGCTTGACAGTGTGACATGGCTACTTACACTGTTGTCCTCAATCTTCTCCCTGCGCTTGACTTTGTGGGTCTCATAGTCCTCCATCAGGGTCTGCATGAAGTTTTTGGGCCGTTGGCTGCCCCCCGAGTCATCGCTTCCCACATCAGAGAGAGGTGAGGGTAGGGGACCCTCTGAAGCAGGGGAGACTGGAGGGCCAGGGCGAATCTTCTCAATCTTTCCTGGGGGAAGAATGAAAAATATAAGCCGGTGACATGGGGTTAAATTCCCCAAATATATGAATTAGAATTACATAAACTGGACTATTATATAATTGAGAGGGTATTATAAGGGTTGTATTGAAATATATTTGGACACTGATAAAAGAACAAAATACTCTTGATCTGTGTTTGTTCTCATCAAACACAAAAAGAACAAAACCCCCTTGATCTGATCTTGAGCTTTACTACAAATTTACAAAATGTACTTGACTGTGGTACCACTTTACTTTTCTGAATTCATGTGAACTGAGGCATTTCCTGTCACATTGTTCAGGAAGTACAGCCCAGGATATTGCAACGCTCCGCTCAGTTACATTCTGGACACTGTCCCAAACACCAGTGAGGACGGAGAGCATGACCCTTGGTTCAGTTATCCCTGCCGTCTTGACATCAGGTTAAGAGGACTGCAGACGTAACCAGTAACCATACCGGCAATGGCGGCAAACATGGTGTTTGTTTGCACTGAATAGTTGAGCTGAACCAGGGGGGTATTTCACAAAGCAGGATTAGTGAGTTAGCTGGATAACTGCACTGAGTAAAACCCGGAGCAGCTCTTTTTACTTCAGTCCATGTTCCAGATTTGGGAGGGTTCTGGGTTTTAATCAATGCAGTTATCCAGCTAACTCACTAATCCTGCTTTGTGAAATACCCCCCAGGTCTTTCTGTGAAGTGGCATGCGGGCTCAGGTTTTTCTAAATATTATTTACTTGACACCTACCCAATACATGAACAGAAAGACACTTCTGTATGTATTGGTTGGACATCCCTGTATGTGTATGCTTTCATACAGTGACCACCATTGTACTGTAAGGCCAATACAGCAATTTCAACATGGTTTTTCCCATGAAATACATTTTCAGATACTGACAAGTTTAGAAATAAATCACTCAGCTGTCTAATTGTTCATATGTGCTGCACAGTGTGATTTATTTGCATATACTAATAACTGTGCATGATAACACAGTATTTATGGAATAAAATGAAATATAAGTGCAAATGTTATATTAACAGATTAAAATGTAAAGAGATTTATATCAGATTGGAAAGGGTTCTCGTGGTTCAACGCAATACTTCTTACAACCACCAGAGGTCAGGAAATGACAATGTAAAACAAACTACAAACGTAATCTCAGGATGACAAAAAGCAATCTGTCAATCTCCCTGTCTCTCTGTCTCTATGATTGATTGAGGTTATTTTTTAGAAATAACCTCAACCTTTTTTTTATTAAAAGGTTCATTAGCAACTTGTAAATGGACTCCTTTTGGATTTCCTGTGTCCAAGTTTAAGTTAGTAAAAGTCACTTTCTATAAACTATCAATAATGAAGAACATACGGCCTGCCTGGGTTTTATAGACCCTGATGTTCGGACCCTAGATTGTGGTACAAAGGGAATGATTTAACCCATAGATACATCAATGTGCATTTTATATTATATATGCTCCCCATAAGGTAGAAGTGGGTCACACTGTTCCACAGTCAGTAGAGTGTAAGACACTACAATGTGAAGCGAAGGCCAATAACTCTAAGAAAGTCCTGTGATTAAATCTTCAGGATACCAGTTATGTGAAAGTTAATCAGTAGCTCATTAATGTAAGAGGCATAGCTATGGAGCTTGTCAATTCAAAGCATACTGTTTGGGTTTTTGGGTGCAGCTGAGGTTTCCTGTTAATAATTAGAATTCTTTAAAAAACATAATGTTAATTTCATCAAAAAGGTGGAGGATCGGTCTCCTAAACCTCAACTCTATGAAGCAAGAGTTTTAATGTTAGAATTATAATTATGTGCACATAGTTAATATCCTGCTAAGTTGTTTGTCCTCTGAACTTCATTACTTGGTCTGGAGCCAATTTGGGTTGATGACAATTTTTTTTATCTCCTCCACAGTGGGCTTGTTTGAGTTTGCAGTAGCCTTCTCTTGGCACTATTTAATCCTTCTCTGGGCACTATTTAATGCAGATGTGTTCCATTTATTTTTTCATTATAAAAATCAGTGCTGAGATGGCAAAATACGTTTTGTAAAGACCTCAGTAATAAATGTAGCTGCCAAATCAATATTGGGATTCTGCCAGGAAAGTGCGCTGAAAAATTTACTCAGCAGGAAAACGACAGATAAAAATGCCAACCGCAGTGAATCAGAATTTCCACAGAGGCCCCAACCTTTCTGACTGGGATCTTCTTAGGCTAGCTTACCTGGTGCCGTCCTCCCTGAGAGAGAGAGTCTGGTAGGCAGGCTGTTGGTCTTCTGCTTGTGGCTGGAGGTCGCCTGCAAGGCCTGTGTCTGCCGCTGTGTCTGCCGCTGCCTCTTTAGCTCCTCCTCTCGCTCCTGAGCCGCCCGGATTTCTTCCTCGATCATGGACAGGGTCCTCTGCTTGCGGGGAGCGCAGTTTGAAGGGCCCTGAGCTGACCTCCATCTCCTGCGCCCGGGTCACGGAGGCCGTGCTCCTCAGCTCCGCAGCCTCCGAGTACTTGCTGAAATAGCTGAATTCCTGCTTTTCACTGGGTGGGGGGGACTGGCTCCTGCTCATCACCGGGGGCTGGGCCGGCTCCACGGTGACCGCAGGGGTCTGCATGGTGACCTTTGGAGCAACAGCGTGAGCCTCTCGCACTGGTGATGAGGCCTGCGGAGGCTCGAATTTGGCTTTTTCTTCTGAGGCGGGTGGCAGCTGCTCTGTGTCCTCTGTGGTTGTCTCAGGGAGGGGGGAGTTATGCTCTGGGACCTCATATGTTTCCCAGTCACTGTGCTGCTCGGCCATGGCCTGCTGGATGGCATTCTGCACCAGGATGCCGGCATGGTACTCCAGCTGCTGCTCGATAAGAGAGGGCCCCGGGTTGGATGAAGGCATGCCGTGCTCACTTGGGGACTTAGGGCCTCCGTCCATCTTCCCGTTGATTGGAGTGGTGGCCTGTGGTGTAGGGGGGAAAGAAAAGTCTCCCAGAGAATTCTCCAAGAAGGCATTCATGGTTTCATTGGAGGCTCCACTGTCACTCACATTATCCATGCTGAAATCATTGGACAGGGTCTCCAGCACTGTAGTGTCCTGAGACCGGATGGACAGGTCATCCAGCCCAGAATCAATCTCCTCTGGGTGACAGGAGCTGTTGGTGGACCGCTGCAGAGGGAACATGTCAGGATCTTCCTCTTTGAGAATAGTCATCACTGCTCGGGCACAGGTAAAGTCTCCATCGCCTATGCAAGCCTTCCCACCTTCTTTCATCTCATTCTCTGCCATGCTGTCCCTTGCCTCCTGTGAGATGGAGTCTCCTGGGCTGCAGTAGATTTGCTCCGTTTTGACAGTGGTCACTTCATTGAGGTTTTCCCCAGTGTTATCGCTATGGCTGGCCACCGTCACAGAACTGCTTGGCCTCTCCACATGCATGACCTCTGTGGCTCTGGAGAATGGTTTGGCAGAGTAAAGCTGTGGAGCCACACCTCTCTTTGGTCCCCCAGGGTGCTTGCTAGGCTCCTTCTGTTGGTACTGCTTGCGCACTGCAGAAAAGTTGATCTGCTCCATCACAATGTCTTCCTGCTTGCCAGGTGCAGGTGGCATGTTGGGGATGACCGTCTGCGTTGGCATCATGCTTTCAGTTTCTGGCTTCCTCTGCTTCCTCTCCTCATACTTCCTGTGTGACTCCAGCTGGTCTGGATCCAGCTCCTCCTCCAGTGTTTTCTCCTGAGGAGGGTTCCACCATTTAGCCGCAATTCCAGGGTTCTTCTTTACTGCCTGTCCCCGGATCAACTCCCGCCGTTCCCTCTCCAGCTCCGCAATCTCCTCAGATGGCCGGACCTTCTTCACCCGGACCGGCTCCTTCTCTGAAGCGCTGTCAAAGAGCTTTGATGGTTTCTTCTCTTCCTGGAAAGCTCTGAGCTCAAAGCGAGCCTCTTTCTTGATGGTAGTTGCTGAGAGTTCCCCGGACTGTCTCGTAAATTCCTGATCTATCATCCCTGAATGACCATTAGGCTTTCCGGCATTAGAATCTGTTTTGTCTATAAATGTGGTTTGCTTCGTTCCTTCAATGATAACTTCATCATTGTGTGGTGTCAGCATACCAGAAACCTGAACAGATGGTCTAGTACCATCAACATTGATTGCCTTATGCTCAGGGAAGGAAGATCCATTTGAGGGTGCGTCGGCCCCAGGGTCACAACAGTTAGCCTCCAGAACCTCATCGAGGTAGCGGATTTCCATGGCAACATCGCTGTCCAGAGATTCATGTCTGTTTTTCATTCCATTCTGGCCAGTGGTAGAGTAGCAGTTATGCTGGCTGTCTGCTTGTGCCTCAGAAAATGGAGCTTCCAGGTCCATATTGTCTTTGCCTCCAGGTATCACACTGACAGAGTCTAGGAAACTGACACTCTTCAGGGCTCTCTCTCTCTTCAGCTCACTGTCATCCTCTGAGAGTTTGGAGGAGGATTTCTGAAAGGCACAAGCATATTGGACACATTTTAATGTCTGTATTTACTGTATTTATGTAAGCCCATAACTGGCTACCATAAATATCCTATGCGTTTGTGAGGAGCATTGCGTGCATAATGGTTGTGTCAAGTGTTAGTTGAGTTCATTATAGGATCACCAGAGATCCTCTAAATAGCTTTACATTACCATCCTGCTTGGGCTCAGATATATACTATACAAAACAAAAGCATGCAGTACATATCCACTGGCACAAAACATATCTGTCAGTGAAGAGAAGAAAAATATTTGACATATAGTAGTTTCGTTAGTAAACACTTTCAGTGAGACAAGAAAGACTTAATTAAATAAGCTTTTTAGTTTCAGGTAGATTTAATAGTACAACTGCCTTGAGCTGAAGTGGTATTATGTGTAAGTATCAAACATGTTTGGAACATCAATTTGATTAAATATCCACATGTGGTAAATGTATTTTTGCTTCATGGGGAGGTTATGATTATTCTGGTTATTTAACAATCATCCATAAAGCATTTATATTTAAAGGTTTGGACTCTGAAAGGACATGAATGCATTGTGCAACAGCCTTGGAGAATTTTGTGGCAATATATTCAATTGAAAATTATATATCCTTAATACATTATTACACTTACAGTGGTAAGCACAACCTAAGGTCCTCATAACACCATTGTAGGGGACCATTATACATAATGGAGGAATGGACAATTGGAAAATGCAGAAGATAATTGTGTATGTTGACCTCTGACCTCGGCAATATGATTCTAGACATAAATAATAGATTAAGGGATCTTTCAGGATCCAGCCTGATGATGTAATATAAGCACTCAGTACTGTACACAGGATGAAAGGACTGTGTGGGGTTTCTAAACATGAGTACCCATAAACTGACCATCAGCTGCAAAAATGCAAATTCATCCTGTCTGCTGGAGCCAAACTGAAACATAATCACCAGTCCCAGATTTTAAGGGACATAATTATCAGACCCACATTTTTGGGAGACTTATTTTAAATAGCCAGGCCTGAAAAAAAAGAATAGACTATATCTCATACGCCGTGACAATAACAGTTCAGATTTTAACACACGATGAGCTTGATTATGGGCATCAAGACATCCATTGGCTGTAATATAACCTAAAGCCTTAGCAATATAAATACACAGCTGTGTAGCTCTTCATGGGAAGTAGGCTAGGCTAGTAGCAGCATTCTTATTGCTGTAACATGTAAAATGATTAACAATCTTTTCATTCATTCTGTAGGTGCTTGACTGAAAAAAAGACTGGCAGGGGGTAATGCTTTGGGGGGGGGGGGGGGGGGGTCTCCTTTTATGGGGAGAGATGCTACATGGGTTTGAACTTCTCAGCCACCTCAGATAAAACAGACATCTTTCAGGACTATCTTTGCTAACTAAATTGCTGAGGTTGTCAAAATGTAACCTTTGCATTCATCTGTAAGACAAGTCAACAAATAATGAAAAACTAAGCATTTTACTTGAGGGAACCTTTTTTTCAAACAGTGAGTGACATAATGCACGGCAGAGATGGTACTTTATGTAACGGCAGCATCTGCTACATGCTTGAAATTGGTCAGGAATTTTAATATGGACTTGCCTATTCACAAAGTGACCACTGTTGACTCTTTGAGTCTGACACAAACATCTGCCAAAGGCTTGATTTATGGGCAAAAGTTATTTAAATTTTTCACAAAAGATTTGTAAAGTACATATAGTTCTCTTGACAAGCACTGCATGCTGCCAAGAGAACATAATATAATTGCTACCCTCCTATACAGAACAGAAACAAACTAACATAGTTTTCTTGTATCTTAGTAACAAACAGCATTCAACTACAGATGTGGAGAAATACATCATTGTTCAGAAAAACTTGAAGGATGAAATTATTCCTCTTAGTGTTAAAGTAATCTTAATGCTGTGGCCATTTATGTTATATGAGACATGCATACTAGGGTAAAAATCGGCTGTTCCCACTGTTTTACTTCAAGCACTCCATTGTAAGTATACTGAGTCTCTTAGTCATACTTATTGAAAGCGTTCTGTGACAGAGTTGCATTTTATATTAGTTTCAGAGAAAGCAAGAGTCTTTGCAAACAAAAAATAAAAGACAGAAACACAATAACTCTTTCATTTATTATGCTTTGATTGAATGCATGCTTGGCCGGGGCTAATTATGTCCTCCCATTTGACGAATGAGACAACCCTCCAAAGACAAAAACCCTCAAAAAAAAAAAGCCTTCGCAAATGGCTAGTTAGGGAGATTTCTGGAAAATAAACAAGCTGGAATTACAGGGTTAACGAAAACACTGCAAACTAATTGAGACCAGCCACTGCTTGATCTGATTGAAGGTAACCTGGACTACACTGTGCTGCCTCCAGATTGTGAGTATTGTGTGAGTGCGAATCACATGAGAAGGGAAACTAAACAACCCACACAGAAATACATTCTAAGCACAAATGAGCCAAACCTCCGAACCTACGTATATATACACGTGTTTATACTGTATAGACTGTACATCATTGACGACAAAGGTGTTATTATGAAGGTTTTAAATACATGCAAATAACTGTATTCATTATTAATGTTCTCACATATACGTCAACATATGATTCGCTTTCATGCCAGGTTTATGTAAAAGGAGAGATATGCATTGTAAGCTTAGCTCAGTATCAGCAATTACTTTATTATATAAATCATACTATCTCTGTGTAGGAACTCATTAGGAACAGCTCCTCAGGTGAAGTCCATTAGCTGAACTACTCCCTGCCTGAAGCTCATTCAATATTCACTTGACCTAGATTTCTGAACTCCTGAAAACCTGGTGCCCCGAATAAGGAATATTCCCATTAAACCTCCTTAAGAAAGGCCTTCAAAACAGCATTCATAGACATATGTGCACAAATGACATACACACCCACAAGCACGCATGGATGCATGCATGCACACACAATTACCAAGCAGACATAAAAAAGTTATCTGCTTTTCTATAACAATATATTCAAGCATATATTTTCAGCATACAGATATTGAAATTATATTTTCATTTGCTGCACTGCAAATCTTTGGCTGCGCTGGCCTTTACAATTTTGGCGAATGACTGAAGAAAGGTCATATGAAATGATTCAGCTATGGGGTGCACTTGAAGCATGGAAATAGAGCCATCTCTGTACTTTTTCATAGTCTGTGTCTGGGTGAGGCATCTGCATGTTAGTCAGGCCCTAATCTATGAGCAGCCCTGTGTGGAACAACCAGACAGCCCCCCACCCTCCCCCCCGAGCATGTCTGCCCACCTCAGCCCTCTGGAGATGTGATCTTTCATTTTAACCCTATTATGACATTAAGCATGGACCGCCGGGAAGTAAATGACAATCTACAGAGGAAAAGAAAGAAGAAATCTAATAAAGTGGATCAATGGTCGGTTTTAATCACTACATCACGTTGACCCAGGCTTGTAGACCAAAGGCATGCTATAAGCACTGGAGGATATGAAACATGCAACGACCAACAATGTTTTATCCTTTTATTTGGAATGGAGACATCAATCACCTGTGAAAAAGAAGCACACATTTCATAGATATCTAATATATGTTTAACACTAGGATACATCTGCTTCTGATACAGGAGTCACCTGATGCTGAAGAGGTAAAGAGGCTGGAGGGTTCTAATGCTGAAGAAGTAAAGAGGCTGGAGGGTTCTAATGCTGAAGAAGTACAGAGGCTGGAGGGTTCTAATGCTAAAGAAGTACAGAGGCTGGAGGGTTCTAATGCTGAAGAAATACAGAGGCTGGACGGTTCTAATGCTGAAGAAGTACAGAGGCTGGAGGGTTCTAATACTGAAGAAGTACAGAGGCTGGAGGGTTCTAATACTGAAGAAGTACAGAGGCTGGAGGGTTCTAATACTAAAGAAGTACAGAGGCTGGAGGGTTCTAATACTGAAGAAGTACAGAGGCTGGAGGGTTCTAATGCTGAAGAAGTAAAGAGGCTGGAGGGTTCTAATACTGAAGAAGTACAGAGGCTGGAGGGTTCTAATTCCGAAGAAGTACAGAGGCTGGAGGGTTCTAATATTGAAGACGTACAGAGGCTGGAGGGTTCTAATACTGAATAAGTACAGAGGCTGGAGGGTTCGAATACTGAAGAAGTACAGAGGCTGGAGGGTTCTAATGCTGAAGAAGTACAGAGGCTGGATGGTTCTAATACTGAAGAAGTACAGAGGCTGGATGGCTCTAATGCTGAAGAGGTAAAGAGGCTGTAGGGTTCTAATGCTGAAGAAGTACAGAGGCTGGAGGGTTCTAATACTGAAGAAGTACAGAGGTGGGATGGCTCTAATGTTGAAGAAGTAAAGAGGCTGGATGGCTCTAATGCTGAAGAAGTAAAGAGGCTGTAGGGTTCTAATGCTAAAGAAGTACAGAGGCTGGAGGGTTCTAATGCTGAAGAAATACAGAGGCTGGACGGTTCTAATGCTGAAGAAGTACAGAGGCTGGAGGGTTCTAATACTGAAGAAGTACAGAGGCTGGAGGGTTCTAATACTGAAGAAGTACAGAGGCTGGAGGGTTCTAATACTGAAGAAGTACAGAGGCTGGAGGGTTCTAATGCTAAAGAAATACAGAGGCTGGAGGGTTCTAATACTGAAGAAGTACAGAGGCTGGAGGGTTCTAATGCTGAAGAAGTAAAGAGGCTGGAGGGTTCTAATACTGAATAAGTACAGAGGCTGGAGGGTTCTAATGCTGAAGAAGTAAAGAGGCTGGAGGGTTCTAATGCTGAAGAAGTACAGAGGCTGGAGGGTTCTAATACTGAAGAAGTACAGAGGCTGGAGGGTTCTAATACTGAATAAGTACAGAGGCTGGAGGGTTCTAATACTGAATAAGTACACAGGCTGGAGGGTTCTAATACTAAAGAAGTACAGAGGCTGGATGGCTCTAATGCTGAAGAAGTAAAGAGGCTGTACGGTTCTAATACTGAAGAAGTACAGAGGCTGGAGGGTTCTAATGCTGAAGAAGTAAAGAGGCTGGAGGGTTCTAATACTGAAGAAGTACAGAGGCTGGAGGGTTCTAATGCTGAAGAAGTACAGAGGCTGGATGGTTCTAATACTGAAGAAGTACAGAGGCTGGATGGCTCTAATGCTGAAGAGGTAAAGAGGCTGTAAGGTTCTAATGCTGAAGAAGTACAGAGGCTGGAGGGTTCTAATACTGAAGAAGTACAGAGGTGGGATGGCTCTAATGTTGAAGAAGTAAAGAGGCTGGATGGCTCTAATGCTGAAGAAGTAAAGAGGCTGTAGGGTTCTAATGCTAAAGAAGTACAGAGGCTGGAGGGTTCTAATGCTGAAGAAATACAGAGGCTGGACGGTTCTAATGCTGAAGAAGTACAGAGGCTGGAGGGTTCTAATACTGAAGAAGTACAGAGGCTGGAGGGTTCTAATACTGAAGAAGTACAGAGGCTGGAGGGTTCTAATACTGAAGAAGTACAGAGGCTGGAGGGTTCTAATGCTGAAGAAATACAGAGGCTGGAGGGTTCTAATACTGAAGAAGTACAGAGGCTGGAGGGTTCTAATGCTGAAGAAGTAAAGAGGCTGGAGGGTTCTAATACTGAAGAAGTACAGAGGCTGGAGGGTTCTAATGCTGAAGAAGTAAAGAGGCTGGAGGGTTCTAATACTGAAGAAGTACAGAGGCTGGAGGGTTCTAATGCTGAAGAAGTACAGAGGCTGGAGGGTTCTAATACTGAAGAAGTACAGAGGCTGGAGGGTTCTAATACTGAATCAGTACAGAGGCTGGAGGGTTCTAATACTGAATAAGTACACAGGCTGGAGGGTTCTAATACTAAAGAAGTACAGAGGCTGGATGGCTCTAATGCTGAAGAAGTAAAGAGGCTGTAGGGTTCTAATACTGAAGAAGTACAGAGGCTGGAGGGTTCTAATGCTGAAGAAGTAAAGAGGATGCAGGGTTCTAATGCTGAAGAAGTACAGAGGCTGGATGGCTCTAATGCTGAAGAAGTACAGAGGCTGGAGGGTTTTAATACTGAAGAAGTACAGAGGCTGGAGGGTTCTAATACTGAAGAAGTACAGAGGCTGGAGGGCTCTAATGCTGAAGAAGTAAAGAGGCTGTAGGGTTCTAATACTGAAGAAGTACAGAGGCTGGAGGGTTCTAATGCTGAAGAAGTACAGAGGCTGGAGGGTTCTAATATAGAATAAGTACATAGGCTGGATGGTTCTAATACTGAAGAAGTACAGGGGCTGGAGGGTTCTAATACTGAAGAAGTACAGAGGCTGGATGGCTCTAATAATAATAATAATAATAATACATTGGACTTATATAGCGCTTTTCTGGGTACTCAAAGATGCTTTACATTAAAAAAAAAACAGTTAAGATAGTGTGAGATAAAAACAACAGAAAGGGGGGGGATTAGCTGGGGAAAGCGAGTCTGAAAAGGTGGGTTTTGAGGGCGGTTTTAAAGGAAGAGAGGGTGGGGGCAACTTTGATGTGGGTTGTAAGTGCGTTCCACAGAGAGGGGGCGGCAACTGAGAAAGCCCTATCACCCCAGGTTCGGCGCTGGGTCCTGGGGGTTTGGAGGAGGTTATCGTCACCGGACCTGAGGGAACGGGATGGAGCATAGTGGTGGAGGAGGTCGGAGAGGTAGGTGGGAGCTAGGTTGTTGAGGGCTTTGTAGGTGGTGAGAAGTATTTTGAAATTGATTCTGTGTCTGACTGGGAGCCAATGAAGGTCCTGGATGACTGGTGTGATGTGGTCTCTGGAGCGGGTACTGGTGAGCAGGCAGGCAGCGGAGTTTTGTACATACTGTAGTTTATTGACGACTTTGGTAGTGGTGCCGTAAAGAAGGCTGTTGCAGTAGTCAAGCCTGGATGTGATGAAAGCATGAATGCATGTTTCTGCAGCAGTGAATGACAGTTTGGGTCGAAGACAGGCAATGTTTCGGAGGTGGAAGAAGGCAGTTTTTGTGATCTGGTTGACATGGGGCAAGAAGGAGAGGGTGGGGTCAAAAATGACTCAGAGGTTATGGACTTGGGTGGAGGGGGGTGACAATGGAGCCATCTATACTGAGGGAAAAGTTTTGTGTGGAGTGGATAAGGGAGTCTGGACCTATGATTAGGACTTCAGACTTATTGCAGTTGAGTTTCAGAAAGTTAATTTGCATCCATGTTTTAATGTTAGTCAGGCAGGTGGTGAGGGTGGAGTGGGTGGTAGCGGTGATGGTTTTGGAGGGGAGATAGAGCTGGGTGTCATCAGCATAGCAGTGGAACTGGAGGCCATGGCGGCGAAGGATCTGTCCAAGTGGGAGCATGTAGAGGATGAAGAGGAGGGGACCAAGCACCGAGCCCTGGGGAACACCATGGGTAACCGGAGCTGAGGCTGATTGACAGTTGTTTATAGAAATGAATTGATGTTTGTCAGAGAGGTAGGATCTGAACCAGGAGAGGGCAGTGCCAGTGATGCCAAGGGTGGATTTGAGGCGTGTGATGAGTTTGGAATGGTTGATAGTGTCAAAAGCAGCGCTGAGGTCAAGGAGGATGAGGATGTTGAGGGAGCCGTGTCAGAGGATAGCAGAAGGTCATTTGTCACTTTGATGAGGGCAGTCTCTGTGCTGTGTTTGGAGCGGAAACCAGATTGGAAATGTTCGTAGAGGTCATTTGAGTCCAGATAGGCAGTGAGTTGCTTGGCGACGGCTCGTTCCAGGACATTAGACAGGAAAGGCAGGTTAGAGATGGGCCGGTAGTTGTTAGGGGAGTCAGGGTCAAGACCAGGTTTTTTGAGTATGGGGGTGACTGCAGCAAGCTTTAGGGTAGAGGGGACGTAACCAGAGGAGAGGGAGGAGTTTACAGTTTTAGTGATGAGTGGGCAGAGAATGGGGAGGCAGGCCTTGAGGAGGGTGGTTGGGAGCGGGTCCAGGGGGCAGGTCTAATGCTGAAGAAGTAAAGAGGCTGTAGGGTTCTAATACTGAAGAAGTACAGAGGCTGGAGGTTCTAATGCTGAAGAAGTACAGAGGCTGGAGGGTTCTAATATAGAATAAGTACATAGGCTGGATGGTTCTAATACTGAAGAAGTACAGAGGCTGGATGGTTCTAATACTGAAAAAGTACAGAGGCTGGATGGTTCTAATGTAGAAGTACAGAGGCTGGAGGGTTCTAATCCTGAAGAAGTACAGAACCTAGGTTAGAAGACCAGTTCCCTAACCATCATACTACACTGCTGACACTATTTTGTATGCCACAAAGAATGTAGTGACTATCTGAGGGCTATATTGTAATATACCAACCGACTGGTCAAAACATCTAAAACGCCTTTCATTCCAAAGGTTTGTTTAATGACTGACCTAGCCCTGCCAAACACACAAATAAAAGAGTTGTCAATGTGTTCTGAGCTCAATGTATGGAGTAAGTAGCCACAATTTTAATAGATAGCCACTATCCCCTAACAGCCAGTGTAAATGCGCTGCCTGTAAATGCGCTCCCTATAACGCCGCCTCATACAGTGTCCCATATATGTACTCCATTTGACTGCAGTGACACTTTTGAGATAAAAAGAATCAGTGCATCAACATGCGTTTAACAAGCGTGTATCTTACACTATCTTACACTATCTCCTTCGTTCCTTGCGTCTCTCATTCTAGTAGCTTACATTGAATACAGGTGCAATGCCTAAATAGATGACATTGGACTGCATAACCGAACACAGCTTGCATATAAAATAGTAAAATTTAAATAAAAAAAATATTTCTTGCATCTATGTTATGTTTTCATACATTCATATGTGCGGCGCATTCACAACACCACCAAAATAGCACAATGCTGCAGCGTTTGATTTTAAACCTGGTCTGGGTTGGTTTAAAAAGCAAACACACTATTGACCACCGAACTTGCACAGCGCCGGATGCTTCTATTGACACGCCCCCTAATGTGGCGCCCAACCCATGTTGACGCAAACAGCGTTATTGCAGATCACGAAACTACCAAACCTGGTGCAGGCGACAAATATTCTGTTTGCGGGAGATGAATCGAGCAATTCCACTCGTGCCCAGGCGCGTATGCGCTTAGGTTGTCGCACAAATAGGGCCCCTGAGGTTGTTATATTTCTGATGGTTGGGAACAGCTTTCTTCCCCGGTGTCAGTGAAGGACTACTATTGTTATTAACTTAAGCATGTTTATATTTTTAGAATATGACAATGAAGCTGATATTCTCATCTCTCATAAATGTAACCCTCATCCCTTTCTTCACCAGATCCAACTGTGAAGATGTTTCATCTAGTTAGAAGTGTTGGAAAGGCTGACGTATTAAGCAGATACTTCCCATGTTTTTCACTTGTTAAGGAAGATTTGTTTTGGCTGTTTGTAGTTTTCAAGTTATTAAAATGACAGCCAACTTCACACATTTAAATTGTATTTTTCAAACATGCAAATGGAGAGACAAGGGATCTTAACACATACGTGTATTATGCGCTTCACTATACCTCTGGTGCTCAGAATCTTCTCGGTCAACTCAAATGAAATATTTTTCTATTTTTGCTTTATATTTTGATCCAATATATTTCTATGGGACATCAGGGAAAACTGAAATACTGTTTTCACATGGATTCAATTCAGATTTTTTCCACATTTGAATGGTGCTTAGCCTAAAAGGCAAACTCCTGTAATTACCAGTCTATCTACTTTCTATTGAATCTGGGCTCATAAATAAGGCCCTGTGGTAGGCTGTAATGCATGACTCAAAGCCTGTGACTTCCTAATGACTACACAACTAGGAAAATATGTCCTTTCTAGTTCAATCTGTCTCGACCTCTAAAGCTGCTTACACAAGATGCCAGTGTTATTCTATCCTGGGCGTGTAGGGCATCCCACAGTGGGTCACTATAACATTCCCTGCATATCTCTGCTGTCTGCAAGACCATGGCCTGCTGATGATAGACGTGAGATTTCACTGTTCCTGCACTCTTAATTAAGCTACACTGTGTGTGTGTGTGTGTGTGTGCGTGTGTGTGTGTGCGCGCGCATGAGTGTGTCTGTGTGTGTGTCTGTGTGTATGTGTGTGTGCGCATGAGTGTGTCTTCACATTTTCATTTAGCTCTCTCTGAATAGATCTGACCAAAGTGGATGGTGCTGCCATTTCTGTGACATCTGGAAATGGTTACCTGGACAAACAACGCTAACTACGTCGGGTCTCCCAGTGCATGCTGGTCTGGCAGGGCAGTCTGAACACATTTATGGTGAGAACTGTTCTGCGACATACTTTAACAAAAGAGCATTTCTCTTATATAGACTTGAGCCTGCCCTATCACATGTGTTATACGTACACGGTTTTTTGTCAGGAGACATGATGACTAGGACAGTATCCGCCTTGTCTTTGAGTTTACTGCAGTGATGAAGCAGTGGTTCCCATTGCAGATTTAAAGTAAAGAATACACAGTTTTTTAAAAGGAGGCTAAAGAGCTTTAATTCTCAAAGCAATTAATCAGCCTTTCATTTTGTAGAAGACTATTATTATGCTAAATACTGTAACAAGTAACCAAAAGACAAAACATGAAATCCTGAATCATTATCAGTGCCAGAGGAGAAATAATGTCTGTAAACTTGCGATGTTTATATATAAAAATGAAGGTGACCAAGAACTTGTTTCATTTTCATTTGCTAGTTGCACAACATCTCATATTTCTAGACTCCAGAGACATATTTTCTATTAAAAAGGACTGAATGTTTACGAGCAACTTCACCACAAAAAGCAAAGGAAAGATTAAGTGAAATTGTAATGACTGTATTTCAATTCTTTCACCCTTGCATGAACTGCTAAAACAGCCCATCGAACATCACAGGAAAATTCATGCAGATTTCCTCAAAGTCTGTCATTGGCTAATACTCCCAAACCGAAAGCCCCGACTCCCTTATAACGCTTTAATCTTTCAGTCTTTACAGTGATACCTCCCTTCTTTTCTACACATAAGCAGTATAAAAAATCGACCCCCCTTGTTTCTCTCTCACTCAGACAGAAGATAAAGAGTAAACCCTCTTTTTGAAATCTCACCAGCGCTCTGGAGTTCCCGGGCCTGTCCTGTTACGGTCTTCCCCAGCGTGTGAAAGGACAGAGTGACCCACCACGCTGCTGCCGTCCCGCTTCCGCTCGGACCCCCCTTTCTTTCTGCCCTTCCACAATACCCCTCTTCTCTTTGGTTACTGCAAGTCAGATTCCTTCCCCTGCCTCGTTTGCAGGCGATGATGTCATAGGCCGGTGGGCTGGTTAAAATAAGGAAGACTGCTGCGTCTCCCCAGCGCGTTTACACAAAGACCCTCTGTAACAGCAACCCCCCCCCGGACCTCAACGTGGGCCCTACCCCCACCCCTCTCCCAAAGGGAGGGGCAGACTGTCACTGTCACTGACCCTCGCACGTGGGGGCAGGGGCAAAAACACACCCCTACGTGTGTGTGTGTGTGTGTGTGTGTGTGCATGTTTGTGTGTGTGTGTGTGTGTGTGTGTGTGTGTGTGTGCATGTTTGTGTGTGTGTGTGCGTATGTGTGCGCGTGAGAGTGTGCGTGTGCATATGTGTGTGTGTATGTGTGTGTGTGTGCGTGCATTTGTGTGTGTGCGTGTGTGTGTGTCTGTGTGTGAGTGTGCGCGTATGCAACTGGAAACCTTTTTTAAATCAACCTTTGGTTCCACACTGAAAAAGCGCACTTGTGATCTGTGACTGAGGGCTATTGTGTCACTCTCCTGTAACCCAACACTGTTTCATTATCCCCACTGTGGTTTGATGTCCAGTGCGTAATCACACGTTCTGCAATCACTTTCTCTTCTGTAGCAGGACGCTTCAGAGAGAACATGCTGCTTATCTTACTTCTGCACTTCCGTTTCTCCTCCCACAGTCACACATGATTTGTTTCAATGTAGCAAGACATTTTTGACAAAGAGGAGTGCAGAACTCTCTGCTAGCTGGTGGCTCTGTGTAAATACAACAGTAAATTGTATGTACTAACCAACCATACACAGCTGGAAATGTACTCAAGAAACTGAGGTTATATGAATTGCTCAAGTATACAACAGCACTGACCAACAGGATTTGAGCTTGCAACCTCCAGGTTTGAAGTTATTGAAACACAGCTATCCAAAGCTCAATTAACAGTCAAGTCGATCCATCACTGTGATGAACTTGCTGTAGGGGTGATACCTGACCCGGCTATATGAGGGGGGTCTCAAAGAAAAGTGCTTAACTAGCGTAATGCGTGTGTCCATATCCCAGATTACTGTAATGCGTGTGTCCATATCCCAGGTTACCGTAATGCGTGTGTCCATATCCCAGGTATATCCGTGTGTGGAATCTCACAGAGGGAAGAAAACCATGGCTTAATTAGATGGCTCCACTCCTTCGCACAGATGCCAAATTTGGTCAATTCTCACCTATTTGGGTAGTGTTCTATTTAAAGCCTTAAAGCTTATAACTCCAGATGTGAGCATCACAGACTCTAACAATTTGTTACATGAAACAAGATAGTTGTACCATTCACAGTACTAACTTAGATTAGTTTATTTTCATAATTTAGGTCAAAATAAAGTGCCACAAATTCAAAGAAATCTTGGCAAAAATGCAAAACAATGTTTTTTCTTTAGTTTGCAATGAAGTACTGGGAGCAACAAATGTAAAACAGGTAAAACTATACATTTCCTGGATCATACACTCCTTGTCCACAAGTGTGCAAAATCTGAGGGTGATATGCAGAACTACTAAAGATCTATAATGCAAAATGTAAGCAGCATACCCTGTTGTCCCTTAGTGTCTCCAAATCTATCCAAAATGGCTAAATTGTACACTGCTGTAAATCATAAAATAATCATACTAATCAACTGTTTTGACTCAGGATAGATATATCCAAAACCTGTCATAGAATTACAAAAATATTTTGTCTATTATAAAGCATATTAACTCTATTTACTTTGGCCCTTTAGAGGCAATTTCCACCTGGTTTCTACTAGTTTTATTTAAATGTCAATATCTAAAAAAAATATTCCCTGCACATCCATGGATTTAAGTTCGAACTGAAGAAGAAGTTGTATCATTCAGAAATTTGCTACAGAATACATTTATTTCAGAATAGTCACATACAGTATATACAGTCATGGACGAAATTGTTGGCACCCCCTGTAAAGATGAGCAAAAAGGGTTATAAAAAATTCACCGTTTGGTGAATTAGCTTAATCTCACACTGAAAAAACAAGAAGAATCCAACCTTTAATTGACGTTAATTTATTATGAGAAAAAAAAATCCCACATCAAGAAATAATTATTTTTAACAAAACCACATTGGCCACAATTATTGGCACCCCTGCATTTATATATAGAATAAAGTAATAATTTTTAATATTTGGTCACATATCCTTTGCATGCCATGACTTCCTGATGTCTGTGACCCAACAACATCAAAAGACTCTTGATATCTTATTTTCTGGTACTCTTACAAGCGATACTATAACATCTCTGCATTTGAATGGATCTCTATGGGAATTGGGGGGTGGGTCTAGATTTAGCTGTAAATTGCACTGGAACAGTATGGAACACATGGTTGGCTAAATGGCTGTAAGTCATCAAGGGTCTGACGTATCAAATAAGCTTTAATCCATCACTCTGTTGCCAGATATGCAGTAGATATGGATGAATAACTTGAAGGGTTTCTTCTCCTGACTTATTTTTCCATAGAGTTCAATAGGAAAATTTGTCAGGAGAAACAACCCTTAAAGTGATCCATCCATATCTACTGCATATCTGGCAGCAGAGTGATTGTTTAAGGCTTGTTTGATACCTCAGACCCTTGTTGACTTACAGCCATTTTACCAACCATGTATTCCATACTGTTCCAGCATAATTTACAGCTAAATCTAGTCCCACCCCCCAATTCCCATAGAGATCCATTCAAATGCAGAGATGTTATAGTATCGCTTGTAAGAGTACCAGAAAATAAGATATCAAGAGTCTTTTGATGTTGTTGGGTCACAGACATCAGGAAGTCATGGCATGCAAAGGATATGTGACCAAATATTAAAAATTATTACTTTATTCTATATATAAATGCAGGGGTGCCAATAATTGTGGCCAATGTGGTTTTGTTAAAAATAATTATTTCTTGATGTGGGATTTTTTTTTCTCATAATAAATTAGCGTCAATTAAAGGTTGGATTCTTCTTGTTTTTTCAGTGTGAGATTAAGCTAATTCACCAAACGGTGAATTTTTTATAACCCTTTTTGCTCATCTTTACAGGGGGTGCCAACAATTTTGTCCATGACTGTATATATAATAACCATAACATACGTCGCCTAATGTATTTAACTCTATAAACTTCACCCCTAGTGGTTGAGACGCATGCGTCTCAATTACAGTATTCATGTTCATCTGAAAATATAAACTACAGCTTTAAGAAAACCCCGTAAATTTTGACGCAGTATTTTTTAAAAGGGTAGCCTCTTGCGAAAACCTCAGCTTCTCCAGTTACACTGCAGTGCAATACATTAGGAGGGCGTTATTAATAGCCCAAAGCACTTACGACCCTCCTCTGGCTACAGCCACAGACTGTAAAATGCATAAAATGCACCGTTTATACACGCTAAGAAAATCATGTTCACGTATAGAAACAATAATATTTTTTAAAAATGTTGTACAAATAAGCAATCGCCGTTTTCCCTTGCTTACTGTACTATATACAGTACCTGATGCACTTTCGGTGCCACCTAATTTTTTTCTCCAAAATCTCTCGTATAAATATGTTTAAGAAACCAAGTACTTGCCAGTATATTCAGCTACAGCTGTTTTGTGATGAACCCGGAAGAGTTTATCTTGTTATATTTCGCCCCGTATAGTCGACATTTCCGCAGCGACCACCCCTCGCACTTAGGGCTGAAATACGTTGCTGTACTTGTGTGAATACACACGCGCTTTCGTACGTTCTTTTTTAAACGTATTTAAATACATTAGGCGGCGTATGTTATGGTTATTATATATATGCTGTATGTGACTATTCTGAAATAAATGTATTCTGTAGCAAATTTCTGAATGATACAGCTTCTTCTTCAGTTCGAACTTAAAACCATGGATGTGCAGGGAATATTTTTTTAGATATTGACATTTAAATAAAACTAGTAGAAACCAGGAGGAAATTGCCTCTGAAGGGCCAAAGTAAATAGGGTTAAATACGTTTAAAAAAGAGCGTACAAAAGCGCGTGTGTATTTACACAAGAACAGCAACGTATTTCAGCCCTAAGTGCGATGGGTGGTCGCTGTGGAAATGTCGACTGTACGGGACTTTGGCGAAATATAACAAGATAAACTCTTCAGGGTTCATCAGAAAACAGCTGTAGCTGAATATACTGGTAAGTACTTGGTTTCTTAAACATATTTATACAAGAGATTTTGGAGAAAAAAATGAGGTGTCTTCTAAACTGAAAGTGCATCAGGTACTGTATATAGTACAGTAAGCAAGGGAAAACGGCGAATGCTCATTTGTACAACGTTTAAAAAATATATTGTTTCTATACGTGAACATGATTTTCTTAGCGTGTATAAACGGTGCATTTTATGCATTTTACAGTCTGTGGCTGTAGCCAAAGGAGGGTCATAAGTGCTTTGGGCTATTAATAGCACCTTCCTAATTTATTGCACTGCAGTGTAACTGGAGAAGCTGAGGTTTTTGCAAGAGGCTACCCTTTTAAAAAATACTGCGTCAAAATTTACGGGGTTTTCTTAAAGCTGTAGTTTATAATTTCAGACGAACATGAATACTGTAATTGAGACGGATACGTCTCAACCACTAGGGGTGAACTTTATAGAGTTAATAACAAAAATGTGTTTTAATATTTTTTACGTGTTTAGATATGGATGGATCACTTTAAGGGCTCTATTTTCAAACCAGCGCAAGGGGACGGTATAGTCAAACGCAAACTTGTTGACAGCATCAACGTCTTAAAACTGGCGCTATGGCGTTTCTCAGCAATACCGCTAGGATCAACAAATTCTCAACATAACATCCTTTCGGTTGCGCTGCAGTGGGATGGGTGGCGCTGTCGGGGGCGTGTTCTAAAATACTTTCGGCTCAGTGACAATTTGAACCAACGAAAACCCATTGCGTTATGATCAGCTGGAACCACCTCTTAGCGGAAACGCAATAGACTCTGGCAATTTGGTAACTTATTCGTCATGTAGTTCTATGTAGTGTCTATAGGTGATGCCAACATTACACTTCCATTTAATGAACAAATAGCCTATAATTATTATTAATTAATTAATTTTAATTTAAACTACTAGAATAAAACAGGACAGCTTACAAGAAACTTGCGATCATGTAGGCCACTAGCCTATAATATATAAATTACACATTGACACAGTTGAATCATAAGCCTACCATTTGAATCATAATTATGCCTACATCACCTAATGTAGGCTAATTAATGCATTCGTCACCTCCTCCCGTGCCTTCCGAACTTCTGGGAGACGAGGTGGTGTGGATTGTGATCCATAAATTACTACAGTCCTAGCCTGTACTTCTGTTGCAAGTATGTCTGATTCCTGTGCGGAAAATCTTGTCGTTGACGGTCCAGTGCGTTTGGGTTGCTCATTATGAAATTGCATGGAGCGATTGCGTTCCAACGCGATTGCGTTTTAAAGCATGAGAACAACAATTTGATTGGCTACCATAGAGACACACCTTTGACGTTTAAACCCAGCCTTTTAGCAATACCGCCATAAGGTGCGCCAAGATTGCCGTCATGAAATTACCAAATTTCTCGCCGACACGCCCTCAGAGCGATACCGCCAAGCGATTACTCTTGCGTTAACCATTGCGTTTGGTTTATTAAAATAGAGCCCTAAGGGTTGTTTCTCCTGACAAATTTTCCTATTGAAAAATAAGTCAGGAGAAGAAACCCTTCAAGTTATCCATCCATATCTACTGCATATCTGGCAGCAGAGTGATGGTTTAAGGCTTGTTTGATATGTCAGACTGTTGATGACTTACAGCCATTTCGCCAACCATGTGTTCCATACTGTTCCAGTGTAATTTACAGCTAAATCTAGTCCCATCCCCCAATTCCCATAAAGATCCATTCAAATGCAGAGAGGTTATAGTATCGCTTGTAGGAGTAGCAGAAAATAAGATATCAAGATTGTTGGGTCACAGACATCAGAAAGTCATGGCATGCAAAGGATATGTGACCAAATATTAAAAATTATTATTTTACTGTACATTATGTAAAACTGTCCAATATTTTTTGATACCCGTAAATGGGGGGGACTATAATAAAGCTGATAGTCTGAACTTCAATCTCATTGTCATTGCATCCTTTCAAAGTCAAAGTGCTAGAATACAGAACCAAAATAACAAAAAATGTGTCACTGTCCAATGAATTATGGTGCTCACTGTAGTTGCAGGTGAGACTGGGTGGGGGGTTGCTTGTTAAACGGATGAGCTAAGCAAGTGAGGTTTGTTGTTTCCACTCATAGTTTGGTTTCAGGATCAATTAACGGCTGAGTTGAGTAATCTAATAGCAACAGCGGCATGGCCACTAGGGGGTCTGCACAAAGGGGTTAAAGAATACAAAATAACTCAGTTAACAAAACGCTGTTTCTCTTCAAGTGAAATAACGTGAATGCACCTTTTTTTTGTGAATCAATACCTCACAAACTATGATCGTGGGTGTAAATGTAAGGTGGGGTGCTTTTATTGAAGAATTATAATTATATTAGTTATCATCATTCAATTTACTGTCTCACAAATAGTGACCATCTGTACATTGTAGAAGCCAGCTAATTAAAAGGAAACTTTGGAAATAATCAAGTATATTTTTCAAATGTTGCCTAGCTAGTGCCTTAATTCGGAATGTATAGTAAACCAGACCCTCAGAGATATGAATCCTTGGGGTGGTTAGGAATTATGAAATATTTGAAACTTTGAAAGTAAAGTCAAAAAATACACACATTTTAATTAAATTGAATCAATGATTTGAATGGTTATTTGTATTACTCTATATTTTCCAAGCTATATTTTTTTTATTACATGCAAATAAATCTATATAAGCTTATATATACATGAGATTTTAAAAGTATTTTTTCTGTATAATCAATAATCAGTAAAACAATACTGTGATTATACCAGCAATTTCCATAAGTTTAAGCTTTTCTGCTTTAGGTTAGTAGTAATATACTGAACTTTGTCTACTGTAAATATATGATTAAAAGTAAATGGATGATTAAAAAATACCGACAGACTGCGCCCCGAGGATCGGGGTTTGATCCCTGGTCCTGCCAGATCCGAGTATGGCCGGTGCCTTGAGGGAGTGGCAATTAGCGGCTGCTCCCGGGGTGGGGGGAGGGACTCGGAGGGAATCATCGCACATAAGACGGCCCAGGGCGGGTTAGGAGCTCGAGGAGTCGCGCCCTGAAGAGGACGTGGCGCCCTCTTTCCTGCTACCGGACAAAGGGGTTGTAGCGGCGATTCTCTAGCGGTTGCTACACAGGGGGAATTTAATTGCATAGGGTCCAATTGGCTACAAAATTGGGAGAAAAGGGGAAAAATCAGGAAAAAATAATAATACCGACACTACCTCCAATTTTCTCTTCATGGAGACATTCTAAGAACCCAGGGATAACCATGCACATGTGCACGCTTATGTCTGGCTTTACACAATAGTATTAGTGGTCAGACCACTGGACTTAGGAATTAGACGTTATCACCATATAGCTTCTCACTATGGAAAGAAACAGTTGTTTAGCCTGATGGATAACTCTGTTTACAGCCCAGTTAAAAAGGCTACAATTATAGCTGTTTGTCGCCTGCTAAGGGCTAAGAGTAGCTTGATACTATAACTGTGTGAGAGAGGGTTTAAATGAATTGTGGCTCTCATGAGAGCCTGATTGCTCCCCAGTAGCTGGAAAAGGTTGGGAGCGGTCAATACAACAGGAAAGGGCCCACAGGGCAGGTCACACAGCCTGGACACGCCAACTAGGACATGAGCTGTCGATTGAGCCTCCCACTGGAAAGAGGATTCACTGACATATTCAACAAAGGCAAATTCTGTATGTGGTCAAAAAACAGATTCAAAAGTGCTACCATATCCACGTTATTTTTAACGTGTTTTGTTCATAAACGGGTACATAAACATTGTCAACACCTGGGTATTAAGAATAAGTGAGTCAGCAAGAATGTCAAATATTGATCTAAAATGCACTCTGAGGTCTTTGCCTTATCAATGTAATTATAATGTGCATAACCTTCAGTAATGCATTTAGTCAATGTTCTGTTACATAACCTATAGGGCCTGATTTACTAAAGGTCACTGCAAATATAGCCCATAATGTGTAGCACAAAAGGGGGATTTCATTATATATCAATTCATTACATAAAATTATAAAATCTAGGACAGACAACCTGGTAGCGTGATTCAGTCTGGGTTTTACATTCACTGACCCTCCTTTTTCTAAAATGTATTTTACATGATTTCCTTTCAGCCAGTTTCAAAGGAGAGCCCATTGCCTTGTGCATTTTCCCACTGTATTCAGACACGGGGAAAGCAGATAGATTAACAGATAGAGATGGTATCACAGTATGGAAGGTGTCATGGCGGAGAATCAGACCCCTGGCTGAACACAGTCTCCCCCAGCTTTCAGTCAGATTAATGTAGCTTTCACTACACTACTGTGACCTTTACTACACCATCGGGACCTTTGCTACACCATTACGACCTTTGCTATACCACCGTGACCTTTGCTACACCATTGTGACCTTTACTACACTATCGAGACCTTTACTACACTATCGTGACTTTTACTACACCATCGTGACCTTTACTACACCATCGTGATCTTTACTACACTATCGTGACTTTTACTACACCATCGTGACCTTTACTACACCATCGTGACCTTTACTACACCATCGCGACATTTATCATGGGACTTGTTTGTGTGAACAGGCAGAAGCTCAATGGAAGATGTGTGAAGTGGGTTATTTAATTTCCAGAACTTATGATGGATTACTCAGACAGGAGGAAAGGATCTCGCAGGCAGACCGCGGTAGGGAAAAGGGACTACACATCCATAGCTCTGTGATCCCATGAGACATATAAATACTGAGCACTGTCTGGGGTGTGACAGACCCACGTTAAGTCTAAGTACTCGCCCTGGCAGGTGAAGCTAAATAAAGTAGAGGCTTTAATTCTCATATACGAGAACCTGTTTTGGGAATTTTACAGAAGAAAAAAAAAGTTAAATTTTTTTCATGCAAAAACCAACCAAAGCCAAACAAAAATGCTAAATCAAAAAAACTAAATCCTCTTCACTATAAGTGAAAGGTATTTTGGAGTACATTATAAAATCTCGCTGGGACTGTATTTCACAATAGCCCTCCAGTATTAGCTTCAATATGTTCTAACGTTCTGAATTCTACAAAACATTTGGCATGCAACAAAAAGTAGTTTGGCTTGAGTTTTCATCATTATTAACATGCTGCTGTCATTTACATTTTACAATATAATACGCAGATGTCCTGTGCATCCTTTCTTGCAAAGCTAGGTACTACAGTCTACAGTGAAATGATGAATTATTCAGATTTAATATGATCTCAATCAAACCTAATGTGATGTAAAATTATAATTTTAAAATTAAAGAAAAGTGTCATAAGGATTACAAAATGAATTGACTATAGTGTGTCAACAATATGCATACAATAATGAATGCAAATTACTAATATGCATTTTTTAAATAAATATATGAAAATATATTCCTTAATATTTTGTAACTGAATATAGTCTTATGAGTTTAGATAATTTCAGATCTTTTATCATTTACAGCCTGAGCAGGAGCCCTGGAGGTTCTTGAAGGTACTGTAGCAGGTCCCTGGCCAGACTTGATATGCATTGACTATATATAGATTTTGGAAAATATTTCAAAATATAAAACCTTTTCTTAAAAAAATAAATATAATCCTTTTTAATTTATAATGGGGGTCCCCTGGATGCCTTTGTGCCTTGGTGGGGGGGTCTCTGGACCAGAAAAGGTTGAAACCCCTTGATTTACAGTATTTTCTGAAAGATTTACATCTCCCTCAGTTTGTCACGGGATCTAAACGCCAAGTTTTCTTCCTAAGCACAAGCATTAAGCCGATTCACCTACTGCACCGAATCGAATCCCCTTCCCTAAAAAATAAAGATCTCCTAATAGATGCCCGCAGAAGACAATGTACCACGGACATGGGCAGTAAACTCAATGCCATTAAAACAAATCAGTGAAACTGCGGTCAGGACAGACAACCGAGTAGATTTAGACGCATGCTGCTCTGTCCTTCCTCCCTTAAGTGCTGGCTCAAATATAGACTCTAATCTGGGAGGGGAATACGGATGGACAGAGGAAGGAGGGGGAGGAGGAAGAGGAGGGGGAGGAGGAAGAGGAGGGGGGAGTGACAGGTCAGCTGGCTTCCGTCAGCAGCTCTTGAATGAAAGGCAAACAGGAGAGCTGGCTCTCTAAAGGCCCCCCGCGCGCAGAAGAAGGGCAGATAACAGCTCTCTGCAGGGTTCTTTCCATCATTTTGAACTGAGATTCCCCCAGTGTTGAGACGCAAGGGTGGCAGTACTGCACCAGACAAAAAGACTCAAGCGAGTGAGCGATAGGGGTCGGAGTTGATTCGCTACTCCGACAGTCGAGAATTGTCTCTAGCAATAAGGAGTAAACTCTGGTGTATTTGCAGTTGTGTTCTTCTGCAGCCGGGTTTTATTGAAGTTGCCAAGTAGGTCACCAAATGACAGCCAGTTATCGCTGGCTATTATTAATTAGATTGACAGTATTTTATCTTTGAGGGAAAAAAAAATAATGCACATTCTGCAAAATATGGGACACAACAGGAATGTGGCACACAGCCCATAATGCAAGTGACCCGAGTTTGATAGTAATTCATCAAGGGCAGGTGAAATATCCAGGACGTAAGTACGGACAAATGGCATCCCTGCAAACCATTTTCTGGGTGTAATGTATAAAACTATGGTACATACAGGCCTCACTGTGATGCTAAATTTTCATTCAAACGGTATACCAGAAGTTGATTAGTCCTGAATGACTGAGACTAACATTACACTGGTTTCTCATGAAGCACTCAATTATAAAAGGTAACACAAAACAACTGCAGGTACAGCAGCTATGATTATTACACATGGCCACCCCAAATCATTCCCTGAAATAAAATCTTGTTCAGTAAGCTAATAATGGTGGGGTCTGTGGAAGTGAGGATTATCTGTCTGCCCCGGAATCAGAAATTTGGCTGTGATCAGTGTTATAATGGAATGTGTGAATAGCAAATATACAATACAGTATATTATCATTTAGTTCTAAGCAATGTAAGGACAATATTGCACATCACTACAAACCATAAAGCCTACATTAGGCTGTCTGTGGTATAAGGAGATTGTGGTACACTAAATTACCGTATGGTAGGGGAAAAATGTATGTAGGTAAGGTATGGTGGCACGGAAGGACACATTTGTTCTAGTATGGATTACAAGATAAAATGAGTTTGAAGTCAGGCTGAAAAAAATGAGTGTTGCTCTGTGACTTCTGGTAATTTAAGGAATGACGCTCAATGCCAGCTTGTTGTCTTTATCTCAGAAACAGTGTACATGTATTGGCAAATGTACTAATTGCAGTTCTGAAAGTAAAATCATTTGAAAATAAAAAAATATATACAGTACTGTGCAAATGTCTTAGGCACCCTAGATTTATTATGTAGATTTTTTCTTAGATGTTTATTTTTTGTCTTCTGCATTAGTGTGTCAGTAGAAAAGAGCAAATTGTAGATTTCCAAACATTGATTTTCCAAAAACTTAATTGAACTTTCGTCAGAGAAAAGAAGAACAAGGAGTTCTACAACAGATGGTATGGTCTCCACAGAGGCCTGTTCTCAACATCACCGAGGCTGTCTGGGATTACCTGGACAGACAGAAGCAAGCGAGACAGCCAAAGTCTGCAGAAGTTGGCAAGTTCTCCAAAATGCTTGGAACAATCTACCAGCTGATTTTCTTATAAAACTGAACAACAGTGTACCTAAGAGAGTTGATGCTGTTTTAAAGGGAAAGGGTGGTCACACCAAATATTGATTTGATTCTGTTTTTTATTGTTTACTGTTCTTTATAGTCAATTGTTTGATATTTAAAAACTTTTAATTTAATTATTTTTTAAAGGATTTTCGCCTTATGGATTTTCTTTACATGTGCCTAAGACTTTTGCACAGTACTGTATATAAAACACACATTTTGTATACGCTAACTTCTGACAGCTGTCTTTAACTAATATGTAATAAAAATGTAAACTGCCTTAAAGAGGCCGTTTAGCTGGCATCCTCCCTTGTGAACGAAGGCAGAATTAGAGGATTATGGAGATCATGGCCTGTAGCGCGGACGACGTCAGAAAGAGCAGCACCTGGGCAGCAGACGCTCGAGGTGACACAACTAATCAGGGTGAGAGGGTCATAAGATGGCTGACTGCCTCAGGTTGGGGCGGCCAGTGCTTAAATGCTCCTCTTATGTTTCACACAGGCGCGGGTTCATCAGGCACTTCCTGTTCACAAGCTCTCTGTCTGTCCGTGAGGGGGCAGGGGTACAGTCGACATCAATCACCACCTTGTCCATAGAGTGACATCACACTGAAGAAGGTAACCCATCCATGACATTCTGTTTTTCCTTCCCTAAATGCTAGCCTGTAGCTCCTATGTGCTTTAACGTGACCACGCGATTCCAAGGTGACAAGAGTTTACGTTTGAGGTAACGAACTAGATTTACCGCCGTAAATGTAACTGGGTTAATTTTTGGAAGAACGTTCCTCAACGTATGATGAATACCTGAACGTTGGGCTATATCTTTGAAAAAATGGTCGCTAAATGTTTTAACATATTGCAGCTTTTTACTGGACACTGTAACTTAGCAAAAGCCAACAGACTTAGTTGCGCATTCAATCTATTAAACCTCTTTGCTAAATTATATTTCTGATCCCGTTTAAAACATTTAGAAATGAGTACATAGTAATACTCAATAGATTAAACAGTAGTTAACTATTAGATTTTTAAAGCAGGTCCCAGTGTGTGTAGCATCAGAAAATGAAAGGACCGTCTCCCTAGTAACCAAGGGAAATAAAACACTATTTTCATTCTGCATGGAGGCACAGTTAAGTTGAAATGCAGGCACTCTCCTCTGTGGTTTTCTTCAGGGATTAAATTTTTATAGGCGCCTTGTGTTGTTCATGGTTAGATTGCTTTTCTTGTACCACAGGGACACAGGAAATAGGGCATATCTTGACAAATCTGAAACTGGAAAGCCTCATGATGACATCAGTATATTGCAGAGAGTAGGTCCGTCAAAGAGGATATCCCTCGGTTTCACATTTTAAAAAAACTGCTTACAAGACTGTCATCTTTTTTTAAGTTCATCTTTTGAGGAATTATTATTACAGCACAAAGTGATATGCACACTTTAGGATATCCAGATTATAATAATACACTATATCACCAAAAGTATCTGGACACCCCGTGGTCTGGGGCTGATTTTCATGGTTCGGGCTAGGCCCCTTAGTTCCAGTGATGGCAATCATTCATTCAATGACATTCTAGATGATTCTGTGCTTCCAACTTTGTGGCAACAGTTTGGGGAAGACCCTTTCCCGTTTCAGCATAACAATGCCCCCATGCACAAAGCGAGATCCTTACAGAAAATGGTTTGTCAAGATCGGTGTGGAAGAACTTGACTGGCCTGCAAAGAGCCCTGACCTCAACCCCATCGAACACCTTTGGGATCAATTGGAAAGCCGACTGCGAGCCAGGCCTAATCGCCCAACATCAGTGCCCGACCTCACTAACGCTCTTCAGGCTGAATGGAAGCAAATGTTCCAACATCTAGTGGACAGCCTTCCCAGGAGAGTGGAGGCTGTTATAGGAACAAAGGGGGACCAACTCCATATTAATGGCCACGATTTTGGAAAAAGATGTTGGATGAGCAGATGTCCATACACTTTTGGCCATATAGTGTATGCGTAAGTGATTAATTTCTTGTTAAACTTCAAAGGTAAGAATAATTAAAACAAATACTGATGGATTTCAGTGACAGTACGTCTCATCACCCTTCATCCCAGGATACCATAGCCCTTTACAGCGAAGGGGTGAAATCAGGACATAGGCAGCTCAGCAATAATATCCACCCCCCCCCCCCCCCCCCCCCCCCAAAAAAAAAGAAAACAAAAGAAACACAACATTCTACTTCCTATGTCAATATTTCAGAAGGTTCATCATAACAAAAATCTCTATGTGTATATATTGTTCTTTATAATGAGCTATGAAAATGCTACACGATAGGCTTGAGTTATTAAGTTATTATAACTTGGGTATCATATCAGCTTCTCAATATCTCATTGTGCCATGTCTTTGTGCAGAAGATGTATTTGGTGGAGGTCTCAGGCAGAGTTGGGGAGTGGGGTTCAATTCCATTTTCAATTCAGTCAATTCATCAAATTAATTGAACTTGAACTCATTCAGTGAAAAATGCCGATACTGTTCTATGAGGACAGATAACCCTGGCCTCAGGACTAAGGCACACAGCAGTGGTGTGAAAGTTCAGGTAAATTTCACAAGTGTGCACTAAACAATAGAATCATGCCAATTGATGACGCCTAACTGGAACCCAATTCATAACACTGACAGTTGTGAATCCACAACTGTCACAGCATACTGGCTTCCCTCAGCTTAAAGCTGAACAATATCAATCAGGGTTAAGGTGTAGGAAACGCATGCGGGTGATGTTTGAGTATAAACGGCTAATTTAAACCCTACTTCAGGGGACTCCACTGTTAATTTCATCTTACAGCGTAATTAAAAATGATGTTCTACTGCCATAAACAATAGTCAAAACATTACCGGTTTAAGCAGTGGCAGGAAGGTGAAAGATGTTATGTAACCCCGTTGATTAAAAAAGCATGATCATTGTTAATGGACTAACCAGACCACAGGACTGACAGAAATTCCTTTTTAGCAAAACACACACACATATGATTTCTACCTAAGCTGCTTTTTAAAAATGTTTTTTCTGTCTGACACAAACACACACACACAATATGATTTCTACCTAACCTGCACTTTTTTATGTTTTTCTGTCTGACGCTGACAAATATCAATGTTCCTGTGCCTGTAATTGTGCACATATTTCATCTTAGTAAAGAAAAAAAAAAACATTATCTGAATACTGCTTCTGAAAGTGCCTTGTCTATGATATTCTTTCAACAAACATGGCTTTCCGTTTAAACCAATCTGCAGTCTGTAACGCCTCTACTTCCTACTTTATAAATACAGATACTGGCTAATTGTCTGTGCTGGGAAATGTAAAATGTTTGACACCTAACATTACAACTACTGCAGAACAACCTCAGAGTGAGCCAAGTCTTCAAACAAACAATCAGAAACCAAATATAGCACAGCCTGCTGCTTAAATCAAAATAGGTCAAAGCAGTGAGACCCAGTCTTACCCTGAAGCCTTTCTGCATTGAGAGACAAAGAGCTTTCCAAGGTGCTGTGTACTTTAACATCTTGAGCCACTCCAAAGAGGCACTGAAGTGACTGGAGTCCCCCACATATATCAACTTCCTGAAGTCCTTTAATTAACACCCTCTCCCCCCCCCATCCACACACAGAAAACCCACACACTCACGACAGCCCCCACCCCTTAATTTCATAGCAAGACAACAAGCATTCCTACGCACAGTGCTCTTTGGCGGCGGACATCTAAGTGAAGTCGCCATCAAGAGCTTTTTTTATCCGAAAATGAGCTTAGCATCAAAAGCAATTATATCTGCAACCTTTCCCCTCCCTGTGGGGTGGGGCCAGGAGTGAGTGACACCCCCCTATTCACTCTGTAATCCTCCGATGGTTGTGATGGCCAGTCGAAGGGAACACCCACTTCAGGGTAGGGGAGGGAGATCTGACCAAAGGTTATGAGAGACAGTCTCCCTCTCTCCAGCTGCGGATTGAGAGGAATGTTAGAACTCTAATGGAATGACTCAGCAAGATGGGTCATGTTCAAAAGCCTTATAAGGACTGGATTATACCAGAGACACTGAAATCCTCCAAATTGTTGCTTGGGCTACGCCCTTCAAATGATACCTTTACATCAATAGCAGGAAAGAAAACCCCATACTTACACATTTATTACACCAACCTTTGTTTTTGGTTGAGTAAAATATATTCTGCAGTACAACTTCAAATGTAATATAGGTTAACTTTTTATCAATGAAAAATGATCTGTATCATCTGACGGTTAGGAAGGAATTACTTTGTGCTTTTATTTTAGTTTCTACTTGTCTTTCCTTACATGTGCATAACACCACCACGGCCTTACAACCTGTCTAAACCCATTAGTGGTGATTAAAGCACAGTTGCCAACTTTGGTGAGCTGGGTGGTGGACCAAGGGGGGTGGGGGTTCTATCATGAGAGCCATTTTTTACAATGCAATCATAAGATCATATTCTATATATCAACAAACACAAAAAACCTCACAAATTCAGCAATTGTGCATACATTTGTGAAAAGTGTATATGTTTTCTACATACGAGGTCAGATACTCACGTGTCAATAAAAAATTGTTATTTTATCACAAATCAAGTAAAATGGAGTTACGAGTTTTGTGACAATCGAATGTGGAGATGCATGTTTTTTTTTTCTGCCATTGATTAGAATGGCTGTATCTGCGAGTGAATGAATGCGCAGTGGCTGCGAGTCTATTATCAAGTGCTGCAGTTAATACTCACACATCTGTAAGCCAGTTAGCAGAAAAATGTCAGTCTATCCAGTGATTAAACATCCATATGTTTTGTAAAATAAATACAATTAGGAGACAAGCCCCTAGTTCACTGCATTAACAAGCTAAAATGAAAGATGCCGTTCTGCCGAGATGAGCGAGTTAGCCTACCTAACTAGGCGCTCGTCTCCCAAAAATAAAAATATTTTTTTAAACACATAGGCTACTGATGATGTTTAATCACTGGATTGACTCTCCGCACCGAACTAGACACTGGCAGATTTAACAAAACATTTCCTTCAACAAACTTTTGCTATACAGTAGATAGGCTACAGATGTGTGAGTATTACTGTCCACTCGATGATAAGACTCACACGGTAGGCTACACAAGTTGTTAGCGAAAGTCCGCTATGAACAGGTTTTTGAAGAGGTGAAGCCTATGACTAAACAGCTATTGCTAGGCTATCCTTACTCCAACCTACCGTGATGTGCGAGCTCCTCTCTCAGCTCCCAATTTAACTTTCCGGTAGACATAGTTTCAGGTTATCCCACGTGTAGTTACGTCTAATGAGTGCAAAAAGAATAAAGATTTGTCTGACTAGTTCTTGCTTCGCTTGTCCTCCCCGATTGTGTCTCGACTACGCTAATAAACACACAATCCACTTCGACTTGTCGTAGGTATAGTTAAACCGATACTAGCCTACCAGCTGACCTTAAGTACACACACACAGAATCAAGGCTCACCGTGATTAGTTATTTTGTATGATAAAGGCTATTCAGTTTAATTCACTTGCTAAATGGTTTAGCTCTAGTCAAACAACAATCAAACATTATGTTACTGGCAATCATGCAGTCAAAGATAGCCTACAATGTGATGTGTTTTATCACAATCTAGCATAGTGTGCACTTGTTAGTTATTTTATTACATAGGCTGGACAGACAGTTTTCTGAAAACATGTATTTAAGCATGTATTTAAGAATTCATAGTGGCAGTCCACCAGCCATTAAAAGATCAGATGTTGTAATGTTAGTAGTAGATGAGATCCGATCAATTCGCGCGACTTGCAACATAGCTTTCTTCAGATTAAAAGTAGCTCCCGCACTTCGTCCGAATGAGGCGGGATGGACATAGGAGGTTTTTGCCGACAAGTTGAAGAGCCAGTGGAGATACGGGTTTTAATCACAAGCTATTTTGAATACTTTCTATTGGTCAAATCGTCTTAAAACCCACAGACAGACGTAAAGGATGAAAAATAGTAGTGATTTATGGAAAAAAATAAAATTTGAAAAAAATGGAGATACGAGGTTTTCACCCAACAGCGACGATATGTTTAACTGGTGTAGGCACAGTTGTTATTATTCCAGGTATTTGGACCAAGGTAATATCAATGCAATATTTGTTCAAATGACCCACATAAGTTGTAACGGTTTTTGCTGTCGCACATTTTAGCCAAAGCATCATTTAGTTGTCTAAGAAAAAGGATATTCCTCAGGCTAACCGTTGTTTTTAAGAAAATGTGGTAATAAAAGGTGACCTCTCATCTGATGTGAGAAACAGCAGTAGACAGAATTCATCTGTCTTTTTGCATGAGTTCACATTCAAATTATTTTTGGGCCTTGAACATAAAAGCCACACATTCCACACATTTTCTGTGTTCCCACTGGACCGGGGAGAAGAAAAAGCGGAGACTTTGGACAACACAACTATTGTTTCCCTCACCATAGTTTTAAGCTGATTCCATTTGGACCAGTTTGAAAATGGAATCTGAATTAGAATCAAACCAGTATCATCTTGTGTACTCATTTCAGCGATCATGGTATTTAGCTTCAAAGAAGAAGAAAAAAACTGTCAGATGGTAGAAGAGTCAGAACCCCATGAAAAGGTACGAAACTCCGACGGCTGCCTGCGCCCTGACTCCAATACCCGGCCTCCACAAATCAGCCATTGTTCTTCTGCTCTGACCACCGCGGTGGAGAGTGAAGGAGCAAAGAGGTGAATGTGGCTTTCTAATCAGGTATCCCTGCAGTGGTGCGTGCCCGGGGCGGCCGGGCGCACTGCGGAATCGAGGCTCGTCGTCCTAACAACTTGGCCGGCACCGCATGCGCATCCGCGCGGCTATAATGGATTGCAGCAGTTGTCCTTGCCGCGCGACCCAGATTTCGAGCGTGGGGCCTTGACACACTTTTCTGCTCGTCTAGATGCTGCGCTCATCGCTCCTATCTGAGCGGAAGCAGGACGTGCACAGTGCATTTGACAGTCGGCTCACAGACGTAAATGCAGGGCTGTCATTAACTGCTGTGCCCTGCAGTGCTCTCTGATTCACCGTGTATCTGATTCATATCTGTATGTCATATTGGCAGCCATTTAAGGAAATGGTTTTGATGGAAGGGAGGTTCGCGTGGTTTGCACAGTAGTGAAATGCATTGAGTCGCAGGAGGCCAGACTCTATTAGTTTGTGTGGACAAGCGAGATCACAAACAAAACTGTACGCCCATTATCTACAGATATGGAATATTAATTTGTCCCTAGTATATTTTACCTTTGGGAATTTACAGGTCCAGACCATAGACTCCCCGCACATGTTGGGAAATCTGAATCATTGTTTTACTGCTGTTTTATAGCATAAATTTAATTGTAAGGAGGATGAAGGAAGCAGAAAATGTATTTATCCTCCCAGCACAATAAGGAGAGTCACGCCAGAAAGGAAGCACTTCCCTCTGTATCCACGGGCAACAAACCCCAAACAAAAATATGAGGACGAGGGATCGACGCGCCACCTGTTCCTGGGAAAGCAAGGCCGGCGTGGATTTATCAATTAAGGAGAACTAATTTCCCTTATTTTCAAGGCACGGCCAGGATTTAACCCAACTGATATTACTCCAGATGTTTCAGTGCTCACAGTTTCAGGCTCACTTCCTGTGACACGTTTCCTCTCTAAATCTAAAGCTGAAGATTCAAAACAATGCAATTCCAAACAGACAGGAACTCAACCCAGCGTACAGCGACTTTAATTTCTTATGTTCTCCAGAGTGTTGTTGTTGTTGTTGTTTTAATGAAATACTTGTCAGTTAAAAATGAATAGATGTTAAAGAGATCATTAGGGTGCAGCTATATCACCTGACTAGTGAGCATGACCTGTGAGCACAATTAATGCAAAAAGTATGTGCCGACGGGCTGGAAGATGTAACTAATACTCAGAATAGCTGAATATTACATAATCTGTACATATACTGATGTTGTGACGCATATAATATTTTTCTCATGGACTCTAAATCATTTCATTGAGAATGTCTGCAAACAGTTCTGCCCACAGCGATAGTCCCATTCAGTGTAGAGCTACAGCTGAAACTTCTATAACGGCATTAAAAAAGGACACAAAACAGATCCTCAGGGTGCACTTTCGCAAAATGTCTGCTCTGTGCCCAGTGCTTTCAAATGAATAAATACTGTACGGTGCTTTGTATTCCGAACAATAGTAATCGCAGTGCACTGCATTCCAAAATATTAGCATTCATAATTTAGTTCTATTTACATGGACCTATAAACATACAAAATATTGTCATTAAAAAAATTCAGGTTATTGAAAAATGAAGGCTTATCATATAAAGCTTTCATTTCTAAATTAACTTGAAGTACATTCTGAAGTACATTTTTGGCAAAAGCCTGGTGTAATGGGAACAGAGGGTTCACCATAAACATTACATAGAATAGACCATCAAAGGCACATATTAACCATGAGATTGAATATGTTTTGGTTATTACTAAGATAATTTTACTTAACGTACATGATACAAAATTTTATTAATTAAAATACTGAATGCTCAACACAATTTATATTCTTTACGACACTAATTAGCCAGCAACGTAATTGTCTAATAAAACACAGTAGCAGTCTCTTAACACTGAGCAGATATTACATTAATTATTCTAGGAAAGTCAACTTTTGTTTAAGAATGAACTCATCAGCAAAATACATGAAGTGAAACTGAGTTGAAAATAGTTTGTCAAGCACACTTAAACCATATTATTTCATTTTATTCAAAGAGTTTAGTGTTTAACGATGTAGGAGAAAGCCATATAAAACCATCTGGGCTTGTCCTAACTGTCCTAACTGTCCCATGTACTGTACCAGCGTTAGATACTGGATGTACAGCATTAAAACGGCGCAATTTGGAATTAAAGTATCAAACTGAATCATGACATGACAACACAAACAAAATAAAAGCTGCCTATTGGACTTCAGATAAACGTTCCACCTACCAAAAAAGCAGAAAATATCATCCACACGGATATCATGGCAGTGTTTTGGTGCTGATCCGTAGTCTTGAGAGAAGAATGCGCTGCGTGCCTGGCTACTGGCACCACACATGGCAACACAGGTCTCTTCCCTTCTCTCCCTGTTCTTTACAAATCCAGCAGCCAACAAAAGGCTCAATGGCACTCAATAAAGGAAAGGCTCTCTCTAGCTGAATTCTAATGACCGGAGCTCCATCATGAGTCTGCGCACACTTATGATGCTGTCACTGACAGAGACTCAAACTGCTATCAACAGTTATCAAACACGAGGAGATACGAAATCAATACTTTTCCGATTCCTAGTTATAAAGGCAGACAAGGCAACAGATAAGAGCAGCGGAAGAACTGCAGTGGCCTTGGACTGTGAGTCAGAGTGAACCACAAAGGTTCACTCAGATAGTCAGGTCTGCAAGATGCACTTTTTTCTCTATCGTTCTCTCCCATTGTCAATAAGAAATATTAGTATTTGCGCGAAACATGCCGATTGGTTAAAACGTAACCGCTACTTTCTTGCGCGTGAATCCACGCCGAAACAAACAGCTGTCTCACAGCTGGTTTCAGCCACTGTCTAAACATGACCTCTGAAAGGCCCTGCCATTGGTATGTACACTGGAACACCCAAGAGCAGAGAGATTTAATTTGAGAAACGTATTTGATTTCTGACGAGTCAGATGTAACCCTGACTGCAGCTCTGAGTCTCCATCCCTAGTTGATTGAATATAACAGGCCCAACATGGCAGCGGCAAACATTAGCGTGACAGACCCATTGCTTGTAATGGTGTCATAAATGTTTAGTACAAGACCAGAAGCTACTTAATGACATTTTAATCTCTATGGCAGAAGAATTTCGAAATTGTTTATTTAATCTGTGGTACCTTCTATAGTTCAATAGTCAGCAGCCATACCCTGTACCCTGCTCCTGCCGAATGGCTGAAGCACAGCAGGTGTGGGTTTGGTTAGTACTTAAGCTATGTTGCTGCTGGAAATTGTGTTGGTAGGCCAGTAGGGGGCAATCTTCCCTCTTGAAACCCCAATGCCCCAGTGCAGTGATGGGGACACTGTGCTGGATGAGATGTTAAACCGAGGTCCTGACTCACTGTGGTCATTAAAGATCCCATGAAACTCATTGCAAAGAGCTTGTTCAGTAGACAGGACGAGAAAGTCGCTAAGTAGGCGAAATGTTCTCTAAGCGTAATATACTTAAAACCCCCATATGATATACCTGAGTATATTCAGGAGCACACTTTTCAAGAGGTACGCAAACATTTTGGTCGCATAAATATGACGCGTAGCTTCGTTTTAAAAAATGAGGCGTAGCTTCGCTGATGTTTTCCTTCAATAACAACAAAAACAACATGTGACATGGGGGTGGGACGTCTTATGAGACTTCCACAGTATGATTGGAAAATAGTATTTTTTTTTTTGCGTAATGCACGTTGCATACTAAGCAGTGCACATTACACAGCACACATCTGCCAGTACACTGTACACAGGAGACAGGATGCAGTAGATAGGTCTCTGATTCGGACACAGCCTCGGGGTTCCCCTGGTGTCCTTGCTAAATTCCTGGCCTGGCTCTCTCAACCTGCCACCTGATCATCCCCTGCATTAATTGGTTAAAAAATAGTTGTCTCCCTCTCCACCTCAGCTGATGTGTGGTGAGTGTTCTGGCCCAAAATGGCTGCCGTGCATCACCCAGGTAGGTGCTACACATTGGTCGTTTTGAGGTGAGTTTCCCCCTCATGACTGTTGAGTGTGTTAAGTGCTATATAAATGTTAGGAATTATTAGTTGATCCTATTAACACCCATGCATACATGTATCGAAGATTTATCGTATCCTCATAGCTTGAAATATAAAGTGATTAAATTCAACAAATAAAAAAATGCAATCTAGGTGGATAAACTGATGAGAAAGGCAAGCATTGATTTATGACATACAGGAATGTCTGTCTCTACTCATACAATAGCCAGACCTATTGCCATGGTGATGGGCTGAAGCGCTCAGCTAATGAGGCACAGCTTGCTAGCTGGACAGTCTGCAGGAGCTCACTTTAAAATGAGAAGTGGGTTCCGACAGGGTAACCCCGATAAAATCCTCAATCAAGATCATTGTCTGCACCATTTTTCTTCCCTCTGTCCAACAATGTCGGAGCCAAATTAGCAGATATCAGCACAGCTGAGGTTCAGTGCTGGGTTAGCCTTCAGGTCACTAGGCCACTCTGACACTCAAAAGATTGATATGCTTTGGTTTTGCTTTAACAAAATGCAGACAGTGCAGAAAATAATAATTTCGGCAGATTTCATAGTTTGCCATGACTACTACTTCACCAAGCTTTGTTCTGCTTAAACAATTTAAAGCCAGTTAAACTTTTGCTTACTAAAACAGCATGGGTTGAGTTCAGTTTTCATTTAACAAAGAAATGTGTATTTATTGAAAAAGACCATCAGTAACATGCAAATATATTCATAATTGTGGGCAAACTATTTGTTCATTTGAATGAGCTCTTAGGGCTCGTATTCAATTTAATGACAATGCATCCTATTTTCAAAGAAATATAAGCGTTCCAGCTTTTCATATTACACAACATTATCGGTTTGATTGTGATTGTGATTAATCCATTGTGATTAATATTTAGTGAGAATCGTAAATGACATATACAATTTTAACTAAAATTAAACACAATGCTCATTGTTGGTAGGTTGAATAAAAGCCTAATTGTGGATGTTGATTAGAGTTTGTCAGGTACAGTTTGCCACATAGGGTTTTGATTCAGTGACAATTCTGCACTAATCCGTCATCACAAAACACAGGGAAAACTAACAAAAGCCTTCCTCGAAGGCCAAGCGGAAAAACATGGCAGGACCACGACAAGGAGTTTACTGAAGTGTGAAAGTATCCTTGGATTTAGATGTTGGGCGCTTTAGACAAACCCTTCCTTTTGTGAAGGACAGCCCCATTAATTAACAGATAGGCTACAGGACTTAAACCACATCTCCACACCCTTCTCTTCAAACTATTCATTGAACTTGAGTAAGTGCTTTTTTGTCCTCTAAATGTCTCGTTGCTTAAATAATCATTATTTAGCCGTCTTTATTGAAATTGCTCATAATCTGAGTCTGTTTTCAACTGAGAGACATCTATGATTACAGCAAGTAACATACTGTCAAAACACCCCCCAAGCAGAGGGAGCATAATGCTGTATTTATAAAGAATGTGGTTATAGTACAAATATTTTCTTGACTAAAGCTACACTCATATAGTAAGGCTAAGAGATATTTATCGCTTGTGTGTTTGTTTGAATGTTCAACAAGCCTTTCAATAATGTCAGTTTACATTAATCCATTACTCATAATGAAAAGGTTTTCTTTTTTAGTATAAGTATAATAGAGCCAGCACGATCCTTTCATAATCAGATTGTATTAGCCTGTGGGGAATGTTGAGGAACAGAACAGACTGCTCCAGTTGTCTGTGGCACTTTCCTTTGGAAAGAGTGGGAATTCATGTGCCAGTTATTATTTAAAATACGTGGTATTTCATAGTTTCATTTTATTTAATTGTCTGTTTAATTGTTTAATGGATCTATCTTGTAGAATTGTTTTTACATATTATTCTAACATTTTGTAATTCAATGGGCCACAGAATAGACCTACTGTATTGCAAATTGTAGGCCCATAAATATATAGCCTAAGTGATCCTAAATCTTCAACAAAGTATTTTAGTCTTATATTTTAGTCTTATATTTAGAATATAAGTATTAATAATATTATTTCTATTACGTTTTTGCTAAATGAGACAGAAATATTGCAAATGAGGTGAGACAGTATTACTCATGTCAAGACAAAAAGCTAAAAGTAACTTAGCAAAGACTAAGATAAGTCAGGCAAAAGTATTTTGAATGAAAAAACATAACATATTGGTTAATAGGTCTGTGGCATTGCATTCAGTGAGACAACTACTAGATGTCATTTATCCTGAGTGGTATTAAACCTATATGGTCTTTAATCTTGATTAAATAGCTTCCTGATTATAGGCTAAATACACTAATCATAAAACAACAAACCATGTATTAACCACACCCTTGGCTAGTATGCCTGCATGTTCTAAGTTGGGCTGATTCAGATCCAAACATCTCTTGGTGCAACTAGTAGGGGACACAATGCACGGTAATATACACTGCTACGTTGCTTCCCCTGCCTAGTGGCTACTGAATGCAATTTTTGACAGTGACCTTGCATTCTTCTGTATCTCACAGGCATACGTATATTCCAATGCATTTACACTAGTCACCAGGGCGAGGTTTCTGTCGAGCAACTTAGTTTATAAAGTAATTTATTCAACTTCACAGAAGCATCAAAGAAAAAAAGTTGTTAACGACACCTCAGCGCCATGCTCAGAGATCACATGGGAGGTAACTCCCAACTAATCACCACATTCTCAATCCTATTTCCAGAGCATGATTACACTGCTTAATTTAGACAGTGTGAATAAGCTGTGTAGATTGTTAAGCTTGAAATGAATGCTAAACAGAACTTCACCATCAGGTTAAGACTGGCATAGTACTCCATTCCAATCACTCCCATATCCGGAACATGCTTCATATTGACCTCTGAGCTTTTCGGTATGAAAAACTGTTATTTTATGTTTTTTTATGAGCACATTGCTCAAAACCATGTGACCAAGAGGTACTGTACATTGTCTCTGAATGTAATAGAACACATTACCAAAAAAAAGAAGAACAAAACCTAATTACCAGCTGGAATGTACATCATAATGAAGCCTGGCATTTCAAATATTTTAGTAACCAGATCAGATAATTTATTGCCACTCATTTGCTACCTAATAGATTTAATTTAAAGGATATTTATAGGATATACCACTATAAACAATTTCAGTATATTTGGAACCACTCTGTATTTGGTATTTATTTATAGCCTATATCGGTCACACCTGCATCTCTGCTGTCCTTTGGTTCCTCAGCTTGATGGAATTTGAGAAGAAGATTCCATCTTTTCATTTGGACAGTGGAATACAAGCTAGCTTTCCTGACTATGTGCCTTGACTGCTAAATAGGCACCCAGAAAAGAAAAGCAGACCCATATTTGGAGCGGAATAATTTCCCACCTCCACCAGATAACTTCCAGATTCAAGGATGCGATGTCCTGCCTTTTCACACTTTTGGAAGCAGCAGATATTTCAACTGTCAGTCAAGAATCTAGTTTCACTGAAATAAGACAAATACATTTAAGAAGTTTGGTTTGCTGAGTACTATTTTTTATTTTTTTTAAAACTTACATATAACTATTTTGTCACTAGTTTGGATTTACTCTGGCTTAAGGTAAACTTTTTAAGCATAACATCCAGTGATTTTCCAACCCCATCTGGCTCTTACTGAACATTGTAGCTGATTTAAAACCAGTAGTTTTCCACTACCTTGGGCTGTGTGGGATGGTCATCATGTTTTGTGCTTATATGAATAAACAGTTCTGGTTAAACCTGGTTACTGTCCAACATGTTGATGTCCAGGTCCACTTCAGGTCACATTTCTTTTGACATTCTTCCCAAAAGATCTGACGATCACACAATACTTATCAACACCTTTTGGATATTTATCAATCCTACACATTTAAAAGATAAAGTTGTGTATAGCCGGTCAAAACCTCTGTGCTCTCTTTAAGTTCTATTTCATAGGATGTCACTTTAAGTCACTGCCACTGTCACTAGTAGAATACTATGGTCTGGACCAAAGACAAGGATGACCACAGCTTGTCACTTTGACAATTAGTGTGTTTATGCGGATGTAATTACGCTCAATCACTTTCCTCCTGTCTAACTACACATATAGCCGATAGGAACTAGTTTAATTCTGTATTCATGCATAGACATTTAGTCAAGATGTTTACTGGAATATAATATGCAATATATGTCGCTTAGTTGATTAATGCACAAATATCTTTCTTACTCTTTAGCACACTTTGGCTGTGTGACTTCTAATGAATTTATTCTGTTTCTTGTTCCTCTAAAAACATGGCAATTAACTAAGGGGCCAGGCACTAAATCAACACAATAAAGTTTCAACCAGTATCTTAACAAAATCTTAAACAACTCAAACTCAAAGTGATTCTTTAAAATCCTCCATGTATGCGTGATTACTGATAGTTTCCAATAATAAACAGCTAACAGCCTACAGAGAGTTAATCAGCATTATTGAAGACAATCCGTGCGTTTGTCACAAAAATGAGCGCTTCCGGTAACAGGAATGACAGGGGGATTAGAATTGTGTGATGTGCTGACAGGGGTCCCGATCTCTGGAACAGTCAACCAGCACTAATGGAGCTGTTCAATAGCTCCCGTCTTGAGAATTGCTAACGGGAGGAAACCAATGACAAATGGCAAGTTACAGCAGGAGGCCTGACCAGCACGACTTGCCTCTTCGTAACCTCGGGGGCAATTGGTTATCAAGGCTGTTGGCTTTGTCATACGTTGTAGCCCTACTCGCTGGACAGAATAAGGATATTTGGTTTTCCCTTCCCTGGAACCTACTGTGTACATGTTTGTTGGTAAATGCACGGCTGTTTATATGTTGGTTTGTTATTTCATGTAAAGGCAAGAACAATTTGTTCCCTATATTGTTGTCCGCGGAAGAGATTACGATATATTTAGCAAAAAAATGGAACTGATTATGAGAGCAGGCAAATTATACAGGCTTGTGTTAACATCTGTGTGTAGAGCCCTTAACTCTTCTCCTCTACTTCCAGGTTAGACTGACTTTTAAATGCAGCTTCTCTCACATTTATGTAATTTTATTTATTTAACCTTTATTTATACAGACTAAGTTGACTGAACACACATGCTCTTTTATGGCAAAGACCTGTTAACTGATTATTTTTCTATCTTCCTATTAGCCAGCTTCCTATTCTGGCGTGTTATTAAAAAATAAGTTCCCGCATAATACCTGCAGGAGCAACAGAAACATTCAGCCCAGTCTGAATCATGAACAAGTGCCCCAAAGACTCTCCATTTGTCATTCAGCAGTTAAGAGATGGAATGCGTATTTCCTTAAGAGGGACTGGCATCCTGTGTAGGGGGGTGTTCATCAGCTGGCCTTGTTGCCAAAAACAGGCCTTAACTCATAGTTACATGTCAGGATTTACCAAGTCTAATAATTTGTTTATTTGTACGTATTTTTATGTTTTTAACGCAGTAGCAATAATCACATATTTGAGGTTTTAATAAGTTAATAATTACTGACTCTCTGCAGTTAAAGATGGCTGAAACCACAAAGAATGTGCAAATCATCAAATAGTAGCTGTCAAATTAGGCTAACAGGGATAGAAAGGGAACTGATAAATCAGTGAAACATCAAGTCTGGATTTGAGGAAATACATACACATACACAGTTCATGCACTGACAGTGTCACAATGGGCTCAATGGAGATATCAGTATATTGTCGGCACACGGTACATTACGCAAATAACAAGAACAATCTACTGCACAGCCTATCATCAGATTAAGTTGTTTAAATCTGTTCATTCCTCAATCTTCATTGCCCAAAACATTAGGACAGTGAGGACACACACAAATAGAGTCGCCAGTGAGTGTACACAATAATAACTCAGCAAAAGGTAAACAGAAAAGAATAAACACAACTTTGTTTGTTTGTTCAATGGCAGGGTCCTGTCATGAATTACCCTCCCACCCTAGACCACCAAAGTGACTAAAGGGCCATTAAGCTTAATGAGAGTCACACACAATAAAGGAGAGGTTATAGACACTAGAGAACCCTGCAGGGCTGTCCCTGTTTCTCAGAACAGTTCACATGACACGGAGCGGCTTAAAGTGATCTCCCGCTCCTTCAGTTACTGTAAAGAAAAAGCAAACAAACGTGTCCCTTCCACTTGAGCTATAATGTCAGACAGTAACACCCGTTTACCAGACACCAAATGTGTTCCTGCCTCTGTGTGTTTCACTTAAATGCTACAAAGAGCACATGCATAATTTGCAAGAATTGTCAAACTGAGATTGTAAAAAATGTCGCTGATTTGCTGATGAAAGGCAATTCTACAGTTATGAAAGTGAAGTATGGTAAACTCTGCGTACATCTGTTCTCTTTCTTCTGCACTGCAAAAACCCCACAATAAATCCCAACAAGTATTTTATTCTTATACTTAAAATAGAAATTAAATTGTATTTCTATTACTGTTTTGCTAAATAAGACAAAAATATAAATAAATAAAACACTTGTTAAGACAGACTTTCTTTGCAATGAGGATGCTTTTTGGTAGCATAGCAGCAGATATAAAACATAAAAAATAGGATATAGAATCCTGGATGTGCTCTGCAGAGAAATTGAGAGCTGTTATTTCCTGTTTTTTAAATTCCCACTTTCAATTCCTAGCAGGAATGACTGTCATTTTTTCAAGGACAATGGAATTTCCCTCAGACTTTAGTGTCCATTATTGGTATTTGCCATAGCATGTGTGAAGGACAATAGCATGATTGGATTACTGAGGGAATGTCTGATAAGAGATTAGAGCACCTAACCTTAAAGATTTCACTTTCAGGGACATCAGGAGAGGACATTTTATTTTAGTCAAGGCAATACATTATCACGCTGTTATCACTTAACCCTGAAAAGTCAGTTAAAATAGATTTAATCCAAATCACTTAAGTTGTTTTTGTGAGATACTGGGCCTTATTTTTAGGACAGTTGGCAATAGCAAACACTAGGGTAAGCCCTTCTATGGATCACAGTGTGTTCAAATTGATTTTGTTCTTTTTGTTATTTAGTGCATTTCACATGTGCACATGGTGCATTAAGGGAGTTTTTTTCCTAAAGCACAAAAAGACTACCGTCAACCAAAGTGCTGTACAATAAATAAATACATGGATATACAATGACAGAGGATAAAAATAAAACAAGGACAAATCTCACGTGGAATTAAAGGAAAGAGAGAGAAAAGACGGGATTTGAGATGAGATTTAAATGTGTTTATGGAGGGTGCAGACCTAATGAAAAGAGGCAAACTGTTCCACAGTCTCTGGGCAGCCACAGCAAAGGCCCGGTCACTGGGGAACAGGAAGCAACAGTGGAGGGGATGACCTCAGTGACCTGGGCGTGGAATAGGGGTGAAGAAGATTTGAGATATAGGGATGGGCCAAACCATTTAGGGATTTATAAACAATAAAATCTTAAAATTAATTCTAAAATTAACTGGGAGCAAGTGCAGGGAAGCAAGAATGGGTGGGACGTGACCTCTTTTTTTCATACCTGTTAAAGCCGTGCAGCGCCATTTTGTACTAGCTGCAAGCGGCGAACAGATGACTGACTGAGACCTAGATACAGGGAATTGGAGTATTCCAGGCGAGCTGAAATGAAAGCGTGGATGACTATTTCCAGGTTGTGAAATGACAGGAAGGGCTTGGCTTTGGCTATGGCCGGTAACCTTTAGTATCACTCCTCGCCAGAACAGTGACCAGCATCACATCGCATGAAAAACGAAATGCTAGCTCCTTCTACTTTGTTTACAGGCCGACTAAACGCTAGCAAGCTATCTTCCAGTCTACTTCCATATTGCGATGTGACGCTGGCCACTGTTTTCATGCGGAGTGATTCTAAAAGTTACCGGCTCTCTTACCGGATGTTCATAAATCTAAACAGAGGCTGAAATGAAAAATACTGTGCTCTCCCTGCTTTAACTCCTCCATGAAACTTAACCAGACAGTCTCTCAGAATATCATAGGAGACCTGCAACTTATCTTTTTTCAATTTCCGCTCATTTAGCCAGGGCAGAGCTTTTGGTTTAGGCCGCCTGACTTTAACTCCTTCGCGACGGCCCTATTAAAAATGGTTCGAATTCGAACCATAGCGTCATTTGTCTCTCTGCTATTGGTTAACCGTGGATTCGCGGTTGTTTTCATTTGAAAATGTTTTGGATAGTCAGCCAATGATTGCAGATATTCTTGGCTGTGTGACGTGGTTCATTTACGCTGCATTGTTGATGCGCAATACGTTTCACTTTCTTCTCCACTTTCCATTCCTCCATGTTCAGAATCAAAGTCACTGTCATTATCGTCGTTGCGCATAGTGCATATTTCAGCAACTTCGTCTGCAGTAAACCGGCGTTTACCACTGGCCGAAGCCATTTCGGAAAGGCTTGTAAAGACGTATTGCGCATCAACAGTGCAGCGTAAATGAACCACGTCACACAGCCAAGAATATCTGTGCATCATTGGCTGACTATCCAAAACATTTTCAAATGAAAACAACCGCGAATCCACGGTTAACCAATAGCAGAGAGACAAATGACGCTATGGTTCGAATTCAAACCATTTTTAATAGGGCCGTTCTAGTCGCGAAGGAGTTAAGAGGGGCTACGGAGTCAACAATCTTTAAGCAGGTGGCGTTAAATAAATTTACCAACTCCTCTGTGCTCATGTAAAAAGGGGGAGTCTCCTGTTACGTCCCTAGGCTGCCTCGTGAGTGTGGCCCTTTAATTCTTTTGTATGTTAACGAGTTTCCCTCTCTTCACCTGAGTGATTGTAAATTGCAGACACCTGAGCATATGTATTTGTGGCATTCTCTAGCTCAAATTCAGTTCAGACATAGGACATTGAAGACAAATTAACCGGGGTTTTGTTTTGTGGAGACTTTGGTATTGTCTCAAGTGGAGACTGGAATTGTTCTCAATTTGGGAAGGTTGGTTACAGTGGTTCCAACGCTTCCTAGTACAAAACCACCGGCCGTCGTGTCTCAACGTCCAACTCTCTTTGGATTCTCGATCTCGTTGTTTGTTGAAGACATTGGAGGCAAATTGACCGGGGTTTTGTTTTGTGGAGGACTTCTCATGTGGAGAACGTTTTGGGGTGTTTTCAATTCGGGAAGGTTGGTTACATTGGTTCCAACGCTTCTCAGTTTAAAACCGCCGGTCATCGTGTCTCACTGTCTGTTGGTCTGTAAAAACCTGTCTTTGTTGTGTCTTCCTTTTTCGAGTCGCTTCATTGTGATGTTTTAATAAACTCATTTTGAAACTGTTGCCCCTTTTGTGTTTGAAATCCATTGTGTTGCGGCCCTTCGAGCCGGGGTAGTAACGCTCCATAATGCAGGTGTTAGGGGCAGTTGTGTACTCATTTGAGAACTGCCTGGTGGTAGAAGGGTTAACATAGCGAGTGCAGCGACCCAGAATGACGGGTCTGGGAACTAAACGAGGTTAATTGGCATCAAATACAATGAGTCTATGATCAGAGGCAAACGTCACAGATGTCAGTATTACAGACAGGGAAGCCCAATGAAAACACAAGATCAAGTGTGTGACCCTGCTTGTGCGTAAGGCCATTAACCGATTGAACAAGATTAAAGATTCAACCAGCTGTAAACTCATTAACCAATGGCTTAGAGCAGTGGTTCTCAACCCTGGTCCTGGGGACCCCCTGTGTATGCTGGTTTTCGTTCCAACCACAATTGCAATACCAGAATTTTAACAAGCTGTTATTTTTTCTTAATTAGGTGTTTTTATTGTATAGAGAGAACACTTTAAACTCATTACTCTCTTAAGCCACGTTATGTTAGCAATAGCTATGCATGCTTTGAAGAAAAAAAATCCCATGTTCGTTATGCTTATTGTGTTATATTGCAAACAATTACAAAGAAGAGGTAAGAACTCAGGTGAATAGGCTCCTAATTAGGTAATTGAACACAAGTTTAAGTTCCTTCATAATTTTTTCCTTAAACTTGTTAACACAATGCAGGTTTGGCTCGTTATCATTTGCTTTGTCTTTGAATTCTTCATTATTTACCAAACGGTTAGTTTTAGTGGCCATGTGTCCACAATTTCACCAATTATGAGCCAATTGATTCACCTCAGTCTTTAATTTGATCAGTTAAAACATTTTTTACCTCCTTTTAATTGTTTACAATACAGCACAATGTGAATATTGGACTTTTCTTCTTCATGGCATGCATAGCTATTACTAACATAATGTGGTTTAAGAATGTAAATAATCCCTCTAAACATTAAAAACACCTAATTAAGAAAAATTAACAGCTTGTTAAAATTCAAGTATTGCAATTGTGGTTGGAACGAAAACCAGCATACACAGGGGGTCCCCAGGACCAGGGTTGAGAACCACTGGCTTAGAGGGGCAACAGATAAGAATATAAAAATCACTGAGAATCAAAATTCTAAATTATCTAGACATGATTGAAGACAAACAAATCTAAAATCCGAAATAAATGGCCTGTTCGATTTAGGTCTGTACACAAGGGCAGAAAGCACTGGACTTGACAGTTTCATTTTAATCACTTGCACTTCGAAGCTAGAGTACACTTCACCACACAACAGACGGCAGTTGAAACGACTCCTGAATATCACAGCTCTTCCCCAGCCCCTACCAGCAGTTCTGGGGAAACTGAAAAACTTGCATTCTGTAGGAGAAAGTTCAGAAAGTGGGCTCAACTCACCAACATTGAGCCAGGTCTCAGTCACAAATAGAAAGTCAAAACCACAGGATACAAGAAAATCCTTAAAAATAAATGTCTTGTTGGATAGTGATCTAGTGTTAACCAGAGCCGTAACTGAAACAGATTCACTGATCAACGGCGGGGTAGAATTCAGCAAATTCTCTGGAGATTCCAGAGGTTCACTCCTCCGCCGCGGAAGTCCGGCATCCTGGGAAAATAGTGCAGGGAGGAGACCGACAGGCCAGGGATGACAGGTCAGGGAAAGTCGTATCTCAGTTCCAAGGAGCACAGAGAGATGAAGCGGTTACGCCCAAGCCTGAACCCATCGCCGGGAAGCAGAGAACAGTCATAAGAATGAAGCTACGCCTCCTCATTTTCCCCATCTTCTGCAATGCTTCAATTGGTGGAGAGTGCAGGGCAGGCAGCAAATGCCGGCAGGTACCGGCAAGAGTAAAGAAGGGTGGTCGAACTTTTGTGTTGTTTTGTCAGCCCCAAATAAGTTGAAGGTGTTGTGAAAGTGTGCGTGTGATGCATCTAACTCATACACTGACGTGTCTAACTCATAAATTGATGTGTACAACTCATGCACTGATGTATCTAACTCATACACTGATATGTCAAACTCATACATTGATGTGTTTAACCTCTTGCTGACAAACGCCCCCTAGCGGTAACGCGGGCGTTACGGAAATTATTAAATTATATTTAATTAATTTAATAATATATAATAAACTGCTCACCTCAATATTTTGATTAAATATCCTTAAGATATATCCATTCCTTCTGGGAAAGTGGTTTTTAAGCCCAAAACGTTGAGATAAAACTTCATAAATAACGTTGGAAACTCTGACCTAATTCTCAAACGTATAGCAGCTTGATGTCACACCATAAACAATGTGCTGGTAAACTGTTCTGCTTAATTGTATTTCACAAAACTTTGGTTTGAAAAATCATTATACCTTTAGGCTTCAAGAAAAAATACTTTAAAACTTTCATACGGCTGTACATGATTTTTTTCCAATTTTAAACCGACTTTTTTGCACTTGATTACGACTCGTTCGGCTGTGTTCGGTTTGGCGTTGTGAAACTCAGCCAGTTTCTGGAGTACCAATCCCGTGGCTTAGTATATGTTAGCCAGAGTGGTTTTGTACTTGTTTGCAGAGATTTATGCAAAACCGTCGTCAATTGGGTGTATTTCTTTGACTGATAGCACAATAGGCCTATCTGAAGTGGGAAAAACTGTCTTCGACCCGCCTCCACTCCGAGTATTATTTGCTTTCCATTGGGTTTTAAAACTCTCTGTCAAATATTCCAGACAATAGCCAAGACTCTTATCTTTCAAACAAGCCCTCATTCAACACAATGCCGTCGTAAATCAAGGAAATACAGCCCTGCGTAAGAGGAAGAGGCAACCAAGCGTAATTATCAAACCGAGATGGCGCAGTGTTTTTAGCTTGTAGCGTAGCTCGCTACATTCTGTTTAGCAAAGCACAATTCATAAGGTAAATGCGCTGTTTATATTTTTACTTTACAGTTTCTTTCATACAGTTTTTGGTTAGTTATGTCTAGGTTATTCAGGAGTTTCTCCGTGCAGCAGGTCCTAGCCGAAATATGGTTTGCGGTCTCAGTGACGCAGAGTGATATAAGGTAACAGATTATTTTGCCGGTATACCAGTGCGAATTCACTGTTAAGTATAAAACGAATCCCTCTGAATTAAATGAATATAGCTAACATTACTATATTGTAACAATGGCAAGCTAGCCAGCAAAATTACACATAACAGCTAGCTATCTATTTGTGTCTGAGACGAGCTGTTCCGAGTTTCTTTTGAATGCAATGGTGTCTGAAAGGTTTGTTTTGTTCCACATGAGTAAATTGTTCTGTAAGCAGTACAGCAGGCTCTGCAGGTAAACAAATGAGCAATTTATGCATGACCTCACGAGGGAGAGATAACATGAGGATGAGTTTGTTGTTGTTGATTATTATGCAGGGGTCTATTTTATCTAGGGTGGACATTTGATTTTATATACCTGGACTAATTTCTGGCTAAGGAGGCAGAGCTTTTTGGGGACCACGGCTAGGCTAGTTAGTTGTGTAATATGAAACACACCAAAAACACATCTAAAAATGTACTTTTATTGCCAATTATCAGATTTTATTGTAAAACTTAAAAAATAAATTATATTGAGACTTTTCTGGAACCTGGGCCATTTTGCACAATTTGGCACAATTTGTGCCAACTTTGGTAACCGAAATGGTTCACCTGAAAAAAAGCTCTGTAAAATTTGAATGATTTGAGATATTGACATCATATCTTTAGCAGAGATAGGCAGCATATTGAGGAATCACAAAGAGGAGTTATTTCCTCCATAGCTCTTGTAGCTCATCAGGTAAAAAATCTGAAATTTGAATTTAGGTACCCGTTTTTTGTTTTTTCACAATTTCTGTACATAAATTGTTGTAGTTAAGTAGCAAGAAGTGTATGTATATGAATTATGACTTACTTAATCATAATAGTGCAGTTCTCTGTTTTAATAAAAGCTATGAACCATATTTGTAGCCTTTACAGTTTTTGAGATAAACAGCTTTGTTTGTCACTAGTAAAAACAGGCGAGAATTGGTATATTTTGCCCTTGGTATTAAGTGGTTAACTCATACTGATGTGTCTAACTCATTCACTGATATGTCTAACTCATACATTGGTGTGTCTAAATCATGCACTGATGTGTCTAACTCAAATACTGATCTGTCTAACTCGTACACTGAAGCGACTAACTCTGCTGACCGAACCCCCTTCCACCCTCAGCGGAACCTCTAAAAAAAATTAATAAGACAGGGATAAATATTCCAAACATGGCACAAACATTCTTGTGAGGTCAATCTGCCTTTGTGACAGCCACTACTGTGCTAGTGAGAGGCTTGTTGCAAACTCAAAATACAGCCTATAATTTTACATCACTTCAAATGCATTTCTAATACAATAACAGGGTGTGCGACTAAAGCCAGAGAGAGCTAGTATCACAGGGAAAAGCAAAGCTCAGAGATGACTATATAAGGAGCAAACTTTAATGAGATTTTATTTACACGTGTGCTATAATGTGGTTTTGTCAGCAGATGATGAGCAGATGTTAAAGGAAGTGACCGTGAGAGAATAAACGGATGCACTCAGAAAAGCGTAAGATGCAGTTTCATGACCAAACCCAGAATGAAAACTCTCACACTTACTGACATCACACGTGTCTCTGGAACATAAGTAAGTCTGTGAGTTTCATTCTGGATTTTACAAATTAACAAAAGAAGCAAATTATGGTTGTTCAAATAAAGTATACCATTTTTGAAAGATTATTGTATAAATTATGTCTTAATATGCTTAATATGCCATTTCAGTAGTGCTCAGATATCTATAATTAACAAGTATGCAGGGCCTAGGTATAAATACAATATCCAACTGTTATTAAAATATACAATTGTTGGTAAAAACAGATATTACTCATAGTCAGAGAGTTACATATGAAGAGAAGTAAAGCAACTGTAAAACTTATCATATCACTGACAAACCAAATAACACAATTAAATGGTACCTGAGACAACTATAACGACAGAGATAGAGAGCATTAATATGAATGGAATTGTATTTGTTTTGGCCTGGATGTGTAAGGAGGCCTGATCCACCTCTACAAGCCAAGGAATAGCTATCTTCTCGTGGTCTCAAAGAGCTTCATTATTTTGCTGACACAAACAACCAACACCATAGCAAATAAGGTACCAGGAAATGATAGAAAATAGCAAATGCCTGTCGGCCCTTTGAATGAAAAACCCATCACTGACTGCCATAGCTGGTCACCTTCATCCCCCCTCTAATCTGCCACTCAGAAAGCTCCCAAACACAAACGGACATGTTGAAAAACCAAGGACATAACGCTAAAACCTCAGCAGAAATGAGCTTCCTGCTGAAGCCGAACACTTCACCAACACAAAGACAGCACAGCTGCACTGAGGAAAATCGCACAGCAGGTACCTTACTTTAGGACAGGTGTCATATCCCACAGACACGAGCAGAAACACAACATCATCCAGAGCGAATGCAATATTAAGTTCCACTCGTATATATTATTTAACATAATATCAAAACGGGTGATATAACATGAAACATATCCATACCGTTGCTGGCGGCATAGATTTTGTTCTCACTGGACAAAGAGCAAATTGTAGTACCATTGATATAAAAAGCTAGATGCATTTGGTGTCAGTTCAGGAATGTGTTTTTTTTTAAAGGCGAGTGAACATACTGTCCCCTTTTTGTATTTTTCACTTTATTCAGACAGGGGAAAGCAGAGAGGATTACAGACAGATATGGGATCCCAGTACCGAAAGTGCCACAGCGGGTAACTGGAACCCCGGCTGCATGGGGGGGATTTGCATATGGGCTGAGAGCGGGCTGCCCCACAGACAGCACCACACAATCCCCCACAAATGGACTTTTAAAAGCGTTATTCTCCCTCAATTTAGAATACGCAAATCTACTTGTAGACATGCCACCGCAACATCAACCATCAATTTGGGTCAAGACTGGCATTCGTCCAGCCATTTCTTTTCACTTTGCTGTCTAGCAGCTGAGCAGCACAGTCGTTGTATTTTAAAGAATAATCATGCAACTTCTTTTGGGAAAAAAAAGAAGAAACTGAACTTTAGCTGTATTAAAAGGAAGGATAAACACATTACAGCACATGGTGTCGGACCCACCGACATCATTCATTTGCATTTTTTAATAATCTAGTTTGGGTTGCAGAATACATTATCGACATGAGAACAGTACACTTGTTATGAATTCTTTTTTATTTACAGTTGCACTCAAAATTATTCAACCCCCTTCACTTTTTGCACACTTTATTGTGTTGCAGATTTAATTATAAATGGATAAAATTGCCATTTTTGCCCATCAATCTACACTCAATAACCCATAATGACAAAGAGAAAACATGTTTTTAGAAATTTTTGCAAATGTATTAAAAATAAAAAACTGAAATCTCTCATGTGCATAAGTATTCAAACCCTTTGCTTTAATGTATTTTTAAAGTATCATATTTCATATTTGGTCGCATATCCTTTGCATGCTGTTACTTCCTGAAGTCTGTGACCCATCAACATCAAAAGACTCTTGATATCTTATTTTCAGGTACTGTTACAAGCGATACTATAACCTCTCTGCATTTGAATGGATCTCTATGGGAATTGGGGGGTGAGACTAGATTCAGCTGTAAATTATGCTGGTACAGTATGGAACACATGACTGGCGAAATGGCTGTAAGTCATCAAGGGTCTAAGGTATCAAATGAGCCCCAAACCATCACTTTACGGCCAGATATGGAGTAGATATGGATGGATCACTTTAAGGGTTTCTTCTCCTGACTTTTTCCCCCATAGAGTTCTATGTAGATTGATGGGCAAAAATGGCAATTTTATCCATTTAAAATGAGATCTACAACACAATAAAGTGCAAAAGGTGAAGGGGGTTGAATAATTTTGAGTGCAACTGTATGTGTTTTGGCAAATTAGCTAATGGCAAATTCCTTTTCCATTATTGTTTTTTAGTACTTTTATATTTAGTTATTTAGTGTTTAGAGATTACTTGGGTTACCAATAAATAACAAATGTGTTGTTTTAGTCAAAAGCTCCTTGAATGGTAATTAGAAGTTACATCTGCTCTGCTAAGGGTTAGACTGCTAACTAGTGCAGCCTTACAGCACTACAAATATTTGGGCAAATACCAACCAAGGGCCTGATTTACGAAGACCTTTAGTGTGTGCAAAACCTTTTAGCTCATGCAAAACTAATAACACAACCAATGATTGGTGCAAAACAAATACAATGACCAATCATTGGTCGTGTTATTTGTTTTTCATGTGCTAAAAGGTTTTGCACACGCTAAAGGTCTTAGTAAATCAAGCCCTTAATTGTGTACTTGGACCAGTTATTTCAAGTTTAATTGATTGTTGACTTGATAATAAATGGTCTCCATAATTTCCATAAACACAGATCATTTATGAATAAACTTATACAGTGCTTTTTATTTTTCCTTGTGACAAATCACAAATAGTGTCACATAAATTCCCACTAACAGAAACATGGCCAGTGGTTTGAAATGCAATCCAAACTTACAGCTGTGGGAATATTCAGGTCTGTTTACCAGAACAGCTCCATTTTGTTTACAGGATGTGGAAGGAATTGCAAGCAGCCAGAACACTCCAGTTTTCAGGTGGCTTTACCAAACCAAAGCAGTACATCAACAAAGTCATTTTTTAAATAAATAACATAAACTGTAGCTACTTGTCACAGTTGTAAACTCAATAGTGACATGAGAAATTGCATGGTAAAGTAACAGATTGGCACACAGTATGTTGGTACAGCTCTGGGGCTGAACAGCACTAATAAAAACAACTGAGCCAAATTCAAAATGTCCAAATCATAACACAATTATAATTTCTCCAAAGATGCTTATTTATTGTGTATGTGAGTACATGATGTGCATAACCGGCACTGCTTTGCATTCCCTGGCAATTTAGACGTGAAACTCAATTACCACTTCAGTCAGTGGAGACTAGTGCATCAATACTCGAGTGCTTTAAATCTCAGTGTCTCCCCGGTCCTATGACATGAGACTAACGGAAAATCACACTCAGTCTGGTTCTGTCAGCAAACACAGAGCCTTTGGCTGCATTCAATTACTACTACAGATGTTCAAATATTAAATTATACAAATTTCCTGGCACTTTTGCCATTAAAAAAAAACTTGCTAAACCAATGCGTTTGTAACGTTGAGAATGTCGCTCTCAATAGGGTGGCAGTATATTTAAACCAATTCACTCCTATAGAAGAAAACCTCTGCAGGACCTAAGCTACTGTATATGCCTCATACTCTGCCTCATACTCTTCAAATTATGCAGTAACTGATGCAGTTATTTCAAATGACAATCAATTACCTCATCTTAAATCTTAATGAAATGTTCATGGGTACGATATAAAAGTGCCTTTGAAACTATAATTTGATCATTATACAGCTGTTTGTACAAGCACAAAACATTTTCTATTAGGTATGGATCACTTACAATTATAAATGTCCAAGGCAGATCCTAAATGAGGACAAAATGTAATAATAGCTTTTCACTATTATTCCAATGTGTGTGGTGTGTTACACTGACTAAAAACAAACATCCAAACAGCAAATCAATTTTGATTTCTATGGAAAACAAATTGAAGGATCACTTTAAATATGGAACTCCAAAATATAAATAAGTTGCTCAGTTGTCAAGCAAAACCTCAGTTCTAAAACTGAGAGCTATAACGTAAAAAATGTTTAATATGTGTAAAATGTATTCTAATAAAATTAAAAAAATTACATTATTTCATAAACTATCAAGAAGTCTCGTCTTCCCTGTGTACAACTGTAATACATAGCCTATGTGAGACACACCCACCGGCAATGCTTGGCTATGATTTCTGCAGTGATACACTTTTTCTTTACAGTTTAGGTTGAGGTCACTGGAAAACATAATGCTGCAAGAAGAACCTCCGCAGTATGCGAGCACCAGTGACCTCCTTCAGACATCTCTTCTCAAAAAGCAATTTTATACACACCTCTAATAACCGCGCAGTCCCACAATTCCACAATATAATTTTAAACCGTATTTATTTATTACCTAACCAACAGGAAGCCAGCGCAGTTCCTTGATTCTTTCCCCCTGCTATTTTCTATGTAAGTAGACTACGTAAAATTCACTGATATAGTAGCCTAGCTAGCTAACTAGCTAGCTATAATAGCCTACAGTACTGTAGGCTACTATAAATCCCACACATGTAACGCCGGTATGTTGGCTACTGTACCTCAAAACTGTACGAGACATCCAGAGTGACAAAGTGTGCTTTCCACAAATGTCGTGCCGTTCCTTCCCAGTGCGCAGAATAAATGATACGTCTTAGAAGAAGGCAAAAACTGCATTCAAAAGTCTGATGAAAGTCACACACACTGTCCCTTCCGCCTCGATATTCTACAGTGCGATGCTGGCGTTTGCGGCAGGGTTGACTTGGATGACATTGAACATTCACGCCGGAGCTTCAGCGCTGCCTGTTCTGCGCTCACTGTTCCCTCCTGTCTCTGTGTGCACGCCTGCTGAATAATGAATGCATAACGTAGTCCTGGAGGTTTCTCTCTCATTCCAGGGCAATCAGGCACTGATCGACGCGAGCCAGCACAATGAGCCCTGCGCGTTAGCTCGGGTTACAGTTCCCTATTCAGCTGCGCAACAATCTGGCCCTTCATCCTGCCTTTGTTTCCCCCACCAAATAGGAACCAAACGAAACACGGAGGACCTGGAGGTCAAAAGCTGCCGGTAAAGGCATTTTCATGGACAATAAACACATACTACACTGTCCAGAACAATTTAACCCAGCAACAATGCACCGTTGCAAATAAATTGGAGGAAATGTGCTAAGTGAAAGGCATTTAAAGTATGTGCAAATAACTACCCACGGTATTGACTTAATCATTCCTAATTTATAAATATTGTACCATATGCTGTGAATTTATGCAACACTGTAGTGTAGATTCTACAAAATTGCAGCTTTCATCACCCTATCCACAGGGTGAACATGTAGGATGCAGAGGCCCCATGAAGGATCTTGTACCTTAACAGTCTTGTTATTACCTGAGATATAAAATTGATTAGATTTTCATGAATCATTACTGAATTGTCAGGTGCCTGTGCTTGCTGGAGCTAATGTTATTTTCATGGTTATTAAACCATAAAAATAACATTAGCTCCAGAAAGCACAGGCACTTGACAATGATACTGTACATGACAGGCTTGTGTAGTAGCCTAGTGTTAAAAAAGTAGTCGAGCGCAAAATTTCTTTGTGGCGTGTAATCGCCTACATTTTGTTTCCATAATGACAACCATGAAAATATTACATCATTAGATCATAACAATGTGGGGAAAAATGTATTTGGACTGATGTTTGCAACATAAGGAGTCTGTCAGACTATGACCATAACAGACTTTACCATAACTAGGCCTTTAAAGACCGATATTGTTCCTTGCATATATAATTATCAACATCATGTCATATTATTTAGCTTTGTGACAAATCTTTGATTTGACCAAGCATTGTATTTTTCTTTTATTTTTTTTTACCAAATACTATGGTACAGCATATTAGAGGAGGTATTCCCTTACAGTTTGCCAAAAATATAAAATAAAATGAGACACCACAAACATATTTTACTACTGCAGAATTATCTAAATTTTGTCTGAGCAATCACAGAAGAACTGGAATTGAAATCACAGAAGAACAAGGAGTTGTACCATATCTCAACCACCACAGGACATATACTATTTTCATACAAACTGGGATAGGGTTATTTCAGGTCGAGAACATGCCAGTGACTCAAAAAATGTAATCAACCCTTTATACAAATTTTTTAAAATAAAAAAATCCAACAATTGCTGTTCTCATATTGCACTTCTGTTGTTTGCCATATCAACTAACTCTCTTTGGCTTAATGAACTAGACAAAAGTCAAAGTAAATTTATCTTATTTCATAGAACATATTTTTGTCCTTGGAATTTTGTTGCTGTTTCTCCACGCAAAACATAATTGAGAATATTTATTTTCCTTAGCAGTCCCTCTATGTGAAACACAACACTGAACGTAATTCTGGCAATAATTCCTGATACTGCAGAAACTGCTTTGAGACTTGAAGGCGTTTTCAAAACCCATTGTCGTTGCTTGCAAGCACCTGGCACGCAGCAAAGGTGACACTTTTAGTCATTACTTCACACCCCGTTACTTGATGAAAAGGTGAATAAGAACAAATTTGCAGAAATTAGAACCCGTTGACACTAGGACCCTAGATACACAGGACAGTCAGCACTCTTCAAAAGCCAGAGAAACAGCAATCCCAATTACTCCTCTGCTTTTTAAACACGAATAACAAAAAAGTAAGCAATTTTTAACTGGGAATCAAATGAGAGATATTCATAATGTATCATTCTCAGCACATTTTGATGACACATGATTCCTTTTAAGTCTTAAAGGGATAGTTCGGAATTATATTATTATATTATTATTATTGGACATACACACGTTGCTAATGCTAGCGCAACTCTATGGTAACCGGTAGCATCCACTACCAAACACACTTAAACACTCCACAGTGCCCCCAAAGCAAATAAAATATGACGACAGTCTATCAAATTCTGAATGATTTGGGAAACAGAAATGACTTACCAATGCAGTAGGAGGAATCTTTGATTGAACACCAGCTATTGATCCACTCTGTGCAGCGGAAGGTGTCATGCCTGAATCTGGGATAGAAAACCAGTGCATACTGTTAAGTTAAAGAGAGCAATTTTCATTTATTTTCATTTGACAAAAAAGCAATGGCTAAACGTTTTAAAAAATGAGAGTAACATTTTTCACTGTTTTACAGAAGATGCTGAAAAACTAAGCCAAATTGTGATGATATTGAGGTATGCATGTGTTTGGTTTCAGTTCAGTTCAAATTAATTACATTTCATTCAGCATCAAGTATTTGATATATTAAAGCTTCATACCTTAAAACAGTTTTCAGATTACTTTGGCATTACTGAAAAAGTCATTAGGTACTATATTTAAAAATTTAACTGAGGGACAATTGGACATAGCAAATGTACCCACATCAATGGCTATCACAGAGAGGATTTAGAGAAGCTTGGAACTGCCATTCAAAACGTTTTAATTTCTTCACACTCAAGTGTTATGATTGGATCAAATATGCATATCCAATGCATCGCGCTGATGATATACTAAATGTGTAGGAATGTACAGGACCGGAGCTGACAGGAAAAGGGTTGGTCACACATTGTTCTGGCCAAGGCTACAGACACAGAGAGCTGTGACATAAATCTAACTATCAGATATTTTCAATGATGGAAAAATTATTTAATTATTATTAAGAACCACTGTGAAAGCCTGAGGGCAAGTATTGTTACAAGACTAGCTGGTAATAGTTCTGCCCTAGGCACACATCTAACTAGGCCACTCTCAGTATTGAAGGGAAAGAGTGTAGGTATTGCTATTTTTATACTTAGCCTTTTTTATCACGGTCGAATTTTAGAAAGTTTCATTATCTGCAGTGGTTTTCCATGTTGTGTAAATAAGTGAGCTTGCATGACACAGTGACAGAACATTTGTGCTGAAGATGACCACACTAATAGTCTAATAGAAAACGTAAGCATATGATTCTAATGTCATTATTGTCTAAAGGTTCACATTCTATGTGCCTGTGCCTAACTGCTCATTGCCCTCAAGAAAAACTGCACAATTCTGAGGTGCAATCAAATTATTTTGCTTGCTTGTAACCATTCGCTCCATGTTTGAACATTCAGTTGTGGTCTTTAATGAACACCTGCCAAAACAGCAAGTAAAAAGGGCTTCTGTCAGCATTCCCTCCCTATTTGCTTTCCAGCGTTTTCTCCTGCTCTGCGTTTGCAATTAGATCAGAGAATGACTATTGGTGCGATTCAGATTTTCAGCGATGCGATCACAACAACCACCAAGCAATTTGGCAGCGCTGTATGGTCTGCAATTTTTTTCTATGTATTACATCAAATGATGACATATGGAAATAACAGGGTCATGTGTGTATTGGATCAGAACAGAAAACATGTGGTTTGATGTTATACGACCGTTGGCTTGACATTTTTAAACCTAAATTTATATTAATACTTTAAAGGTGAACGCCACTGAATGGTAAGTTTGATGTGATGTCACCCCATGAAAAAGCTGCTATTTTAATTCCTTTCTAGGCTCCAATCCAAAACTTTAAATGGATAACAACTTCTTTAAATGGATAAAATGTCTTCTAGAAAAAAAACCCTGCACAGGACCTTTTCAGATGCAGTAGCCTAATAGATGCGATATCTGGCTGGGCTGGGAGTAGGCATGTAGCACGCATGCACACTCACGCACACACACACTCACTCACACACACATACACACACGCACACATGCACGCACGCACATATGCATGTACGCAAGTTGACTGCAGTGGTGTCGAGTAGTTAAAACTGCAGGGTTTAAGTGAGTGCCAGATTTACACAATTATGTTATGGCCTGCTGTGAAGTGTTAAGAAATAAACGGTTAGCGTTAGCTAAAAAACCTGCTGAAAACCTGCTTTCCATTGCAAGATTGATTTAATTTGTATTATTATAGTTACTGCACACAACACGCAGATAAAAATGTACAGTGCACTATACGTCTGTCCTTTTGTCACAGAACGCACAAGTCTATTAGTGGCCATCAGCTGAACTGAAAGAATGTCTAGAAAATAAGTTTTAAGAAGGCTGCTGGGTGGGTCATCCTCTAAGGCTCCCTCTAGCTGCGCTGCATGGTCTGTGCTCTGCGTGAAACTGTCACTGGCTTGCCGGCGAGTATATGAGAGGAGTGCACATGTTTCAGCCGCAGTCAGAGGTGTAAAATCCAGGGGTCAGAAAGTAAAAGTCCTGCCACGTGTTTCTTCCACCCATTAACTCAGCCAGCTGATTTCACTAATTAGTTCTACCTCCTGGCTGAAGAATTGTGCTAATTAGCAAATCAGGCGACTGGAACAAAATACTGGGGAGGACTTTTACTTTCTGAACCTGGATTTTTATACCTCTGGCCACTGTACTTATTGTATGCGTGTTTATTACAGTGGTGAGTTTCGGCAATTCCAAATCAGGTGCAAAGATACATGCTGATGAAAGCCAAAGTAAAATACCATTAGCTCACCTATTTTTCACCCATGTAAATGTGCTTGTATGAATAACAAGTCGAGCACCAATTTTTTCCTCATTTAAAATCTTTAAATAACATTTACATTTTTCATTTTCAAGGTTGCGGTTTAAGTATCTCTTGAACAATAATAACCATCCCTTGCATAGGGGGATTTGAGCTCTGCAAGGATCTACACCCTGTTCTCATGACTGAATGCATTTACTCACCCCTCTTAGCTCAGATTTTTACTAGGCGTTTACTACGCGTTTACTTGGTAAGCGCACATTTTCCCCATTTGCCCACCTTGCAGTCTATGGTGAGTTCATTCTAGATAGCCAGGGAGTTTTCCAATGCAGCTTAATCTTTATAATTTGTCTCACAACACTGATGCAATATATAGAACAAGACCTACATTCCTTCACATCTATAAAAGCCCGCTGCTGCAACTTGATCCTATGGAGTAAAAGCCGTATTTTCCATTAGAGGCCTTGGTCGTCTGGTATTTAATTAAGAAGACATATGGCAGAAACTAAAAGCAAAACAAACAGGCATTCATGACATACATGTAAGCTTTGTGAAGTAATTGCTTTAACAGATGCATGTGCTCTGTTTACATCTTCAATGTTGTGTTGAAAAGATTAGAGAAGATTTCCTGAGCATTCCAATGCATTCCCTGAGTTGGCAAACATGCGGCTTTAATTAATCATTTATTTTATATTTATTTGATGATTTGTTGATAATGCATAATAATGTATTGCTTTATTCATAGAATCATTGATGGACCCATTTTGTAGAGATTCTGTGCAACTGCCTCAAAAATAGAATTATTATTATTTTTTTAAATCTTGAAAGCACCCCTGGAGCAGGTTTCTCTGTTTATTACATTTTATTAAATATTCTGCACCTCAATGTTAAACAACAGTCTGCTGAATTAGTAAATGCAGCTGTAAATAACAGAAATATCAAAAAGACCGGTCCTAATCAAATCAGTGGTTTTACTGAACAGACACAGCTGTTTGTGTCTCATCCTCTCTCATCTACTCTGCTTGCAGGGGCCAGTTACTCACTTGCTCTGCCAATGGCCACTGCTCAGGAGATCCCTGGCTTCTTTATGATGTTTGCATGGCATTCTGCTAATAATGCATTTCCTGTCTCCCACCTTTTGGTGTTTTGGCATCTTTTGTTTACATGTCCTGTTGATAATCTTGTTACTCCCAGTTCTGTCTGTGATTGAATTCCACAATTGATTTCTTTCCACTTATAGGTGTACAATCAATGAAATGTTGAGCACTTTGGCAGTCAAACTGCCTCGTCTTGGTTTGCAGAGTATCACCTAGACAGCATACCACATATTAAACCACTCCCAAACCAGATCCGGACGGACACATACATTCCACTTCTGAATGCCACCTCGACACCAATATTGGATCCTAGTGTAAAAATGGACAATGTTTAGTTGTTGTTGTGGAACCAGCATGGATGTTCACATTTTGCTGTCAAGAAAAATCTGCTGGAAATTAATTGCGACCAAATCATAATTGTACACACGCTTTTTTTGTGTGCCAGCCAGACCAATGTTGCAAGGTCAACCCCCCCCCCCCCCCCCCCCCCAAAAAAAAAAAAAAAAAAAAATTTATGCTAAATGTGAGGAATTATAATAAACAAATTAAGTTATTTCATTTAGAACTACAAAATGAATGTACTTTTTTTCCCCCATTGTTGAATAGCGAAAAATATATCAAAGGTTCTGACACAAATCTAAATAGTAGATGCTTGAAGTTTTCCAATTCTAAGATATAATAGTAATATTTCACAGGTGGATGGATTTGTTAGTGGATTCTTTGCTACCAATTCAGTTTCCTAAACTCAGAGTGTGAACTTCAGTGCTTCTTATTCACTATTTGCTACAGAATCTACCAAATCCACCTCTTGGGAAAATCTGAATGCCTGATTTGCTTTGCTTTCACACAATCCCATAACCCATTGCTCACTGCGGTTACACATGAGTCAATGCAATTCATACTTAGAGAACTCGTCCTCAGAGAGATTCACTGCAGTAATCTGTCTAAAGGCCATGAAATTCGCAGCGTAGTGCCAGATGTAGGAGGGAAAACAGGAAGTGTTTTTTTTGTAAATGTTGTCGGTGGGGCAAATGACACACGGTGAAGACGTACAACAAAATGGACGCAGCCTATGAAGCCCTGCTCCTCCTGTTATCTGTGGTAAGATAGGGAAAGCGGCGCTGGCAGTGGCAGGCAGTGAAGTCACAACACGCCAGTGTGCGGTTAGTTGTGCTGAAGAATTGACAGGGATGCAGTTTGTTCTGAAGGAGAAAGTAGAGTTCTGACTCTTGCAGATTGAGTTAGAGAAAGAATCATAGCAGAGACACAGAGTGTAGGCGCAGTGGAAAAAAATGCAGTTTATTTGACTAGGAATATCATACAAAGGAGTAGCCATAGCTACAGCGTGGCTGCTGGCAGTTTGTATTAGAGTGAGAATGTGAGAGAGGGAGAAAGATACAGAAAGGCATTATTTTAACAATAAAAAGAAAGGAAAAGAGGGCAGAAACATTAAAAATTACACTCCAGCTTACAAAAATACAACAGTTCTCAATTAAAAAGCAGAGCAGCCTCAGTCCCAATGAGCTTAGACAGAAAAAAAAAAAAGCACTGAACTCCCGCATCTCAAAATTGTACTTAGCAGTGTGTCTGATGTTGAAAAGTGTGCGCTAGACAACATTCAACACCACTGTGGGCTCACTAGAATGTGCTGACGAGGCCACTACTGTCACCGCTTGTGTATTACTAATGGGGTTAAGCAACACACTTTATGGTTCTTAATAAACAGAACTGAATATAAATATGACAGACAGTGATACAGACCACTCGTTACAATGAATTATGACTTGCTTTTTTGGATGAAGTATGGTTTGCCAATGTGCAATTCCGAATTACACAGTTAATGAAAGTATCCATATAAATTTGAGAATTATACCATATATTGATCTTCACAATTAGCAGGTAAAGTTCATATTCTGTTTCATTTCCACATGAACACATCTCTTAAAAGGTCAATGTATACCAATAAACCAGATTTTCCACAACCCTAATATAGAATAGAATAGATTAACTATTCTTCCCAAGGGGAGCTTCAGGATATGTAAATATTTCAAATAAATCATTGAGCAACGCTTGCCTTTCCCTTGAATGCCAGAATTCCTGTCAATATAGCCTCACAAACATCTTTAACGTTAATCAATTCCCAAATTTCACCTGTTAAAACATTTTTTTCCCAATTTACCATTTTAATGTCTACTCTATTGTTGTGTAGGGTGGGAATGAGTAAAAATGTGGTGTTGTCATCATTCAAATCAGGCAATCAAAGGTGAGAGCTTCAAAAAAATTTTGATCACGTACTTATTATTTGATTATTGTCACCATTAAATGTGGCCTTACTATCGCACCATAATAATAAATTACTTGGGTTTATGCTTTTTAAAACACTTTGCCGTTTCTTCTCTTTCAGAATGGTGTCTGCTCAGAGTCTGGAGTAATCTGTACATTGACTGGCTAGATAAGACGGAGCAGGCTGTGGAATTTATGATTAGATGAGTTTGTCCACATGAAGATTTGCTTTATCGCACCATCACATCATTTTAATTTAATAAGTGAGTCCTGTGCATACACAGCTTTTAAAAACATCTACAGCTAATAAACTAAATGACACATTATACATGTATATATGTACCACCTCCCACCTTATACATGTATATATGTATACATTTAAAGACGCCAATAATCCATAAAACTATAAGCCTCAATCCAACAGGTTAAAATAATTTCATTTCTTTGACTTCATGTTTTCTAAACCTAGAATCAATCTTTTTGTCGTCTAATAGTATTTAGTCGTGCATTATTTTAAGATACACATAAGAATACATCACAGCCATGTTAGGTTGAATTGTTATATCAATATATGGTCACAGGATTACATAGAACACAATTAAAGGAAACAAAGGACCTGAAGTGCATATATTATTTTAAAAATGTGTTTCTGATTGAAGTTGGGTTAGCAATAACTAAATAGAATAGCCAAAATGAAAATATATGAAAATGGCTATGTTACATTTAATGAAATGGATAAACAACAGCAACGACATCAACAAAAATGAAATAGATATGGATGTTAAAAATGAAAACATGCTGTCAGGGAGTATTGGTTTTTGATTGGCTTGACAATACAGAATTGATTTGTGCTTAGATATAGAAATGAGGAATTTAGGAATTCAGAAATCCCTTACTCTCTGCCTGATGATTATGGTGACCTATAATTAAAAATGAAACTGAATGTAGAGAGCTCAAGATCAAAATATTTTAGACTTACTATGATATACTATATCTCAATGTAATTTCCATTACAATGGCTGTGACCAATGATAAAAACCATGGGTTTGGACTTACTACTTCTAAGCATGAATTAGAGAATTTCACAAGAAGTATGATGTGGTAAACATATGTTCACTTGGAATTGCCTCCAGAGAATAAGGCAGGAAGAAGAGAGATGGAGAATATCAGTATCGATTATGGCAAACGCAGCAACGCAATTAGTATTAGAAGAAAATTATACCAAAAAATATATATTTTAAAAGCATGAACATAAGAATATTAAATATTTTCATATATGTGTATTCATATACATTATATGTGTCTATTCATTTTTCATAATTAATCTCTATATAAATAGATGTGGGAGGTCTAAATAAAATTAGCATTCATATAGAGCATATATACATACTTTATCTACAGGTGCACTGTGTACAAGTTTACTTTTCATATTTTGAATGAATAACCTTTGCTACCAAGTCGGTTTCCTTTTTTAGGCGAGGATAGAAGTGTGATCCTCCTCTGTTGTTGCTGAAAAGCGGTTATCTCAGACATTTTCACATCTCCGCCATTTTGTAATCAACTGACGTACTTTCACATTGCTGAGGCTGTTTCAAAAGGCCAGGGATTTCTTTAAGTGAAGTTTGAAAGAAGCATCAGGCGCTGCCACTTCCTCTGAGATTGTAATGACCATAAAACTGTATTCTCACTTTGACAAAAACAAATAGATTATTCTGCCTTTTGTATTAATTTTAGAGGGGATAATTGGAGAGCCAGATTGGGAGTTTAGTCAGAAAACCAGGATTAACACCCATATTTTTACAATTTCATGACCACAATAAGCCAAAACCTTGTTTAAACAACGTATCCAAAGGTTAGTACCATCTCGAGAACAGTGCCATCAGTGTATTAAACTGCATTTTCTCCACTTGGCCCATAGTATAGACTCTCTACTGTTCCACCAAAACCTCCATTTAAGTACTGACCAAGTCAAGCTCTGAATACTTTCAGCAATTAGGCAAGAGAAAGTAGCATTTTGGTGCAGCTGACTATAGTTTCCCATTTCTCATATCAGACAATTACCTTTTACATTTCATTCTTTCGTTTGCTGGTACGGATTTTACATTTGGTTGCATCAATATGCAAGGTGTTTACTTGTTACATATGTAGTGGTCTCATTGTTAATTGATTCATAACAAAAAATTGTCATTTAAATCAGGCCTATATTATATATTTTGGAAACAATAAAGTTAAAATCTTTTTTCTTTATTGTTCATCTGTTGTTAAAATGTACTCATATTTTATTCTGAATGAAATGGATTCGCTATAATGTAGATGCTTACGGAAGAGGACATTCTGAAAGATAGACTAAGGAGAACTATCCACTGTGTGCTTACATCTCTTACATTTACCATTTTGAGAGCAACAGTCCTCATGATCTCCAGGTCCCACAGCACCAAGTTGACATGTAAACTAGGACCTAGTCACGCCACATTATGGCTTGTGCTAATTCCTTATACTTTGCCTCTATCTGTTCCCTCAGAGAAACATAAGTGCCTAATACTTTTGTAATTACTGACAAAAGTAATTTAATCAATTGTAATTATTGTATGTAAATATCAACAAAGTAATTTAAAAAATCTTATAAATGTCTTCAATACTTTTATCATAGCCAAGCTTTTCAAAGTGGTTCATCAAGTATTTCTGTGTTTCATAAGCAGAAATCTTGAGTTCGAAACCCTGGAAAAGTGCAGGTGGAAGGATCTGATTGGCAGTTGTGGTGCTGTGAAACCTATCCCAGAGCAGAGGTTAAATGGTAAAAAATAATAAAACTTTCGCTGGGTTTGTTCAATAAACACTGAGAAGTAAGGAGTACAGCATCAGTTCAATGGACACTAGATACACAAAGCCTACAGCGTGAACTTCTACATAATGGTACCTTATTTTTTAAAAATAGTCATAGAAACCTGAAAGCTAGCTGCTGAGTGTTTAGAAAACCATGGCACTTAAGATGTGCCATGAAGATTTCTTCTTCATAGATGAAGAAGTCCATTCAATGGCCCTTTTTAAAAAACAAAAGCAAAGACATTCAAATACAATGGCAAAGTTGAACCTCTACTACTTGTACATAAGAATAAATAGGCACAGATACCAAGGCAAGGATACCAAGTTCTTCAAGGATCTGCACATTTTGTTATAAGTATAGCATATGTACATTGCAAGCTTGGTATTATCCTGTTCACTGTCATGGAAAAGCAGCCATTGGTACTTTTAGCTCTGTAAACAGAAAGAAATGACAAGTGCTTCCACACTGACAGATTTGCTCAAATGCACGATTGAGTTCTATGCTTCAATAAGGCCACTGGACAAATGCTGGGTATGAATATTTAAATAAATTTTCTTTGTGTATGTTTTACTATGTAAAGTAACAAAGAGTAATTACGACATGGACATGTATGTATTGAACACCCCCTCCAAATGTGTCTATGAGAATCTATGCTACATTGTCATATAAAACTCAGTGATCTGGAAGTATTATATTGATATTTTTTCTGTAGTTTGATTTAGATCCAGGTTTTAGACCTTTGTGTGCCTGTATTGCCTACTTGTATCGGAGCATAGCTGATGTGGATTGTTCTTCTTTTTGGTTTCCTCATGCTCTTACCCAAAACTATGAAATACTGTACATGAATTACTTGTTGTCACCTTACATGTCATTGGCTTAAATCAAAACTTCGCCAAATTCTCATTTTAGGGTACACCCCAGACCTGTCCCCCTTTTCCCTCACCATGCAGTTACATTTTCTGCTACACAACAGCATTTCAGACAGTTGTGCTTCAAAGTAGGTCGGGGGAAATGTGTGAGAAGACAGACAGAGGAAGAGTGTGTTTTCTCAGATCACAGAAGAGGAGGTGCTGTTAGTAAAGAGGTGAGGGTTTTGCGGAGGAAGAGCCTTGGAAGATGTGTTCCAGGGGGAAGAGAATGCTGGGAAAAGGGTCACATGATAGTACAGCAGTGGCAGCGCTTTTTCTTTTCAATACCTGCAGGTGGAAGTTCCTTAGTTTGAGCTCTCATCCTTGCCCTCTGAGGACAGTTCCGTGGTGTCAGACAGAGGCCTCCCAGAGACTAGGTCGGCTGCGTTTCCATCCATGGTCGAGATATCAGTGACCGTCTTCTCGCGGAGCGACTTCTCGTCGTCCTCGTCAATTAGCACGATCTCAGCCTTAATGGTGCCGTCAAACCCCAGGAGCTTCTTGGTCTCCTCCTCATCCTCCACATTGTGGTAGCCCATGAAGATCATGGTGACAGGTTTCTCGGAAGTGGCTTCGGGGACGTCCGTCACCTCCCTCCTCGTACCCGTGCCTGGGTTGGCCTGCCGCACCCTTGCCCTGTGGGCCATGTACCACCTCCAGCTTGGCCTCCTTGTGCACGGTCTGCTCCCTCGTCCCTGTGGGCCCTCCGTCGCCGGGGGTGACCGTCCCCCCGTCCACCATCATCCTTTCCGTGAGGCTGGCCCACGCGCTGTACCAGCTCGTCCACTTCCGCAGAGCTCCAGGGGTGGACCCCGTTCTCCATGGTGGCTGGTGCCCCGGACCGCACTTCATACACCATCTTGTGCCCGTCATCATAGACCTTCACGCCCCGCTGGTGGGCATCCTCCGGGCTCACGGCCGAGGTGGAGAGAATCTTTGTGTCACCCGTCTTCTTGTCTTTTTCCACACTGATCTCCACTGCATACATCACTTCAGAAGGGGTGGGGGTAGGGGTGTGGGGGGGGGGGGGGGGGGGGGGGGGGTGGGGGGGGGTAGAAGAGAGAGGTAAAACCCAGTCATCATCAATTCACCACTGCAGCATGTAATATAATTTGTATGGCAGGGAACGGTGCCACCTTAAACATGACAAGATAATTAGATATAATTCAGTCAGAAGTTTGGCTTGGTGAATAGCCACAAAAGGCAGGAAATTCAAATGAGCACCACCAAGCCAAACTTCAGCTCTCTACACTGTCAGGGATTTCCAGTACTTTTTTATATCTGACTGCTATACAGTTCTTAGCTATGTTGGTCTACTGTATTTCAAACAATGTACTCATCACTGGGAAGATTGGTTCAAAAACCATAACCATTCTACTCTAATTGACCTAATGCTAACTAATAAGCCAGATAAATTAATTGCAAATGGTGCGTTTGAGCTTGGTATAAGCGATCACTGCCCCATTGCCTGTATTAGAGATACTACACTAAAGAGAGCCCAATCCTGAATTGTTGTTCAGATAAATTTCAGGAACTGTAATGAACAAGCCATTTTACACACTGTCCATAGCACCGATTTATATTCTTCAGAAATTCAGAAGTAATTTTATAAATACCTTTAATAAACCAGTAATAAACATGCTCCATTCAAGAAACTGAGAATTAAAGATTGATCAAGTCCATGGTTCAATTCTGAGTTACCAAACCGGTTTCATTCAAGGAATAAAGCATGGGCCCTGACTAGAAATAAATGCACCTCCTCAGTAAGAAAAGCAAAGGACAAGTAGTATTTAAATTCTATTTCTAGCTCTTATGCAAATGCAGCAAAATTCTGGAAGATTGTGAATGCTTCTAAGAATAATAATGCTGTCATGTTGTCAAGGCTGGCAATTGTGTATTAACTGACCAAAAGGAGATAAGCACAGCTTTTAATAAATATATTGCTGCAGCCGGTCACCTATTTCACCACATAATCATGGGAGCTGCTAACTCTGAAGATATTCTGGGGCCTTCTTTTACAAATGTTGAGAACTCAGTGTCTATTATAGGCTATTCTCCTCATTTTACATTCTATCCTTTCACAACTAGGGAAGTCGCTCACACACTTCTTGGTATTGACACTACAACTGGTGAGGTCTGTTTGGATCCTTTCTTCATCCCATGGATTGCAGAGCACATTGCTCATATTTTTAATATTTTTATTGTTATAATCCCCAAAGTCTGGGAAACTACTCATGCATTACCATTGCATAAAGGTGGGGATAAAAGTGATCTTAACAACTATCGCCCTATTTCTAAGCTTTCCTGTCTGGCTAAAATCCTGGAATTCCTGTAAATTATGTGAGGGGGAGTGTAAGGTTCGGAGAACCAAACGCAACCGATAATGATTTCTAAAAGCGTATCTAGAAAGATACACCACAAAAGCGGAAGTAGCCGCAGCCAGATAACACATGATCTGGAGCAAAACTTCCCTAGCGCAAGGCAAAAGAAAGCAACCTCAAAAACGGAGGCGTATCTCGATAAACAGCGAGAATAAATAACAAAAGAACCTCACGCTCTCAAACGAGGAGCGATAACAGGAGGTCAGAGGAAAACAAAAGAAAACACCCTGAATAAACGGGTGAGAGAATGAAAATTAAACTAGAACCTGTTATCTACAGCTCTAGGTGAGAACGAGCTGAACAAAAAGGTAACTGGTAGAGGAGTATAAAGGATCTAAGAAGAGAGAAAGGAAAAAAAAAGACTAAAAATAAATCTTTATCCTAACTCTAACCGGACTTGCTGCGTTTCTTATTCGTACGAACCAGAAATGCAATGACTGAATTTCCTATACCTTACCGACTTCGTTGTCAACATAGCAAAGACAATATCAAATTATCGTAAAGCGAAATCCTGGGCTAAACATAGCCAGCAGGAAACTCAAAACAGGTGCGAGGGATAATGGCTACGTGAGAACAAAATACCGGAATGGAAGACGGAAAATCAGATAAAAAGAAAGAACGAACCACAGAAACAAACGGAGGCTGCCAAAACCCATGACAAATTATCAACTTAAAATATTTATTTCTAGACACTCTGTGCTGAGCTTCTATCAATCTGGTTTCAGGTCTAAGCATAGCACTATGTCTGCCACTTCTGTAAATGATATTGTGTCCACTCTGGGTAAGAAACAACATTGTGCAGCTCTCTTTGTCAATCTTTCAAAGGCCTTTGATACAGTTGATTATTTATTGTTATTGCACAGACTTTCACTTATTGGATTGGATTCGGTTGCATGCGTTGGTTTTGAATTACTATTCTGACAGATACCAGTGTGTAATAGTGGTTGATGTACAATCTAAATTTTTACCTATACCAAAAGGTGTCTCTCAAGGTTCAATACTGGGTCCAGTCCTTTTCATTATTTATATTTATGATATTGTCAAATCTTTAAAAAGGCTGTAATGTTCACCTTTACGAAGATGATACTATTCTTTATTGTTTTTCTACCTCTCTATACATATGGCCGTTGAAAATCCACAGCATGCCGTTGTTGAACTTTTTAATTTGAAACTTGTTTGGAATGCTGATAAGACTAAATATCTGGTGTTTTCCAGAGCAAACAAAATTGATTATGCTAATCTCCAGATCAGCACTCTAAATGGTACTCCTATTGAAAGAGTCCCCTCATTATAATTATTTGGGCATCTGGATTGATGACAAATTTACTTTTAAAGTCCACATTGAAAACCTGGTAAAGAAGAAAGAAGCTGAGGATGAAACTGGGCTTCCTGTATAGAAAAAGAGTTGGCTTTCCCATGTTTATCAGAAAGAGCGGAATTGAATCAATCTTTCTTTCAGTCCTAGACTATGGTGATGTAATTTACAGACATGCTGCTGTCACCACTCTTAGGTCCTTAGATGTAGTCTACCATTCGGCTATTAGATTTCTAACTCGTGATAAGTATGGTACACATAATTGTATCCTTTATAAAAATGTTGGCTGACCCTCTATTTCAGTAAGGAGAGAGCAGCACTGGTATCTGTTTATTTACAAAGCCCTTCTTTATAAATGAACAGTTTACCTCAAGTCACTTTTGGACTGGAATGTATGGACTTGCAATACATGTTCCCACGACGGGATAGTCCTCCAGGTTCCTCTAGTTAGTGCGGATCTTTAGTGCTATCAAACCTGGAATGATTTGCAATATGTACTGAAACTGGATTCTCTTGAAGCCCTGGGGCATTTTAAATCTTTTATTCTAACTCTATTTAATTTTGAATGTAATTGTTTTGATTAATTTCTTTAATAGAATTTTGTATCTATTTATTTTAAATGCAACTGTTTTAACTGATTCCTTGTAAAAAATACTAATTGTTTCAGATTTTTCCGTTTTCTCCCAATTTGGGAGCCAATTGTACCCTAGTATAATTCAATTCCCTGTGTACTGCTGAGAATCTGTCTCTACACAACCCCGTCGGCCTGCGGTCGGAAGGAGGTCTCCACGTCTGCTTTAAGGTGCGACTTCTGACCGTGATTCCAGCACTGCAAGGAGCCGCTATGTGTGTTTGATTATCCCCGCAGAGTCCCTCTCCCCCACCCTGGGAGCAGCTGCTCAACGTGCCGCTCCCTCAAGGCACCAGCCATACTCAGATCTGGCAGGACCTGGACACAAACCCGGGCCCTCAGTGCGCAACTGCACTGACTTTTGTTTGCTATAAAAACATGGTAATATGTTTCACAAAAGAGAAACCTTGACAGATGCTACAACAATACAACGTAACAGTAGATTCCAATTTGTATAATGGAATCACAGGACTTGGCTACAAGCATATAGGCCGTCTTTGCGGTTTCATTTGTTTCAACTGAAATGGGCCTCCCAACTGAAGCGGGCCGCGCCTCAATCATAAATTGAAAAAAAAAAAGTTGAATAAAAGAACCACCTACCCAGTAGTTTCCCCATTCAGCCACTGTAGGCACTGTTCCTAACTTAAGCTATACTATTTTTCTTTAACTACTCCTTGATCTGACCTTGTCTGACCCACATCAAAACACTTGCTGCTAGCACCATTTTGATTTGTTTGCTGCTAGTCTAACAGCCCAATGCTCTTAGAAAAGGCAAACTACAGCAATGAAATGCATCCATCTTAGTGGCTCTGAGAAGAGAAAATAAAGAAAAAAAATAAAGATCAAGACAGTCTTACTAAAGTAACAACTTTCTGTGGTGCAGCAAGTATGTCTACAAAAATAATGGTTGCAGCATTATCGCTAATAGAAAATCAGGAAGCTTCGAACAGGTGAAATGGAAAAATCTTCCTGCACAAGAGTGTGCAAAATCTGAGGGTGATATGCAGAACTACTAAAGATCACTGATACAAAATGTAAGCAGTGTAAGTGTACCCTGTTGTCCCATAGTGTCTCCAAATCTATCCAAAATAGCAAAAGAAATAGCTGGAAAAGCCAAACTGTGCACTGCTGTAAATCATAAAATAATCATATATTGAACTACAAATCACCTGTTTTGACTCATGAAACTCACGTTTGCATCATGTCCAAGTGGGAATGACTATATTTTAATCAGTATTGAAGGAGATATTGCCTATGCTCATCAAACCAATTATTCATTTAATTAACTCATCATTGCTATCGGGCCATGTTCCTACATCCTTTAAATTGGCAGAAATCAAGCCACTACTTAAGAAACCAAATTTGGATCCCACTGTCCTGGCCAATTATAGACCCATTTCAAACCTCCCATTTTTATCAAAGATTCTTGAGAAATGTGTAGCGCAACAGCTTTCTTCATTTTTACATACTTATAATGTGTATGAGAGGTTTCAATCTGGGTTTAGGAAGCACCATAGCACCGAGACCGCCCTTGCCCTAGTAATGAATGACTTGTTCCTCTCTCTGGACTGTGGCTGTATTTCTATTCTTGTTTTACTTGACCTGAGCGCTGCCTTTGATACTATAGACCAGGGGTGTCAAACTCCAGTCCTGGAGGGCCGCAGGTCTACAGGTATTTGTGGTTTCCTTTCAATCAGCACCCAGTTAAAGCATTGAGAACAAGGTGTGTGGACTTCTTAGCCAATTAGTGACTTAAATTAATCACTTGTGCTTAAACGCACCAAAAACCAGCAGACACTGCGGCCCTCCAGGACCGGATCTTGACACCCCTGCTATAGACCATAATATTCTCCTCTGCAGGTTAGAAAATTTAGTTGGTCTTACCGGGCATGCTCTTATGTGGTTTAAATCTTATCTCTATGATAGATCCCAGTTTGTTAGGGTAAACAGTCAGTCCTCTGAATTTTCTAAGGTGAACTTTGGAGTACCACAAGGATCGGTCTTGGGTCCTCTGCTCTTTTCTCTTTACATGCTCCCTCTTGGGAACATTATAAGCAGACATGGTGTTAACTACCACTGCTACGCAGATGACACACAACTTTATATATCAGTTAAGCCAGGTGAAGTTGACCAGTTGTCTAAACTAGAGACCTGTCTCAAAGATGTAAAGGCCTGGATGACCCAAAATTTCCTCTTACTGAACTCAGATAAGACTGAGATATTAGTATTAGGTCCCAAATCCCTTCGAGATAAATTCTTACAGCTTCCCTTAAATTTAGATTGCTTCTCTGTCTCCCCTAACAAGGTTGTTAAAAACCTTGGTGTAATTATTGATTCAGATCTCTCCTTTCAGCCCCATATTAACAAGAATGGCCTTCTTCCACCTGAGGAATATATCTAAATTAAGGAAGGTGTTGTCCCTGGAGGATGCTGAAAAAATGGTTCATGCCTTTGTAACCTCTCGACTAGATTACTGCAATGCATTATTGTCTGGTTGCACTGGCTCAGCCCTGAATCGCCTCCAACTTGTACAGAATGCAGCTGCTAGGGTTCTTACTAGAACCAAGAAATGGGAGCATATCAGCCCGGTGCTCAAAACTCTTCATTGGCTGCCTGTCAAATTCAGAATTGACTACAAGATTTTACTTCTAGCGTTTAAAGCTTTAAATGGCTTGGCCCCTGAATATCTGAGTGACTTACTCATTCCTTACTGTCCTCCTAGATTAATTCCTATTATATCTAAAATTACAATGGGTGGCAGAGCCTTCTCTTACAGAGCCCCTTTTTTATGGAATAATCTTCCCATGTATGTACGGGCTGCAGACACACTTTCTGTCTTTAAGTGTAGGCTAAAAACGTACCTCTTTAGTCAATCCTATAGTTAAGGATGTCGGGGGGGGGCTAACCTTCTCTTTTCCTCTCTCACCCTGAGCTGAAGATTACTCCGGCCCGTCCCCCTCTCACCCTGAGTTTGCAGACTGCTCCAGTTATGCCCCTCACCCTGAGTTTGCAGACTGCTTCGGACCCGTCCCTCCTTTGGTTTATCCTCCCGACTTCACGCAACCGGAGTCCCAGATGCATCACCCCGCCCCCTTTGAACTGATGATTGAACTGATTATTGAATTGACTATTACCATTCAGTCCACCTTTAGTCTAAACCGGGCCGGCCAGCGAAGGATGGGCACCCCCTCTCTAGCCAGGTTCCTTCCGAGATTTCTTCCCACTGGGGAGTTTTTTCTCGCCACTGCTCAGTGTTTTTTTCTCCCCTACCGGGGAGTTTTTTACCTCATTTTGCTGGTTGGGGGCTATGGCCTGGTTTTTTGCTCAATTTCCCCTCTGTTTCCCTGTGCAGCGTCTTTGTGACAGTTCTCTGTAAAAAGCGCTATACAAATAAAATTGAATTGAATTGAGTATAGGGGGATAGATATCCCCAAAAGCCTATCCAAAACCTGTCATAAAATGAACAAGATACTTTTTTTCCATTATAAAGCATATACATATGCCACTTATGATGGTTTAACATGAAAACATTGATATCACACTGGTACACACACCAAAATATGTAGCCAAATCATTCACTCTTGTACCTCAATAAAACATCACTTTATTCTGTACTCTACAGTAAATAATCGTTTGCTGCATGCCCTGGGATGACATTTCTCTGTAGTTTAAAAATGATTTTGCCATTCATAATCACTCCATGGGAAATGTAGGTCACTGCTATTCGCACTAAATTCAAATAGCAGGATGATGCTAACCCTAACCCAACCAGTGTGATTCGCTAGGTAGATAATTCACCAGTTATAGTGAGTAATAATAAAACTTAGCAATTAATTCTCAACGGTCATAAAATTAGACCAAAATAAATCATCTAGCACATATCAGCGCACAGTAAATTGGGATGAGTATTTTCCATGCTCTAAGTGACAAGTATAGCTCAGGGAGATATAGTCTATATTATGTACAATAAGATTAGAATAAAATAATATTCCACCATTAGGAAAATGCTGGAAAATGTTCTAGCTTCACAGAAAATTGGTTGCATCAAACATAAAACATGACTGAGCCACTTATCATCTCTTACATCACAGTATGTGAAATGCACTAAAAATGCAAAAATAACAATATCAAACATATGGCACAAGACAATGGTGGAGTGGAAAAACTAACGTACTATTTAAAATATTACAAATAGTAATACTTACATATCAAGGAGGTAAATCTCCGTCATATTCGTAGGCATATTCTCCGATAGAATCAATACTATGGTGTCTTCTTCTGACCCACTCCCAAAATCCATGTAAGCAAGGCGAGGATTTTCTCTAGCCATGCTGTCGAGTTAGCCAAATTAGTATAACCTTGCGAAAATAGCAGGAAAACAACAATTATGCCTCGGCGAGCAAATGTACATTCTTGCGTTTTCCATAGATGTTTGTTGCACCCGGCTGTAATTTATTGTTCAGCATCCAATAAGACATTGCAAGGTTACCGTTCTGAAGATTATAATGTCCTCTATTGGATAAAAGAGCTGTCAATCAAACCAGAATGAACTGGAACTGGAATGAGCTGCACAAACACTTGATGAGGTTTTATGCGTGCGGTTTTCAGAAGGTGAACTACCATAATAAAGGGATGTGTATTTCTCAAACGGATTGTCCAAGACAATAAATTACCACTAAATCTTGAAAGAATCTCTATGCATAAACCCAATGGTAGGATTGTATATCTATTCCATATTTAGTATCAGATATTGATAGTAGAATGACGTGGTATAATTATACAAGAAATGTATTTGTTTGTTATGCTATTGAGTGACCACACTGCAAAAACCAAATCTTAACAAGCATTTTAATCTTATATTTAGACTTTAGAATCTTATATTTGTTACTTTTTTGCTAAATAAGACAAAAAGATTACCAGTAGGGTAAGATAATTTTACTTGTCAAGCAAAAAGTAACTTAAAACAAGCTAATATTTTCCACTTCAGAGAAAAGAAATACGATTTTAAGTCTCATTACAAGACTAAAACACTTGTTAAGACATATTTGCAGTGCAGGGCTTTTTACAGCTGTGCTGGTATACGTTTGGGCTATTGTTGGCTTGTTGCTAAGATGGAATACAAATTTTTGGTGGTGAAAAACGTTTTTTATGAACTCACGGATAGACGCTATTGTCTGTGTCACTGTGTCATGCATGGGTCAGTATAGTTGCAGGTGAGACTGGGTGGAGGATTGCTTGTTAAATGGACTAGCTACGCAACAATAGTGGCACTTAGAAACACTGTATTCGGCAGAGTTGTCACAAATCGTGTACTAATAAAGATAGAACATGGAGTTTCCACTAGTTTAGTAATAAATGTCTCAGTTGAGTAATCTCACGATGCCGGAGGCATGGCCACTAGGGGGTCTGCACGAAGGGGTTAATATTGAGACAGATTTTCTAAAAAGACGTTCTGATGACTATCTAGTACATGATAATATAATGCATCTGGCTTTTGGCGTATGATCTTACTGATGTAATGTGTTTCCATGTTGTACATTCCTCAGTGACCTCCACAAGCCATCCATGACCTGGGCCAATGCCTTCACTAGTCAGGTTCCTCCCACTCCCACCAAAACCTACAAGCACTAGTCAGTCTCCAACCACTCCCTTCCAAACCTACCAGCACTAGTCAACTTCCTCCTCCTCCCAAACCTACCAGCTTTCCTTGGGAGTTGCTCCTCCCCAGAAGGCTTGGCCGATGTTTTGGAGTAGAGCTCTGGGAGGTCAGGGATGTGGGAGTGAATGTAATTCACTGCATCTGTTGGGCAGAGAGTGGGAGAGGAAGTGACATTGGACCTTTCAGTCCCAAAGCCCCTAGATGTCCCCCCTACTCCCCCCTCTCTCTCTCTCTCTCTCTCTCTCCCCCCTCCCTCTCTTTCTCTAGGGCAGCTTTGTGCTTAGACAGCAAACACACCGATGGTGTATTAGAGGGAACAATGAGCATGTTCTGAATACGGGGATCAGTGTAAACAAAGTACAGTCATTTGCCTTGTGATTGGAGTTCAATAGTCTTGCTGAGGCAAAAGGGAAATGGTCCAAGAGGCTAACATAGCTCCAATACTAATTATTTGTAATGGAGGTAAGGAGGGTAAGTGTGAGACAGTCAATCTGTGTTTATGTGTGTGTGTGTGTGTGTGTGTGTGTGTGTGTGTGTGTGTGTTTACGTGTGTGTGCATGCACGGATGGATGCATGTACGTATATGTTTGAATGAATGCATGTACACTGCATGCAGCCATCCTATCCTAGAGAATGGAACATTATATAGTGCCCTCCAGAATTATTGGCACCCTCAATTAATAGGAACAAAAAATGCTGGATAATATTGAATTTATTGTTTGTGAAATGTTTTCTATGCTATGTTTTCAATAAAAGATATATGGTGATACACCATTTATCGTAGAAAAACACCAAACCCAGCCTCCTCACTGTGCCTAAGGGCAAAATACACCTGTGTCCTCTTCGAGACAGGTTCATCACAGATGAATTATTGCTCTAATAGTAGAGGTGGGTATTTACAGGCATTTGGCTATTTTTTTTAAAGCCGTGGCCTGATTCACGAAGGCCAAAAACATTTGTCTCATTAAATGTGTTTTCTCTGAATTTCCCCATGTTGATGGATGACTAAGGGAGTGTGTGTTGCCTCATATTTATACCCCAATGAAACAGGAGTTAATGGATGTCCACTTAAGAGTTCCTAAAGACTCAGATGAACTTAAAAAATGTCAGAATCTATTTGTACTCAAATAGCAGGTCACTCCTATTCGCACTAAATTCAAATAGCAGGATGGTGCTAACCCTGACCCAACCAGTGTGATTCGCTAGGTAGCTAATTCACCAGTTATAGTGAGTAATAATAAAACTTAGAAATTATTTCTCAACGGTCATAAAATTAGACCAAAATATAAATAAAAAACACTGGTAGGCAGAGTAACTGTTAGATAGAGCAGCTGTATGCTGGTAGGTAGAGTTGGTATGAATAGGATATGCCACACAGTAGCATATTTGCACTTATTTGCAAGTATAAATAGACACTCTGTAAAAAATATATATAACTGGAAATATACTTCTATTAGATTGTGTTCACAATAATTCTGACACATGATTTTGAGAAAATATATTTAATATAACCAAATATTTAATATAAACATAACCTTTTTCACTCATCTTTGCCAAGGGTGGCAACAATTCCGGAGGGCACTGTGCGTGTGTGTGCGTGTGTGTACACACAAATACAAAATAAATTAAAGTAATTGTCATAACAAGGTTTTAAATGGTGACATTGGGCTCAGCACTTACCCCCGTCTTTGTTTTGAAGACTCTAGAAAGCAAGCAGACAAAAATAGCCTATTCAATTTATAAGCCTAGTCAATGATCAAATTATATTTCTGATGGTAAAATGCAACATAACAAACAGTTCAGACACAGAATATCATGTTGTAATCAACTCCTACTAAAATCAATCTCCTCAAGAGCTCAGCATATTCATCCATAGATATGCCATTTATTCATTACATTCTGATGAACTGAATGTCCACGGAAATATTTTTCAACTCACCTTTTGCAGATCTTCAATTGATCTCTCAGTTTCCCTCAGCTTCTCTCTGAGAACTTGTTCTTTGGCAGAAATCTGAGATTCTTCCCTTTCCAACAGCCCAATGTCCGCCTCCAATCTAAAACACAGGAATACTGCTTCAACTGGAATGACTTTAGCTTACATTCAGAAATGATATAAATATTTTACTGTAAAACTAACAGACAGGTGTAGCATATGGTTATTAAAGAAAAGACCACTCAAAAATTCTAGTTTGCACTGATAATACAAGCCCATGGTAATTATATTATTTTTCTTTACAGTATACGTAATGGAAATGTATACTGCATGACCTTTTTTGTTTTAAACCATTCTTCACATAATTGTGAAAACACATATAATACAATATCTACATACAAACATTTCTTACATATTTCATACATGAAATGCAATTAATCATGTTTAACCACTGATTACCATCCAGCACTTACAAAAATGTTACACTGGGGTGCTTGTTGATATTCTTGAAAGTAACTTTTGTTTTACATTAAATAACAAAGGATAGTGTTTGGTTAAGTGTTACCACAAAAACAGGCATAAATCTGACTATTAGCTTTGTTTGTTTTTGTTTTTAAATTTGGTGCCCTGAGCATATTCAATTCCCACCCCAGTTTTTTACATACATTGTGTCAACTGCACTGCCAGTTCGGGATAGTGTAGACCAGTGGTCTCCAATCCTGTTCCTGGAGAGCTACCGTCCTGTAGGTTTTCATTTCAACCCTAATTTGGCACACCTGATTCTACTAATTAGCAGCTCAGCAAGATCTCTAGCTGTTGAGTGAGGTGTGCTTTGTTAGGGTTGGAGTGACAACCTACAGGAACAGGGTTGGAGACCACTGGTGTAGACATTCCTCTGAAACACACGGTGTCGCCAGCTGCTGCTGCTTTTCACACCGCAGACTACAGCTAAGCTCACAAAGAGCGGATTTGGAGGAGGGACCTTTCATACACGGCTCCAACTGCAATCCACGGTTGACCAATCGGCCAGCAGGAGTCACTAGACAGCAATGCACACAGAACCCTATTCGACTGAACTCTCCCATACCCTGGGCGACCCAATCGCCAATTAAGCATCGCCTTATGAGGCTACTGGCCACAGTTAGCACTCGCATGGTCTGGATTTGATCCAAGGCCACGAGTGTCATCCATGCACCACAGTGTGGTGCCTTAACCAAATGAGCCTTCCAGCAGCCCTGCTTGGTTTGTTTTTACATAATGAGTATAAAGCTACTATGCTGACATGGTTTCTAAATGGATTACTGTTGAAATGTTTCACAAGGAGGCAATGTGCCTTGCAGTAGAACAGGGTTCACAGGATCTATGCAGTAAAATACTGTGTGGACCAGATGACCCATATTACAGGGTCTATAGCTCGCTGTGAGCTCAGCACAGATCAGATGAGCTCACAGCTGTAACAGATTGTACTGTGCAGCAGACAGAGAACTGTCTTTTGGAACAGGGCCGAATACTGCAGCAGAGACCAATTTCCCTGTTGCACTCGATACAGACCCCGCACATTTACACCAGACAAAATCATACACAGAGCTGACCGTTTGTACTATATAACCAAAACATCCTGACATTGATGGGGAAAATTACAAGCGAAATGCCAAAGCTTACGTTAGTATCTACTGTGACAGTAGTGAAAGTAGTGAGTTAAGGGAGAACAGCTTTGCAGAGCTGACAGATCACTTTCACAGTTTCGCTCTCCGCCCGTTAAAAATTTGTTACTGTTATTTTTCGTGACACTTCTCCAGCTCCTGCCGGCATCTGTTTTTACTTTCATTCCCCGCTGCGTTCCACCGAACACTTAGACGCACAAAGGCTCAAAATGACGCGCTGCGTGACACGAATGTCGGGATACCAAGCAATGATCTTGGGTTAGAAAGAAAGACTAGTTAGGAAGGCTAACTAACTTAATGACATACTAGGAACTCAGTTGGATTTGAACAATTCTTATTCCTGTATTATTCTGGAAATAATTTCTTTTTATGGCCCCTTCCATGTATCCTACTGAAGTGGGTACTACAAATTTTGCTATTGTGACAATAGAACAGCCAGACATACGTATCAGCGTGTACTGTTGTGCAGTTAACAGCTAGGACCTAATTAACTTGACGAGGGTAAACAAACTGCGGGATATGGTGACAGCACACGTAGCGCTCATTTATATCGCATGCTTTGGCTCTTTCTCTCATCTCCTGCTGCACAGAGGAAGGAAAGGGAGGAAGGGGAAGTCACATGACCCAACCAGAACAAAAATATTCCATATGAGCCAGCTGTTGGCAGGTGGGCGTGTACACACCTGCGTGAAAAACGCAGAATAGGATCTGGGACTGTAAAAATAAAAGGTGCATCAAAATCCTATTAATATTGTCACGCAGAAAAAAATGTGTGGTACAATCTGATAACTGTTTTGTAAAGAAACAATAATGATCCATTTTTTTCAGGCTTTGCTCTAATTCAGTGAAATACCTATTCAGCTCTGGAGTTGCATCCTTGACGTTTTTCAATCATGGTCCGCTCTCACAGGCACTGTCCTGTGTCTAGACCCTACTGCCTTAATGCGTCAACAGTATCTCTTTTTTCCAAACTAATCATTTTCAGAACGAGAGAAGCACAGAGGAAAAAACTGCCCCATTTAACAAAAAACAAGCAATGCTGGGAACCAACAGAGAAAGACCAGCAACCTCTTTTCCCATCCAAACAGCAGCTTCCTTGCACAGAAATGATAAACCTCAGAACACAATGTTCTGCTGCAAGATAATATGATTTATATTATAAAGTGTTCCGACTTATACAGCTTTCCTAAAGAAAAACATTTCAGTATCATATTTTTTTCATTGCTAGCCCATATCAAATTATTACCAGCCTTTCTTTATTACTAGTACCCATCACAAAAATAAGAATGGCAAACAAAAAGCTATCATGTAAAAAGGTGCCATGCCATGCATATACACCAATATAATTTTTTAATTTACTGATTTTTGAAAGACAAAAATAATACCACATTCAAATACACCATATAAATCACACATTGAGCACTGCACTATGTAAATATTGAATTGCAAAAAAAAGTAAACATTTTTACCAAATTGGTCAAAATGAGCCTTGAGTATTATAAAACGTGTTTCTTAAGAGAACGTGCCTATAGCACACAGAGAGGCGTTATTTCTTTCCCAGAGGATTGCCGTCTTGGTTATTCTTAACCACAGCAGCCAATCAGGAAGCTCTCAGCATAGGAACCCTCTCCCTCCCCCCTTGTAAATTTCCTGCTATTGTTTAGATCACTGAGGTTATTTGGTCAGCAATAACAATGGACTAAATGAAAGGAGCCTTCCCACGATTCCTGAAACTAATCTGAGAATGGAGAGGAGTGTCTTATTATTTCTGTTGAGACGACAACAGAAATTGCTCAGAGAGCACACTTTGCTACATCTGTTTTAGCTCTCAACAAACTCAGATGTTCCCTAACACGGCATAATAAAAAGCATTGTAAGGAACTCGTATTTATAATCTTATTTATCCTTGCTGCAACACAATAGGAGCAGTGTGCTGGAGAGCAGTTGGGGTTGCCCTCTCTTGTAACTGCCATGCTAAAATGTTTTCTCCACTGAAATGAGGAAGGAAACAATGGCAGCGTGAGGTGTGGGGGGTGGACACCACGTGAATAATTCACACACTCTTAACAATGGCACAAAGTGAAAGTGATGTCATGACATCTCTCCATAGGAACAGGAACACACCGTGCTATCTATGTCTCCATCCTCTCGATCACACCCCAGGGCCTTCCACCCTCTCACGCTCTCTTCCAGCAGATTTTCCAATGGCAAGTACGTCACTCAACCAATTATATTATGTGCTAACAGGTCTGTCCAAATATAGTCATATTTTAATCATTTCCTTGTGTGGAATGTTGTAAATGTTGACCTTAGGTTTTTTTTTTTTTTTTTTAGCAACAGAGTGCCAGTGAGAATTGTTTTTATGAGCTAACATGTAATAGTAACAAATAGAGCCAAGTATATTAATGAACAGTTTGCATGTCTTGACTAAGAAAAAAAACATCTTCCCTGCATAGACAGTTAAGCAGCAAGCAAGCAAGCGGAAAAATTCAGCAGTTGTTTTATCTTATAAGAAAAAATCATTGCCTTTCAAAGAGGTCATGCACTAGAGGTCCATCCCAGTAATTCTGGGCCATCTAGTGGCAGAAAGGAGAATAGCAGACATGGCCTGATTGACAGCAGAAGTGGGGCGGACGCATAGTGGCCACCGTGCGGCGTCCGCTTTCTTTTGGCGCCAAGCCCACGCTAGTGGATTACAGCATTTAAACCAGCTGCGGTCCGGCGAGGATCGCTCCAATCCACTCCTGGTGTAAATCAGGTGCTCTAATAGTACCATCAACTGCTCAGACAAACACTATCACTAACAACTACTATCCCAAACAGAGTTTCAAAGGCATTCGGCAGTTAAGTAAAGCTTTGTGCCACAATGTTCTATATTTTATGTCAACAATGAATGAATGAATGAATATTTTATTTTTTGCCATGCCACCCATGTGACCCATCCCATATGGGATTATATGACACATCATTAATCAAACAAATACAAACACAAACATGGATAGTGCTCGGAGAGATGAGCAATACCATGCTACACAGGCAGAGAGACGCTGGCCAGATGTTTAATCCCACATCCTTCCACATGGCTGCACAACAGCCCCCCCCCCATCTCCGAGCCCATCCCCCTATATACAAGATATACATAAACTCAACTTCCAAGTAGTGGCGTACACTACCAAGTGATGTTCAGCAGGAAGAGGGGACCTGCGGCAACAGGTGGAGAGAGGGCAGTCCCACCATCCCACCACTCCAAATAAGCAGACGAACAAACAAAACCATTATGAATAATTATACCAGAGCACAAAAACAAATCTGACAATAGCAAACAACACAGGAATACAGACTGCTCAGCTATACGCCGCCGTCCCTCTTGTGCGCCAGGCCTCATCCAGAAAATCAGCAAAACAAATCTCCACCTAAGTTTCCCCATGTCTTCCAGCCAAAATAAATCCATAAAAATCTCAAAATCAGAAGGCAAGTATCTCAATATTTCAAAACGCCCACAGTGGTTAGATGAACTAAGATCCGACGACACAAATCTCATGATGTGGACAAATAATCTCAAAATCAAAAAGCAAATAGCTTTGTACTAGCATTATGGCAACATCTTGTGTCGAGTGATGCTGCATAGCCACATCCCAACACATGTAATAATCGTGCTAATGTCTAAATTGTAAAGGAATGCAATGTAAAGCAACCTCACATAATTGTCAGCACATACTGATCACAATAGACTAATATAAACAATGTAACTGCTGTTTTTCCCTGTAAGAGAAGACAATACACATTGTTTCTGGATCTGAGATTTAAGTGGACAGGGTGAATTACCAATGATGCAAGGAAGGACAGAAGGCATCATTTTATTAATCCAACATGCTTTGTCTGCCTAGAACTTTAAATAACAAATGTACGTGAGTGTTACCTTTTGAAGTTTCTTAATGTATTTCAGTACCCTTTGACCTAATGTTGTGAGTGAAGAAAGAAAACATGGCTTGTTTCAACATCGCTACACAAAATCAAGGACGGCATATGCTGCAGTTAAAACGGATTTGATACCAAAGGCCTATAATGGGTGTTGCTGTGTTCACATGACTCATATGGTACACTTCAGCTCCTTTGATCAGACTTGGCAGTTTTTCCAGCGGAGACGTTTGCTGGGAGCCGCCGCTCTGGATAGGGTTTGCGGGCGAATCTGAGCGTGGCGGGGCGATGACCTCATTCAGACTCTCCCAGCTCCACTCCCACTCCCAGCTTCCCGTTCTCTTCTCCCACTTCCTGCCTAGATGTGTCATTATCTCCAGCCGTCGCTGATTTGCGGGAACAGGAATGTGCTGTCGGTCATTAAGCCCTTGCATGCCTCGTCTGGGAGAGTCAATACTGTCCCACAGTACCTTGCCTTGCCTGGGACAATCGATGCTGTCCCACAGTACCTTGCCTTGCCTGGGACAATCTATGCTGTCCCACAGTACCTTGCCTAGCCTGGGACAATCTATGCTGTCCCACAGTACCTTGCCTTGCCTGGGACAATCGATGCTGTCCCACAGTACCTTGCCTAGCCTGGGACAATCGATGCTGTCCCACAGTACCTTGCCTAGCCTGGGACAATCGATGCTGTCTCACAGTACCTTGCCTTGCCTGGGACAATCAATGCTGTCCCACAGTACCTTGCCTTGCCTGGGGACAATCTATGCTGTCCCCACAGTACCTTGCCTTGCCTGGGACAATCGATGCTGTCCCACAGTACCTTGCCTTGCCTGGGACAATCGATGCTGTCCCACAGTACCTTGCCTTGCCTGGGATAATCGATGCTGTCTCACAGTACCTTGCCTTGCCTGGGACAATCAATGCTGTCCCACAGTACCTTGCCTTGCCTGGGATAATCGATGCTGTCTCACAGTACCTTGCCTTGCCTGGGACAATCGATGCTGTCCCACAGTACCTTGCCTTGCCTGGGACAATCTATGCTGTCTCACAGTACCTTGCCTTGCCTGGGACAATCGATGCTGTCCCACAGTACCTTGCCTTGCCTAGGACAATCGATGTACCTTGCATTGCCTGGGAGAGTCCATGCTGCCTCACAGTACCTTGCCTTGCCTGGGAGAGTCGATACTGTCCCACAGTACCTTGCCTTGCCTGGGAGATTTCATGCTGCCTCACAGTACCTTGCCTTGGCTGAGAGAGTCCATGCTTGTATTTTACTGACAGTAGAGACTGTGCTGATTAGTTGAACTTCCAGAGAAAAACATTTCTGACCACTGCTGGGCAAAGCTTTGTGGGCCTGAATATGGCAGCACAAGAAAGTCAATCAGTATTACTGGAAAGCCTGATTGATTGACTGCACTATTCCATGAAATGTACGTTGAAGTGCAAAATTGCACTAAAGTAAATAAGTGCAATGCAATACAGCTGGAAACTTGCTTGAATAAACAGGTCTTTTGAAACCATTTCAGTCTCTAATCTGCAAACATCTTTCCTTTTGTCCATGTCCAGAATCTGCATGATGACCACATGATTTTGGTGTAACAGGAAGATAAAGCATGATTAAGGCCAGTTTCTGAGATACCACTGTCATGCTTTTACCTTCAGAAATTCCACATATATTTCAAACACTGGCTCTATTCATACACAAATGTTGCAAATTCAAACAACACCTAAATTCAAGTGGTTAATGCAATGAATGAAAATATGATGTTTCATTGCACCTAGATAGAAAACGGAGGTAGGATTACATCTCAAACTCTTTTTAATCACACAACTAAGTCTATATAATTAGCAAAAGAATAAAGTTTAAAACTGAAACTGAGAAAAATTGTTTCATAATAGCTTCATAATAGTTTCATAATCGTTTCGAACTGTGATTAAATCCTTATTTGTAGATTTGGAAAATGGATTACTTTTACATTCAGAGATAAAATGTTTATTTTTTTTAGGATACATAGAATTAAGAGCATAAAAGCAGTGAATGCAGAACTTAAACTTAAACTGAGGCACAGTAGCTACATAAATATACACACTGTAAGGCCAAAGTCAACCAAAGGCTGACAAAGCTTATCTTAAAATACTATAAAACATTTCATAGAGTTTTCAAACAATCCTTCCTTTCCTTCCTTTAAAACAGAGCAGAGCAGGTTTAATCTGGCATGGGCCACCATATTAGGACGTACTTTCACTCACTAGTATACATAGGGATATACAGACATAAACATAAAGTGTGAAAGTATCTTAGAATTCCTTGAAGTGAAACTCCCAGTCTCCCAGTCTAAATTTATCCTCAACCTCGACTCACCAAGCATTGTTGTCTCTTTCCACAGTTTGGCGAGTACAATGGTCAATATTGTTTGCGTTGAAAAAAAACAAAAAGAAAACGGTCAGGCTTTTGGTCTCTTTTCCTTATTAAGTATTAGGAACTAACTAACTATTTCCATAAGGGTGACTATTCGTGGCTTCTGCTGGAACTTTTCATCTGGGACGTCCATTATGTTTTCCCTGAGGGAAAGTCAAGGATACTGAAGAAGCACTGAACCGTGCAGCATTTCCTCCCTGTGCTCCTCTGCTCCTAAGCTCATCTTGCTGTTTAAACACGCTTAATTCATCTTCACGCCTCAAATCAAGACTTACAAACACAAACTGGGTGTTTTTTTAAATTGGAATTTGTTTTAACTGAAAATTTTAACAGTCACATAACCATAGAAGCTAACGTGGCTGGAATATTGCCATTCCGGCTATCTTAAATATATTTGAATGTACTCATAATTACTCAGAATTGTTCGTCATAGATTCCAACCCTCAAACATAATAATTTATTTTATTATTTTGTACATTTTTTAAATTCCTGGCAGAATATTAATCTGTTTTGTTTTTGTGTCTAAAAAGATTATACACAATCCATTGTTTTTCCCAGTTTTCACCAGAATCCTGGTTCTACTGATAAAAAATATTTCTTTCTGGTAATTAACAAGGACTGAATTAGCACATAAAAGCCACTGTTTAAGCTTTCACAGAAATGGATACAAGATGAACATGAAATTCATGTTCCCCCCCAGCAACTTCGAGTGTAAAAATCAATTCATGTGGTGCAAATAATGGATACCAATTCTGGTCACACACAATAGCACTGTGACCAGCACTTGCAAATACATGTAAAAAAAAAAAAACCCTTGTATGTAATCTTCACAGAATACAAATATTACACTTCCCTACCCCGCACTTCTGTTGTAGCAACTCTGTTTACATGCATGTGCAGTGTAATAAAAAAAATGTAATTACATATTTTAATACCATATTTCAATATAACACATGCTACTTTCCTTTTACAGAGGAACTGTCCATTACAGACGTGGAAACAGTGGAAAAATAAGCCTGCTGTTTTGTGTTGCTGGGGATGCATTACTCTTTATCAGCAGTGGAAAAAGCCTTGTCTGGCTTTCATTTATTTTTGGGACGCTGTTCAGCGGGGAGCAAATATAGCTCAGTCACTCCCTCAGCCTCACCCCATGCCAAAGAAATTGTTATTCCCTGCAATTCCCTGCAGTTATTCCCTGCAATTCCCTGCAGGTCATCCCTGCAATTCCCCACATTTAATCCACGCAGTTATTCCCTGTATTTGCAAAACAAACATAGTCCACTATTCAGTCTAGTTTTTATGATCTTTGTTTTTTTTTTTTTCCAATTTGGTTATTTCACAACCAATAAACACAAAATGGAATTGAAAACAAATAACACCTTTATATTATATACAATATATTAAACTTTGGTAAAATGTGGGCAATTGTATATAATATAATATAATATAATAATAAAAACACATTTTGAAGATTGGTACCTGGCCTGAACCAATAAAACACACAGATTTTCATGTATTGACAATGCGTGTAGACTAAAGCCAAATCTTCCACATATCTTTAATCAAGTTATGAGAATGTAGGTACGTATTTCTACATATATAAATGTATCTACCACTTTCAGCCAGCTATTTGACTAGAAATGCTGTTTAATATGCACTTGCAACATTGTACTGTATGTCCAAGTTGGTGTGCCTAACGTTTTTGTTATACTTTGTTTATTCTGCCAATTCAAAATTATGTAGGCAGAAACTTCACACACAAAGCATACTGGGTATGCGGTTTAGTCAGGAGTCAGGACCTCTCTATATCCTCTGCTCCTGTCATCCTGTTGAAATTAACACTTCACACAGCACGAAAGGTAAAAGATTGTCAAAAATAAATTGATGTCAGGTCCATACACTTGGGGATCGATTTACTAAGTTCCCAAATAAGGGGTGTTATTTTGCAGGCACAGCCAAAGTATTTGCATGCGTTATCATTTCACACTTTGCGAGTCATTATGTAAATTACTCCAGCCGTAAACAACCATATTTAAATGAGAGATTTTGCATGTTTGGAATGGTTAGCTATAGACTACTGTTACACTTTTTTTTAGTGTATAGCGTATAGGCTACTGTTACACTGAACGAGATGGCGGTTTATTACGAACTGTTTCACTCGATGTTTCTTAGTTTCTGCCAGGAGTTACAGATGTTTGTCAGGATGATCCATAACTATGCTTACTAGCACTAAGCCTAGCTACTAGTGCTGTAAGTGTCACATAAAATTACATTGGCGTCACAACACGTGGTGCTGTAATGGTGACATGTAGTCCAGCTGTCTCTCGTGTTCGTGTTTGTTAATTTGAATGTATTTTGTTGTGTCAGGCTTTTGTCTTTTGTTTTTTTTTCCATGTGCTGTGTGTCTGTTGTGGGACGGGGAAGCGGGCTGGAGATTTTTCGGGGCACTCCTCCTGCTCGTTTTTATAATATTGACGAATTGTCTAGCGATTTTTGTTTGTGGTCGTCACCATGGAGACGCATTCGCATTATGCTCGGGAATGTCCGTTGGATCTGCAGCCACGGAGTTTACCGTCGCTCTTCACCGGAGTTGAAGATGTCGGGACTGCGGGCATTCTTCAAAAGGGAACCAGGGAAGGAGAAGATAATGCGGGGGAGGAGTGTGGCGGCGACTGGGAAGGCTGAGCTCCGTTTCGACAGTGGACAGAGACCGCAACACTGCGTGTAGCATATGGAGGAACGTCGTGGAGGCGCCTAGGCGAAGTTTGTGTGTTGGACTGGTTGATGACATTGGACATCTCGGGAGAGCGGGGGCTATTTTAATCATGACGTTTGGCTGTATATATATTGGCATTTTATATGTTTGTTTGTGTGTTGTGGGTTTGCCCCACTGTCTATGTCTTTTTTGTTGTTGCTGGTGGCTACAACTGAAGTTCCCTTTCGGGGAAAATAAAAGTTATTCTATTTTATTCTATTCTATTCCCATTTGATCATGGGTTTTATTTTTATAAAGTTTTGATTCACTGTTTGTTATAATAGACATTGTATTGCTTGTTTGATTAAAAAACTAGTTACTCTTGTATTCTGTAACAGGATTTGCTTCATGATTAAAATAAAAAATATTTATATATAAAATATATTAAAATATTTTTACTGTTCATGATGTAGCCTATGTAGGCTATCCACAAATTCTCTTCTTGTGTATTTTTAGCGTTAGCTAGAATGGGCCAGTTAATTAGACTCCATTGTTACGCAATCATTCAGAACCTTCAGTTATGGATATTCCAAACACACCTGTATGTGCCTCGCTACAATGATAGTCGTCATCTTATTGATTCCATGTCTTTTAATACCTGCTTTCCATTTGTACTAAAATGCACCCGCAAATACCTTTCCCAAACTTCCTTTCGGGCTTAGTAAATCACTTTACACATGCTAAAGTAATCTATTTGGATGACCACCTCCCCTTGTCGAAATAATGTAGAGACTCCCAATTTTGCATATTCATTCAGCTAACCCGCAAAAATGAAAAATCAACTTATCTTTCAATTTTAGCACACACAATCCTCTTTACACCTCATGAGTTGATCACCTCAGACGATTTTTTGTGGGTTGTAACAGTTTTACACGTGTTTTTGTACACACAAACCTTTAGTAAATCAACCCATAGGTGCCTTGTGGTTCATTCTTTACTGAACAGGATGGACATTGAAGGCTAATGTAATAACATGTCCAGCATTTTCCACCCAGATGGCCTGTTGTCACATTGCATCCCTCCCCAGACATTGTAAGTAAATTTGGCAGAACATGTGTGCAAAGGTTTCTAGACATTCATTGTTGAAAAAAACATTGTAAACTGCAGAAAAAAATGTGGGTAGCCTATACTGCTCTCATACTATATCTGTTATTCAGCTTTTAATGATGAAATATTTCGCTGTAAGGCAAAATTTTCAAATTGATAGAATTCAATTTGCCAAGTGTAGTTTTGTTGCAGACAAAATGGAGGTAGTGATCAATGTATTAAATATACTTAAGCAATGCAAGTGATTCTGCAGTCAATATAAAAAAAAATGCAGTTGCCACATTTATCATAGAATTGCATATTTTATTGGTTGCAGTTAGAAAAATGTAGAAAAAAGAACAAAAAAAACAGCTGATGAATTCACAAAACACGGCAATGTTTCGTTTGGTATGTTAAAACCCTAATATTACAGTATATTTAATTAATAAAGTGAACATCCCTTTATCGATGTTACAAACTCTTCACACAAACCTGACCGTGTTTATCTTAATTTCACGTATTTATACGTGACATCATTTAAAATCTTTAAATAGTTTCACAGTAGTTTTATACGACTCCAGTTACAGCACAAAGGTGACAGCTCAAAGGTGACAGATTGTTTGATTTATTAACTTGGAACAGGCTTAAAACAGCTCACACAAACTTAACCCAACAAAACATCTGGTGTCAAGCTGCTATGAATTGCTATTTGTGAACTGCAACGTATGTTGGAAATGTTGGCACTCTAAAACTGCAAAATCCCAGCAGCCATATCCATGATGGCCAGACTATCAATAAAGTCAATATGATTTGCTTCCTCATTCTAACTTGGAGGTTTGCAGAAGGCTGTTTGCTGAGGTTTTCCTGTCAGGAAGCACTGTATCATACTGTATGTTTCAGTGGACTTTCCTAATACGATATGCTATATAAACAATGTACTTAAATATACTTAAATAAATATAGCCCACAGGTCCCCCCAGCTGGACTAATTTGTCAAAACGCATGGAATGAAAACACAAAAGACTGACTGGACACTGAACACAATCTCCATGACCGAATGGTTTTCACCACAGAGGTATCCAAAGGTATCTGGGCAATTCAGAACAAACTATAAACCAATCCTGTAGGCTATTTCTCACTTTCATTTCTTATATGGCTACAATATGCATAATACGCACCGATCGCCAATGGAAGTTACTGTCACGCAAAGATCTCACAATGAACTAATGTTGGTAACATGATGTACTGGCCATAAGAGTCTGATTGATAGAAATGACCTTGTAGTAATGTATCCACATTGGGAAATTAAATGACTCTGTCTATAGGAACTCTCATTAGCTAGATGCACCTTATCAACAGGGGAAATAACAATCAGCAAAAATCCGTGTTTCTTTCCATTTTAACACACGCCTTTGCAGCTCATTAGTTGATCGCCTCTGACGACTTTTTGCGAGCGGTAGCATATTTTGTGACTTTGATTTTGTACAAGTAAACCTTTAGTAAATCAACCACTCAAACCCTTGAGGCCTGTTTTGTTGTGAACATAAAATTTAACCAACTTTGAAAAGAGGCGTTTTAAAATCAACAGCCGGTTGTTTAGCGCAGTGTGTCTTCAGCTCCATAGATTAACTGTTGTTTGACTACAGGCGCGAATAATTACGTGTTCCTCAACCAGATATCTAAGGGTGACATAGGTGTCTGTGTGCATAGGTGTGTACCTACTTTAACTGAATTTCAACTATTTAGATATTTTTACAGAAGCTGACTACACTTAAGAGTTGTGTTTACCAGAGCAGGGAGTCACTTTAAAGCAGAAGGTGGAACATAAATCTTGCGCCCATTCTATTTCACAGTCATCCGTAACATCCCACTCTTATTTTAGCAGGATGTCATGCAGTTGCTATTTGGCAGTGCCTCTGCTAACACTATTTTGGACCCTGTAGTCTCTCGTGCAAATATGACGGCCGACATACTGCCATTGCCAGTGGCCTTTCGCTTCCACGCTTACAGCGGGCCTTTAAAGAATTTTATTGACAGAACAATGAAAGGAGAATGTTTGTATTTCTCACCCAAACACCTGGAGAGAAATACATGAAGGTCAAAAACTTATACTCATGTGATCAGAAACATCTGTAATGCTGACTACATTGCATACAGTAAAAGCCCAGCTTACGTCTAGAATAACCAGAACAAAATTAAATGACCAGATTAAGCGAAAGGTGGTTGCCAGACTTTAATGTACAGGAAAATCTAGGCTGGAAAATTACTCCATGGTCAGAAGCAAATAGCACGTTTAGCAGGTAATTGATAAATGTTCATAATTACATTTATGATTTAGCTTTGAGAAAGTATCTTTGTTGAAGAAATGTCCGAAGCACTAACAACTTCTGCTTTTCACGTGCTTGTAGTCTGGTCACAATGTCAACTCACGCAGTCATCAGTGTGACTGCGTGTCAGATTTAACAGCCTCTCTCGTGGTTAGCAGAACCTCTTTGATTGACGTCTGTAGTTTCTCTACAAGCTGCGAACAGCAGGAGGTCAGGAGTGCCTGTACCTGTGAATAGAGTCCTCCAGTTTCTTCACCTGCGTCTCATCTTGCTCCGCCTGTCTCCTGCGCCCCTCCTCTTCTTCCCGCGATCCCGCTGGAGCCCCCTGGAGGAGCCATCGTTCCCTCATCGCTTTCGACTTTTTACAGGAAAGAGGACAGAACATTAGGGCAGTGTACTATCAACTTAAATCAACCTTTAAGGGTAGGTTCAACCAAGTAATAATAATAATAACAGCAATAGTAATAATACTAATATTAATAATAATAATACTAATAATGTGTGAATAAACACTATACTATGCAACTTTCCTATATATGGTATCAGCACGTTTCTGGTCTAGAGACAAAACAGATGCCTTTATGGCAGGAAATATGTAGGAATTTGAATACTGTTCTACTTATACCTTCTGTGCAGCAGGTTTGGAGAACCTGAGTGCAATGCAGGGATGTTATGACACGTGTGAATATGAGGAATTTTACACAAGTGATTCACTATTTTAATTTAGGACCAATGATTTTCTGTAGAATTGCAGCAACGTCTGAGATCTTAAAATCCCCCCCACAAGCCCCTCCCATTCTTCCTCAGCCCTTTTCACACAGAGTTGACAAAGCCGCTACGGCACCCTGCAGTATGGCAGGAATGTGGTTGATTTCTTTTGCAGGCTGTCGTAAATACGTGAGGGCAAACTATCAAATGTCAATGTGAGATTTGGGAAATGCCAGCTTGTGGTACTAAAACATACCCCAATATTCTTCATTTTGAAGATCTCAAAGGCATCCATGTCTCCACTCCACTTTAGAAATATAGTCATAAAATTATAAAACTGATTCTGGTTTCACCTTCACCTTATATGAACTCAGGTAGAATTGTATACTTTTTAAAGGTTGGTCACTGTTATAATTTAATTTCACCTAGGTTTGAAACTTTAGTCAGATCTTTCTTTACTAAATACAGCAATTTTTCCTTCCACATTTGTCTTTATGTGGAAACAGGAAAAAGGAATTCCAAACTGGGCAAATGTTATAATTACACCTGAAAAAGTTTAAACTGCATGTTACCTTTTTCCACAATGAGTGAATGAAGTCCTCTGTTTCTTTTTGATTCAAAGGAATACTTCAATTGTACAAACTACTTCAGTCACGTTAACACATTTTCTGTTGTTGAATGTTGTTCCCAAACAGGGTCACTTTTTGATGACATTTTTTTTACCTGCCTAAAGCACACGATGGGACATACAAACAGTAACATACATGTCTGACCTCATGTGAGCTCATATGAAGGCAGCATGTCTTAGAGCACTGATTAGGAACAATATATAGTAACCATTTCATAAATCTTTTTTGTTAACGAGGCATCCGTACTGTACACAACAATACTGAATAGGTAGAATCCCTGAAGTATATCTAAAAGGTATGTTGGTTTTGAAACAATTTACCATATCATATTTTAAAAGCCTGTCCTGTATCGAAATCTTTGTGAAATTAAATGTTCGCTGGAATTTTAACACAAAATAGTATTAAAGAGTATTTAGTCTTAGCAAACACAGGCTCAGTGTCCTGCAGGAGGTGAACTTCAATCACAGACTGCAAAAAATGCAGTCCTAACAAGTGTTTAAGTCTTGTAATGAGACTTAAAATTTTTTACCTTTATTTTTTCCTCAAAAGTGGAAAATATTAGCTTGTTTTAAGTTACTTTTTACTTGACAAGTGAAATTATCTTACCCCACTGGTAAATCTTGAAATGAGTAAATACATCTCACCCTACTGGCAGATAGTTTGTTTTATTTTGCAAAAAAGTAACAGAAGTAAGATTATAAAGTCAAATATGAGATTAAAATGCTTGTTAAGATTAGTTTTTTTTTTGCAGTGCATACAGTACTTACTGGATTTTATTTCCTCGAAAAAGAAACACCCAAGGTGGCATTTAAAGGTGGCGCTTGAACTTTTCCTATATGCACAGAAGTTGTGAGTCTCGCAGAATTAACGCTAAAGATGAATCATTCACGATTTCTTCCAAGTTGTTTGTAAAAAGGCCTGGATGTTCCGCTCATAAATAAGGTTAGAAGATCACGTAGCCATCACAACCTAACAACCTTTCCTATGAGAACTAGCTCTGGACTGAGTTTACGCCACCCACTATTAAACAAACATTCCATATCCTGGTCACATGTTCTTTCCAAGTTCTAGTAAGACCCACTCATGCTCATTTTTAAAGGTCTTGCTTACGGCCATTGTGCTGTAAAGTAATCTAGTTATTTTTCCAGATGACTCGCATTCTAGTTTGTCATTGGAAAAGAAGAAATGAACACCTAAGTCAGTCACTAACGTTTCACTTCCTCAGCAGCCACAGCAGAGGCAGTGTACAGTACAGGTCAGTTTTCACTCCCCACACTTTTCCCTCTGTTTTGCTCAGATTTCACTGGGAGCTTTCTCCTTCTAAACAGTCCCATGGGTTTCTGCTTATCAAGTTGTTACGGTCACTGGAAATCACTTCCATTTCCTCAAAAGAATCTCTGTCCCTGGAGGAGAGGAACAAAGCCTCACAGGGAGCATTCTTTATTGGGTTAAATTCGTTTCTGTGAAATGTAATTGGCATAAAATGTATGCAGAACAATTTCCTACAAATGAAGCCGCCTCTTATTGCCCGATGACAAATTCAAGGAATTCCCATATGTCTTCGCTGTTTGTTTATACTACTTGAGTTCTCTCCGAAACGAGCTATCCAGCTTTCATATCTGATTGAAATTTATGGGAACTTTTCATTGTGCCCATATGTGTATGCGTGTCTAAACACTCAGAAGAAGGAGTCCGTTTAAAATCTCTCTGTTCACAAACCTTTATCAGGTCACGTTTCATTAAATACACGGATGACATTATTATACTGTACCAGTAAATTATTGAATTTAAAAGGTTTTCATTTCATTTTATTTCCTCATATGTCCATGCCTACACCAAGTTCCCTTAAAGGAACATACAGTATATTTATCTGAAGGAAAGTTACCTTGAGATGCTGTAGCTGCAAAATAAGGTCCTCCAATTGTCTTCTTTTGTCTTCAATTTCTGTTTGTCTTTTCCGTTTTTCCTATAAAACATAATAGGTATATCCAGTTAAAACAATTACTCGGCCACAATTTTGAGTTTTCAAAAAGCTTCGATTATTGTTGTTCCCTTTGCCAATTTTACGCAGACATATCGCACATTTATTTATATCACTCATGTATTTATTTAATAGTAAACATGTTCATCACATTTTTTATGATGCCTGGTATATTAAATTAAATTTTAATTTTAGAGTCAACTCACAATTATGTACAAAAACAAGTACAATTTTGTTTATTCATGTGTGAACACATTTACAAATACCAAAACTCTTACAGTAATATAAAAACATGTTAAATAATGTTAAAATATTTCTACATTTCCATTCATACACAATGTGGTGAAAAAAAATATCACGCGACAGTAATTTCTCTTAGGCAGAAAAACTGTATTTCTGAAGCATATACAAACCCATGAAAAAATAAAGTGGCATGAAAAACCAAACAGATACTTTATCTATGAGCAAGTTCAACATCGCTTTTGTCCTCCACATGCTGCTAGTGATACTTATCATCTTCTATCAACAAGCAGTGCAGCAGGCAGAGCAGGAAGCCTCCATACTGTGGATACTGACAGTATACTCGCTGATCCATCCCAGTATGTGGTGCTCAGTATGTGACTGGGGTGACCAGCCTATCACACGTACGTATATCAGTAAAGTATTAGGACACACGCATGCATATCCTAAATAGGATGGTCCTTGGAGAGAGTACCACAATAAATTATATGATATAAAAAATAGGACGATTCAAATATTATTCAAGAACAAATTGGTAACATCCTGCAAGTTCTGTTGCCTGGATTTTCATATAGATTTTCCAATAATTTTTTACTGCCACACAGGCAGATAAGAACATATAGTTTAAGTTAGGACCTGTGGTTAGGACCTAGCTTGGCATATGAAGGACCAATGACCTTTTTGTTCCTGCTGATGATTTGTGAGTCAACGAGCAGCTGCTGAAGGAAGCTTTCAGCTTCTTTATGTCTCAAGACCTTTCGATTGGCTGTGGTCTACAGACAGACTCTTTCGATTGGCTGTGGTCTACAGACAGACTCTTTCGATTGGCTGTGGTCTACAGACAGTCTCAAAGCTATTTGAGTTGAATGATAACAATGCTGTCTTATCACTTACAATAGCTGTTCTGTTATGAGATAAGGTCAGAACTGAAATAAACTCTGCTGCCCACAATCCATTATTTTCCTTTCCCCATAGTCCATAAATATGCATTAGCAGTATGTTATGAATTCTCAGAGATAATAAAACATAGATTAACAGATTTCCTATCCAAGATGTGCCTCCTCAGTCTTGTATGACCGAGTATGACAACATAACAATGTAGCAATACAAACCACCCTGTTTTATGCCAGCTCATATCCACTGGGACATTTCAATCAATATCTCACAGGTTATGATTGGGTTGTGAAGCTTTTTTTAAACGACGACTTGAAAGAGAGCCAGCTTTAGCTGTGCCATTTCACAGACGGCAGATATCAGAAACTTAATCTTCACTGAAGGATGGTGTTTATTTTTTTGTATAATTTCATGTTTAGTTAGCCAGAATTTGGCCTCTACTCTGACTCACACAGTGTGCTTCAACTAATGTACATAATAAGCATATAGTATTCATGTATTCATGCATTATGTACATTTCCTTTTTTCTTCTTAATACTTAATGTCTTTTGCGCCTTGAGAGAATACTACCACCACCACCACCACTACTACTACCAATAATAACTACTACTACTACGACTACTACTATGACAACTACTAATGTTTTCAGTAATTATTACTTTTTGTAACAAAATACAGGAGGATAAGGAAAACAATGTGTAAACGTAATCATGATATGACCTCGTAATATAGCTGTTTTGGATTTAATTGCAGGTCAGACTGATTTGTGCTAGTGATGATGTCATGCTAATATATTCTGTATGGAAGAGGTTGTAAATCTGACAGCAAATCTGCTGAATCTTTGCATGAAACAATCTGAGAGCAAAGGGTTATACAATTGCCCTGTATAAGAATGCCCCCCTGTTCAGTACAGCACTGGTATCAGTGTGCATGAAGGGTTTATGAATTGGGAATGGGGTAATTAGAGGATACGTTAATAATGGACGTATAGGGCTAAGATCTTGACGATCTTAGCGCATGGTCTAAAACGCATTTAGGGCGTGTCCAACTCCACTTTTGCTAGTCAGACGGCGCATATTTTGAGCGCAAAGTAAGGCACAAGGTTCAAATGGGCTGAACTTAGACTCTTCATTAATTATAGGTGTGTCTTGGGCGTAATATGCAATGAACCAATCAGAGTGTCATCTCCCATTCCCTTTAAAAGCCTTGGCAGATAGCTAATATAATGGCGGATTTTATAAGACTGCCAAAAGAGCGATTTACAGTTGGCGAAACAGACCTTCTCGTGCGCAAGGCTAAAGTGTGCGAGCAAGGAATATATGGATCAATATTACGATCAATATTATTCGGACTAACCATTATGACGTGTTTGAACCCAATCCAATTACAGTAGTCATGTTTGTCTGAAATTATAAACTACAGCTTAAAAAAAAAAAAAACAGAAATTTTGATGCATGATTCTTTAAAAGGGTCGCCTCTTGCGAAACCCTCCGCCTCTTCATGCGTTGGGTTACCGCCGCTTAGCGCCGGGTGTAAGATAGGGCCCATAATGTTTAAAGGAAGCTTTAGAATATCATTTCTTTACATGAAACATGTGCAGATGTTAAACTCCCTGCCCTCTGTTTAACACGAGCAAACCTACTTAAAGAATAGTTTCACAGCTGTGGCTGTCCAGGATCTGTGTTCAGTCTTCAAGTATTTGATCATCTGTGATATTTAAACAAAGCACATACTGTCCTGAAAACTGTTTTTCAGCATGCTTTACTATTCTCATTCGCTGTGGGTGCGTCAAGTCCTGAGTGTTTAAATATTTTTCTTTACAAGCAATATAACATACAAAAATCCTTATAGTTAAAGTATCTTGTGTAGCTGGAGGTGCGAGGTACAAAAATACAGTTACTGAAATGTCAGTTACTTCTTAAAGCAGTAGTACATTTGTAAGTGACTGCAACCAACTAAAAAAAAAGTTACAGCAAGTTGCTTAAATGTTGAAAAAAACTTCAGCTCACCTGGAAGACAAAAACAGTATTCCCTCATTGCTTGTTTAATCGTAGTTACCAAAATAAAAGTCCCCTCTCAGAATATAATATTCTGTGGTCTTCCTTCAAATTAATGCATGTCACTTGCTGTACATGAAATAAATGATGGTGCTGTGTTAGACTTGTGTTAATCTACGTGAAACTGTGGGGTTTGTGGATAGGATCATGAGTGGTTTGACAGGAGCTAATGAATTCACAGTCAGCATAAATTAATTATGCAAGCCTTTCCTGTCACGCTGGCGTTAGAATCCAACACCAATCGCTCATATGAATTATTCATTCCCTTGAAAAATGAAAATTGACTAGCAATGCGAATACATTCTATATGCCAACAAAAAAAATCAGTGCAGTGTTGGTCAAGTTTTGGGTGCTAGGGACAGACTTTTTGACTGTTACTGTGCACTCGCAGGACATCAGAGCTGCTGACTGGGTCACTGTGTCTCGTGCACTATGGGACGGTTTCTGTCCCGCTAAACGGTTTCTGACCCCGTTCCAAGTCTGTCAGCTCCCGAACAAAGCTGACCCATTGACGCCCCCCCCCCCCCCCCCCCAGCTGGCACTCACGCCTGCCCACATAACCCCCCGTAATCCTCAGGCCTCACGCCTGTCTTCCTGCCCCCAACAGCCCTGGCAGTAACTACACTTGTAAACACTATTGGTGGTGTAACATTGTTAAACAAGCTGGAAAACTGATAATAGCACCCTTTGGTTTCTTTTACTTGTAGCTCTTTGTGCTAATTAGATCTTGAATCGAAGCCAACTGATGAAATAGCAATTTATTTAAATAAGACTAGCAATTTCTGAAATTGGCTAGGCGTTACCTTGTATCTAGTACTATACTACATCCCACAATTCTGGCATGTCTGCAAAGAGGGTGGATCTTAGTCTGAACTATATGGATATGATGGAATATAACAAAATACTCAAACATGCTGTAACATTACGGGTATATGGGAAAGAATGTACTTTCATTTAGAATTGAATTTGTATCTTAATTTAGAATTTTCTTCTTCAAAGTGGATTTCATATGGGTGCTAGGATACCACTTAGTATTTGTGTAAGTGTCCTGACTGGTGGTGATGTATTTCTATTCAGATACAGGTCTTTATGCAAATACAACACAGAGCAGTATGGCCCGTTTCTTTTGGGGAAAAAACACTCTCACTCTTGTTCTCTGAATTTGGAGTGCCCTGTTGCTGTTGGATACATCTCTCGCAGTAACATTTTCTAAGCATGCAACCCCCCCCCCCCCCCACCCCCCGGAATGCATGAGGTCAGACGGCTCTGCGAGCATCCAGCTAAGCCCCCCAAAACCCCCAAGGATTGCACAGATGTCAGTGACGTCATAGCCGGTCTGCAGATGCCCAATCGATCGGAGGAGGAGTTGCTGCTCGGTGATGCAACCTGGGATACCCTGTCGACTGAGTAGCTGCTTCTCTGGGTGACACCATAGCCAGGTCTAACCCAATGGTGTTTCACAATACCCTCTGAGAAGCTGAATAGCAATGCTTCATAATGTCTTTTCAAGCATTTTCGCAGTACAGATTGGCTGTATTGCACAGAATTAAGCCACAGATCGGTGAATATCTAATATAAGCACAGAAGAACTAAATATCTTTTCACATTATGTGTATTCTTCCATGCAATTCAACAATTCATGGTAAAACACAGTATTAGCCGATGTTTCATTTCAATTAAATTAGAAAAAGTCTCTCTGATTTGCTTACATTTAAACACATGACTACTGGCTGGTGTTTCATGAGAAAATAAATTTTGTACGTGAAATGTGATTTGTGATTGTAATAACCACTTTTGCTGCAGTGAAATCCAAACTATGCCCAGACAAATGTGGACAGTTTTATGAAACTGCTTATGCAAGATTGCGCACCCCTTTCCTTAACATTAGTAATTGTGAATTGCTAATTGCAGATATCTGACCAGATAGTGCTACCATATTCAAATGAGCTAGAGAAAAGTATGAAGTAAAACATTGTTCTCAGGAGCTGACCGGCTTGTTTATATACTGATTAAGGAGCTGCAGTGGCTTTGACAGAGGATTCATCATGGATGACTAAACTATGAAAAATGCTTTATGGAAAGAGACACATTACTCCATGACCAGTATATTTGAAGGAACTACTGGCTGTGTATCCATTTCTTGCCAAGTATGCTGGCACATGCTGGCTCATGGATTAAAATAAACACTAGACTGAGACCCAATCCAAATGTTAAGCATGTAACACACATTCTCCACCACTGAATGCACAGACTCTGACTAAAGACCAAATTTGAGAACCATTTCACATGCATTAAGTGTAAAGTTCAAATTGAGATTTTATCAAATTATACTTTTATACTATTTTAAGCAAATTATACTGTCTGCCAGACATGCTTTCCAATGAGTTCTTGTGTTCAACACCCCTGCAACTCAAAACTGTAACGGAATTCCCTACAATAAGCCTGGCCGACAATATTACTGTAAGAGCTGAAGAGATGGGTGTAAGGCCTGCATTCAATTAATATTCGTCCTTAATGTTTTCCCCTTAAAAGGGCAACTTTTTGCCCTTAAAAGTGTTGCACTTCTCCTTCAAAAACTCAGCTTGCTCTACTTGCCAAACAGTGTTTGTGAAGGAAATAAATGCAGATTTACTATTTCATTGTAATGAAAGTGTGCTTCCAATACAATTATGCTTGAGTCCTTCTGCAGCTTCTAGTAAGAACTTACTTGTGAATATGAAGCGGTCATTATTACACTGAAGGTAGGACAATCCCCCACTTTGAAGGAATCACTATGTGGGTAGAAGACATTTGGATTGATGAAACATACATGCAGAGTTAGAAGAGTTAAACTTAAATTAACTGTGGAGTGCCAGTTCAAGCTTTATGAAGATTTTTTAAAATATGTTACACAAAATAAAATAAATACTGATTTTTAAAACAAGCTCAAGTGCAATACCTTTTGCGTATATTAGTGACCAGTGAACTCTTAATGTTACAAAAATAACTAATTTGTTTAATATCTTTATTAAAAGCACTTTGGTCTCATTTTCAAACTTCTATAGGAAACTGAAGTGCTCTGTAAAGGTCATAGGTCACCACATTGGAATGCATTGGCTGGGAAAAGTCCAGGGGTACTGAGCATGCTCAATAAGCCAGGCAACTATATTGTAGGGTGACACTAAATTCTTCCAGAGCTTCCTTCCACTATGCTGAAGCTGACAGGTAGTGACTATTCCACAGCTATTACGGTCTAGCTAATGTTCCACTGTTTTACTGTCAGCTCACAAAAACAAGTTACTCATACAGAACTCATACTGCATTAAAACGCAATTCTTAAAACTTTCACAAATTTGGAATAACGGAAACAAAATCCAAAGCATTGCGACCCATGTTCATCTATATCTGTTCATGGAGCATGCAAGTTCAGCTAATTGTATGTGGCAGTGCATTATTCATAATCATAATGATAAAGCACTGGCATTGGGAAAATGTGGAATATTGGAACTGTTAATAGCATTAAATTTGTGTCACAGGTATGTATAATTATAGGCTGGTAAAGCAATTGAACAGCTGCCCCTGTGGTTATGAAGTTATGGAATATTTTTAGATAATTGCAAATCATATTTCTTTGTTCTAGCAACTCAACTACAACAATCCAGATTAAGCCAGGAGTTGGAGTATGAACTCCAAATCTTTACGAAGCAGTGCTTTCATAAACCCAGATGCTGGGCAACAGCTGACTGAGATACAATTAATGAACCACATACTGTGACAAATTCTAGAAAAGGAGCGAGCAACGAAGCCAGAACACCCTCCAAATGAAAACAAACCACTTTTCATGTGTTTTTCCTTCAACAGACCGCCATCTGTGCACATGCAGCTGTGCATTTTTACTTCACACTCAACACACAGCATATGACATAGGCCACGGCGACTTCAGTCATGCCATCTGCTCCGGAGGTCGTTTAGGCCACTGTACCCTTCCTGCATTCACAGAACATGCAGGTCGTAAAGCGCAATTTTCCCATATTTCTTGATTAGAAGCTTCCATAAAACACTGAGGTATTTGTGCTCATATTGGGATTTAGTTTTATCAGACATAGGGTATTTTAGAAATGCTGTGCAAATCTGAAATCACGGGCACCTAGCTAAAATGAGTGCATGGAAAATCAATATAAAAAAATAAATAAAAAATCAATCTAAAATAAATGAAGAAATATCAACTACAAACTACGACAAGGTTTTATTAAAGTACTATTTTAGTGTTGTAGTTCAATTAAGCTTGAATGGACATTTTTATACTTTGACTGAGCCAAAAAAAGAAATTCAATAGTATGATTTTTGGAAGTAAATAAGCATTTATACTTATGTATATACAAAAAATACGGAGATGGTGTAAAAATAAATGAGGTTCAAACAACCTCTGTACTGTGAAACAAACATAATAAACATAATTTGCTCAAAGAATGAAGGAAGCACATGAAAGAATCACCATTCTATATGCCTAAGGGTACATATATACATTTGCCATATACAATAGCTTTATTTCAGAACTCTCACCTTAAGGTTTCAGGTAAAAAATGTGCCAAGCACCCAAAATAATCATGTTAAGTAGTCACTTGTGACTGTATACTTATGCCAGGCATTCCTTTTGACTCCACAGTCTATTCAGCCACTGCAGTAATGTGATCTAAACAGAGGTGTATAATCCAGGTTCAGAAAGTCCTGCCCAGTATTTTGTTCCAGTCACCTAGATTTGCTAATTAGCAAATTAATTCTTCAACCAGGAGGTGGAACTAATTAGTGAAATCAGCTGGCTGAGTCAATGGGTGGAAGAAACACATGGCAGGACTTTTACTTTCTGACCCCTGGATTATACACCTCTGGATCTAAAACATGTGGGATTAGTAATAATTACCACTCTGTAGTAGCAGCGCCGTATTCATGATAATCAAATCAACTGCTATCAAATAAACTTCCAAATAAGGTCTTCTGAGGGAAGAAACAGTGCGGCCTTAGTAATAAAATATATAAAAAATGTAATAAATTTCAGTCCAGTAACAAAGTAGCTCATACAAGATAGAGTATTCTGGGGGCAATTATAACAGGGGGCAATTGCAACACCATAAAATTGCACCAATCTGAAACAAGCTAGAGCTGAGATTCTATCCAGCAAGCTAGCTAGTTTCATGTGTTCAGGGTTGGGGGCAATTGTAACAAAACATTGTGTTACAATTGACCCCTGTTACAATTGCCCCCAGAATACTCTACACAGGCTTTAACAGGGAGTCACAGTCTCTTGGGTGGCAGGGCTTCCATAATTATTTAAAATTTTTCAGAAAGAGACTTGCAATAAATCCCTGTGTGCCAAAGGTTTTTGTCAATTGTGTGTATGTATATGTGTATAGGTGTGTGTGTATGTGTGTGTGTGTGTGTGTGTATGTGTTTCTGTTGTTGCACCTGGGCTAAAAGTACTCAGATTTACATTGTGTTAGCCAGCCCACATGATTATATTAGTTTCATCCAATACTTCTAACGTATACACAACACTGAAAGCACTGTTAAAGAACATTAAGCTAGTCTTAATATGTTTTTATATGTACATTTTTTACATGCATTTGGAATGTAGAAGGTAAATTGTTGTGTTGTTTATCCCAGGACAGCTACAATTAATGCTTACAATGTTAGTTATACAATCCGTTGACAAGCATTTAGTGAAAAGTCTGCAAACTATTACGCACATGTGGCAAACATTTTCTTTTTTTTTACCCCGAACGGCAGAAGACAAAGGCACAGTATTCATGGGAGCGGTGGCATTCTTCTCAGGCTCATACACAACTGTTTACTCTACACTTCGGCACCGAACCTTTTCAACACAGGTCAAAGCACATGGGCTGCGTTTAAAAATACCGTAGACTCAAACTTGCTCACACATTCCACCCACGCTCGCTCTGAAAAGACACGATTAAATTACACCCCTAAAAATCACCCTATGGCTAACAGTAGCATGTCACGTAACCTTAACAAGTTGTGAATGTGCTCTACGTTAGGGGAAGCTGTAGCCAAACAAAAAGAGTACCAGTGGGAGGGCTCAAGAAGCTATCTTGGGATGTTTCCATTAGAAAATGTAACCCAGGAAAGATTTTTGATGGAAGTATCTATTATGTACTTCTCCGGGTTCTTGACATGGTGCTTGCTTGGTATAAGGTCTTCCCTAAGGCTACGTTTTGAAATGCCTGTTGACACTGTCTAGTTCACTAACATTATATGTATCTGAAAATAATAATAATGATTTTTAATAATAATCATTCTATTTGAAACATCTGTATTATAAAGCATTTCATCCATTTGCCTGTGTTCTGCTCAAAATCTGCTTAAAAAATAAAGATTAATTAAATGCTTTCTAAAAACATTTGCATATATAGTTTATACAAGTAAAAATATGACAGATAATAATATACATTTAATAATATATATTTAAGCATTTGAATATATTCAGAATATAGTATTAGAGTAAAGTAGTATATAGTATAGTAGATTATAGATTGCATTATAGTATTACTTATTATAGATCATAGTATAGCATTATAGCATTGGAAACCAGATAACATCATTTATTAAAAATTACTCAAAGGACTTAAGTTTGAGAGTTATTATTCATAGGTGAATGAAACACACAATATTCTGATCCATCTGACAAGAAGGCTGCCTTTCGATTACATAGAAGTTTGGATAACAAGAGCTGTCAGGCTGTTCAGTTCAGCATAAATATTTAAAGGTGTTTAATTGAATACAATTAGGATAGAATGCAACATAACAGTAGAGATACATACAAATCAACCTGCATTTGTTATAGAAGCAGTAGCCATTAGCAACTGAAGTGATGTCAAATACATTTCAATATTTAGTTATCAACCAAAACAGACCAAAGAGCTCAGCTGGAATTAAACCAGGAATACTTAGTGAGTGCTCTGGATCAGGCTTAACAAACCTTCTTTCTGCCTCATACAATTTCAAGCTCACTGAACTACAGTACTTAATAGTGTATCAGTATTCATTCATAAATAAGTGGATGGTTACTGACTATCTTGCTCACTACTAACTAATCACTATCTTTTATTAAGAAATCATAAAGTTTTTTTAGGGATATTACCACAAATGTGATCATGTTACTACCAACGTAGATGTTTGTGTTAAATTTCAATTTAGCTATGCTTTGAAGAACAATATTCCTATACACAGATACGCACGGAAAGGTTTCATGTGTTCCAAGCTATCTTTGGACCTGAATTTATTACAGTGTCAGCGAGTTATCCCATTTAGACATTCTGAAATGTGTGGTGATCCCATCATATGCTGAGATATGAATATAAGCTGTAAGTAACTCCTTGATGTTTCTATATAGCTTGTGCAGATATCTTAGAAACGAAGAGTGTACATTATAACAAGGTTTACTCTAATACAGTCTTCTTAGTGATCAGAAATCAATTGGATTTTTAAGGACTCACAAAAAAATACTAATACAATGTTACTCAAAGCGATCATTACTTTCTTTTATTAATTGTCAAAATTATGCATTGCGTTTTACCCAGACATACAATAACGCTTTGTTATATTCTTTATGAGCACACTCCTTTGACCCTAGTATGCTCTTATGAAAACTACTGGATATTACAATTACTGTAAACATAACTGTCATCTCCTTACAGTACACACAGTAGAGAATGGCTAATGGGATAAAGGATTCGAAGAGAAATTAAAACAAGATCGGCTATCCAGTACAAACAGGAAGTCGGGTCAAATCATAAAGCAGACAGATGTGCATTTGTAGCCTACTGAGACTATACCTACACAATCTGAGGACAAACAGAGTCACTGCACTATACTGTTTCCCCAATGTGAACAAAAGAAAATGGGAATGCTCTGTGTAGTTTAATCTGCAATAAAAATACTAAAACAGCTTCACATGGTGCATTCCTGAACCTAACAGAATGTTGGCAGTAGGTAGAAGAGGATATTATTTTCCCCAGCCTCTTATGGTGAGACTCATTCATTTTACAAATTAATGAATGTCTGTCTAGCGAGCTTATTATTCCAAGTAAAACAATATTACTGTCCACATCTTTCAACATTTTTTCTTTTGAACTGAGATCATTCACATTCCTCTAATGTTTTGGCTTAGCTTAAATTTGCTGAAATTAATGTGAAACTAACATGACCTACAACAGATAGTTGGGGATGATTATGCCCAATGGAAATACGGTACTTCATAATTATATTATCACAGTCATGGTTTATGAAGGACATTTTCTGGAAAAAGTTGGATTTCTAGCAAGTAATTTCTAAACCTTTTCAGTCTTATGAAGGGGGAAAAAAAAAAGTTTTCACAGCTGAGAAATTGCAGTGCAACTTTCACGCAACTTCCACGCAGCCGTATAAAAATTAATTTGAGAACTGTTTCACATGCATTAAGTTTAAGATGATTGAGATCTTAAATTGAGATGATGTCTTTTGTAAATGATACGAGCTATCTTTCGCAGTACCTAGTGAGACTGCTAGCTAGACACCCTTTTCAATAAGGTCTTGTTTTCAACACCTGCAAGTGGGTGTAAGGCTTGTATTCAATTAATATTTGTCCGAAACATTGACTTTAAAATAAATGCAAGTGTTAGCAATTTGCCAACAATTTAGCTAAATGATTAAGGTTAATACTGAACCATGTATGTGAAAAGAAGACTAACACTTGTATTTAACTGTGAGTAAAATTTAAGTATAAATATTAACTGAATCCAGGTCAAAGAAACAGAAAGCTTCATGCAATCCTGCATTATGCAGACCTACAGTATACTGATTACTTAAATTGTAAGTACATATTTCATGAAAAATATAAAAGTAATGACCATACAATTATTGCCTATGCAACTGTCAGACTGCCTCAAGAGGTGACAGACACCTGACTCTCCTTACCCACTTTATACCTTCCCCCTGGCCACACCCCTCTTAAGGCCACACCCAAGCATAGACCGCCAGGACAGCTGCTGCTAAAATTAGCCACCCAGTAAACGGCCGTGCCCAGGACCAAGACGAACGGGTGGGTGAACGGGAAGATGGAGGCTGAGAAACCGAACTCATCTGCGCAAGCTCGGCAGGCCCAGAGAGCGAGAAAGAGAGAGAGAGAGAGTCCTAACTTCCCTGCTTTATCACCTTAGCAAGCCATTTGGCACACTTTTAATTAGATTTTAAAGCTTGCACCTTTTATTCGATAAAGTGAAAAGCCAGTTAGCAGTTAGCTGGTTAGCAGTTAGCAGTTAACTGGTTAGGTGGTACCAGAAATTCAGAGGTTAATGGCAACGTTCAAGATGTGAGGACTCCACAGATTGTGGAATAGTAAAGAAACAAGCAATTTCAGCTGTACAATTAAATTGGCAATAAATACAAAGCAAATACACATGTAGTATGCCATTGCAAACTTTATACTGTACCGTTTAATCACATGGGTACAGTTTTCATCCACACTCTCCATACACATGCCCATGCAGTGGTATAATTTGTACGATGTACGGTATAATTTGATGTGATGATAGATTATATTATCCACAAATGAATATTCCACTCTGATTTTGCTACTATGTGAATATACATAGACATGCATTCTGTACTGATCCGTAATTAAATGGGTATAATACCCACTTGTTTAAACTGACGCAGCTGAGTTTACAGTATAACCATTGAATATCCTTTGCTTTGTTACCTCAGTCACTACAAAACCCACAGCTAACAGCTGCAGCAAGTTAATGTGACACTGTGCAGGCACTCTGCTCTTATTGGAATGGCATACATACCGGTAGAGTGCCAAGATGAGTATTAGCCTGACTTTGAAACAAACTGTTCCATCAGTACTGACTGCAGAAGCGAGCAATGCTTCTTATAACTTCTTACAGAGATTTAAAATTTTAGGCCGATGTACATTTCCTGTTCAAATGAATCCTCATGCCTAGGCCAATGAAAATGATCATATACATAAGAGCTGTTTTTTTTCTTCCTATTGACCTGACAAGTCCCAGTGCTGTTTATCCTTTAAGTGGAAATCAATGGCAACGATGGCCGCCGTAAAAACACAACCCTAAGACTGTTTTAAAAAGCCCGACCGCTTGTGGACTGGTTGGTCAAATTCAAGGAAGCCACAGGCCCTGCTGCTCTGAAAAACCTGGGAGTTGAGTTCAGTGGGGTTTAAAGTACATGGTTGGGATAAAACAGATGCTGGGCGGTGAAGGACACACACAACCGAATGTGTGGCTGCACTGGAGGGGAATTCAAATCTGGTGCTGATAACCATCTGATCGACCTGCTTGCAGCCAACAGCACAATATTACTGGAGCTTTTTATGACCAAAATGACCACTGAGACATGTTACATAATGTGACCGCAGCTCATTGGTCAATAGGGCTTTCAAAGCTTTTAAATATGGTTTGCCATATCTGCAAGATGATCAAGGGGCCTGCAGCACCCATCGTCCCTCATTCTGTTGCTACATGAGAGATTATCTCTTATTTTGTGTCACTCCTGCTTGCAGTAGATGAATTTTTTAATTATTTATGAAGGAATCCTCGAAAAGGCTGCAAGACCGAAAGTGAAATGGCCACATGCTGCGTTGTCATTATGGTTCCGTTTTATAATTCAGCCGACTGTAAAACATGCTCTAAACATCCTGTGTATATTTCGCCTAGGACCCTGCACTTTCAGTGACTGTAAGTCAGGTCTGCTATGTGTCTTTACGACTGCTCCAGTTTAACATGGTAACTGGGAGTGACTGAGCGGTGATTCATTACATAGAGGGACCTATGCATCTGGTGCTATCCAACAAATTATGGCATTTAATGAATGGACGGCACTAGTGAAACAATGTGTAAAATCCCTTTCTTTTGAACTGTGCAGAACTATGTGCACTACACACGGATACACAAATAAATTTTATACAAACTGCGAATGATAACAGAAGAATATAAGGCCGGAAACATTTTGTGATTTTTCATCATTATACCCGCTCTTGGAAAATAACCTTTCATTTTTTAATTATTGTCCATGCACAGACAGTATTTTACACATTTTACTTGTAACTGAATTATTGGATTATAAATATTAAGAAATATTGTGAATGATAGGTAAACATGTTTACTGTAACTTGGGGAAAGGCTCAACTCACCAGCAGTAAAATCATTTTCTGTTATTGGTACCCAAGATCTTACTGTACTATTGAGAAAATGTTCAGCAATATCGTTGAATGAAAAAGATTAATGTGTCAATAGCAAGCAGCACCACTCCATGGGCCAACTGGAAACTGCCCGTAATTATTAATAATAAAGGTACTCATTCAGATGATTTGGCTATTAAACCAGATGGGTTTGTGGATGCTGTATCAGCACCTTGCTGCCAGAGGACTGAACTACAGGCTAAAATACCAGGCTGCCAAATTGTGTGACACTGGACTAGATTCAGTCAGCATGTCCCAAAGTCTCACTTAAAAATACATTTCTTTTTTCATTCACAAACAGCGTGGCAAGTCAATTTAGCATAACTGCTCGCGACAAGAAAATGTAACACCTGAATTTTAATTTGAACCACAGATCTATGGGCATTGCCAACGTCTTAAACTGCTGTGAGGAACACTAACCAAGTTATCAGCTCCAGCTTAGATGCTATTGGAAATGGTAGGTGTGCTCAAAACGTTTAGTGATCCACTTCTCCGTAACAAAGAAAAAAAAGAATTCATTCCAGCCTCTTGGACACTTCTCCCCCTCACATATGCTGAGGTGGTGTAGCTGCATTCATAGTGCTTATAACATATTTCATGCATTTCCCCTTCAGGATAAAATTCACTACACCTTTTCATGCTGATATTGAGAAGAGTACAGCATATACTTAAACAGTCAAGAATAATTTTTAGTGAGTCACCAGGATATAAATACTTTTTTGAAATCACCGACTTTCCTCGTCTGGTGTCCAAGACAGACAATGAAAGAAAAATGTAGGCCTAGATGCCAGATGTAAACCAACCATGCATTCATACTGCGAAATGTCATAAAAAATTAATTGGCCATTTTTAATCCGTGTTATTTTCCTATATACGCCACTTCCCGGTTTTAAAATGAAATGTATGGGCTTACACTCTGTTTTATGGACTTATTGCTAATGATACATTGTGCATTCATCTGTTACTGTTACTGATTAATTGTCATTTATTTTCTCTTAAATTAAAAATTAGAGAACATGTCAATGTGTAGGCACTCCCTCTCCTTTAACAACAAAAATAGCCTACCTGTCATATATCTGTCAGCACCACACATACTGTCGTGCACAGTAAGCCCTTAAAACCATGCCACAGGAGCAGGCTACATTCAGTTCATTTGTAAAGCTAATGACTTTCATCTGTTCTGGCCTTCTGGCAGACACCCTTATACTTCAATTATTTATGCTTAGGCATAAGACCATTAAGAGCGGTATTCCATGCCTACACTTAACCTTTGACATTATGGTCGTCATCTTAAATTCATTACTGTGTCCAGGAGCCAACCGTAACAACAAAAATGGCAGCGGAGTATACTTTCTGTGGCTCTGGAGCGCGGCATGGAATCAAGACCAGGGACATTTACGCAAACATCTCCCTCCTTCCATGTCAACGGACACTGGCCCGTGAACCTTTATTTGAGTCAAATATACCTCGGAATTGCAGTGATGCTCTGATGTCGCCAAAATAGTTTTCCATCTGTTGCTCTACACTTGTGTGTGGCTGTTACTCCTGCTGGAACCATTTAGCCTCACTCATAACCGTTGCTCTCCACAAAAAAATAGAAGTTCTGCTCTCAGAGATCTAGAACCGCTTTTAACTTTATCTACTAATATTGTTCATTTAGCCTACTCTAATACCTCACCTGAGGTACAAAGACATAGAGCTTCTGGGAACGTCTTTTGTTTAGTCTTGAGTACCTCCACTAGAATTAAACATGGACAACACAGACTACTAAATGAAGGTCAATCCCAGTCAAATTCAACAGCAGCATCACACACACACAAAAAATATGTCTTCCAAAAAAAGGGAAGTGGGTAAAGAGGAGAGAAAAGGACTTACTGTGAGAGCTTGGAGCCTCTCTTTGTGAAGTTCGGCCTCGGCCATCCTGGAAAGACAAGGGCAGAGAGGTGAGAGAGAGCGTGGAGCGAAGGGTAGCTGCCCCGGCGGGTCTGGATCGGCTGTAGGTGAGTGAGCGAGCGAGCGAGGGAGCCGCACGATGGAACGCTGGTCCTGTGTGCAGTAATCCAGTCAGAGTGAAGCGCCGCGTGCTCAGGGCAGGATTTCACACTCACTGGCCGTCTGCCTGCACTCTGCCTGCGAGGCTACTGCCCACATTCTCTCTCTCTCTCTCTCTCTCTCTCTCCCTCCCACCTCTCTCTCTCTCTCCCTCCCTCCCACCCCGCTCGCTCTCTCACTAGCTCTCTCTCGCTCTCTCTCCCCCCCTCACCCTCCCTCCCTCTCTGCCTCTCTTTCTCCCTCCCTCCCTCAGTCTCAGTCACAGGCCATGTATGTGCAGCGTTAAAGGAGCTGAGTCGAAGGATAGCTGGAGAGACTCTCATTCTTCTCCCCGGCGGAGAGCAGCCCCGGCGCGCGGGTGTGGAGGTGAGGGATCCGCGGCAGGCTAACGGGAGCCTCGCTTTCCGGGGTCGCGGAGCTGAGCGCCACTCCACAGTGGAGAAAGGAGGGATGACACCATGAGAAGCACCTGAGATTGTGCCCCGTGTCTGCCACTACCAACAAAGTGCTCCTCCCATAGGACAATGTAGGTGCACTGTGGATATGTGCTGTTTTTTGTAAAAAAAAAATGTTACGTCAATGTTAATCTATTTATCATGGATTTTCTGTGGACTGTTTTATTTTCTGGGATTTTAATCCCACTGTACTATTACCTCTAAATTATGAATGACACTAATAATATGGCATTAGAACAATGCATACTGTGTGCTGTTGTTAGAAAGAAATACACCAAGCTGTAAATCACAAGTACAGAATCTTATGGAATGCAATATTTGAATGTGTTATTCTGGAAGAAATTAAACTATGCTTTCTAGCATTTTCACAACAAATGCTTGTTTTACATTTTTTCACGTTTGTTTTGAAACCAAGTGGAAACTGAACGTGTTAAATATCGCTGCCATCGTACGGCATGCTGGCCATTGTAACTCTGCGCTTGCTAATTGTTTAAGATGCATTCACGTCATTTCCATGCTGAAGTCCAAACATCCCTCAACGCAATAAATCTGCAACGTCAGGATGTCTTTCATCATGAACATCGGAGTCAGGGCTGTTACATTCTGACGCCGCATACAGCTATCTCTCTCCACCCAGGGCCACAATTGAGTAAACCGAGCCAGGCAACTTGAGTTTCATTTTGTCATTAATTGGTCAGGGGTGAAGGGAGAGAGGGTATAGAAGGAAGAAGAGGGCGGAAGCCTAGTTGCCTCTATTTTTTCCTCTCAAGCGCATGGATTCAAAAACTCCTTATATGGTGAAAAGGCTGTGTGAACTGCAAGGCAGTCTGGAGTTCTCTGTGCTAAAAAGCTCTTGGGAATGCATGGAAATGCATTGGATAAGATTATAATGTAACATTATGTCCAACAACAGACATACAATATGACTATTGTGCACCACTGCTATATTTATCAAAAGGGAGTGTGAGTGAAAACAGAGTATGCATTGTTTATGTTTAATTCTCAGGCCTGGTTTAATTTTCTTCCTTTTGGCTTAAATATAATGAAGGTATTTAGGAGTAAATGATTTATTAAGGACAACAATTGATTAAAATTCAGCATTTATTTAATGCTGCCATTTCTTCATAAATGAAATACAGAACAATGTGTCTACTTCAGTAATTGTGGCATCAAAACTCAACATGGAGTCCTCAAAGTACGAAAAATCCACATGCATAGTATAATGGTGTGTGTGAGAGTATGATGGTGTGTGTGAGTGTAATGTGTGTGAGAGTATAATGGTGTGTGTGAGAGTAATATGTGTGTGAGAGAGTATAATGGTGTCTGTGTGAGAGTATGATGGTGTGTGTGAGTGTAATGTGTGTGTGAGAGGGTATAATGGTGTATGTGTGAGAGTATGATGGTGTGTGTGTGAGAGTATAATGGTGTGTGTGAGTGTAATGTGTGTGTGAGTATAATGGTGTGTGTGAGTATAATGGTGTGTGTGAGTATAATGGTGTGTGAGTATAATGGTGTGTGTGAGTGTAATGTGTGTGTGAGAGGGTATAATGGTGTGTGTGAGAGGGTATAATGGTGTATGTGTGAGAGTATGATGGTGTGTGTGTGTGAGAGTATAATGGTGTGTGTGAGTGTAATGTGTGTGTGAGTATAATGGTGTGTGTGAGTATAATGGTGTGTGTGAGTATAATGGTGTGTGAGTATAATGGTGTGTGTGAGAGGGTATAATGGTGTATGTGTGAGAGTATGATGGTGTGTGTGTGAGAGTATAATGGTGTGTGTGAGTGTAATGTGTGTGTGAGTATAATGGTGTGTGTGAGTATAATGGTGTGTGTGAGTATAATGGTGTGTGAGTATAATGGTGTGTGTGAGAGGGTATAATGGTGTATGTGTGAGAGTATGATGGTGTGTGTGTGAGAGTATAATGGTGTGTGTGAGTGTAATGGTGTGTGAGTATAATGGTGTGTGAGTGTAATGTGTGTGTGAGAGGGTATAATGGTGTGTGTGAGAGGGTATAATGGTGTGTGTGTGAGAGTATGATGGTGTGTGTGAGTATAATGGTGTGTGAGTGTAATGTGTGTGTGAGAGGGTATAATGGTGTGTGTGTGAGAGTATAATGGTGTGTGTGAGTATAATGGTGTGTGAGTATAATGGTGTGTGAGTGTAATGTGTGTGTGAGAGGGTATAATGGTGTGTGTGAGAGGGTATAATGGTGTGTGTGTGAGAGTATGATGGTGTGTGTGAGTGTAATGTGTGTGTGAGAGGGTATAATGGTGTGTGTGAGAGTATAATGGTGTGTGTGAGTGTAATGTGTGTGTGAGTATAATGGTGTGTGTGAGTATAATGGTGTGTGTGAGTGTAATGTGTGTGTGAGAGGGTATAATGGTGTATGTGTGAGAGTATGATGGTGTGCGTGAGAGAGTATACTGCTTTGTGTGAGAGCATAATGGTGTGTATGCGTGTGTGAGAGAGTATAATGGTGTGTGTGTATGCGTGTGTGAGAGAGTATAATGGTGTGTGTGTGTGTGTGTGTGTGTGAGATTATAATGGTGTATGTGTGAGTGTATAATGGTGTGTGTGAGATGAAGTATCACGCCCATTTTTTATTAATTCAGTTTACCGTACAAAACTTGGATTTAAGCGTTATAAATGTTATACATTATTCACCCCAACTCACCCCATGTCTTACATTTCTAAAAAAAGATTGTTTTGTATTTCTTGTAGATCATCACAATGTCTGCTTTCTGTCTGCTTACTTTCAATAGGAGGCCTGTACTGCTACTACCCTGATGTCTAGCAGGAGCTAAATAATGAGATAACATAACCTCGTCCTAATGATCACGTCCGCGTTTGATTTGATAAGGTGTGATCTAACAGACTCCAAATGGCTCTCATTGCCATAAAAATGAACTAAACTGACAACTGTTCCCCCATATGTAAACACTTAAAGATGTAAAGCACATTGTTTCGGTTTTGCAAAAGATAATTTACGAGTGGCTTAGAGGTTTATAGTAGACTCGTAAGAAAACAAAAAACTGGCCAACCTCCATGGAGAGAAGTGACTAAGCAATGAGTGGAAATATTTCCCTTTACTTACTGAAAACAATTAAGAACATCATTAATACCCAAAAAAAGGGTGATCTGAAAATGTATTTATATAAAGATACAGAAACATGAAAAAGCTATGGGGAAATGGAATTGAAGAAAACAACTGCTTCCTAGTCCATATCTACTAAGTTTAGTGATCAGAAAGATTAATTTCACAGCTCAACAGTAAAATATGGTGAGAAGGTTAGTCACTCCACTCTCAGTTTTCACTTCAACAATCATTTGAGAAAATAAGAAAGTGGCAAAATATCTCTAGAATTCTGTTCTCACTTCATTTTCTGGAACAATTTAAATGGACTCAGGTCTAGCATGTAATTTCATTCAATGCAATCTGACATTGAAATCTTCAGTAACAAACAACAGTCAAATAATGTTGAATTTCAGCAAATAAATGTTGAGACCACAACTCTGGCACATTAATGTTAACAATCAGTAGTCCCTGTGTTATGTGTCCAGTGCATTGTCTTAGTTCTGAAAAAAGTGGTGTTTCCACTTGGCATTAATGACTCACAAAATGAATCTCCACTTCAAAGCTAGCTCATGGGCTTGGTTAAGTAATAGGGAAAAGATGTACCAAAGGGGTATTTGCAGACATGATGCTGGAGCTAGGTTCTTTGCACAACTTCTGTGCAAACTCACAATCCATGATTATATTATATATACAGTCAAGCCGGAAAGTCTGCACACCCCATTCACCTTCTCCACGTTTTATTACATTACAGACATATTCTACAATAGATTGAGTTCATTTTTTTGTCTCAAAATTCTACACAAAATAGCCCATAATGACAAAGTGAAAACAGGTTTTTAGACATTCGTGCTAATTTATTAAAAATCTAAATGTAAAATATCATATGTACACAAGTGTGCACACCCTTTGATATGACACCCAAAAGTGAGCTGAGGTGCATTTTGTTTCCACTGATACTGCTTGAGATGTTTCTACAACTTAATTGGAGTCCACCTGTGATAAATTCAATTGATTGGACATGATTGGGGATTGCCAACACCTGCCTATATAAGGTCCCACAGTTGATGTCAGAGCAAACTCCAAGCCATGGGGTCAAAGGAATTATCTGCAGACCTCAGAAACAAGATTGTCTCAAGGCATAGATCTGGAGAAGGGTACGGAAAAATCTCTGCAGCTTTACAGGTCCCAAAGAGCACAGTGGCCACCATCATTCGTAAATGGAAGAAGTTTGGAACCACCAAGAATCTTCCTAGACCTGGCCGCCCAGCCAAACTGAGCAATCGGGGAAGACGGGCCTTGGCCAGGGAGGTGAGCAGGAACCCGAGGGTCACTCTGACAGAGCTCCAGCGTATCCTTGTGGAGATGGGAGAACCTTTCAGAAGATCAACCATCCAGGCAGCACTCCACCAATCAGGGCTTTATGGTAGAGTGGCCAGACGGAAGCCCCTCCTTAGTAAAAGGCACATCACAGCCCGCTTGGAGTTTGCCAAAAGGCACCTAGAGGACTCTCAAACCATGAGAATCAAGATTCTCTGGTCTGATGAAACCAAAATTGAACTTTTTGGCCTGAATACCAAGCGTCACGTCTGGAGGAAACCAGGCACCGCTCATCACCTGGCTAATACCATCCCTACAGTGAAGCATGGCGGTGGCAGCATCATGATGTGGGGATGTTTTTCAGCAGCGGGAACAGGGCGACTAGTCCTGATAGAGGGAAAGATGAATGCAGCTAAGTACACCGAGATCCTTGAAGAAAACCTGCTCCAGAGCGCTCTGGACCTCAGACTGGGGTGAAGGTTTACCTTCCAACATGACAATGACCCGAAGCACACAGCCAGGAGAACAAAGGAGTGGGTTCGGAGAAAGTCTGTGCATGTCCTTGAGTGGCCCAGCCAGAGCCCAGACCTGAATCCAATTGAACATCTGTGGAAAGAGCTGAAAATGGCTGTGTACCGATGCTCCCCATCCAACCTGACGGAGCTTGCAAGGATATGCCAATAGGAATTAGGGCTGTCAACATTGGCCAAAAATCACATTCGAATATTCCTTCTGAAAAAACACATAAGTTCGAATATATTCGAATATCCATTACAATTTTAAAATGTTACAATTTGACCAACTTTCGGGCTGTGTTATTGCGCGTTAGGTTCACAAGAGGACAAACCAATACAATGAGACGCATAACTAGTATAGGCACATTTAATTTCAACATAAACATGAACGCAGTCAAGTTTTTTTTAAAAAAAACGTTAACATTCGAGATGGCTTTTAAAATCTACATACACACTTTTATAATGCTTTTGTTTGAATAAAATTAAGGCACACAATTTCGAGAAATGTTACTAAAAAGAATTGATCCTGAGGGATCATTTACAATAAAGTGCTATTAAAAACAGAAAAGTACCATCTTTGACCTTTTGGAGAGGGAACTGGGATCAGCATAGTTTTAACGTTTAACGTAGCTTACAAAGCTTGCATACAACTTTGTCTCGAGGTTCCACAATTTTGCCATTCACTGACCAAAAACCGAAGTACTTCCAAACGGGGCTTTTTAGATTGCTCGGAGTGCTAATCACTCTCTCCGCGGCTGAGCTGGTTTCCGAAACTCTCTGCCATGCTGCTGCTATTGAATTATTGGCTCTTTTCAGCTCGACGAATATGCCTATACATTTGATTTTCAATCTGCTATTAAATGAAAGTGCCGTGTCCGTCCAGTACAAGCATAGCAATGACCCGTACAGAGGAGACGCTAAAATGAGAAATTAATTTTTGGTTTAACACAACCCAAGTTGAAAGGAAGACAGACACTTTTATCTGCGATAAAGAGACGCTGCATTTTATTATTTTTTTCGAATGTTAATTTTCAGATTCGAACGTCATTTTTTTTTTTTTTACAATTTTTACAATCCCCGGTTTGTGTTGTGCCTGGTTCCTTTTCAGCTATGTTCAAAGTGTTGTAGCGGGCTTGTATGACACGTGACTCGCTCGCTCACTACATAGGCCAGTAAGGGACATACACAGCGGAAGAGGGCAGCGCGCACTTCTCTGATCCAATAAAAAAATATATTTTGTACACTGAGCGGAAGCCACGCCCAATAATCGAATAGTATTTTTTTATATTCGAATGTAGCTTTTTTTTTCATATTCGAGGAATATTCGAATATCGAATATTAATTTACCAGACCTAATAGGAATGGGCAAAAATGTCCAGAAACAAGTGTGCCAAGCTCGTACCTTCTTTCCCAAGACGCCTTGAAGCTGTAATCGCTGCCAAAGGTGCAGCAACCAAGTATTAGGCTAAGGATGTGTACAGATATGTAACCCCTAAATAACCTATTTTTGTCAGTAAAATAAAATTGCATATTTTCTAAAAACCTGTTTTCACTTCGTCATTATTGGCTATTGTGTGTAGATGTTTGAGGCAAAAAATGAACTCAATCTATTGTAGTATAAGTCTATAACGTAATAAAATGTGGAGAAGGTGAAAGGGGTGTGCAGACTTTCCGGCTTGACTGTATATAAGTTTCCGTAAGTTTTCCTCCCATGCTAAAAATGGGTAACACAGAGGTCAAGAGGAAGTTCCTGAGGGAGCTCTAAAATGGAAAACTCCCAGGAAATGGTGTCTTATTGAGTTGTTCAATCCATTGTGCACAACATTGACCCAATAATAAATAATAAAACCATTAAATAAGACGAGAGAAAAAATTCTGAAAAATGTGTGCTGTGTTTTAAAAATTCAGGTATATTGATACCTCAAGATAGATTTGAGCAGAGACTGGTCTCTACCCTTACGAAACTGGATAGTTTGCTACAAACTTGCAGCTAATACTGTATGTAGCGCATTTGCTGCCAACTAAATAGTTTTCCACAAAATGTTGCCAGCGGTTTGTCAGAGTTTGCCAGTAGTGGCAAACTAAAAACTTTGCCAGAAGTGAATGGCAGTTCCCACAAAGCTAATTTGCATGTGAAAATATGAGCTTGCTGCAAACTATATTTTTGTAAGGGTATTGATTCTGGGGGAAAAAAACCTGAGTTTATTTGTTTACTTATTGATCTTTCTAAGATTATTTTATACATGCATTTTGATATGACCGATAACAAATACCTTCCACTAAAATCTTGTTTTATGTTTTATGCCATCCTCATGTTTATGCGTAGCACTTGGATTATGAATTTACAGTGCAGTCCGTAAGTATTTGGACTGTGACAATTTTTGTTTTCTTGTGTTTCTGCTGACTCATTTTGCCATTGAACTCTATGGAAAAATAAGTCAGGAGAACAAACCCTTGAAGTGATCCATCCACATCTACTGCATATCTGGCAGCAGAGTGATGGTTTGAGATTTGTTTAATACATTACTTACAGCCATTTAACCAACCATGTGGTCCATACTGTACCAGCATAATTTACAGCTTAATCTAGTCCCCCCCCCAATTCCCACAGAGATCCATTCAAATGTAGAGAGGTTATAGTACTGCTTGTAAGAGTACCTGTAAATAAGATATCAAAAGTATTTTGATGTTGCTGGGTCACAGACATCAGGAAGTCATGACATGCAAAGGATATGCAACCAAATATTAAATACGATGACTTTATTTAAGTTTGTTAATTTGTCCAATTACTTTTTGCGCCCTAAAATGGGAGGACTGTGTATAAAAAGGGCAACCATCGCTACACAGTTCACTCAATATGTAAAAATCCTCAAATTAATACTGAAACTCTGCACTTTAACCTCATAGTCAATGTTCCATTTCAAATCCAATGTTCTGGAGTACAGAGCCAAAACAACAGAAATTGTGTCACTGCCCAAATACTTACGGACTGCACTGTATTTGTCATTGGCTTCCTTTCTGAAGATGAAAAGATGTTGACTGGGTTTTGGGCCTCTTACATACCACATTTGCACTAAGAGTAGGATGATATAAATAATTCAGCAGAACAGTCAATTTTTCTCAAACATGGAAACCATAGGTGAAAAGCCTAATAACTTGGAACCGCTAAGGTTTGTCATGGGACATCACTGTCGGACAGGTTCAACAGATCTTAATAAGTGGTCTGAGGTAATAACCAAGAGCACAATCCTATTTATCTGGCAGAATATGCAAATCAACATAAGAAACTCAGTCAATATCGCATCTCTAATTTCCGACTAGAAAGTATCAAATGATCTAAACTGATGATAGCAGATATCAGCTTTAAAAGTATTGCAGCATAGGGTAAACATAGCAATAATGCTAACAAATCACTTTCAGTGCAATTAACTGGATTTCAATTTAATGTGTGGATATCTTTTAGATGCTTCCACCCCTTTTTCAATTTGGAATGCCAAATCGTACTATGTAGCAGTAATATGCGTGATAGCACCAGCATGCTGCTTCTTTCCACACAGCCCATAAGCCCAGTGTGCACAGACATGAGTCAGAGGAAGACACTTCATGTGCAGCTTTAGCAAGCAGAACTCCACCGAGCCCCCCAATTAACCAGCGGAGGACGCAAGATAAATGCTAACCTCGACCATTAGAACCATCGCAACGCTAACGTGTTGACCTGTGGGGCTAACGGCCACAGCAGGTACAGGGATGGGTGGGATTTGGTCCTGGACTGTGGGGCCAATCCTTGCGCTAGAACAGTGTTTTAGCAGGATGAGCCATCGAGCAGCCCCAGCACGCTGAGGTGGAAAATCTACGAAGGATTCAGACATCAACCCGGTGCTGCCTTGCCTGAAAATCGTAAATTGTAGTTCTGCTTGATCTCAGAGCACAGAGGAAATGCCTGGTTGTTCACGTAACAACTGGAAATAGGCTAAAAGCCACAAGAACACACAGTATTGCAGACCACAGTTCCAGACATTTGAGGACTTAAGAGTCTATGTTTTTTCTTCAGCTAACTTGAGATTATATATTGGCAGGCGCTCCCAGTCGCAGCAGTGGAGACTTTAGCATAAATAGTAAAATTCTGTTCTTCTTATTCTGCATGGAATAGAAATGTATGCTCTGTGAACTATAAATATATTTACATATAGATATACATGTAGCTACATATAGTATTCTCTTTGACTGAATTTTATCACTGTTTTAATTGAACAAATACAGTGTGATAAAAAAAATAATGCTGTCCCTGTGTTCTGAAAGCCAGTCACAGGAGAGAATATAAGCTTCTTTAAACTCTTTCCCTTTACACACACACACACACACACACACGCATGCACGTGTGCACACGCCCACACACACACACACACACACACACACACACGCACGTGTGCACACGCACACACTTACACACCCTACAAATCTGCACACAAGCACAAACCCAAGCAAATATCTAAGTTCTTGTTCAACCATCCTCACAGTAGCTCAGAAGATCTGAAGGACCTCCTCCTCTCTTTCAGTTTAATGACCCTCACGTCATCAGACGCCATAGTACACAAAAGCAGCATTGTTACTTTTGCACAGTGACCTCATCATTGAGCAGCGCAGCAAAATAACACCTTCCAGATGTGCCCCAGCTGAAAGCGCTCAGAGCCTGAGATCAAATAAATATAGAAATAGAGGGGGATTTACCCTTTTAAGCAGATCTAGCTATTATAAGGCTGCTGGTTGCCATATTTATTTTGACTTCCATTGAATGTTCCTTGGTAGGGTACCTTATCTTCACTATTTAGCTAATCCTGCAATTGTAACTTACAAATAATAATACTGTAAAAAAAGGGAAATATACTTTACACCATCACTACAAAATATCTATCAATTGCCCACTGAACTTCCAAACAGCATATCACAGCATTTTTCGATTTAAAAAAAAATTGCAATTTGAATCTCTGCAACTTCTATCAGTATATCACATAAACCTGCTTTTAATATAAAAGTGCATGTCGATTTGCATCCAACAACATCCCTCATTGGCCAACAACATCCCTCATTGGCCAACAAGTGCAAGCCCAACAACATCCCTCAACAGCCAACAAGCACAAGCCCAACAACATTCTTTGTCAGACAACAAGCACAAGCCCAATAACATCCATTATCAGCTGGCAAGCTCAAGCCCAACAACATCTCTCATCAGCCAACAAATGCAAGCCCAACAACATCCTTTATCAGCCAACAAGCACAAGGCCAAAAATATCCTTCATCAGCCAAACAAGCCCAAGAACATCCTTCATCAGCCAACAAGCACAAGCCCAACAACATCCCTCATCAGCCTACAAGCCAATCCCAACAACGTCCCTCATTAGCCAACAAGCACACACATTCTCCAAACTGCATGTAGCCAGCCGCTGGTTCTTCTCAATCCGCAGTCCAGCAGCTGGGCTGGGAATCCATTGCCCTGGAGGACAACACTTCATATGGAATGTTCGATATTTTTTAAATCTAGAACAACCGAAAACATTTATAAATTCAATTTTGACTTATTGGTATATGGAGAAAATGATTTTAATTAGTAGTGGTTTCTGTTGGTTTTTAGAAAAAGACAGCATCAGTACCTGAGCATACTCCGGTACTGAACTACAAGTTAAGGATGTGCTTAGCATTGTAATGTAGATGTCACAATGTTTTTCAATGAAACCCCACTCTAAGTGTGGACTTATAGAGTGGAGTCAGAATCCATGTATTCAGAAGAAAAATGCTCAAGTCATTCTGCATCAGAAAAAAATAGACCCCTTAGTTACCCATCAAGAACGCAGACTAGTTATCATGGCTTGCTAAAAGTAGGGCTTGGGGAAGCTTCTGTTGGAGGGAAATCTTACTTACAGAACAAACGTTTCCACACTTGACATTGGCTTGATCTTGTTTAAACTGTTTATTTTTTGTGTAATTTTAGAGTTCCCATGAAACAAATAACAAAAGACTATGAATTCAATCAAAGAAGACGTTTGTTTTCCTTCACAAACACTGCAAACACTGGCGACTTCAGCAATAAGAGCAATTATCAAAATGGACTTGCCAAACTAATGAGAGAGAAAAAAAACAAGGCCAAACTTTGTTCAAATGTAGGATTTAGCCATGGATAACATCCAATAAAACTGAATATTCTTAAAAACCTGGGCTTTATAATATAAAACATATGCATATTAACTACTGTCCAATGCATATAATTTAAAAAGATAAACTATGGGATATACCGACCTTTTCTGTATATGTGATGAATTGGATTTCCAGCAAATCTAATCTGAAATAGATACAGCTATTTATCTGGCCTTTGGATTCCTGAAATAATTCCCCAAAGTTATGCAAGTGATTTGAAAATTTCTGGAAATCTTTTAAATGTCTTCTAAATGTAAGCAAAGCAGCTTTAATATAATTAGCATTTCTTCAACGGTATGACTCTACACATCTGTCACACTATTCTAACCTGCTTGTAGACTATGAATTGAATTGTCTAAAATAAAAAGAGATGAAATGCCTGTACAGAGGTGTAGGGTAAGTCACATTTCTACTCCTGCTATAAGTAAAATGTATTGTGTGTTTAAATAGTGGAACTCAGAAATTGTGTTTCATTTAATATTTTTATTTACTTACAGACTGCTATATTTTTTAGGAGGTGATGTGTCATTAAAAGTACACTCTAACAACTAGCAATTATGCATGGGGTAATATATAATAACTCATTTAAAATGGTAAATAAAAGGCATGATTTCTGCTGTTAGTCATTGCCGCTCATGTCTCTCTCTGCCTGTGGTCTAATAAGCTCTGGAAGTTTAGGTCATTTGGCCCGGATGGCTGTCTGTAAGCTGTGTGTAAACTATCCTTTGGCAGACACTTGGATATTCTATCTATTTTTGCTGGAAGATGTCTACATACAGGAGAACTGGTAAAATATGAACCTGAACAGACAAAAAAAATAAAAACATGGCTGTCCACAGTACAGACCACAAATGTTATAACCTCCTATAAATATGGTATTTAACAGCGGGTTTAATACACTTTTGCCCATGAACTGACCACAGCACCTGCACAGAGATATACAATAATACCTTCCATAAATATTATCCTTAACTGTAATTACAAACAAGTAAAAAACCAAAAATGGAAAATCACACAGGTAAGCAGGAACCTGTTCCAAGTATGGAAAAAATACTTTTTGTGAGTTGTAATAGTGCATATTATAATATTATACCCACTTGTAAGCATATCTGATGTAGGAAAAAACCCAGATGTAGTGGTGTAGAACTGTAGGATGAACAGTGCAGTTGAAATAGTCCACGTAATAATAAAGCTCTCTCTTTCTAAAAATGTTTTCTGGCTCTGTCTGTGAAAACATCAAGGGCATGATTTACTAAGACCTATAGCGGGTGCAAAACCTTTTTGCACATGCAAAACTAATAACACAACCAATGATTGGTGCAAAGCAAATACCATGACCAATCATTGGTCATGTTATTGGTTTTGCGTGTGCTAAAAGGTTTTGCACGCTAAAGGCCTTAGTAAATCAGGCCCTAAGTATTGATAAAAAATGCACAATGCACAATATATTCCATGTAATTACGTTTTAAAATGAACTTTATGTTCACATGCCTATATGAGCTAATAAATGCCATTTCAGATTGAAATCAAAATTTTAGGATGTGACTATTGCCAAATAAAAAAATGAAGGAAGATAAGCTGTTCATTTATGTTTCAAAAGTTCAGGTGACAGAAATTTTTTTCAAGACATTAAGAGAAAACTGCCAATCTAACATGGTAGAACTTTCATTATTAAAAATTTAAATAATTAAATGAAATAAGAAGTTTTTAGTTTTATATTTAAGTTGAGAAGACTGCCCTGGCATTTGACAACATTGCATTGTACTTTTTAAGCTAGTATCCTAAATCTCATCCCTAAAACACTGCCATGAGTAAAATTGTGTCGCTATATATTATTGTATTGTATTTCTTAACCCTCATATTATGTTGACATTTTGTGACGCCTTTTATGTTTGCGGTCAAGTTGGCCCCAAAAGTTCTGACACAAAACTAATAGAAACATTTTGACACTTTCTGTGTCACCTTTTGTGTGTCTCCCAATTGACTAACTTTTTATCCATAAATATAAAAAATCTGTGATGAAGCGATTTAATTTTAGAGCCTGAAGTAAGTGAAAGTTTGTGAAGTTTAAAACTTATATGGGGTAGTGCCACCAGAATTACCCACAAAAAAATCAGTGATAAAAACTAAAAAAGGTAGTATATTTTCTGACAATTTATACAGCTACGCCACAAATGTCCCCACACAGCACCTTTGTATACAAAGTTGGTACAGGACTTTTGAAAAAAATAGCATTATTTTTATAGTATGTTTACTATTTAATCACAACAAATTAGAAAAAATCATTTAGTGACAAGATGAAAAAAGGTTAAGGTTAGCTGGTTTTAAAGAGACTTGGGTCAAATTGACCCGGAACATACAGGACTACAGCCTGTGTTACCAAGCATGCCATTGTTCACTCACACAAATCCACAATACATTCTTTACACAAATATGCTTGTTCCATTCATTTGAACACATTCTACTTGTAACTAGATTAACAATTCCTAAAGAAATTGTAGATGTGGTTGCTTCACAAATATCAATGGCTGGAAATGGCATAGAAAGATGGTAATATGGTATAATGTGAGGTGGAAAATAAAAGGTGGAAATGGTATGAACTGTTAATGCGGTATAAAGGGATCTAGTGAAGGTGAAAGTGCTAAAATATGGTGATGTAGCCTATTTTGTGGTAAGTAGTCTAAAGAACCTGGAAGTGATACAAAGAAGTAATGTATTGTGATAAAAGCACAAAAAGGTAATGTCAAATCATCTGGGATAGTATTGTTTGGTCATAACAGTGTTGTAGAGGAAGGCATTGTGAATGCCCAATTTACTGCGTCCTGTGTACTAGCATATTGCTTACTGTAGTCTACACTGCAGTGACATGCAGTATGCAAAATATCCTCCATATAAACCTGGACATAAGTTGCAGAGGCTGTATCAGTTTCCTTTACACACTTTGGCCACATCATCTGGGGATATTGAGAACACTCAATTTGGCCGTGCAGGTAAGGCTAGCCTAATTTAACAGCTTTTCAAAAAAAAAAAAAAAAAAAAAAAGTATACTCAACTGGCATACTCAAATAGTAGTGTGTGCTGATTCAGACACAGTTGTAGTTGTGTTTGTAGAAAAATATGGGTTCATACAATTTTTGCCTAGGTTTTAACCAAATGCTCATCTGCTGATTTCTCCACTTTATTAAACAAATCTGATTCCGATTACAGATCTCACCATTCTGTGAAGTCCAAACCACATGTCCTGTGCTGAATTCAGCGTTCTATTCAGCCTACCTAGCATGCAGCTATCTAAAGCAATAATTAAACATAGGCTATCGTTTGCTAATAGTAACTTAGTTTAACGTTGTTGACTCACATAAACTTGAGATTATAACCCAATCACGTGTAGCGGATAGTTTATTTGCTGTAGCTATAATCGATTGCATTTTGCTAACGTAGTCTACTGGCACCGGTCACCTTGGCATTTTCATGCAGAGTGAAAGGTTTGTTTTTCCTGGTAGCTTAACCACAGTAGCCATGCTAGCTGGCTTATGCTTTTGTCATGTTTTGTTAGGAAGTTGTCTGTGTTAACGTTATTAAGACATAAATCAGAATTCATTGAATAATGTTGAATGGAGTGATTAGTAGGCTAGATGAACATTTAGCTAAAACATAGGCAAAAATTTCAACAGCGCTAAAAATGTTTTGTTAACAATTCAATTGTAGCCTATTTTGTAACTTAGACAACATAACCTTACGTGACAGCATTTGGATTTGGATCAGAGACGGGAAGCATAGGCGGCATTTGCTATGTTTCATTCGTTTCACCTGAAAAGAGCCTCTCAACTGAAAGGGGCCTCGCCTCAATCATAAACTGAAAAAGTATATAATAAAAATTAAAAAAAATCAGTGAATAAAAGAACCGCCGACCCTGTAGTTTTCCCATTCAGCCACTGTAGGCGCTGTTCCTTACTCAAGCTATTTCAGTGCTTCTCCTTATTTTTCTAGTCTATGGTGGATCTGCAGATACCACAGAACTGTGGCAGATGCTCATGACTATTTCTGACCCACATCAAAACACTTGCTGATAGCTACGATGTTAGAATGATCACATACAGTACATTCATAATACAACGGAACAGTTATGTGCATAATTCGGATAAAATACGTAGCCCAATGTATTCATATACCTTAAAAAGTAACGTTACGTGTGTTTTTTACATAACAGCATCGTAGGCTATTAGTAGCCACGAGTGCGATAGCGCTGTGGAAACATCAACGTTGCTGGGCAGTGGCCAAATGGAATAAGAATCTCTTCAACATTCAACAGAAACCAGTTGTAGAATCGTTACGAGGTAGGATATTTGGTTCCTTAATCTGTTTATCAGAGATTTGTAGAACAAAATGTTAACGCTACATTGGGTAGGCGTAGCCTACGCAAAGGAAAATATACCGAATGTTTATTTGTAACAGTTTCAACTTTTTAATAATAGCCTAGAGGCTAGCCTATATCGAAACAAACGTTTTTGTAGTGTGTAGAAACGGTACATTTTATGCATGTTATTGTCTGACTGTGGCAAGATGGTTGTAAACGGGTTCGGGCTATTTAATCATGATGCAGTGCAATTTGAGAGGTTGATGTATGCACAAGCGGCTACTGTGCAGCAATCCTGCATTGGAATTTGTTTCCAATTTCAGAGAAATATGAATAGGCTACTATAATTGGGACATTGACGACTAGTAGGCTAGCACCGTAGATAAGGCCAATAACCTGCGTGTTCGTGGCGAATGATGCAGCATTTGTTGTAGTTATAGTCCAATGGCAATGATTATTATTTTTGAAAGCTAAAGTGAGTATGATCATTTCAGTTGCAGACGGAAGAAGTAGGCTACGTCGTTAGCTATGGAAGTTCTCGTCGGCATTTTTCCAAGGTTGTTGACAGAACGTTAAGTGATTCAAAATCATTCTCACCGTGAGCTAGCCTACTGCACGTGCCCATTGACCCCCCATTCATTTTTTGGCGATAAAATGTCAAATATCTCAAAAAGTGTATATGCTATAAAGGTAAAAAGTAATAGCAACCTGGAGGGGGTATAAAGGTATAATATGAGGTATGAATGGTGTCGATGGTGTGAACGGTGTAGAAGGAGATAGGTTTTGAAAAATCGGCGGAAGAATAATAACGGTCAGTCTGAGCGATAACAGTAGGTTTATAAATCATCTAAATCATAACACCATTTATAAATCATCTGAGATGAGTAGATTCTCAGAAGATGTTTGCACTGTATAACATTTGTGGCAGGCTGAACAACATAAAAGAAGAATTCCACTAAAGGGAAGGCGTGTGTATGTTGAGAGCATTACGTTTAGTACTCTGGAGATATTTTCTTCAGCAGTCAGGCTTAGTAAGGCCTTTGGCCTCAGCAGCCCCTATGCATACTGTTCTTCTTCAGTCCCAACACTTACATCTAGAAGTTACATCTAGAATATATCCTTATTGCAAACAATGCATGATATAATGCAACCTAGATTAATCTGCAAGCATATCTGTGCTTTGAGAAGTGAGGTGACAAATCTGTGGCGGATTAGGCTTCATGTACAATGTGGAGCACAGAATGAAATATTGACTCCTTTTCTTACGCTCAATTTCTCCTCGGAGAAGCTCATTCTGAATTTAATGAGTTTCTCATTCTGCCATCTCTACATTTCACTCTATACTTCTGCTATGCAGGAAAAGTCCAAGTGGGATTAATTGTACGCCATCTGAGGTAAATTAAAACTGAACATTTTACTTTGCATATGTATATTTAGAGCCCAATTACACAAGAAAAAAACATTTAGAAATGAATACATGGCTATTCTGTAGTTCATAGCAAACCTTGTTAATGCTTTCAGGGGTTATTTTAATAGGCTATATTCTATTGTGACAAAATATTTTCAATGTAAAAATTCGAAGCTACTCACATATACAAAGCACACACTTTAAACATCTGTGAAAACACCATTCCTGGATGATGCCAAGTTACAAATAATCACCCCATTACTGGCCTCTAGCTCTTTAACATCAGCCTGCTAGAAAAATATCCCCTCAATGGGATAGAACAGCCAATATCTGGGGAGGGAAATAGCTGATCCAAGAAAATGACAAGGCATGCAACAAATGAGAAAATATAGGAACATTACCAGGCAAGAAAGTATGTTTGACTTGAAATTAGTATTTAAAAAATATATATATTGCTGTAATGGTGGAGTTATTACATAACTCAAGAAAAAAGACAAGCCTTCAGTCTTGATACCTTCTGGCAAAGTAGTTTTATTGTTGCGCCCAGCCAATATACAGTATGTGCCTCCACAGTTCTTTTTGAATAAGGACAGTTACTGAAATAATCTGTGTAACTTGGCAGGCAGCATACCTGCCATGCCAGTCAGTTTTGGTGCATTCTGCTGAAAAAGAACAGAATGCATGTTTTTTTCCTGGAAAAGGTTTTTCAACAATATGTGCCAAAAGACAGCTGGGGATGCGCCACTGGGGAACAGCTCAAAACAGGGGAAACCATAAATTAAATAGATACATCGCTGTCCTATAGAATCATTTAAAGAAGCCTTTTAACCTTTCTCAAGACGGCTCTGTTCTGTATTTAAAAAAAACAAAACTTCTTCCTACTTTCTAAAAAGTAAACAAAATCTGAAATGTTAAATTCACAGGAATTTTGTTTGGACATCTAGCATGCTATGCATTGGTGGTTCAATACAGCACTGATTGTTTGGAACTTTACGATTCACACGGCCTTACACAAAAAAAAATCCCCTACCCTGGGTGTTAATACCCAATCATATGGGGTAGAATTTGATATTTGCACTCCTTGATTCTGTACCGTTTTTTAAACACTACAAAAAATAACTAACCCAGCACAATGATTGATACTTATCTTAGAATCATTCTAATTTATTTTAAATTTGAATCTCATTTTTCTGAATCTCCTTATCCATCATTTGGGAGAATTATAGTAAATACTAAACTATATAAAGTACTTTTTTTTAACACAGTTAATAATAATGAGTGAACAACACAAAAATATATGAATTGTCTAGGGTATAGATTTGGTCAATAGCAAAATGATTAGTAATTGTAACACGCATTTAAGTGTTCACCTGAGGACCCAGAAATTTCCCATTTGTTAGAGGCTTTCAAATCTTATTAAATAATGTATAACTAGGGCCTGTACAAATTCCTTACCATGTGACCAGTGATTTAACCATTGTCCTCATGGCGTCACTGTAGGCACTCTAATCTCAGAAATGATTATATTCAACAATACTGCATGGAGCAACCATTTATACCATCAATGATTAATTAACAGAGCTTGTAAGTACAAGTCAATATTATGGCACAGTTAAAGGGAAGTGGCAAATTGAAACATGGATGCACAAACCTTCCCTATTTACCTATTTTCAGGATACGCGTCTTTGTGATGGCGTCTCTCTAAAATGTGCTATACTAATAAAATTGAAACCAATGACCATATGCATAATGCATTTAGAAAGGATTTATAGAGCCCAATAAAGTAGAGTAGTATTTTTATTGGGTGAATTATATGCACCTACTGTTGAGTAAAACAGTAAGTGAGAAATTGTTCCAGCATTTTTACGTCAAGGTCAGTTTGCGTCCTCTCAAGCTTCACTTTAGAAATCAGATTATCGATTCAGATGAACACTCAATGTTCCCAATTGGGATGACTGTTTATCGAGGAATTCACTGTGTAACATTTTCTAAAGATGACCAGTCCTTTTCCATATGTTTCTGTGCTATACTGAAAAGGTACTATAAAGGTTTTTGGCGAGCCATCAAAGCTGATTTAACCTATATCGTTCTGAAAGTATGACACAGAGTTGGAAGGTCATGGTCCATGAGAATATACCAACTAAGTAAACCGGATAATGAACTGCTTAAGCTGATTGATGACTACCTACAAACCCGGCAGACCCTGCGGTTTTCCAGGATCAAAGTTGGCCACCCCTTTAATCTACATACTGTGTGTGTGTGCGGATGTCTTTAATAGGAGTATTCTAGTAAAAAATCAATGTTCTGTGCAAGCATGACTGTTACCATTGACATTTTTTCAAAATATCCTACAAATCATATGAATTGCTGGAAGCTATAGTATATACTTAAAGACTAGCTTATATAGCTGCATTCACAATGGTCAATGTGCATTGAGAGTATGATTGAATTAGCATTAACACTGCCTGTATGGATGCTGCCGACAGTAAGCTTATCCCTCGCTAATGAACTGTGGCAGACCTTTGAAGCACTCCTGTTATCTCAACCAAACATCTTCTGACTAAAATGGATTTCTACCCAGAGTCAAAGCAGAAGCCAAATTGCAGTGGAACACTGCTGTAGATACACAAGCCACAGAGCGCATCAAGTGAGCCCCTTTGGATAATCTCTAAATGACAGCAGACATGCCTTAATAAGCTTTTATGTTGTTGTCTATTATAATATTGTATAATATGACACTATTAATCACACATAAGCATTATGTACATGCTGTCAATGCACAGAAATAAATTCACTCTATTTGTTATGACAAGACCTTTGGCCCAAATGTGTGCTTTTCCTGTTTCAAACACAACTATTTATAGTTTATCTCAGAGGATATGCCGATAAGATGAGAAACAGATGCTTCCATCAGAATTGGATGCACAACAATTCTGGGCAAATGTCCGACAATAAAAATATTGCTACTTTTCCACAAACATTTAAATTAGGCGGTGCAGTTTTACACAATAAGCCTATTAACAATTCTGCGGCGCAGTGATCTGCAGTTATCCTCCTCTTATGTTTCTTAGGCAAATCCTCACATTTTTATAACCAGGAATTTATGGCAATATAGACACCATCTGTACGCCTTTAATCTTGCATCTTGCGAATGTGAGTAAAGATTTAACAAAGTTTAATTTTCCCATTTTTTGGTCAAAAATGAAGTGGGGTGTAGTTTATTTTATACAGCTTATAACTGGCCATTGGGTTATTAGCAAAGCACATTCCCGGAAATTGGGTAGACTTCCAAATATTGTAATGTGACATAACCTGACCTCTATCATGTTTGCAGCCACCAAACACCGCAGAGCAAAGTCCATGGACACCGAGCTATTGCAGTACAGGGCAAAAACACGCACACCATTTTTAACTACTTTACAAACTCTGAAAATTAGCCTAGGATGGTTTGCGGCTTGCAATCGTAGCTGTGATCATGAAACTGTACTGAAACATACACAGTAAATGAATGTTCCTTCTTCAATTTGCCTCCATCCTTTCCTGCTGATCTAATTTATTTTTATATAATATAATACATATTATACTTAACATAAGGAAGACTGTACATGCCAATTACTGATATGTAGGTCAATTGTATTCCAACCCACACCCATCCACATCTATAATTATACTGTAATTAATCAGAAATTAGAATGACAAAAATCTTTAAGGAATGGAACTGACTTCGCTTCCAGTGTTCAGGAGGAAAACCGAAGTTGAACTTACTGGTTAAAAGTCTTTGCAGAGTCATAAATGGCTCAAAGAGCTCAGTCTATTTATAAATCTTACATGAAGATGTTAAATGATACATTCTGCATTAGTTCTTTTTCTGTTACGAAAGTACTTACGAAACATCAAGTTAGTGCAAAAAAACACCAATAGTAATATAAGGAATTTAATTCCATAAACATAAATAAATGTGCATATTGCCATTCCTAGAAATTGAGCTTGCAAATTTAGAGGCAAATTTTACTATTGATATAACTACCCATATGCTAGCAAACACACAGTAAACATTTAAAATATTACATAAAAACTCCTGTGTTCTTCATCAATGGATGGATGGATGGATGGATCTAACTATGGAATTATGAAGCAGTTTGCCAACTGTGCTGTAATATAATAAGGATTATATTAAATATAATATGAAACAAGTATTCTGCTGTTTAGATATTATTGTTAGCTTGCTGAGAGAATATTTATTTTTAACCAAATTTAAACATGTTATATGCATTTTTAACATACTCAGTGCAACATGTGGTGGTATTTGCAAGGCCTTGATTTTCATATTTCATCTACCATAACAGTAGTTAGCCATCAATGAGAGCAGCAGCCATCTAGCGTAATTACATAATACATTTTATTAGAGCCAAATAAATACATAGATACCCTCATTAGTAATATTTAAGTTACAATTTTGGAATTAAGTAAATATTACAGAATCTTATATTAACCAATGTAATATTCCCATTGCTTCCTATGCATTATATATATTTGTCTCTTGTCAGATTTGAGCAGTTTTTTCTTTTTCCATTTAACATAGATACCAAATTATACAAGATAAAATTAGGAAAGAAAAAGGTTTGTTATGGTGAATGTACAAAATTCCACAATAGGAACCGAATGTCATAAACCAAGCTCCACATACTGTACAGTATAATAATGCCTCAATTGCAGTTGGTTGAATTATGTGAGCAATTTGTATAGATATAGTGAAGTCAACACTCACAGTAGCCATTTCACATATTTTAAATGATTTTTAAAAAAGGCATGCAAAATAAATAGTTTGTGTTCAACCAACGATTTTAGTGCCAAGGTGCATTAAAACATTAAGTGAACATACTGTGAGGTATAGCTTTTATTGTTTATGGCATATGGTGATAAACCAGGGAAAGTCCCGCAATTAACATGACTGAGAAATGTTTTAACAAGAGGAAATTGCTCACTTTTTCCACTTCACTTTTCAGGAAAATAATGAAATGTAGGAACATTTTTCCGTTGCGAAACTATTCCCATTTAACAAAATTAATAGCAGTGCCTATTTATTAACAGTGCAAGGGAATTGTATTGTTATGTGCATTTCGAATAGGTCTACTGTTAAAAACTGTCACTATAATAATCCTAAAGCTTGGTGGCTGAGCAAAGCCATTGCAAGCCATCTTATTCGCTGATATACTGATGCTTGTGTGTCATGTCAACCGCCGCCACTTTGATCTTGCAGTCACACCCATCATGGTCACCATATGTTTGTTCTACACTCAGTGACATGCATTAATTGTGAATTCATGCATTCATGCAATTTACAGCCTGATATGTATTGGGACGGACATCAGCATGCATTTCAAGCCACAATGATTTGTCAGTATAATGCATGTAAAGAAACATGAATCCTGAATTATTACCAACAATCAAGACACACCTGACATTTTCCCAGCACACTTGTCAGGGAAATGACCTTGGCAGCACATAGCACATATCATGCAGGGTAAAATACATGGTTCCTTTTAGGGTACAAAGCAATTACCCGAAAAAAACTATGATTTTACTATCTGTGAGCGTGAGCGAGAATATGTCGACGTGTACATATTACACACATGCATGCATTGTGGTTAGTCGAAGGAGTGGCATTCATTGAAACGAGAGAACGCGGCACATTCGCTTTTGAAAGAATCCCTGTTGTAGATGCCTTAGTTTTTGTGCTTTCAGAATGCTGCCGGATAAAGGGCTCTCTCTTATGTCCTTTCTGCTGAATCAGTAGACAACACCCTAGAATAGGGCAACAATGCGTCTCCTTCTGCCTGAACAGCTGAGAGCATGTAAAGATGAGGCGCGCTCGCTTTCTCCCCGACGCGCCGCTGCGACCGCCGCCGAGATGCATTCGCACAAACGCCGACTCTGTGCTGCCGTAGTCCGTGTGAATAATGCACACGAGAAGACATCCGCATACATGTCGGCGGCGAGCGGCGGCACCGGAGGGCTGCGACGCTTAACAAGCGTCTCCGCTCCCCCGCAGGAACCATCACTACGGCAGCCGCAGCCTCTGCTACGCTACCATCACCATGGCAACCTTAGGACGATGCGCGATGTACGAGGGGGAAAATAGACATACTTACTCCAAAGCCGGGGGTTTCCTCCGCAGAGGTGTGCCCATGATGGCTGCCAGCGCTCCCTCTCGCTTTACCCGCTTGGATGGTGCCCGTTTCACCTCCCGAAAGACCTTCCCTCCTTCCGCCAAAATCAATCCAACACGCAGTGTTTGCTAGCAGCTTGCATCTCTCAGCATTGCCTAGGAGGGAGAGTGGAGGTGGGGGTGGGGGGTGGGGGGTGGGGGGGGTTTGCAATTGGTTAATGCCTTTCTTTATTGGTTAAGACAATATCCTAACATTGGCCGCTCTTTTCCTACTTTCAGCTTCAGGGAGTGAGGAATTAATATCACTTGAATCAACCTGTGCATCATACTGGTATTGAAATGTTTATTAATTGTACGTTTTCAAAATCACACAGTACACACTGCGTACAGAAAAAACTGTCTCACGAATGGTTTTTATATGCTATTAAATATACACAGTGAAAACTTCGAGGCATTTTGAAAGGAATTCGAGTTAGGGATGTGCCCGATCGGATGGGGCGGGGCGAGGACATTTTTTTTTGACATGCTTTCCATCATGCATAAAAATGTCTTTATTTTTCCTTAATGGCACAGGCATGCAGTTCAATAAACATGATATAAAGGAGTAGGGACAGGGGCTTGCCTTATTCCACAGGCTAATATGACACATTTGGATATAGTGCCATCGGCAATAACTGATAATGTTTGGGACGTGAACAGGGCTTTAATTAGATTGACTGGTCTAAAAGAAGAGGCCAACTGACCCTATGAAATGCCTTCTCTATCCAGTGGCAACTGAGGGTGTGCCATTGTGTTTTGTGTCGTATATTAAATTGAAGATTCTTTGTTTGTGGTTCTATGAGGGTCAACTTTTCATTAATCAAACTGGTTTGGAAAGCTGTAACTGACTTCAGTCTCTGGGCAAAGGCTTAAAATTATTTTCACGGTACAGTTGGAGAGGGACAGCAGTGTGGAGCTCTAGCAGAATAAATTTGGAAAAAATTAAGGAATTGAGGAAGTGTGTGTTGTGGGAATCTAGCAGTTGATCTGATTTTATTGATAGATTTTAGAAGAATGCAGCATTCTGCAGGAAACCCATCCAAACCAGGGAATCTGTTGTTGGGCATGTAGGTTAGTGCTTACAGCCTAATTTATTGAGAGTCAGGGAGAGAGTGCAAGATCAATCGTAGAACATCATCCTTGAAAATCTTTGGCAAGCTGCAATCATTAAAGACTGTTTAACACCACTGAGTTACAGGAACTTTTTGGTATAAGACCACCTGAAGGTATTTCTTTCAGTGGAAAACTTATCTGTTGAACTTTCTCATCTGTAGTCATAGCGATCACGTTTTTGCTGTTTTTCCCCTTTAACTGTATCACCAAAGCATCCTACACATTCAAATTATTTATGTATTGACGTGTTGATTAATTGTTGAATATGGCCTGGTGCAGATTACTGCATAAGCTGCATACGTTTTCATAGCTTTAAAAAGATAAAGATCTCTGCTTTTAAATGCCATGTCCTTTTTTCCTTTGGAAGAGTGAATAGCATATAAGTTGTTTCTAAGGCTTGTTTTCTTGCTCTCCCACAGGATAGATGAAGACAATCGTGGATTGTTATTTAATACTAGGAATATTTTCTGTTCTCATTCAATGAACATGGGGAATTTGTTGTCTCTATGAAGTGAAGGTTTGTTGTGGTGGTCGCTATCCATTTGGAAGTGATCAGGGATTGTACTGGGATGGACAGTAACATTATGTATCTTAGGGATGGAATTAAACAATTCCTCCCTCTGGGATTATGCAACTTGCTCATTGGTGTGTTTTAATGGTACTTGGAGCATGTAATTACTGTTTGTAGTGATGTCTGGTACTGTTTTGATGCATAATGAGCCATGATATGACATGAATATACACATAGCTTTGAACGGTAATGGCTCAATCTACTCAGTTGGTCCTCAAGTACCAGTTTTATAACACAGTCATTTCTTACAGCAGACACACATTCACTCTGACTTGTATGAGGGTATTTGAATTGAACCATAGCTAGAAGCTTGCCAAAGAACTACGAGCTCAACAATCCCCCTTTATGTGAGTTTACTGAGCTGCAGGCTGTCTGCTGTCGGTTGTGAAAGTTTTACTCACATTTTGTAAGCCTATTTTTTCACAACACTATGATATTATAACAAAATAAAGAAGATCAAACTCTTCCATGTGGATTGCTGGAAGGCTACTGTCCACAGTACAAATTACCAAAAGCAGGAAACATGCATTTATAATTTTGAAGAGGAGCCGAGTGTCGTCAACTTACAAAACAATAACTGGTATTTGTGGGGAAAAATATACTTCATGAAAATTAATTTTAACAGCAGAAAGGAGCACAAAGGAATGGCTGATGTACTTTTGATATTGTGTGATAATCTATATAAATGTTGATAGAAAGAGCACAAATTAATTACATTTGATTTATTGTTTATGCCATTAAGGAGAATGCCACCATCAGCCAGCTACTAATACACAGCAGACAAAGAAATGCAGTTGGGAAAAATGCATAGAACATCTTACCCCAGTTAGATTTCAATCTTGATCAAATTTCTGAAATTGGTAGCATGTACACAACATTTGTTACACTTAACTGTGATTATGTTAAGTCAAATGATCATGTGAACTCTAATCCAGGTTTTCCTTATAGCCAGGCTGGTTATCATCTGAGCTCTGCAGAGTGTAGAAACCTTAATGCACAGCACGCAATCTGAAATTGGCTTCATCAGACACAGATGAACGTTTGTTGAAAGAGACGCCTCATCAGCATTAACCATAAGATGACTTAAAAGGAGTCATATGCTAATGATTATAATTGTGTGTGCCTGAGTGTGCAATGCGTGTGTGGCAGACGCATACGGTTTTGGCTACGTGTTGTTGGTGTAACAAAAGCCTCTCCAAAAATGCCTGCAATATAACAGGAATATCTTATAAATAATATAAGTAATATCACTGAATGAAGACTCCTGGGCACATTCAGCCTTAGATAGAGTGCTTTCCCCTACTTTTTTGAGCGGAAATTGAATAATGAATTATATATACTTTGAAGGCCTCACATCTGACCTATAAACATATGTGCTGCAGTTCATCTTGTCACACAAAAGAGATCAGAGAGCACATACACTACATGGTGTACCCTCTACTATGGCATGAATCGCTCCGTTTTTCTTTCCAATTTTGTTGCTGAAGTTTGGTTTTGCTTACACAGCAATGACCATAATTATTGCGTTTACCTTTTTTTGCTGTGATTACAAGACTGCTAAATGTAACCGTTTAAACGCACCTCTGCCACCTAGTGTCTTGGATGAACTCTCTGCACCGAATGTACGTTCACAATAGGCTACTGTATAACACAATCAGTACGCAATCTATACCTGTAAATTTTACTCGTGAAACTAACCATTAATTTCCGTCCACAACATCGTCATCTCTATGTGCTAATAGGCAAAAAAGTGAGTATGCATGTAAAGCATAGATCAGCCTTAAGCTGGCAGTTAAGTTCCACTGAGTGGACCGCATCTTGTTATAGCCAGCTATTAATGGAGGAATGCCACAGATTAACCGGCCCTTAAAAAGCAAACAGGTCGGAGACAGAAAAGGAAAACCGAGTAGCGGAACAGAGCCGGAATGTAATGGGCTAAAGTAGACCGTACTTACAGTTCTCTGATAAAGCAGCTGTCCTTGAGCGTCGAAGTGCTACATGACCCCAGTGCTTCTGACAGAGGCTGACATTTTCCCGCTGTCCAGTCGGCATACCTCCCCGCTCCGAAGCATGGTGCCGGCAGGTCACATATCACTTCACCACCAGATCTGGGATGTGTGGGTTACCTCCTGGCATGTGCAAATCGCGTCCAGATTTACAAGCCGGTCAAGACGTCGCTGGGTATCTTGAGCTCCGACATACCACTGCATTCCCAGAGCTAGGACCGCTGCATTTTCAGTGATTTTTTCTTCCTTGCAGTGAGCAGGCTCGGCTGGCAGGTTCAATCGACAGTGTGCCCACTGTTTTGAAAAAAAAAGAAGAAAAAAAACAGAGCAATGTGAATGAGGGGGCAAAGGCCGTACACAGAGCACCACTGATATGAAGGGCTGTACACAATGTTAGCTTTGTTGGCTCCCCCAGTGCCTTGCTCTTTCAGGAATTCTCCGACAACACTGATGAGGGATTTTACCGTAGTAAAAGAGTCCTTTCACTGCCACGGAAATCTAGATTGGTGTCTTATTTGCATCCCCTGTGCAACTCTCTACCTCAGTGGGCTGTTTCTGATCTCTTCAGGTCCCCCTAAGTGCAAAGATGAACCACTTCCTGTCTCTATGACGCCTCCTGTCTGTCTGTACACCTCAACCTCAACTATTAATGAGTACAAATTACAGCATGCTATATGCAGCATACAGAAACATACAAGCAAAATTGCACCAATTACTAAAGCAGGTCACGGGCCCCTAAAAGTTTGTGTCAGATTTTCATTGTGTAAACTTGATGCACCATTTCCACCTTGTGGACAAACCTCGCAACTACATGAACCTCATTATGTACCAGAGATACATGCACATTTGCTCACAAAGGGCATATTATGCAATAGAGTCTTTGTGCCAGGTTCCACGACTCTGCTTGTACACTGTCTCCAGTGGTTTGTGAGAGTTTGAGTGGGTCATCATTTTTCATTTAGCTCTTGGGTGGCTTGAATTTAACTGACCAAAAGTGCCTTTTTTAAATCAGCAAGTGTGTTTAGTATTAAAAACATGTAATTAGTATGCACTTCAACGTAACAATTTGGAATAGATGGAAAATGTGGCCTTTCAATTCACTTCTAAAATCAGTAACACTGGTTGTACTCCGTTTAATTCTGGGCCATATTTTTTTTGGAAAACAAATTTACCTTTAAGCTATTGAAAAGGGTAATGCAGAGATGTACTGTATGTTTTAAAGAAGGGTTTATAATATTTCACTCTATTTTGCAAAATAAACAAAGGTTCAAATTAGCCTAAAGTAAGTTGCTAAGAGAAGTAAAAGGAACATTTGATACTTGCTGTTGAGAAACCCACCAAAAGGTGCATTTGAGAATGTTAGAAAGTAGTCAAAATCATTTGGCACCACGGTCTTAAAAAATTATACTGACTTGATGACAGCAAACGGCAGGACATTTCTGAATGGTCACCTGTCATGAATGCTTTTCATGACAAGTAAGTCCAGCCTTTTACATTTGCCTGTGTGGCGTTTATTCTGTAAAATGTCAAGAGTGAATGAACAAATAAAAACATTTCAGCAGCATTGCTTATTTTTGGCCCACAAGACTGAGCTTTACCACTTAACTGTTACTTGAATCCATCCATCTATATATGGATGTATTATTATTATTAGTGGTTTCACCATTTTGGGGACAATACATCTTACACTGTGCAAACTGCAGAGGGCGATGTTCCTTTTCTTAAGAAAAACATTTCAGGTGAGTTTTATCCAATCTCCTATCTCAGTTCACTGCTTGTAATAGTCTAAACACATTGCAATTACAATTATATATGAGAAGAACCTTCACAGAATAGCACCTATTCATGAAAAATTATAAATTGATAGTGATATGACATTTGAAACCATAATTAAAATCGAAACAAATAAATTGAGTATCTGAATCAGTGAACAAATGCAGTAATTACTTTTTTGTATAATAATGAATTAACAAGTACCCAATTGACCTAATCCATTAAAAACTGGAAACTTAAATGTTATGTAAATGTTATACCTCATAATTCGTTTAGGTAGTGCATTTCTATTGTAAGACTGAGACCTGTAACTGGGCTGGGTGGCATAATTGAGAGGGGCAGCAAGTTTAGAGCAGGCAGAGGAGAGGGTCAAAACTTTATTTTTTGATCATGAGGAATCTAGTGGAATATATTGATATTCTGTGAGACAATTGATATATCGCAATTTTATTTTACGCAAAAGTGGATTCCATTTACAAGCTTTTATAACTCAGATCACTGTTTAACACTGCGAGTCGCCCTCATTAAAAAATAATTAATAATGGGTGCTACTCCCTTGAGTGACTGTGGTCTATGGGAGGGGTTAAGGGCTGGTTCAGAATACAGAATTATAATTCACTAGATATTCCAAAGTTTATGAGTTGCACCAGAAAACTTTCAACATACATCATACAAGTGCATTAGGCTTCCTTTAGTGACTGGTTGCAGTGAGATTTCCAAGAAGACCCCCTATAAATTTGATAACAAAAAAGAAAAGAAATTCAAGTGACAGTTTATTTATTTTTCAATCATAAAAATAAATGTAGTAATGTAATCTGCAACTTCATGTAGATGTTATTCTGAGCCCTCAGAATAACATCTAGTCCTCTTCATGTAACCCACTGACCTGATGTCAGATGAGTGATCATTGACCGCTGAGCCAATGGACAATGCTGACGTGTTTGCACATCAAGAGAGATTCCCAAAACAGATTAAGAATGGGGACTTTTTTTTTTATCAGTGACCCATTGATGACTCAGAATTAATTGCATGTGCAATACTCATTTCCCAATCAATTGTTTTAACGTTAGCTACTGTCACTAGTAATATGTGCATTTGAAGGAAAAACACAACAGTTTAGTGATACAATAATAAATATAGATGCAAGCAGTAATCCCTGAAGTCCAAGTACTAAACGCCCACAGTCAGTGCCTTTGTCTGCATCACCAAAAATTAATTTTTGCATGTACAAGAAAAACACTGCTCGGTTCAGGAAAACATTTCTGTCTGGGAGTGAACAATCCTACAGTATATAATACGACCAAGAACCAAGGAAACATTTCCACCAGTTTAGTGAGAAACAGTTCAGTGCTGCAGTAGCACCTAACGCTCATGAAACAGATTTTCTCTCTTTTTTGAGGTTTACGTATTGTTGATTATTCTAGTTACTATATTTTTAAAGACAGCAACATACATTTTGTTTCTGTTTTGTCTCATTATGTACCCTACTTAGAATATGTTTCAAGCCAATTGGCGAAATCCAGAATGACTTACAGAAAATTAATTGGACACATCAACAAGGACAGGCCTGAATGAAAAAATTACAAAGACTGACTCATGAACTAATTGGACAGTTCATAAGACTTAAAGTAATTTTTAAAACATTCAAGAATAAATAAATCAAATTCAGTATAGTGGAATTTATAGGTATCAGGCACATACGGTTTAGGAAAGGAACCTAGGTTCCATTCTTTCAAAGTTTACATTTTCAGTTGTTTGCAATAGTGCCACCATGTTGCCAAATGACCCCATATTGGTATGACTTGAACATACAATTGTTTTTTCTAAATTTCCAGGAAACAAGAAAACGAATCATATACAGTCAAGCCGGAAAGTCTGAACACTCCTTTCACCTATCCACGTTTTATTACATTACAGACATATTCTACAATAGATTGAGTTCATTTTTTGTCTCAAAATTCTACACAAAATACCCCGTAATGACAAAGTGAAAACAGGTTTTTAGACATTTGTGCTAATTTATTAAAAATCAAAATGTAAAATATCATATCTACACAAGTGTGCACACCCTTTGATATGACACCCAAAAGTGAGCTGAGGTGCATTTTGTTTCCACTGATACTGCTTGAGATGTTTCTACAACTTAATTGGAGTCCACCTGTGATAAATTCAATTGATTGGACATGATTGGGGATTGCTAACACCTGCCTATATAAGGTCCCACAGTTGACAGTGCATGTCAGCAAACTCCAAGCCATGGGGTCAAAGGAATTATCTGCAGACCTCAGTAACAGGATTGTGTCAAGGCATAGATCTGGAGAAGGGTACGGAAAAATCTTTACAGGTCCCAAAGAGCACAGTGGCCACCATCATTCGTAAATGGAAGAAGTTTGGAACCACCAAGAATCTTCCTAGACCTGGCCGCCCGGCCAAACTGAGCAATCGGGGAAGACGGGCCTTGGCCAGGGAGGTGAGCAGGAACCCGAGGGTCACTCTGACAGAGCTCCAGCATATCCTTGTGGAGATGGGAGAACCTTTCAGAAGATCAACCATCCAGGCAGCACTCCACCAATCAGGCCTTTAGGGTGGAGTGGACAGACGGAAGCCCCTCCTTAGTGAAAGGCACATCACAGCCCACTTGGAGTTTGCCAAAAGGCACCTAGAGAACTCTCAATCCATGAGAATCAAGATTCTCTGGTCTGATGAAACCAAAATTGAACTTTTTGGCCTGAATACCAAGCGTCACATCTGGAGGAAACCAGGCACCGCTCATCACCTGGCTAATACCATCCCTACAGTGAAGCATGGCGGTGGCAGCATCATGATGTGGGGATGTTTTTCAGCAGCGGGAACGGGGCGACTAGTCCTGATAGAGGGAAAGATGAATGCAGCTAAGTACACCGAGATCCTTGAAGAAAACCTGCTCCAGAGCGCTCTGGACCTCAGACTGGGGCGAAGGTTTACCTTCCAACATGACAACGACCCGAAGCACACAGCCAAGAGAACAAAGGAGTGGCTTCGGAGAAAGTCTGTGCATGTCCTTGAGTGGCCCAGCCAGAGCCCAGACCTGAATCCAATTGAACATCTGTGGAAAGAGCTGAAAATGGCTGTGTACCGAAGCTCCCCATCCAACCTGACTGAGCTTGCAAGGATATGCCAAGAGAAATGGGCAAAAATGTCCAGAAACAAGTGTGCCAAGCTCGTAGCTTCTTTCCCAAGACGCCTTGAAGCTGTAATCGCTGCCAAAGGTGCAGCAACCAAGTATTAGGCTAAGGGTGTGTACAGATATGTAACCCCTAAATAACCTATTTTTGTCAGTAAAATAAAATTGCATATTTTCTAAAAACCTGTTTTCACTTCGTCATTATTGGCTATTGTGTGTAGATGTTTGAGGCAAAAAATGAACTCAATCTATTGTAGAATATGTCTGTAACGTAATAAAACGTGGATAGGTGAAAGGAGTGTTCAGACTTTCCAGGATGACTGTAAACCAGAATAAAAACAACAAAAGGCATAGTGATTGCTTCTGTTGAACTAGCACGAAGGGCTGATCCCAGAACATTCTAGCATAGTTAATAAATGGTTGGCCAAATATATTTTAATGCCATAAAAAATAAAACACAAAGATATAGTTAGGACAAGATTTTTTATTACAATCGGAATACCATCTGAAAAATGGCTAATGGCTCCCTATGTGGAGAAAATATTACTCCACCAGGACTAGAGATCCAAACTGAAATGCTTGGTCCTGCTGTATGAGATTGTTCAGTCCCAGACTGAAATGCTTGGTCCTGGTGTACGGGATTGTTCATTTCCAGACTGAAATGCTTGGTCCTGGTGTACGGGATTGTTCATTTCAAGACTAAAATGCTTGGTCCTGTTGTATAAGAGTTCACTTGCAGAGTGCAATTCTTGGCCCAGTGGTATGGGATTGTTTACTGACAGACTGAAATGCTTGGTCCTGTTGTATGGGATTGTTAACTTCCAGACTAAAATGTTTGGTTCTGTTGTATGGGATTGTTCACTTCCAGGTTTAAATGCTTGGTCCTGTTGTATAGGATTGTTCACTCCCAGGTTGAAATGCTTGGTCCTTTTGTATGGGATTGTTCACTCCCAATCTGAAAGGCTTGGTCCTGTTGTACGGGATTATTCACTCCCAGACTGAAATGCTTGGTCCTGTTGTATGGGATTGTTCACTTCCAGATTGAAATGCTTGGTATTGTTGTATGGGACTGTTCACTCCCAGACTGAAATGCTTGGTCCTGTTGTATAAGAGTTCACTTACAGACTGAAATGCTTGTCCCTGTTGTATGGGATTATTCACTTGCAGACTGCAATGCTTGGTCCTGTTGTATGGGATTGTTCACTCTCAGACTGAAATGCTTGTTCCTGTTGTATAGGATTGTTTACTCCCAGACTGAAATGCTTGGTCCTATTGTATAGGACTATTCACTCCCAGACTGAAATGCCTGGTCCTGTTGTATGGGATTGTTCACATGCAGACTGAAATGCTTGGCCCAGTTGTATGCAATTGTTCACTTGCAGACTGAAATGCTTGGTCCTGTTCTATTGGATTGTTCACTTGCAGACTGAAATGCTTGTCCCAGTTGTATGGGATTGTTCACTTCCAGACTGAAATGCTTGGTCCTGTTGTATGGGATTGTTCACTTGCAGACTGAAATGCTTGGTCCTGTTGTATGGGATTGTTTACTCCCAGACTGAAATGCTTGGTCCTATTGTATAGGATTATTCACTCCCAGGATGAAATGCTTGGTCCTGTTGTGTGGGATTTTCACTTCCAGACTGAAATGCTTGGCCCAGTTGTATGGGATTGTTCACGTGCAGACTGAAATGCTTGGTCCTGTTGTATGGGATTGTTCACTCCCAAACTGAAAGGCTTGGTCCTGTTGTACGGGATTATTCACTCCCAGACTGAAATGCTTGGTCCTGTTGTATGGGATTGTTCACTTCCAGATTGAAATGCTTGGCCCAGTATGGGATTGTTCACTTGCAGACTTGAATTCTTGGTCCTGTTGTATAAGAGTTCGCTTGCAGACTGCAATGCTTGGCCCAGTGGTATGGGATTGTTTACTTACAGACTGAAATGCTTGATCGGGTTGTATGGGATTGTTAACTTCCAGACTGAAATGTGTTGTCCTGTTGTATGGGTGTAATGGGGCGTGACGTGTGAGGAAGGAGGAGCCAAACGCAGCAAGGGGATTCTTAAAGCCCTAGGGCCACTAAGGCGGGAAACCCCGCAGATAAGGGAGGAGACAATACAACGAACACACACACACCACAGCTACAGACCGGCTCACTGTTACATACCACAGAGTAGAAGAACTAACGCCTGGTTTCACAACAAGAAAACCCAACAAGGCGAAAGGGAACAAAGAACTGCTACCCCATACTTCTACAAGCTAAGTAACTAAAAACGAGCCGGAAATATAACGCCCTGTCTCGGTAACGAGACGCATAAGAACAGGCGAATAGCACAATGGCACAAACAAAACACACAGCAAACAAACACAGAAAATGAATGGAAATTAGTATACCAAGAGGCGAAAGGAACGGGGATCTAAAGTTCTAAGGCTACTATCAAGGGCTCGCAGTCAAACGCAAACATGTCCATAGCATCGTCCAAGCTCCATATAAGGAGGGACACACTCGGGGAGCGAACAGAACTACAGTTCCAAACAAAAGTGTCCTGCAGGTGAAAAGGACGAACAGGACAGCAGCACCGGACATCACCGGCTAAAAGACTAACACGAGTTAAATAGAAAATAAATGCCGTGCCTCTTGATAAAGAGGAATGTAATGAAGCGAAGGAACAGATATAACATTCCATGGGTAGATTGATAGGCTCGCAGTCAAATGCAACGACCAGGAAGCAGGAACAGAAAAGCCAGGGGAGATGAGTCCTAATAACTACATCTACATAGGCAAATACGCCAGGGGGGACGAGTCCTAATAGCTACTTCCACATAGGCAAGTACGCCAGGGGGGAAGAGTCCGAATAACTACATCCACATAGGCAAGTCCCGCATTGATCGAGAAAACGTGAAGGGGTAAACGCCCGATCTCCCAGGAGAGAGAAACATTTTACAGGTGAGCCGACGGAGCACCGTCGTCCCATAACTTTACTAGCAAACATGACTAAGGCAAGCTTAATTGAAAACACACGCCCTAGCCTCTCAATAATGGGAAATGTAACGAGGTGGAGGAACAGAGATAACAATCCATAGTTACTTTCATAAATGCGCAATCAAACACAAACATGTCCATAGCATCGTCCAAGCTCCATATAAGGAGGGACACGCCCGGAGAACGAACAGAACTACAGTTCCAAACAAAATCGTCCCGTAGGTGAAAAGGACGACCAGGAACAGCTATAACAAAAGACCAACGCAAACTTAATCGAAAATAACCGACCTGCCTCAAAGAATAAATAAAACCCTAAAGTCAGTATGATACAAACGCCTTGTCTCTTAGTGAAAGGCAGTAGATCTAGGTAAAAACGACAAACAAAGGACAGACCAGAAAGCGGAGACTGAAATGAGCACACCAAACAGGAATTCAACCTGAAGCTCAAAGCACAAAGGCCAGTACCGCAAAACTCCAATAAAAGCACAATGGAGCAAAATGGTCTCCTTAAAAACCTAGATCTAATCATACGTTTAAAATTTTAAAAGGGCAAAATAAACCGTACACAAAACAGCACAACTAATACCAGAAAACACACCACAGAACAAACAATCAAACAATCACAATGAACAATTAATATCGAAGCCCAGAACAAAAGGAACATGGGCTTAAGTAGCTCACCGGCTTTATATCCAGCTGTGAACGCTGATTACTTACTCCGTGGAAAGAAGGGACAGAGCCAAAACTCCACCAACGGAGCAGCGCCCACGTGTGGCGACCGAGGAACATGACCGCAAGGGAAAAAGGGTCATAAACCATGACAGTGGGATTGTTCACTTCCAGGTTGTAATGCTTGGTCCTGTTGTATGGGATTGTTCACTCCCAGGTTGAAATGCTTGGTATTGTTGTATGGGACTGTTCACTCCCAAATTGAAATGTTTGTTCCTGTTATATGGGCCATTCTACAAAAGTCATGCAAATTGCTGTCCCTCTCTGATAAAAGTAAGAAATTAACCAATGAAATATTTCAATGCTATATAAGTCATTAGATCATGTTATGTTTTAATATAATCCAAGATCTAAATTGCAGTAATAATAGTTACATTTATCCAAAATCAACACTTATACTCTTGGGAGTATAAATTCCTATTGGGAGATGGCTGTCCCCACTATCCACCCTTAAACTGGTGCATTAAAAAATAATACCAAAAATATTTTTGCCAATTATTTTACTTGTCTCATTCAATAAAGCATGTGAATTTTTATCAAATATAAGTTAAAATAATGCAATCTATTTTGTAATAAATTTTATAATTCAAAAAACCTATCGAAAAAATGCTGTCCCCAGTTTTTACGTCACAACCGAAACGTACACTGTTTGAGTCTGTGCAGTGAACCTGCTTGTAGCCACACACCCCTTTTTTTAACCAGGAAATTAGACAGCCTTCATATGAATCAAGGCCACATGGTGAGTAGCTAGGTTTTAGCGTTTTGATATAATTGTCCTTCAAAGTATGAAAATTAGTCTGTGGTTTTTAGAGACGTCACACCCAAACACCCAAGTTTTCATATTAGAGAAAAAAAGTTGATGTCATAACTGTAGAATTGATTAAAAGGAATGTGCATCTGCACAGAGAAGTGGTTGCTAACCATGTGCTTGCTAAATCTTTTGTTTTGTGGCCGAAATGAGCCAAAATTGTCACAACCGAAACAGTCACTACCGAAACAAATGGTATTGTTTGGACAGGCCTGTTTCGGTAGGTGACACTTGTCCGTAAATTCTTATTAAAGACAATAAATAGTGAGACAATCAATGCACATGTACAAACCTCAATTCCAAAAAAGTTGGGACAGTGTATAAAATGTAAATAAAAACAGAAAGCAATGATTTGCGAGTCCTTTTTGTATTCAATTGAAAACAGTACAAAGACAAGATATTTCATGTTTTAACTAATCAACTTTATTCTACATTTCATTTTCTATTCAGCTCATTCTACATTTGATGCCTGCAACACCTCCTAAAAAATCTGGGACAGGGGCATGTTTACCTTTGTGTTACATCACCTGTCCTTTTAACAACACTCAGTAATCTTTTGGGAACTACAACACTAATTGTTGTAGTTTTGAAAGCAGAATTGTTTCCCATTCTTGCTTAATATGAGACTTCAGCTGCTCACCAGTCCGGGGTCTCCATTGTCATATTTTGGGCTTCATAATGCGCCACACATTTTCAATGGGAGACAGGTCTGGACTGCAGGCAGGCCAGTCTAGCACCCGCACTCTCTGACGACGAAGCCATGCTGTTGTAACATGTACAGAATGTGGCTTGGCATTGTCTTGCTGAAATAAGCAGGGATGTCCCTGAAAAAGCGATTGTCTAGATCGCAGCAAATGTTGCTCCAAAATGCATATGTACCCTTCAGCGTTAATGGTGCTTTCACAGATGTGCAAGTTACCCATGCCATGGGCACTAACACCCCCATACCATGACAGACGCTGGCTTTTGAACCTTGTGTTGGTAACAATCGAGATGGTCCTTTTCCTCTTTGGCCGGGAGAACACAACGTCCATTATTTCCAAAAACAATTTGAAAGGTGGACTCTCAGAATGATATGCTTGACCTAGTTGTATGGGATTGTTCACTTGCAGACTGAAATTCTTAGTCCTGTTTTATGGGACTGTTCACTCCCAGGTTGAAATGTTGGTCCTGTTGTATGGGATTGTTCACTCCCAGGTTGAAATCCTTGGTTCTGTTTTATGGGACTGTTCACTCCCAGGTTGAAATGCTTGGTCCTGTTGTATGGGATTGTTCACTTCCAGACTGAAATGTTTGGTCCTGTTGTATGGGATTGTTCACTTGCAGACTGAAATGCTTGGTCCAGTTGTATGGGATTGTTCACTTGCAGACTGAAATGCTTGGTTCTGTTGTATGGGATTGTTCACTCCCATACTGCAATGTTTGGTACTGTTGTATGGGATTGTTCACTTGCAGACTGAAATGCTTGGCACAGTTGTATGGGATTGTTCACTTGCAGACTGAAATGCTTGGTCCTGTTGTATGGGATTGTTCACTCCCAGACTGAAATGCTTGGTCCTGTTGTATCCAGGTCGGTGGTTTTAAGAGGCAGGATAACCTGGCCTCATCACTCACCAGAGACTCTTCCGGTCAATTGGGTGTCCACAATCTGCATGTGTCAGCTATAAAGTAGCTGTGGCAGTTTAGCTGATGGATTACAAAGAAGAAAAGGAGTGATCGCCTTAATACACATGCTTTTGGGAGACACACATACATACATCCTCCCAAATCTAGAGAGGATTTTGCTGCTACGCTCCTGATCTGCTGGGTTATAAACACTGGTGCAAAAATTCAAAATCAAAATCCAGTGCTCCCAAACTATACTGCCAAGTAAAAAAACAAGGGCTAAAGTTGGCAATAAGCAGAGGTGGCAACAAAATAAGAGTCAGGGTAAAACTATTTCACAAAACCGCATTATACTGTATCCTAGAAACATGAGTATTCCTGTCCTACTGTTTTATAGAATATACTGTATATGCTTCCATCCATTGACTCACATACAGTAGGTACTTTTGTGTCCTTATTATACCCACGTAGGGGCATTAGATCAGGATTTGCATGGTGTTCAGTACTATATAATACTAAATTGTTGTTGAGTACCAACAGTCTGGCATTGGGTTCCTGAATTTTCTATGCATCAAGTAGATTTCAAACGTCACGATACAACTGCATCGATGCGATGTGGCTGAATTGTGATGAATCCTTAATTTACATGGCAAACTTGTATATATTTTTACATTTAATTACATTTTAATTATTAACATGGAAATTGCGGTTTTAAAAATTAAGCAATTTTATACTTTGAAAGTCATATTATTTGTTATTTGATTGTCCTCTGCGTGTCTTGTGGGAAGGGGGGGTCTGTCAAATGTAATGGTCACATTAATCACACGGTCACATCACAGCTATTGCATCATATCATGATTAATCGTATCGTATCGTTATTAATGTAAATGAAGAGAAATCGTATCATTGTTCAGAGTATTGGTTATTGTATCGTATCATCATCAAGTCAAAGGTTTACACCCCTAATGGCAAGTCACAGAAAGCACCGGTCTCCTCAAGAGTTAACTGTCACATGGGTCAGGACTTTGTGTGGGCTGCTGGACCCACCTTGGTGCTGCACATGAGTACCTCAACTGAAAATTGGAAGTTCCCACACTGTTTTTTTAACATCAGTACCTTTAATCTACAATGCACTGAATGCAATGGCACCCTGCTTCCATTTTATGTGCAGTAATTAGCTACGGCAAAAAGTTTTGCAGAAAATTTTTAACATTTAAATTGAGACATATTCTCCTCCGCAATCTGCAGTCTTGTATGAGGAGAGACTGATAGCCTGTGACAGTGAACATGAAGTGTTGCTCCTGGTTAACGAGCCAAGGCCATGAGTCAGCGATTACCTGGCCTTGGCATGGAGGCATTGAGATGCCAGAGGGCTCATATTCTAGTGAGGTAATCGCACAAATATCATTTGTGTTATCCTGATTTGGCAATCAAACTCCTAGACCAGACAAGCCCTGCCAATATCAAGTTAATGAGTAGAAGACTATCAAAAACAAAAATCACATATCCTTTAATTGTATGGCTAGCAGCCATACCACCATGCACTCTGCTCCTGCTGAATTGCTGAAGCTAAGCAGGTATGGGCTTGATTAGTACTTGGATGGGAGACCCCCTGGGAAACTAAGTTGCTCCTGGAAGTGGTGTTGGTGGACCAGTAGGGGGCAATGTTACCTCTGGTCAAATAAATCCCAATGCCCCAGTGCAGTGATTGGGGACACTGTGCTGTAGGCGATGCCGTCTTTCGGATGAGACGCTAAACCGAGTTCCTGACTCACTGTGGTCATTAAAGATCCCATGACACTTATTGTTAAGAGTAGGGGTTTCCCCAGTGTCCTGGCTAAATTCCCAACCTGGCTTTTTCTATCTGCCACTAATCATCCCCAATAATCAGTTTAATTGGCTAAAATCATTCTCTCCCTCTCCACCTCAGCTGATGTGTGGTGAGCATTCTGGCGCAAAATGGCTGCCGTTGCATCACCCAGGTGGACGCTACACATTGGTGGTGGTAGAGGTGAGTTTCCCCCTCATCATTGTAAAGCGCTTTGAGTCACTGGTTGGTGAGAAAGGCACTATATAAATGCAAGGCATTAGTATTTATTTATTATATCACATAAAACATTACAAAAAAAGACCATCTCTTAACATCAGTCCAGATAAAACTGTGCTCTGAAAACACAGCATCAGCCCAGATTAATCTGTGCTCTGAAAACACAGCACCCTGTTTCACAGAAGCACTTCATCACTGTTGAGCTGGAGAGGGAACTCCCTCCATGCATGCACAATGCTAGGAACATGGCGGGTGAAGGATATTTGTGGGAGAGGGGAGATGTCTTGCTTCACACATCCCGAAGGCTACGTGATTAGATCCCTTAACCTGGACCCTGGGTCTGGAGCTCACTAACATGTGTAATGTGTGGTGCAAACTGGCCATGCTAAACCTCCATTTAAAATGACTGCAGCTGCCACTAGCAATTTAGAGAGATTTTCCTTCACTGGAGCTCAGTTGTCTCCATTGCATTGAAAGTGAAACAGATACAGATAAAATCAGAAGCAAGCTTCTCTACAATACTGTCACGTCTGCTGCACTGACGTATTGTGACATGTATACCTGCACTCTGCTATAGCAACTCCTGGTTTCAGTGTGTGGTGACTGACAAGTTATTAGAGGCACTAGTGCTATGAACGATGGTTAGAGACCGGCAGGACAAAAGACAAAGTCTCTGTACCAACACTATTCCATGCTACAAAACTAGAAATTACAAACATGAAGAAATCGAATAAATTTCAAATACTGTACTGAAGTGAGTACTGAAGAGGACCTGGCTATACTGCTTATGATTCAAAGAAATTTTATTGGTGACTAGTGTGTAATAAGGGATACAAGACTGGAAGAGGCATCAACTCTGCATCTGCAATGTCTTACCTCATAGGTCAGCATGCATACATTATGTAGTATTTGCATAATGTAGAAAGGTGTGCTTTTCTCTTGTAATCAAGACCATCAAACTACCACCAAATGGAGATTGTATCGTGTAAATTAAACCTCTAAAGAGCATGCATCACTCACTGCCCATACAATTAAAATGGATTGATATTTCCTATTTAAAAGGCACCTGATACTCAAAATGGCCAGCAAACAAGTGTTGGTAAAGGTCAGTAATATTTCATTAATTAAAGTCCAGAGATTTAATTAAACCAGAGAAATATATCTGTTGTGCAACATCATGCATTTCATTAGGCTGACTGTCACATTGACTTTAAGCCAAACTACTGAAGTGCACGGATTAAATTTTCACTCCATTGACTTGGGGTCATTCAATTGCATTTGAATGCACAAAAGCAATGGCGCTGCATAAGCACTGTACAATTGTCACACAGCATAAACTACACTCTTATGAAACATGGCAAGATTTTTCAGTGACCCATTTCTACCCACGATGCATTATGAAATAGCAGTGCGAACAATTCTAATCTGTTTTATTTCTTGCAGACAGCAACATGGGCCATTCTCTGAAGGAAATGTGAAGGAATGTTCTTATTTCTGCATTGACTCATTTCCTTCATTAATTTTGCAGCTGAATTTCAATAATGCATTTAACATGACTTACATAACACACATACCCATACAGCATGCAGCTTTTATCTTTTACTTACAAAACACACATAAGAACAGATACAGAGGAAGTAAGTTGGAGGTTGTAGTGTGTTCTGTGTATTCTTAACAGCAGCATCTATAATTTTATGCCAAGCCAAATTAAAACTAAATTAAAGGTATTGGGCTTTCCTCCTACAATATGTTGTTATTAAAATGTTAATGTTGCTTTATTCATTTATGGCCCAGGACTGGAGGAAACCCTTAGACTAAGGTAGATAACTCAGAAAGGCACTTATGTGATCATATGTGATCGGATCCATGCTTTTGATATGTTTCAAATTTAGACTTTTTCACAGAATCAGTGCTACAAAATGATGTATTACTTGATGAGATTGAGTAAATATTTCAGAATATTGTGGTTTTGCAAAACACACTTTTGAGAAAACTGGTTTTAAAGATTGTTGTGAATTCTGCCCTTTCTCGTCATAAAATACACCATCAAACACAGAAATATTGTATGAAATTATTATATTTGTGTAGTCCCTAACCCAGTGTTTGCTATAGTTTTGAATAAATTTGATTATGATAGTGTTTAAACCGTACATTTATAAGAATACGGAAAATACATACATAAGGTTTAACCTCTGATTTAGCCTCTGATTTTAACCCTGATCCTTTTTCATTCTTCCACTTCCATAATTATTTTGGCATGACTCCCCCATTATCATGTAACTTCAAAACATTGATAACTGCTCTACCTATTGAAATATAACAATAATACTTTAAGGGCTGGCCATACATTTTGATAGAACTCACCAACAGGTAGGTACTACTTGCCAGGTAGCTATCCCACAATACCTTGCACTTGAATGCTTGTAGAAAAATGACTGCCTGCTCTCTCTTTAGTCTGCCACACAGATACAGTTCTGTGGTTTGCCCCCAAACTAATTTGCATCTGAATCTGGGAGAACTAATGACAGACTAAAGCTAGGGACACATTACACGATTTTCCAATCGTAAGCGACAATAAAAAGAATGAGCGGGACACATTTAACAACTCATATGCAGACTTATTATTATTATTATTTTTTAAATTCGTTTCTGATTTTTCCCCCATTTTCTCCCAATTTGTTAGCCAATTGAACCCTATTCTTATTCAATTCCCCATGTGTAGCAACCGCTAGAGCAGTGGTTCTCAACTGGGGATACGCGGCAAGGTCGCAGGGGGTACGCAAGATAATTTGATAAATTAATAAACAAATAAATATAATTTTATACTTTTTTATAATTTCATAATTTGATTAATTACATTATATTCTGTAAAAGCAACATGGAGGGTAAAATAGACTTTTTTTCTTCAAAAGTTATAAGCATCGTTAATAAAACCTTAATTGGTATGATAATGACATGCACGCACGTAAAGCGTAGGCCAGCCTACGTCAGTAGGCCTATACATGCTACCTAGCTGTGTTGTAACTTGCAAAAATGGACAACTGGCTAAAACGCGCAAGCAGTAGCAAACCTCCCGAACGTCCAAAAAATCCCCCTGAACCTCAAAAAAAGGTGAGGACTGAACAAACTGTCAAAAACCGACAGTTTTGTGAAGAATACGTACTGTTTGAATTCTACAGCTGCCGATCCACCTGAACCGCTATGTTTCTTTTGTGGAGACACACTGGCTAATAATTGCATGAAGCCAGCACATCTGCAACTGCATCAAAGCACCAAACACGCATTGCATGTCGGTAAACCACCCGAGTTTTTTTAAGCGAAAGCTCTCAGAATTCAGATCATGTCAGCTGACAATGCAAAAGGCATCGACAGTATCAACCAAAGCACTCAAAGCTTCATATGCAGTGTCATTGTTCGTTGCTAAGTCTAAAAAATCATGCACCATTGCTGAGGAGCTAATATTACCCGCAGCAGTTGTGCTAGCAGAGACAATGCTTGACAAATCATCAGCAGATGCACTGAAGAAAGTACCTTGATCAAACGATACAGTTTTGCAAAGAATCGATGACATGGCAACTGACATTGTTAACCAAGTTGTGGACAAACTTAAAATGGCTAGCTCATTTGCCCTCCAACTTGACGAATCAACAGATATAAGCGGGGAGGCGCAGTTATTTGTGCGATACTGGGACACTGACGACATTTGCGAGCACATTCTTTTTTTGCAAAAGTGTATTGGGGAAAACTACTGGACAGGACATTTTTTATGTTGTCGATAGTTTTTTCTGTGATCACGGAATTAGCTGGAGTTCCTGCACCAGGAACTAGCTAAGCGACAATGACCGGTCGAGTGAAGGGGCTTATGGCTCACATCAGGAAACAAAATCCAATGTGCAGTGGTCACACTGCATCATACATAGGGAAACATTGGCTTCCAAAAGAACGAGCCCCAAGTCAGATGAAGTTTTAAACGATGCTGTCAAAGTGATAAACTTCATAAAGTCAAGGCCACTGAATTCTCGACTGTTTCATCAGCTCTGTGAAAACATGGGCTCTGAACACCAGCAACTGCTGCTGCACACAGAGGTTGTCCAGGGGCAGAATATTACAGAGATTATTTGAGCTGCGTACTGAAGTGCACAGGTTTCTAACAGAGCTAAAATCTCCAATCGTCACAATGTTTGAAGATACCAAATGGCTAGCACAACTTGCCTACCTTGCAGATGTTTTCAGTAAATTGAATGATCTGAATCTGACTCTACAAGGCAAGGACACAAACGTTCTCCATTTGCTGGACAGAGTCAATGCTTTTATGAAAAAAAACTGAATTCTGGAAGAGGACATGTGCAGGTGGGTTAAGTTGCTTTCTTCAGCTTCATGCTTACCTTAGCACTGAGGACTATGAGAGAGCTCATATCAAGACAATCATAGAGGGACATTTGGATAAGATGGTGCATGAGTTCAAGTCATATTTCCCAGACATTGAGGAGAGATCTGCTGGACCAGACTGGGTGAGAAACCCTTTCCTTTTGCCAGAGGCCAGCAGAAGTGAACTGCCTACAAACCTTCAGGAAAAGCTTTTAGACATTTCCTCAGACCGTGGCCTGCTGATGAGATTTCAAAGCTTAACTCTCTCACAGTTTTGGTGCTTAGTTTAAAAGGAACACCCGGACTTTTGCAAACTGGCTTTGGATAATTTACTACCATTTGGGTCTACCTACTGTATCTCTGTGAAGTGTCATTCTCAGCAATGCCACTTCACAGACCTACCCCCACACCCTAACCCTAACCACAGACCTACCCCCACACCCACAACCACCCCTAACCCTAACCCCAGACCTACCCCCACACCCACAACCACCCCTAACCATAACCCCAGACCTACCCCCACACCCACAACCACCCCTAACCCTAACCCCAGACCTACCCCCACACCCACAACCACCCCTAACCCCAGACCTACCCCCACACCCACAACCACCCCTAACCCTAACCCCAGACCTACCCCCACACCCACAACCACCCTAACCCTAACCCCAGGCCTGCCCCCACACCCACAACCACCCCTAACCCTAACCCCAGACCTACCCCCACACCCACAACCACCCCTAACCCTAACCCCAGACCTACCCCCACACCCACAACCACCCCTAACCCTAACCCCAGGCCTACCCCCACACCCACAACCACCCCTAACCCTAACCCCAGACCTACCCCCACACCCACAACCACCCCTAACCCTAACCCCAGACCTACCCCCACACCCACAACCACCCCTAACCCTAACCCCAGGCCTACCCCCACACCCACAACCACCCCTAACCCTAACCCCAGACCTACCCTCACACCCACAACCACCCCTAACCCTAACCCCAGGCCTGCCCCCACACCCACCCATATTCCTCAGCCCCACGCCACGGGGGCCAGAGTGGAAGATGGGGCCTATAGGAAACTTCACAACATAACACATTACAGAAAATTAGATGGACCCATACACCCAGACATGGCCCAGGAAATACGTACATGCCATCATACAGACACTAGTAGAAAACAAATACATCACTAAAAAAGTTTTTACCTGAGGGGAGAGGACAACCCGAGACCTAGGATTTTTTACCTCCTCCCTAAAATACACATGCCACCAGAATCCTGGAGCATACCATAAGAGGTAACGGCAGGGAGGCCTTTTATTTCAGACTGTAACAGCAAATCCTATAGGATAGCTGAATACTTCGATTTTTGTTCTCAATCCACTGTCCACAAAACACAAAATCTACATAAAAGACACAAATGATTTCATAAAATAAAAAACACAAAAATACCTGAGGAAGCCATCCTGTTCACCATAGACATACAGTAGATAGTCTATACACCAACATAAACACAGCAGCGGGATTAACAGAGGTAAAAACATGGATGGAAAAGTACCCGTACAACAATCGACCAGATACGATCCTCCTGCAATTACTGGAGATAAGCCTCACCAAGAATGACTTTGAATTCAATAAAGAATTCTTCTTACAGACCAGCGGCACAGCTATGGGCAAATAATTTGCACCGGCTTATGCCAACATTTATATGGCGCATTGGGAGGAGACTGTTTTTGGAAAATGTCCCAAACTTCCCACTAATTATTTTAGGTATTTAGATGACATTTAGGGAACACATAGCTCAGAAGATTTCAAACACTTCATACAGATCCTCAACACACACCATACATCTATCACAATTAAACACACCACACACTATGAACATTTTTTGGACACTACCACATACAAGGGGCCCTCATTTCCCCAAACACACACATTAGACACTAAAGTTTTCTTTAAAGACACAGACACACATGCACTCTTACACAAGGACAGTCTCCACCCGACAGAGGCCTGATTAAATCCCAATTGCTAAAGTTCAACAGAATCTGCACACAGATTAAAGACTTTGAGGAGGCTACCAAAACCCTCTTCAATGCATTAAAACCAAGGGGGTATTACAGATCGTTCCTCAGACAGATTCAGAAAACCTTCTTGGCTACAAAACAACAGGACACTAGAAAAATCATTCCACTTATCACCACCTACTCGACATTCAGCCAAATAGCGAACAGAAAAATTTTATGGAACCTGGCCAGGATTCTGGAAAACACAGACTTGCTCCAAGAATACAAAATAATTTCGGCCAACAAAAAAAAGAAAAACCTTAAGAATCATCTGGTATGTAGTAAATTACCGGAAATCAACATTTTACCCACACAGGGCCCAATATTTTACAAACAGGCCACTACAGTGAAAAACAACACTACAAACACAACATACCTTATAAAACAAACTGTTACGATCCTGATACGGGACGAACCCAAGTGCAACGACCAGGAGACAGATTACAGAAAGTGGAACTTTATTAAGCGTTGGGGTGGTCCCAAAGCTGTACACGGGAGCAAAACAGGTTAGTTAGTTAACACAGGATAGCGTCCAACTGAGGACTGCTCCAAGCCGGAGCTGGACTTGAAGAAACACGGAACTGTTCCAAGCCGGAACTGGACTTGAACGGAGGTGTCTAAAACACCGGAACTGGACTGGAACTGGACTGGAACTGGACTGGAAACTGGATCAGAACTGGACTGGAAACTGGACCGGAAGGTCCACTCAGGAAACGGGAACGGCACGGAACTTGTTCCAAGCCGGAACTGGACTTGAACGGAGGTGTATAAAACACCGGAACTGGACTGGAACTGGACTGGGAACTGGACTGGAAACTGGACCGGGAGGTCCACTCAGGAAACGGGAACGGCACGGAACTTGTTCCAAGCCGGAACTGGACTTGAACGGAGGTGTATGAAACACCGGACCTGGACTGGAACTGGACTGGAAACTGGACCGGAAGGTCCACTCAGGAACACAGGGGACGGCACGGAACTTGTTCCAAGCCGGAACTGGACTTGAACGGAGGTGTCTAAAACACCGGAACTGGACTGGAACTGGACTGGAAACTGGACTGGAGCTGGACTGGAAACTGGATCGGAACTGGGCTGGAACAGGACTGGAACTGGACCGGGTAGCTTGAGTAACCGGGCAGAAAGCAGAGGTTAAAGGCAGGGTGTTGTGACAGGACTGTAGCTGGTGAATGCACCGCCGAGTTGGAAGGTGCGGCGTAGCTCGGGCAATACTGGCGTAAGCCGGCTGGCATGCAGAGGTCCTGGTACCGCAACACGAGTACGGGAGGTACGTAACACGGGGGAGGACAAACACAGCTGCGGGAAGACTGGAACTGCGGCGTCTGGAGGTTTTGAAGGGAAACAGGTAAATGCATGCAGCAGCGAAAGATTAGCAGAGATAGCTACCAGTCAGGAAACCAGGCGAACAGGTATGAACCAGCAGGCTCACAAACACTGGACCAGAAACGGGATACGAAACAAACACGGTAGGTTAGTCAACGAACTGGCGCTGAATAGCAGCCAGCCAGGGGTTTAAATGGTGCAGGAAGTGAAGGAGAAAACGAGAAACAGGTGTGATGTTAAATCAGGAGTGATTGCCGAAGCACAGCAGTGAGGAATGTGAGTAACGAGAGGGGCGAGTGATAGGCGGAAGCTAAAGTGGAAAATGAAACCAAAAGTACCCGAGGGAGACGCCCAGTCCACAGCCAGGAGGGAAACACGGACAAGGGATCCAACATGACACGGAAGGAAACAAGGAAAACATGGAAAACGGACAGGACGGGAACGGAACGTTACAGTACCCCCCCCCTCAATGTACGCCACCTGGCGTACCCGGAGGCCTGGTCTTGTCAGGGAACTGTTCGTGGAAGTCTTGGATTACTGAATGGTCCAAGATCAGGCTCTTGTGGAGCCACGACCTCTCCTCAGGACCGTACCCCTCCCAGTCGACGAGGTATTGGAAACCCCGGCCCCTGCGGCGGATATCAATAACACGGTTCACCGTGTAGGCCGGGGCGTTGTCAACAACTCGGACGGGAGGAGGCGGGATGGTAGGGGTACTGAGGGGGCTGGAGGAGACAGGCTTAACCTGGGACACATGAAACACAGGGTAAACTTTGAGGGAGGCGGGGAGGGAAAGTTTAACAGACACCGGGTTAACTAGACAAATGATGGGGAAGGGACCAATAAAACGGGGCTGAAGCTTTCTGGATGAAGAGGGAAGGGAGATGTTTGCAGTGGAGAGCCAGACCTGCTGACCGGCCCTATACTGTGGGGCTGCGGTCCTGTGAAGGTCCGCCAGACGTTGGGAGCGGGAATTGGCGTGAAGGAGTGCGGTGCGTGTGAGTCTCCAAATGTTTTTACAACGAAGGACATGGGCCCTAACAGAGGGGACAGCTATCTCGGCCTCCTGGGTCGACAGAAGAGGGGGTTGATAGCCTAAAGCACACTCAAACGGGGATAGGCCAGTAGAGGCACTCTTAAGGGAGTTATGTGCGTACTCGACCCAGGGGAGAAAACGGCTCCAAGAGGCAGGATTGCGCACTGTAACGCACCGCAGGGCGGCCCCCAGGTCCTGGTTCGCCCTCTCTGCCTGACCATTAGACTGGGGATGGAAACCCGAGGAAAGACTAGGAGAGGCACCCAGGGCTGCACAGAACGCCCTCCAAACTCGGGAGGAGAACTGGGGCCCACGGTCTGACACGATGTCAGAGGGGATCCCGTGCAGCCTGACCACGTGTAGCACCAAGAGCTCAGCGGTTTCAAGGGCGGACGGGAGCTTGGGGAGGGGAACAAAGTGAACCGCCTTGGAGAACCGGTCCACTATTGTCAGAATGACGGTGTTACCTTCTGACAACGGCAGACCGGTTACGAAGTCCACACCAATGTGACTCCAAGGACGGCCAGGGACGGGGAGGGAAAGGAGAAGACCGGAGGGAGGCTGGTGGGAAGCCTTGCTCCTGGCGCACACCGAGCAGGCCAGGACGAAGGCACGGGTATCCCCTTTAAGGGTAGGCCACCAGAAACTCCTCCTGACGAGGGCGATAGTTCTGGCGACACCTGGGTGACATGCCAGGCACGAGGCGTGAACCCATTCGAGGACCTGGGAGCGGACGGAATCGGGGACAAAAAGACAGGAGTTAGGGTTATTGCGGGGGTCCGGTTGGGAAGTCTGGGCGGCCTTCACAATGCCCTCAATCTCCCAGGAGACCGCAGCCACCACACAGGAGGCCGGCAAAATGGGCTCCGGATCAGCAGGACTGGAGGGAGGGGAAAAAATGCGGGACAGGGCATCTGCTTTAATATTACGGGAACCAGGGCGGAAAGAAACAGAGAAATTAAAGCGTGCAAAAAATAACGACCATCTAGCCTGACGAGAATTGAGCCTCTTGGCAGATCTTAAATAAATGAGGTTTTGATGGTCGGTAAAAACAAGAAAAGGGGTACCTGCCCCCTCCAGCCAGTGGCGCCACTCCTCAAGAGCCAGTTTTATCGCCAGCAGTTCCCGATCCCCGACATCGTAGTTCCTCTCGGCGGAGGACAGCCTCCGGGAGAAGAATGCGCAGGGATGGAGCTTGCTATCAGAGGCGGACCGTTGAGACAGAATGGCCCCCACGCCGGTGTCGGAGGCATCCACCTCAACGACAAACTGCCGAGAAGTGTCAGGGTGAAGGAGGATAGGTGCTGAGGAAAACCGAGCCTTGAGTAGCTCGAAAGCTCGCTGGGCATCGGAATTCCAACAGTAAGGCAGGGCAACGGAAGTGAGTTTAGTCAGGGGAGCAGCAATGGAACTGTAATTGCGAATAAAGCGGCGGTAGAAATTTGCAAACCCCAGGAACTGTTGAAGGTGCTTGCGGGAGGTGGGTTGGGGCCATTCTGTCACCGCCTTGATTTTCACAGGGTCCGCCCGGATACTGCCCTCCTCGATAATGAAGCCGAGGAACGGGACCGTGGAAGCGTGGAAGGAACATTTCTCAGCCTTAACAAACAGCTGATTCTCCAACAGCCGCTGGAGAACCTCTCGAACGTGACGGACATGCTCCTGCGGGGATTGAGAAAAAATTAAAATATCATCGATATAAACAAAAACGCTCCTCCCTAGGAGGTCCCGCAGGACGTCGTTCACCATGCTCTGGAAGACCGCTGGGGCGTTAGTAAGGCCGAAAGGGACCACCAGGTATTCGTAGTGGCCCAACGGGGTATTAAAAGCAGTCTTCCACTCGTCCCCCTCACGGATACGCACCAAGTGATACGCATTCCGGAGGTCGAGCTTGGTGAACGTCACAGCTGGAGAGAGGGCTTCAAAGGCGGTGTTAATGAGGGGAAGAGGGTATTTGTTACGGATGGTGACCTGGTTGAGGCCCCGGTAGTCGATGCAGGGTCGCAGGGAGCCATCCTTCTTCCCAACGAAGAAGAACCCTGCACCGACTGGGGATGAAGAGGGACGGATAATACCCGAAGCGAGGGAGTCGTGGATGTATTCCTCCATGGCTAGTTTCTCCGGTCCAGACAGACTGTAGAGGCGTCCCGATGGCAGTTTAGCTCCAGCCAGTAGGTCAATGGCGCAGTCATACGGCCTGTGAGGAGGTAAGGACAGAGCACGTGATTTAGAAAATACTTGCGCGAGGTCGTGATACTCGCTGGGAACATTCGTTAAATCCGGTATAGGTTGCATGGAACAGGGTTTACTGGGCCCCGGAGGGGGTAGTGCAGAACGGAGACAGCTGGCTAGACAGTGGGCACTCCACGCCAGGATGCGACCGGCTTTCCAGTCAATATGGGGATTGTGGAGGCGAAGCCAGGTCTGACCTAAAACCAGAGCAGATTGTTGGGAGTTAATCAGTAATAGCTGAATGGACTCCCGATGATTGCCAGATAGAATTAATTGGATAGGAACGGTGGAGTGGGTAACTAACCCCAACCTCCTACCGTCCAGAGCTAGAGCTGAAATGGGTGAAGTGAGACGTTCCGTGGGAATGCCGGCCCTCCTGGCGAAGGTGATATCCATGAAGCTGGCGTCAGCTCCGGAGTCAATTAGGGCCGAAGAAGATAGGGTCTTGTCCCTCCAAAGGAGAGTAGCCTTGAACATGAGGCGGTCCTGGGCAGCATGGTTGGGGACGATGGGGCTCGTCAGTACGCCCAGTCTTACTGGCGAGCCCCTTCTTTTGGGCGAATGGGACAGGAGGCGATCTGATGGCCAGGCTTGCCGCAATAGAAACAGGATCTGGTGCGCTGACGGCGCTGACGCTCCTCGGGATTGACCGCAACTCTGCCCAGTTGCATGGGCTCTTCCTCGGACCCGCCCGTAGGCGCCCGAGATCCAGTGATGGAGTGTGAATGAACATTAGAGACGACGGAGGGCGAATGACGCCCGGAACCTCCTCCCCGCTCCCGGGCCCGGATGCGGAGACGATTATCGATGGCTATAGCGAGGCTGATGAGGCTATTAAGGGAGTTGGATTCCTCCCGAGTGGCAAGCTGGTCCTTGAGTTCCTCGCTGAGAGCTTGGCGGAAAGCCCCCTGGAGGGAGGCGTCATTCCATCCTGACTCCGCGGCGAGGGTACGAAACTGAATGGCCATTTCTGCGACACTGCGGTTGCCTTGGCGAACTTGAAGCAGACGCTGGGTAGCGTCACGTCCACAGGTCGGGTGTTCAAACACACGTCGCATCTCTGCCGTAAAGGCTGCGAAGTTGCTGCATAACGGAGCCTGGCTGTCCCAGATGGATGTAGCCCACTCCAGGGCGCTCCCTCCCAGGCTGCTCATAATGAACGCGATCTTGCTGGAGTCAGAGGCGAAGGAGGAGGGCTGCATCCGAAACACTATGTCACATTTAAGTAGAAATTCACGACATCTCCCCAACCCCCCGCGATATAACTCGGGGTGTTGTACACGGGGCTCACGGCTGGAAGTGGGAGCCGGTGCCTCCGGATGGGGTTCGGGAGAGGAAGGAGTAGGGTTGGCTGGAATCCGTAGTAGCGGTTGGTGGAGCGAAAGTTGGGATACTTGCTCCGTGATGCCCCTAACTACTTCCAGCACATCATCCAAACGGCGACCCTGTTGGTCGCTGATCGCAGTTTGGCAGGAGAAGGCGTGGCGAATCTGTTCCAGATCGGCTGGGTCCATATTGTTGGCCAGTTCGTTCTGTTACGATCCTGATACGGGACGAACCCAAGTGCAACGACCAGGAGACAGATTACAGAAAGTGGAACTTTATTAAGCGTTGGGGTGGTCCCAAAGCTGTACACGGGAGCAAAACAGGTTAGTTAGTTAACACAGGATAGCGTCCAACTGAGGACTGCTCCAAGCCGGAGCTGGACTTGAAGAAACACGGAACTGTTCCAAGCCGGAACTGGACTTGAACGGAGGTGTCTAAAACACCGGAACTGGACTGGAACTGGACTGGAACTGGACTGGAAACTGGATCAGAACTGGACTGGAAACTGGACCGGAAGGTCCACTCAGGAAACGGGAACGGCACGGAACTTGTTCCAAGCCGGAACTGGACTTGAACGGAGGTGTATAAAACACCGGAACTGGACTGGAACTGGACTGGGAACTGGACTGGAAACTGGACCGGGAGGTCCACTCAGGAAACGGGAACGGCACGGAACTTGTTCCAAGCCGGAACTGGACTTGAACGGAGGTGTATGAAACACCGGACCTGGACTGGAACTGGACTGGAAACTGGACCGGAAGGTCCACTCAGGAACACAGGGGACGGCACGGAACTTGTTCCAAGCCGGAACTGGACTTGAACGGAGGTGTCTAAAACACCGGAACTGGACTGGAACTGGACTGGAAACTGGACTGGAGCTGGACTGGAAACTGGATCGGAACTGGGCTGGAACAGGACTGGAACTGGACCGGGTAGCTTGAGTAACCGGGCAGAAAGCAGAGGTTAAAGGCAGGGTGTTGTGACAGGACTGTAGCTGGTGAATGCACCGCCGAGTTGGAAGGTGCGGCGTAGCTCGGGCAATACTGGCGTAAGCCGGCTGGCATGCAGAGGTCCTGGTACCGCAACACGAGTACGGGAGGTACGTAACACGGGGGAGGACAAACACAGCTGCGGGAAGACTGGAACTGCGGCGTCTGGAGGTTTTGAAGGGAAACAGGTAAATGCATGCAGCAGCGAAAGATTAGCAGAGATAGCTACCAGTCAGGAAACCAGGCGAACAGGTATGAACCAGCAGGCTCACAAACACTGGACCAGAAACGGGATACGAAACAAACACGGTAGGTTAGTCAACGAACTGGCGCTGAATAGCAGCCAGCCAGGGGTTTAAATGGTGCAGGAAGTGAAGGAGAAAACGAGAAACAGGTGTGATGTTAAATCAGGAGTGATTGCCGAAGCACAGCAGTGAGGAATGTGAGTAACGAGAGGGGCGAGTGATAGGCGGAAGCTAAAGTGGAAAATGAAACCAAAAGTACCCGAGGGAGACGCCCAGTCCACAGCCAGGAGGGAAACACGGACAAGGGATCCAACATGACACGGAAGGAAACAAGGAAAACATGGAAAACGGACAGGACGGGAACGGAACGTTACACAAACACTCACATTTAACACATATAACTGCATATATGTCATAAAGTGCAAACACTGTTACATAAAATATGAGACAAGAAATACCAGATTGGCACAACACATATATAAGATAAAAAATCATAGAAAAACATACACACACATAGTGGCTCATTTCCTACACCATGGACTTGAAGCAGTAGACATATCGGGCCTCCATTCAAACATTAACTGGACACAGGAGGACAGACGTAGGACAGAAAGACATTGCATTGGAAAACTCCCTATTCCCAGGAGGTTTAAACAAACGCTGGTAAAACTCCAACACAAGAGGGACCAAATTCTTCCTACTTAAAGGCTCCAGTACACTGAATGGTCAGTGCAAACTTTTCTTTCCCAAGGGGCCCTCATAAGGGGTAACTTGGGAAATAAAGATGTTTTCCTAAACACAGATTAAGACAAAACAGGAAAAAACTCAGTTTGGAGAAAAGTTTAATCACTGCAGTGGCCACACCCCCCCCACCCCCATAGAGAACCATTCAAATGCAGTATAGTTATAGTATCGCTTCTAAGAGTACCTGGAAATAAGATATCTAGAGTATCTTTTTATACAGAGTTATGATAGCATCACCTGTTTACCTGTGGAATACCTGTTTACCACAGAAGTTGGTTGAGAGAATGGCAAGAACGGTTCATCTGATATGGATGAAAATACCCTCAAATTAAAGCTGACAGTCTGCACTTCAACCTCATTGTGATTGTATCCTTTCATGATTTTAGCAACCCCTTGGTGTTTGGGACTCGTATTTATGGTGAGTCAAATTTATTTCTTATGTGTGGCGGACTCTGGAGGACTAACTAGTCCTAATATTACATAATAATGTTACACAACAATTTAAATTTTGAGATTTAGGTGAATGGTAGATACTCCTGAAATTCAGCTATCACAACTTGCTAATTGTAAACCGTTATGTAGGACATTCGTGGAATTAATTTTTTTTTCTGTTCAGCCATGATTTATGTTACTATTTGTAATGTCTTGTATTGTAAAGACAACTTCAGTGTGAAATAAATAATTTGGGCTAGCAGCGCATTAACCGCATAATAGCCAAGTTATGTGGACTTCTAGCAGAAGGCAGGGAAGGTCATTGTGCACACAGATGGACAGTGGGAGGAAAATAGTTGTGAAATGAGGAATGGATTGTTCAACAAATCCCGGCTTTTTAAAAATGCACATCTAGTATGCAATTAATGCTTATATGAAAAATGTGTTACAGGTTATGCTTTAAAGAATGCGTGGTTGAGAAGGTCACCCTGCTTACTCAAGCTCTTTGCCACATGACACTTCAATGCTCAATACATAAAAGAAGGCAGATTCAGTTAGTTTCAGTTAGTCTCTTGGAGTTATTGAAATGTGCTGAGATGTCATTGTATTGCTCAGGCACTATTAATACAGGTTTAAAGCATGTTTTCAGTCTTGTTCCTGTATGTGGTCTTGTGCCCATAAAGTTTATATGGCTATAAATTAATTGTGATGTCAGACACTGTGCGCCTAGTGTCACATAATTCTACCATTTTACAGCTGCTTATACATTTCATAGCTTGGTGCTGGTACAGTATACTAACATAGGACCAAGGAACAAGCATAAATCAACACCCTGGAAATGGAAAATGTCTGGGTCTTGCTAAGGTCATTGAAGGGTGCTGTACCTGCCCTTCATGACATAATAGCATGCAGCCAACATGCAATCTGATTGATATACCAGTGAACCAATTTATATTGTGAATACTGGTATTGACCATTTAACAGGAAAACTGGCTTCTTCCAAGTTATGTTCAGTGAATTTGACATTGTTAAACTAAAGTTATTAAGCCATGCTTGCAGATTTTGATAGTTTGATAGTTTGACACGGGATGTTTTATTTCAGCTCACGATCTGTGTTAAAAATGATGTGCAATTAAATTTTTCCATAACAAGACTGTGTATTATCAAGAATTACACATACATCTCTGGCCAAAAATGAAAACTGCTTTCAGCATCAACAAAAGTACCCTATTTGAATAAATATTTATTTCTAATTAGAATGCAAATATAATTTAAACCAGTAAAGAAGCTTCTGCAGGGCAAATAAATGTTTACGGTTCCAGAACTTTCCTAAGCAGCGCACAGACTTGAAAGGTATCAGAAAGCTGTAGGTTAGGTTCTGATATGAAAATATTTATTGTCAGAAAAGGCACGTGGTGACAGCTCTTGAAGGCACAGTGACTCACATTTGGGAGAGAGGATATAACAGATACAGTTATACAGACTTGGCAGATTTGTGTATGCATAAGCATGCACCGGGCGAGAGGCAGGAATACCGGAGTAATTACCTGGAGGAAACCCAGACGGACACGGTGAGAACATGCAACCTTCACACAGAAAGGCCCTCTGCTGGGAAATAATTAATTCCATATTATATAATTTAAGAAAAAGACAAAAAAAGGGGAAAACTTTGAACCATAGCCAGAAGACTTGCATGGATTTTTACAATTGGTGCTAAAGCTAACCCTTTGTAAGCTCATGAATGTGTCTGAAAATGCAGTTTTCAGACACATTCACTTTTCATATTTTAAAAGCCTGATTAATTTAATTCTAAATCAAACCTTTACCTTTCCTTACAAAACATGTCATACCCACATACCATATCTGATCTCAACCTTCATGAACATGAGAAAAACAGTTGACCCTGAATGGTCAGGGGCTGATCTTGGGCTCTCCTATTTCATGCTGCTGTGATTCAGGAAGAGATGTCTCCAGTCAGATGGTCTGCCAAGCTTTGAATAATTCAACAGCAACTCACTAAAGGTTTCTTTTCCAATGAACCCCTAATGAGACTTGCTATGTGATGCTGTTATAAATGATATTTTACCAGATTCAACACCACCATGTTCACCCCCAAACAGCTGAATTTATACAGCTCTGGAAAAAATTAAGAGACCACTGCAAAATTATCAGTTGTCTCGTTGTTATTTTGGTTCTGAACTCTAGCACTCTAGCACCTTGAGGATACAATGACAGTGATGTTGAAGTGCAGACTGTCAGCTTTAATTTGAGATAATTTCTAAATGGATGAACCGTTTAGAAATTATAGAACCTTTTGTACATAGTCCCCCCCATTTTTGGGCATCAAAAAATATTGGACAGTTTAACATAATGTAGAATAAAGTAATAATTTTTAATATTTGGTCACATATCCTTTGCATCCCATGACTGCCTGATGTCTGTGACCCAACAACATCAAAAGACTCTTGATATCTTATTTTTTGTTACTCTTACAAGCCATACTATAATGTCTTTGCATTTGAATGGGAATTGAGGGGTGGGACTAGATTTAGCTGTAAATTATGCTGGAACAGTATGGCATACATGGTTGGTAAAATCGCTGTAAGTCATCGAGGGTCAGAGGTATCAAACGAGCCTCAAACCATCACTTTGCTGCCAGATAGCCATATGGATGGATTACTTTAAGGGTTGTTTCTCCGGACTCATTTTCCTATAGAACTCTATGGGGAAAAAAGTCAGGAGAAACAACCCTTAAAGTGATCCATCCACATCTACTCCATATCTGGCAACAGAGTGATGGTTTGGGGCTCGTTTGATAGCTCAGACCCTTGATGACTTAGAGCCATTTAGCCAACCATGTGTTCCATAATGTTCCAGTGTAATTTACAGCTAAATCTAGTCCCACCCCCCAATTCCCATAGAGATCCATTCAAATGCGAGGTAGTATCACTTGTAGGAGTACCAGAAAATAAGATATCAACTGTCTTTTGATATTGTTGGGTCACAGACATCAGGACGTCATGGCATGCAAAGCCAAAGGATATGCGACCAAATATTAAAAATGATTACTTTATTCTACATTATGTTAAACTGTCCAATATTTTTTGATGCCCAAAAATGGGGGGGGGGGGGGGGGCTATGTAAAGATTCTATAATTTCTAAACAGTTCATCCGATATGGATGAAAATACTTCAAATTAAAGCTGACAGTCTCATTGTCATTGTATCCTTTCAAACTCAAAGTGCCAGAGTACAGAACCAAAATAACAATGAGACAACTGATAATTTTGCAGTGGTCTCTTCATTTTTTCCAGAGCTGTAGTCTGGCATTACACGCAAGTACAATTTTCCGTAGTATTTTTCCATTTTATCTCTTTCAAATAATTTTTTCCCTTCATTATCTGTTTGGTATCTGTGTAATTTTGGATGTTATCTGAATTCTACCTCAACATAATGAATGATGGATTAGCAAGCGTGGTTTTTACCCATGATCAAAGTGCTTTTTCCACATCATCTCCCTGGTTGTGTATAACTGCTTAGGGACCTGCACATATGTGTGTGTGTGTGTATGCGTAAATGTGTCAAAATTTTTGCGTCCGTGCATGTGTGTAAATATTTGTGTGCATGCGTGAGTGCATGCATGAATGTGTATAAATGTTTGTGTGTGCATGCGTATAAATGTTTGCATGTGTGTTTGCATGCGTGAATGTGTGTAAATGTTTACGAGTGTGCGTGATTGTATGTGTGAATGCGTGCAAATGTTTGCATGCGTGTTTGTAAATGTTTGCGTGCATGCGTGAGTGCATGCGTGAATGTATATAAATGTTTGTGCCTGTGTGTGTATAAATGTTTGCATGTGTGCTTACATGCGTGATTGTGTGAATGCGTGTAAATGTTTGCATGCGTGTTTGAGTGCGTGTGTGAATGTGTATAAATGTTTGTGTGTTTGTGTGTGTGTGCATGCATATAAATGTTTGCGTGTGTGCTTGCATGCGTGAATGTGTGTAAATGTTTACGAGTGTGCGTGATTGTATGTGTGAATGCGTGTAAATGTTTGAGTGCATGTGTGTAAATGTTTGCGTGCATGTATGAATGCTTATAAATGTTTGCGTGTGTGTGTGTGAATGCGTGAATGTGTGTAAATGTTTGCGTGTGTGTTAGCATGTGTGAATCTGTGTAGGTATGTGCATGTGTGTTAGCATGTGTGAATCTAGGTATGTGCATCTGTGTTTTTTTGTACATTTGCATTGTGCACCGCTGTTTTGCATTGACTGATACGTATATAATGGACATTCTAGAATGCTAGAGGACATTCTTCAATTCTCTGTTTCTAATAAAAACTTCTGTTACACATGGGGCTCATGCTTATAAAACAGTCTAGTTTAAGATGATATTGCAGCTCACACCAGGCTGAGGGTGCAAAGACTTTAAAAGCATTTTCACTACAAACAATGCAGGTTCAAGGAAAGACAAACATGATTTGTCTCCATGACCAAAGGTTGAAGCTATTGATAGTTTTGGGAGCCAGCAGGGAGCATAAATATGGAGGAAGTTCTTGAATGATGGCCTTATAAATAAAAATGTACCAGTGTTCCATTCTATGGTTGTATAAGGATGACAAACCAACTTTCATATACAGTCAAGCCGGAAAGTCTGAACACTCCTTTAACCTTCTCCACGTTTTACTACGTTACAGACTTATACTACAATAGATTGAGTTCATTTTTTGCCTCAAACATCTACACACAATAGCCAATAATGACAAAGTGAAAACAGGTTTTTAGAAAATATGCAATTTTATTTTACTGACAAAAATAGGTTATTTAGTGGTTACATATCTGTACACACCCTTAGCCTAATACTTGATTGCTGCACCTTTGGCAGCGATTACAGCTTCAAGGCGTCTTGGGAAAGAAGCTACGAGCTTGGCACACTTGTTTCTGGACATTTTTGCCCATTCCTCTTGGCATATCCTTGCAAGCTCCGTCAGGTTGGATGGGGAGCGTCGGTACACAGCCATTTTCAGCTCTTTCCACAGATGTTCAATTGGATTCAGGTCTGGGCTCTGGCTGGGCCACTCAAGGACATGCACAGACTTTCTCCGAAGCCACTCCTTTGTACTCTTGGCTGTGTGCTTCGGGTCGTTGTCATGTTGGAAGGTAAACCTTCGCCCCAGTCTGAGGTCCAGAGTGCTCTGGAGCAGGTTTTCTTCAAGGATCTCGGTGTACTTAGCTGCATTCATCTTTCCCTCTATCAGGACTAGTCGCCCCGTTCCCGCTGCTGAAAAACATCCCCACATCATGATGCTGCCACCGCCATGCTTCACTGTAGGGATGGTATTAGCCAGGTGATGAGCGGTGCCTGGTTTCCTCCAGATGTGACGCTTGGTATTCAGGCCAAAAAGGTCAATTTTGGTTTCATCAGACCAGAGAATGTTGATTCTCATGGTTTGAGAGTCCTCTAGGTGCCTTTTTGGCAAACTCCAAGCGGGCTGTGATGTGCCTTTTACTAAGGAGGGGCTTCCGTCTGGCCACTCTACCATAGGCCTGATTGGTGGAGTGCTGTCTGGATGGTTGACCTTCTGAAAGGTTCTCCCATCTCCACAAGGATACGCTGGAGCTCTGTCAGAGTGACCCTCGGGTTCCTGCTCACCTCCTTGGCCAAGGCCTGTCTTCCCCGATTGCTCAGTTTGGCCGGGCGGCCAGGTCTAGGAAGATTCTTGGTGGTTCCAAACTTCTTCCATTTACGAATGATGGTGGCCACTGTGCTCTTTGGGACCTGTAAAGCTGCAGAGATTTTTCCGTACCCTTCTCCAGATCTATGCCTTGACACAATCCTGTTTCTGAGGTTTGCAGATAATTCCTTTGACCCCATGGCTTGGAGTTTGCTCTGACATGCACTGTTAACTGTGGGATCTTATATAGGCAGGTGTTGGCAAACCCCAATCATGTCCAATCAATTGCATTTATCACAGGTGGACTCCCATTAAGTTGTAGAAACATCTCAAGCAGTATCAGTGGAAACAAAATGCACCTCAGCTCACTTTTGGGTGTCATATCAAAGGGTGTGCACACTTGTGTACATATGATATTTTACATTTTGATTTTTAATAAATTAGCACAAATGTCTAAAAACCTGTTTTCACTGTGTCATTATGGGCTATTTTGTGTAGAATTTTGAGACAAAAAATGAACTCAATCTATTGTAGAATATGTCTGTAACGTAATAAAACGTGGAGAAGGTGAAAGGAGTGTTCAGACTTTCCGGCTTGACTGTATAAATTAAATAAATGTGTACGAAAACTTGAGTTGAAGAAAAATCGAAAGGGTGCATGGTATATTGAGTCTAACATTTTCAAAGAGGATGTATTTGCATGCATATATAAAATATCACCATAATCAATCACTGATAAAAATGTCACTTGAATTCATTGTTTCCTTGCACCAAACGAAAGACAAGATATGTTTCTGTAATAAAAACCAAAGATCACCCTGAGTTACTTGTCACAGGAATGCTACTGGTAATTTTTGAAATTAAATATCCATTGGTTAATTCAGGGCTGAAAAACAAATGTCTAACCGACGTCAAAATATTTGGTGGGAGGTTGTATTGGTAGCACCACAAGCACCAGAAGTAAAGCTAATTAAGGAACAGATGTACTATAAGTCATCATGTGAATTGTACTTTACGGTATACCAGCTGTAAATATGTTCATATTTATTGTAAAATAACAATATTTACAATGGTTTCCATCAACTTTACATGGACCACCACCAAAAAGGTACCACACAGAAATGAAACAACAATAGTATCAGTAACTTCCATGTATTCTGCACTTATAATGGAAGATGGTGGACATAGCTTTTTCCACAGATAAATATAATATGTACACTTCTATGATTAGAATCACATGTAAAAGAATTTGTCAGTTTTCACAAAAATATATTTAAATAGAATGATTTCAAGGCAATAATTTAGCAAAATCATAATATCCAGTATATTACAGCATTATGTTCTTGTCAGCAAACTAAAAGAATGCATTTAGATTTTAAATGCATTTTGGAGAACAAAAATGTGCATTTAGCCTGCAGTTATGCACACATTCTCCCTTCAGCATGAATGAGTCCTGAGGGGAACAGGCAAATGGAAAATTGATAGACGAGTAGATATTTATTAAACATAAATATTTCAAAAGGAGAGAACACACTTTTTTTCAAAGCACTCAGAATTCTGGATTGGTGTTCCTGATGTGGAATATCACTTGTGATTCACCTTTAATTAATGTACACTGCATTTGAGGATTTTACTTTCTCTAATTTCTCCTTTGGCAAGACAGTGAGATATAGATATACATTTAGAGCTGTGCAGTTATTTTGAAACATTTAAATGTTTTCATGCAAAGTGTGCTCCTGCTTCTTACGTGTGTTTCTAAGAACAAGGCAGCATAAATATGTTTCTGTAACTGCAAATGTAATATCATGCGATGATGTTATACAGTCACATTATGTGGTGAAACTGCATGCTGGAAGCATTCAAGATATGCATTTAACAGAATTCCATATTGAAAATCACGCCTCCATTGCCCATATCTTTATACCATACATATAAAATGTCATAACCAAACCTAAAATCTATGGTATCAAAAAAATTTGTTAAATAAATAAATACATAGAGGCTGCCATGTGTGACCTATTGTCCAACTGAGAACAGGAAAAATAGATTTGAATGTTTGAAGAAGTAAACATTTGAAATCTTTGCCCTGTGTGTTAATACCTTTGTTGGGGACCAAACGGCTGTGTTGCATGTGAACACAAGAACAAGGCCAAGCCCCTGGAGACGGCAATATAAGCTCCATAGGAATGGTTGCCATGGCGACCGAATCGGAGAAAGCACTGAAGGAATTGCCGTTAAAATGAGCTGCACACTGAACAAGCCCCATACACATCCGCACACACCACAAGGCGTCGAATAATGATTCACACACATGGCAGACAGTGGGATATTTTATGCACGATTATAGTCGCTAATACAGTTTAATTTATTTCGGACATAGAGGAGATAAAGCCAGTAAAGCGGTATCTTTGCCAAATCTCAGCGTAATCCATTTATAGGCCAGTGAGATGGTTTTTTTTTTAAAGCTGTAGAATTGATTTGGTCTTTGAACCATGCAATTCAGCATACATTATGCAAGGTGTTCATTTATCAACATCAATATCCCAAGTCATTTACATTTGCCAGCACCCTCATGCAAAGTGTATGTGAATCTATACAGCAGGACCATTAAGTAGTAATTACTAACCCTAAATATGGTACAGGAATGTATTAGAGTCAAACTGATTATAGATTGGTAGCTGGTTTAAAGCCTCGAACCATGATTTCATACAAACCTTTCATACATTTGAAGTGGGTGTCACAGTGAATGGCAACGTAATTAAATGTAAGATAAAATACAAATGCACTATATTCTGTTAAATAAAGTATTGTAGTATTACAAACAATGAAAAGTATGGGGAAACCATTATTGAGACACAATGCATCATAATATCTGCTGAAACTTGGCAAACTGTGACTTAACAGAAGCACTTTGAATTCTAAAAGTAGCTAAATAATAATAATACCTTACATTTATATAGCGCTTTTCTCACACTCAAAGCACTTTACAGTGATGGGGGGAGGGGGGGGGGGGCTCACCTCAACCATTCAGCAATAAATTACAAACCCAGTCACTTACCCCTGAAGGTATAGCACTGCTCCCCATATCCCCCCTGACTGCAAAAATAATGTGAGTGCGCAGCTGTTGTGTGGACCAAGGTAATGCTACTGTTATCATGGGCGCCTTTTCTCTCACCAAATTAGTATCAGGGGATTGAAAAGGTCAGAGGGCATTTCCCAGTACCACTGCATGGTTATTCATCCAGATGATCACTGCCCTGGTCACATGACACAGGACCTTATCAGATCAGTTTTTATGACAAATTGTAGGACCTGCTGAATTATTGCATTGATTAATGACATGCCTGGTTCGTGGTTTGTCTTTAGTCTGTCTGGCCTGAATGATCATTTTTTACTTGACCAAAAACATCTTATTTTGTGTAATAATATCTATGCTTTTTATTAAGATATTTCATGAACTGAATGTTAACAGAACAGAAATATATCCCGCTTCCACAATATATTATATACAAAAGATACATTGCACATGAAAGCATATATGAAGACATTATACAACCTACAGTAGACAAACATACAATATACAGATTTACTGGTATATGGAAGTGTTCACCACTCTAAAAAGGTTATATACAATTGTACTCATAATTGCTCTGTATTTTATAAAAGCAAAATGGCTTTGATAAAATACACACTGACTGAAAACTCACATTCAGTCTCAAATGATCAAAACAAGAACATTATTTAAAGTGGGTTTATTCTAGAACAAGATAGTGTTAGTCCAAATTGGTATTTATAATTATAGCCCTTTCTAAAAATAAAAAATTGTAAAAACAGCAATAAAAATAAGAATTGATAAATTTCCATCCCAGATGTACACTGTATAAGGTTTGTTTTGTGAATATTTGCACAGTCTGAGAAGTATGGCATAGTTTTTAATTGTTATATATTTATTTCCCTCCAAAATGGCTGCCAGGTGGGCGCTACACATTGGCGGAATAAATAAGTAATGATATGATATCAAGTGAGATGGACCCAATATGATGACTAGGATTTGCCAGGGTAAACGTATTAATGCCAAATCACAGTCTTCCATTTTTAAGTGATATTTTTTATGCAGGTTCTAATTCCCATAGATTTAGTTGCCTTCTCACATGTTATGGCCACAAGCCTAACTCATTCATCATTTAATGCATTTGATGGATTGCACTGCACACATTAAGATTGAGACCTATCCAATTAATCAGCACTAGTGGATTTCTACTGAACTTTCAACATACAAAACTGTATAACCAAAATCCTGGGAGCCCAGGTTATGACATAAGAATAAGTCATTGCATTATTGATTCCCATTTCACTGGAAAACACATTATTCAGCATGATTTTTGAAAACTGTTTAATACATATTACAGCAGGACTCAATTTTAGACCATACTCTTTCATCATTGCCTCAATACATTCATCAATACAGAGGAACATCAGAGATGCAAACTTTTGGAATGGAGGTGGTTCAGAACCAATTTTACCAATTTTATTTTGACAAATCTTTTTGGAAAGGTTACTTGCAGTTACCCTGAATTCATATATATATAAATATATATATATTTATTAAATATATATATTCATATATATAGTCCATTTTGTAGCTATAAATCTGTCAGTAACTGATAATCAAACCAAAATCTGGATCTCAACATTTTCTTTGTCTACTTTTCTGAAAGGCATAACATAATGACACAGAATAATAATCGGTCTGTAGTATGCCAAAGCTTAGCCAGAAAATATTTAAATATATATTTAACACTGCTGCATTTCTTTTATGTTTGTGTGTTCAATGCGCTCCATGGGACTGGAATGGTCAGGATTCCATTCCCGAAATACGATGGCTGAGAGGCAAAAAAAGAAACACCTTTAGCTGTAGCTCAGTTAGGGTCTCATAAGGTTTCACCGCAACTCCACCCGTCACCTCTTATAGATCAGGCTCCTGTACAAACCTGCTGAGCCGTGGAGGTACAGCTCAGCTGCTGGACTGCAGAAGTGTAAAGCAGGGCCTACCGCATGCAATTTATACTGTATGCTTGTAAGAGGATTGACTTTAATGCCCATAGATGAGGCCATGAAGTGGACAAGGCTTAATTCTGTACACCCCATTGACTTCTTCTGGACCATAAACATTCGACAAAAAGCTCTGATGTAGTTATGGGCTTGGCAGGATAATCCTTCGTGTTTAGATTCCTTCAAATGCAGGATTATAAAAGGGAAATTGCAATGTCCATTTACTCAAAAACAAACTGGCAGGAAGTAGCTAGACTGCCCCTGATGCAAAACATTACTTTTGAACATTACTAGCCCTTGAAATATTGATTAAAGATAATGACAATCATCTTTATCAAAGTTGTAACCAGTAGTGCAGTGGAGGGTATATGCGGGTATACGCAGTATACCTACTTCTTTCTTAGTGGGCATCGAGTATTAATCCCCACTGGTGCACGTATCAATTAGTAGTCATCAATTTGTTAAATTACACTATACCCACTTCTCTAGAGTACATTCACTTCTCTAGGCACCAATACACTACTGGTTGTAACAGAGTTCCATTTAGTATGCAGGCCAATAACCTATGCATCACATGGACTACATTTACCTAAAAATTGATTCTCAGTTTCCCAAGATTGATATTATATGCTTGGCTGAATTGTGGGGGCCCCATTTTACACCCGGCGTTAACCCAAACGCAAGTGCCTTTGCTAGTTTCAGTCCGACGCCGTGGTCATTTTATCGCCCAGCTCTCTCGTTGTTTAAATACCAAATAAACTTGTGCCCATAGTGAGTGAACTGGGCGGGTTGGTTTTAAGATGAGGTGTGGCCAGGATAAATTTTGGCGTATTGCCATCTTGAGGCAGAAAAAAGCGTTTGCGCTAAAATCACCACAAACCTGGTCTTAAGTCATGTCGCATGTTGTTTCAATGTCATTTTAATGGTGCAATAGAAGTGCGTCTACATAGGCATGTGTACAATGCGTGTACACCCGCCTGTCTGTTACACAGGGGCGCACACAAGAATGCATACAAAATATCAAGATTACATTGTGAAATAAGGATTAATATTTTTCCCAAAAATAAAAAATTTTCTCTCCTGGAATAGACGCACATTGCCCCTGCAATCCCAGGAATGTGGGCTTGTTTTAAAGTAATAAGCTACCAGTAAAACGTGTTGGTCACATCTCCATAAGCAGGACATTATAAAACAAGGGGAAATATGACTTGTGTGAACCTATGGATTCCCAACCGGACAGCTTTAGCGTAGGATATTTAGTGTCATCATTAAAGAACAATATTTATTCATATTATTAATCAATATGAGAATGCATGCAATATGAACTTCAGATGAAGCTTGAACTTCGCTAACTGAAATGCATTGCCTGTGATCTGACTGTTGTGAGGAATTGATGTTTGACAACGCTTCATTTTATAATCAAACGAAATTCGTTAAACAAGCAGGCTAATTTGGCGTTTTCTAAAGTGAGACGGAAGCCATATTCTGGTATCTTATTCTCAGCGGTTGCAGGTGCTTTTTAACTAAATGAAACCACATATTTTCTAAAATAACAGCACTGTTGTAAGCTAATGTGAAATATTATCCTGTTTCCCTTTATTATATTTCTGGGAAATGGGAAATAGTTTGGTCATGAATTACCAGGAACCCGTGCTGGTGTTAAACCCTAAGTTTAAGATGATTATTGTGTATATGAAAACATGTCATAATGGTTAGTCCGAATAATATTAATCCATATATTCCTTGTGCATGAGCAGGTCTGTTTCCCCAGCTGTAAATCACTCTTTTTGCAGTCTTACTAAATCCACCATTATATTAGCAATCCGCCAAGGTGCAAATGCAGGTAGCTTTTAAAGGGAATGGGAGATAACACTGATTGGTTTATTGCATGTTACACCCAAGACACACCTACAATTAATGAATTTGCTACATTCAGCCCTTTTGAACCTTGCACCTTACTTTGTACTCAAAATATACGCCCTCTAACTCGCAAAAGTGGAGTTGGACACATCCTAAATGCACTTGTGCCTTGCATTTTAGACAATGCACCAAGATCATCAGCCCTGGATCTCCAAGACCAGGAGTAGCTACCATCTGTAAAAGTGGGTTGCTCTGAAAAGAATGGGACTATCAATGCAGGTCATGTTAGCTACGGTGCTCTGTGGGAGTTCATGTTTGCTTGAAATGATTCATTTGTTGAATTAATTTTCTCCCCTATGGCAACCATAATTTTCTATGAGCTTTCAAATCTCAGCCACCAAAAAGGTCCAGTCCACTAATTCTTCAGACAGTAAGTATATTGGTGTAATGAAAGAGAGAGAACAAGGAAAATACAGGCTTAATTTTTATGAATTTATTTCCATCTATGACAGCCTTGTGATCACACCAATTTTTGCAATTTAATTTTGGGATTTCAGTATTGATAATTTTCAAAAGCTTTCTAGTCTGTCATACAGTCCAATTTTCTCCCTTTAATTTCTGGGACTAATTCAGATTTGATGAATTCAAGCAATCTGACAGGCTGTGCTAACCCACACAAAGCAAACTGGCTGCAATGAAAGGTGGGGGATACATACCGTTATAAGGCACACGAGGAAAACTCAAAATAAAATAAAAAAGATACTTATACATACATGCTGTGCTGAATCGCTGGGGATGGCTTATGCATCACATGGGGAACAAACCAAGATTCACAAAAAGGTTAATTGCCTTTTAGCAATCCTTGGCAACAGCAGAAAATACTTCTCAAAAACAACAAAAAAATGAAAATAAAAACGAACCAAAAGTGCTCCAGAAAAAGACAGGCAAGCCATCCACAACAAAAACCACCATGCCCACAGTCATCAAGAAAAACATTTTATAAATCGGTCGTAGGAACATTTTAGGAAACGATCATACGCTCACATTTAGGATGAATTCCAAGATGAATTTATAAATGAGGCCTCAGGCCTTTTATTAGGCCCAATGATTAGGCAATGGGCAGCAGCTGTAGTTATTACAATGAATCACAGGTGCTACCATACCTGTCAGTAGGGCCAGTGCTGCCCCCAGGCGGACAGCGCTCCAACACCCTTCCTGCCATCACAATAAATAAACAAACAAATAAACACGCACACACAAACACACAAACACACAGAGCTGTCTAATCTGTCATTTGATTGCTTAATATGTTTGGTAACCCCATAAAGCATATGCATCCTTTCTATGATGTTTATTTGGTACTTCACATTGCAGCTTCACATTGGAAGACTGAACCATAATCAGTAAAGTTGTCAACTATCAAGATACGCAGTTTTTGCTGAGTTTCATTTTCTTATTTGTATTTTTGTGTTTCGGGCATCTGCAGTTACAGTGCCCTCCACTATTACTGGCACCCCTGGTAAAGATGAGTAAAAAGGGTCATAGAAAATTCACCGTTTGGTGAATTAGCTTAATGTCACCCTGAAAAAATTAGAAAAGTCCAACCTTTAATTGAAGTAGATTTATTAAAATCAAAAAAAAAAAATCCCTCATCAAGGAATAATTATTTTTAACAAAAGAATGTGTGCCACAATTATTGACGCCCCTGCATTTATATATAGAATAAAGTAATCGTTTTTAATATTTGGTCGCATATCCTTTGCATGTCATGACTTTCTGATGTCTGTGTCCCAACAACATCAAAATACTCTTGATATCTTATTTTCTGGTACTCTTACAAGCCATACTATAACGTCTCTGCATTTGAATGGATCTCTATGGGAATTGGGGGGTGGGACTAGATTTAGCTGTAAATTATGCTGGAACAGTATGGAATACATGGTTGGTAAAATGGCTGTAAGTCATCAAGGGTCTGACTAGTAGTGTAATGATTCATGCGATGCATCGATGAATCGATTGTCAGTCCTACCGATTCAACTAAATCGATCTGCTAAAATAAATAAATAGAATGAATCGCTTTGGCTTCACCAATAATCAATATAAATGCTTTAAATCTTATGAATCGCGATTCTTAATTATGATTATTGTTTTAAGACTTAGTTTACACATTTTTTTGTGAAATGCAGCTCCGTAATCCGTAACTCATCAGCTACTGTGTTTCCCCTAGATTTTTTTTCAGGCCGGGCGGTGAAAGTGCGCCATTTTGCGTAGAGGCGGAAACTATAATTACACCCTCATAATATCAGCGCTGCCATTGAAAATTTTAATTAGGCCTAACGGGAAACCGAAGCTGTTTTGGCAAGGGTTTTTCCAGATGCTATTTTGATCATTCCGGCATTCTGCGGTAAGGGAAATATTGCAGCTACATAAAAAAAAAAAAAGATAATATTTAAAAAAAAAAAAAAAAATTTTTTTTTTTTTTTCATTAAAATTATTTATTTTCCCTCTTGTCCAAGCCGGGCGGCACGTTTGGCCGGGCGGATAATGGTAGGGGAAACACTGAGCTAGTCAGCCTGCAAGGAAGTACCGCCAAGAGTTTTTTTTCCCCTCACCCTCTACTGGTGCATTTCACCCACTCACTCACCCACCCACTCACTCACTCTCACCCACCCTCTCACTCACCCACCCACTCACTCACTCTCACCCACCCTCTCACTCACTCACTCACCCACTCACTCTCACCCACCCTCACTCACTCACCCACCCTCTCACTCACTCTCACCCACCCACCCACTCACTCACTGACTCTTAACTCACTCACTCTCCCCTGCCAGCATGTAGCCTATTGAAAAATGTTCAAAATAACTGAGCCATGTTTAATTACATTTTTGTATTCAGCATAAAATATTATGCAGGACTACTTTTTTTATAGAATAAATATGTTTAATAAGTAATTCTGTTGTCTGTTTATTTTTTCACCTTTCAGAAGAATACAGATAGTCTCACTCACATTATTGCATGTTTATTTCATGGATATAGAATTTTGGTTAAAAGTTACTGAATCGAATCGTCGTTTACAGAATCGAATCGAATCGAATCGTTCCAAAAAAAAAAAAGTGTCCTTGAATCGAATCACCAACTACTGAATCGTTAATCGAATCGAATCGCTGTGAAGCCAAAGATTCACACCCCTAGGTCTGACGTATCAAACAAGCCTCAAACCATCACTCTGCTGCCTGATATGCAGTAGATATGGATGGATCACTTTAAGGGTTGTTTCTCCTGACAATTTTCCTATTGAACTCTATGGAAAAATAAGTCAGGAGAAGAAACCCTTCAACCATCTATGTTTGCCCTTGGCATGTAAATATTGGGAGTGATTTTTATTGTTTACATGCGAATCTCACACTTTTGGTTAATTTAGAAGCAACATTTTCATAAATTGTCTGAAAAAAAACAGTGTCTACAATGGAATACTGAAATATTGCTTAAAAAGTGTATAATGAAAATGTAGTATATAAATGAACAGCATACTGTGTTTATTCACTAACTGACTTCTTCTATATGTGCCTGCGCAGATGCATTCAGCTTTCTGTTGATTAAATCTGAATCACTGATGAATCATGAGGCTGTTTGTTCAATGCACTGTCAAAGGCTTGTCTCTCCTCTTTTGAGTCTCTCATAATGAAGATTAATAGCAGCACTCCCTCTCATTTAAGCGGTGAATATAGCTAATTAAACTGGCAAGAGTGAAGGCTTTCAGCAGCCTCAGCTCACTATGCATCTAGGGGGTATGCTACGATTCCGAAGCAGGACTACCGAGTTAACTGGATGACTGCACTGGATAACTGAGTAAAAACCGGAACCCTCCCCAAATCTGGAGCATGGCCTGAAGTAAAAAGAGCTGTTCTGGATTTTACTCAGTGCAGTTATCCAGCTAACTCAGTAATCCTGCTTCGTAGTATACCCCCCTGGTGTAAGGAGCCACAGTTTATGTTTTGGAAGGATGTCATCAGGTTCTGAGAAACTGCCCTTGAGGCCGGCACTTCCTCTCATGGGTATCTCTACATTGTCAAAACAGTGTTGGAAGAGGACAGCGTAAGTCCATTGAGAAATATACCGGCTGGGAATGGTCTCAGTTACTGGCCGCACAGTGCAATTTGGCACAGTAAAATAGAACAATTTTACTTCTTGTACTTCTTAGCTAAAAGCACCATTTTAAACTTTGTTGGGATATTGTATTGTCATGCACCATTACAGTTCACGATTACATCCAACCGAATGTACAGTAAATAAAAAGAAATGTGTATAATCATAGCACAGCAAATAAATTTCTCACATGGGAAAACAAGTTTACTTCTCTTGGTTAAAAGCAGAAATTAACTGCAATAGAAATTCATAAACCGTGCTTATGGAATTGCATTCTAATTTGCTCATTAAAACACAAGGTAGCAATGCAATATATTCTGCCTGACAGCTTGTAAATTTATCTTACTAATTGCTTATTAGAGTATATTTAAACCTTCACTGTTTTATCATATCAAAAACAATAGCATTATATAAATAGGTCCTCTTTACATGACTGCAGGGAAGGGCTGAGTACGGATTTTGATTAAGCTATTTTTAATTCCTTCACTTTCATGTTTCTTGAAGGCAGTGTGAAGACACTGCATGAAAGTGGCAAGAAAGGACAGATATTTAATATTCTTAGACAGTCCAACTGTAACGTGAATATCTTAGATAAATGAACACTCAAATATATATGACAATTTCATCAACACTGTTTGAAAAGTTTCAAAACCAGTTACTATATCCAACTTTTTCTTCCTTTGTTTAGAACTGAACAATTTCAAGGTGATTTATTTTTTACACACATTTATTGGAATCCTTTCAGTACAGCTCAACCTGTCAAAGTGAATCTTCAGTCTTGAGTGACAGCCCTCCAATCCTTGCATTGCATACCAAAATTAATAATAAACATCCAATCTTGGATCTGTACTGTAGATTGTCAGCTGTGGTTGTAGGTGATGAAGGCTCCGTGGAGACTGGCACAGGGCATTCAAATCCAGTGGTTAGTCTTTGTTTGGGAGTACATCTACTAATTTTCCAGAGCATGGAAGCATGTTACCTTCCCATGAATGGTCTGCCGGATCATTTATCCAACCTGGTCTCACAGCTCATTCGTAGGGGTGACTGGGGACAGTTGCAACAATTTTTAGCATTTCTCTCAATTACTGTCAATTACTCAGAGATTATTTATACTAGACCAACCAAAGTTTAATATATTACATTTACATATGTCTACTAATTACCCAAACCTATACGTTTAAAGATGATCACATTTGACATGTAGTTCATCAAAATTTATTTTAATGGAAGTCGTCAGATGTTGCAACTGTCCCCAAGCCTAGGGACAGTTGCAACATGTAAAAAATGCATTAAACTGTAACCTACTAATTAACTTTTGCCTTTTGTCTCAATGTCACTGTCAGGTGACACACTACGATGCAGTTTCAAAAATGTCCACACGAGAGCACCAGATCAAGGGCGCTGACCCATGTACTGTAGATTTTCTTCAAGGACCCATAAAGTCCACCATATTGGATTTTCTGCTAATTAGCATTTTTTGTGAGACTCTTAAAATGCTAGTCCTCCTAGAGAATTTGACGGATTTGCACGAAACCTGGTATATACCCTCCTTAGACCATGCTTCATTTTAAAGATAACTTTCCATAAAACGGTTTTGGAATTATTAGCATTTTTGTAATAAGCCACGTCCACTGAAAATTCATTGGCTTGTCATTCGGCCATTTTTTTGACTGAGGCCTTAGAAAAGGTACGTGAGATGAATCCACATACCAAGTTCCCTGCAAATTGGTCAAATTTTGTAGGAGGATAGCATTTTAAGCGTTTTACAAAAAATCCAATATGGCGGAATTTTAATTTGTTCCTCATAAGCAGAGGGAACTGTAATGAGGCATACATGGGAAGACAACATCCTTTTAAAATAACTATATTAAGACACATTTAATACTGCTTTCTCCATTAGAAAAAGCGGGGACCTGATATAGCTGCTTAGCACAGTTGCAACATGAGAAAACCTCATATGCTAGCTAGACACAATGACATTGACACATGCTAATCATGTCACATAGAATTCAACAAAACAATGATTCAAACTAAGTAAGTTTGGATTAATTCATACAAAAGGTCAGGACAGTATGACAAAAATATAGCTTGTGAACAAAATTACTTTCATACCATACCAAAACAAGCTTTTGTCAATAAATGTAGAAGCAAAGGTTGAATGTGGCTCCTTTCTTCCTGATGGAGAGAGGGTCTAATTGAGCATGTGTAGTATGGAGTGTCATCATTCTAGCATGTTTCTGATTGGAGGAATAAGATACTGTTGCAACTGTCCCTTGTTGTAACTGTCCCCAGTCACCTATTCTACGAAATTCCAGTACCGAAAATTTGTACATAGAGATTACACACCACGTGACTTTACGATTTTCTCCAATCAATTAGGAGACAAAACCACCATTTTTATTTCACGGTCAAATAAAGCGAATGGGTAAGCTGCCGGTATTGTACTCATAGTTTATGCGTATAGTTATAGTACATTCATAGAATACCTTTCTTATTTTGTAATTGCATTTTAATGCAATATGATGTATAATTCTCAATCTTCTTTGTCTCTGCTTTATCTGTGTGGGTTGCTATTTATAGGCTAGTCTTGTAGGCTATTATTTGCATTATACTAGCTGATGTTAGCTAGGTCTGTTCAGATCAGTGCATACTGCATAGGCTGCAATATGATTATTAATGGGTTTAGCTTGTGAGCTAGCCATCAGAGCGTGTCGTTTTCGGTTCTTTTGAGACGTATAACATGAGAAAACCGAGCAGATCTGTAATAGAAACAACCGCGTCTCCCCGTTAACTTCTGTAATGAACTGCGATTCCCATGATTCTGTGCGCTGTCTGTGTGTATTGCCAGAGACGTGACGGGTTGACCACTGAATTGGTGTCATGCCCCAATGAGCAGCTCCCATAGAGCTCCGTAGTCCAGATACTTTACTTTACCTATGAATGTAGTGCCGGCACTGGTCCACTACAACAACAAAGAAGACCAACAAGTTGCAATGGTCACGTTCGCTCCGCCGCCGTACTTCCACAGAGAATATAGGTCAGCACAAAGTAAAGGATTCAACGATAGTTTGACTTCAAAAATGATGGTATAAACACTCAAAATGGTGTTGATGGTATAAACCCCGATAGACTGTTGTCGTATTTTATTTGCTTTGGGTGCACTGTGGAGTGTTTAAGTGCGTTTGGTAGTGCATGCTAGCAGTTACCTTAGAGTTGCGCTAGCATTAGCAATGTGTGTATGTCCAAAAGAAGGGACAGCATGGAATTATCTGAAAATGGTTTCCATCAATCAACTACATCATGGGTAAGTCATAATGAGACATTATGTCCAAAATTCCAAACTATCCCTTTAACCCCATTGAAAGTCTTTGGGATGTGATGGAGAAGACTTTACGGAGTGGTTCGACTCTCCCGTCGTCAATACAAGATCTTGGCCAAAGATTTATGCAACTCTGGACGGAAATAAAGGTTGTCAAAACAATGCCATGACCAATGCGCGCCGTAATCAAAGCTGAAGGCGGTCCAACAAAATATTATAATATTAGTCTAATATTATTAGACTTTTTTTTTGGCCAGGCAGTGTATGTTACTGTTTGCACAAGTCGGTGACTTTTTTTCTGAGATCCTTTACATTTACACTACAATATTTAAATATTTGCAACATTTTAATAGTAAATTGTCATTTCCATTTGACAGTTTTTCATTATGTAGAATATGTGGAGAATTCTTATCTCACCAGTGTTGTGATCATAAACCAGGGAAATACCCTCGAGGAACCCATTAAGCCAAACATGTCAATCTCTCCAGGCTCCTCACAATGCTTTCCAATATTTATACCAAAACAAAGGTGATGAAATATATAATGGTGAAGTTCATACACATACAGTATAATTAACATAATGCTAATTATGGTGTGGTTATGATATGGTCTTAATGGTCAAGTATTGTCAGCCTGAGAGATTTATTCAGAAATAATGTATTCTGGACTGACCATGTGCAAAGCATTATACCAGCAATGGATTTAAGGGGTTCACATATTCTCCCTCTGTGACTCCGTATAATATAACAGTTCACTGCCACATATTCTCCCTCTGTGACTCGGTATAATATAACACTTCACTGCCACATATTATCTCTCTGTGACTCTGTATAATATAGCAGTTCACTGCCACATATTCTCCCTCTGTGACTCTGTATAATATAACAGTTCACTGCCACATATTCTCCCTCTGTGACTCTGTATAATATAACAGTTCACTGCCACATATTCTCCCTCTGTGACTCGGTATAATATAACACTTCACTGCCACATATTATCTCTCTGTGACTCTGTATAATATAGCAGTTCACTGCCACATATTCTCCCTCTGTGACTCTGTATAATATAACAGTTCACTGCCACATACTCTCCCTCTGTGATCCTGTATCATATAACAGTTCACTGTCACATACTCTCCTTCCACAACTCTGTTTTCTGGAGAGCCATCTTTGAGCTCAGATGCATCCATTTTGATGTTACCATGACTACCTCTTCAGCTCAGGTTATTTATAGCATCTGGTAACACGCAAAACAAGCGGATATTTTCCCTGGGAAAAAGGGTTCTGTGGGAATGAAGGCCAAATGAAAGATGTCACTGAAAATGAGACCATAATTACTATGCATTACATCCAAAATGGCCTAAATATCTGTTGTATGTAAAGTGACGTTATTAACAGTTGACAGGAATACGTAGGTATTGAAAGTATCAAGTAGTATACTGGCTAAAGAATGCACATATCCATATATCCATTTGTATTTCATGAATAGAATGCATGTCTTTAATATATTTCCCTATGTATGTTAAGGCACCCTTCTTATCTTCTATTTGTTATGTACAATACAATGTTTTGTGTCAGGGTAAGCAAGCTACTCTTTAGTTACTATTTAAGTATGTCAACAAATTGTCTCTTTTTCCTTTCACACAGCTCATCAAAATTAGGGGCAGGAAGCAGCATTTTAAGTGGATCAGGTTGTTTTCCCATCACTAGATTGAACCTGAGGGCAGTTTTTTCCCCATACAACCTCATGCTATAATTCTGGCAATTCGAAAATAGATTTTGAGCTGAGAAATATTCTGCTCTAAATAAATCAGAGCACCAGTGTATGATGAACGGAATATCGAACATCATTGTAAAATATGAAATCTCTCTTGACCATGAAAAATCTTACGTTATTTTTAAATTCCATGTGCCATTACTAAAATAAAATTGAATTTGTCTTTGAATCATAAACAACGTATTTTACACATTTTGTTAAATATGTTAGTTGTAATTTCATAATAATAAAATGTGCTACGGTTGAGTTCTGTGAGCAGACAAAGGGATATAGGTGGATATTAGTTAAAGGTAAATTCTGCACTAATATTCATAAGTGTTTAAAAAAAAAAGAAAAGTACTTTAGATAGGGAGAGCATTACGTGTGGAACAGCTTGGCAATCCATGAAGTAGAGACTGAGACCCATGGAAGTTCAAGTCCAGGCCTGACACAGTGATGGATACCCTCTAGTCCAGGGGTGTCAAACTCCAGTCCTGGAGGGCCGCAGGTCTACAGGTATTTGTGGTTTCCTTTCAATCAGCACCCAGTTAAAGCATTGAGAACAAGGTGTGTGGACTTCTTAGCCAATTAGTGACTTAAATTAATCACTTGTGCTTAAACGCACCAAAAACCAGCAGACACTGCGGCCCTCCAGGACCGGATCTTGACACCCCTGCTCTAGTCTGTTGATAAATGGCCAGCCTAGATGGGCTGAATGGCTAAATGGCCTATTCTTCATGAAGTATTCAAATCTCCAAAACATGTGAATTTAACGCACAAATATTTATGTCACAAGCTTCTCACCATCCTGATGGGTGGACACGCCTCTGGAGCCTCATTCACAAAATACTGCTACAGCCAAAGAGACAACATACAGATTTAACGTTGGTGCTTCAGATACTTAGCCCCTTCCCTGCTGTTATCACCATGGAAACTTCCCAATTGAGAGTTAGGAAAACTGAATACCGATACCAGGATTAAATACACTAATCTCATTAAGACTGAGTGGCAATTTACCACAGCATTTACACAGTATCAGAGCACCAAGCGAGTTTAGGCATGATTGCTTCTCTTCATTGGAGGGTATTTGAATACCAATGACTTGCCTATAATTGCATAAATTAAGGATTCTTTGGCATAATTTCATGCAAAAAAAGAGGCACATATACATTGTGTGGGAAAAAGGTTTACATAACTTTTTAAAATTTTTAAAGATCTAGTTTAACCCTCATATTATGTTCCGGGTCAATTTGACCCGATTCAATGGGGTCATCTCTTTTTTCATTATGACACTATGATTTTTCCTAATTTCTTGGGATTACATTGTAAAAAACCTAATGTCATATTTTCAAAAATCCTGTACCATATTTTTATTCAAAGATGCTGTGTGGGGTCATTTGTGGGGTAGCTGTATAAAATGTAAGAAAATATACAACCTTTTTTTGGTTTTTATCATTGATTTTTTTTTGTGGATAATTCTGATGGCACTTTTTCAAGTATTAAAAACTTGAAAAAACTTAAAATTCACAAACTTTCACTTACCTCAGGCTCTAAAATTAGATGTTTCATCACAGATTTTTTATATTTAGGGATAAAGGCTAGTTAATTGGGAGACACACAAAAGCTGACAGAAAGTGTCAAAATATTTCTGTTAAAATAGTTTTCTGTCAGTTTAAACTTTTGGGTCAATTTGACCCCAAACATAAATAATGTTAATAATGTGAACATAATATGAGGGTTAATATTATTTAATTTTAATATCAGTGGACACAAGGAAAAGTGAATATTATATTCAATGACTAATCTTTTCTAAATCGCGCCCTTTGCTTTTTAACAGAAATATTGTAGTTTCTGTAAATATAACTCCAAATACATTTTAGAAATGTATATTTGTTGGCCGCAGAAATGAAACATCACTAAAAACAACAATATTAATTTTTGGATGTTATTAGTTCGCAAGCAGCTAACAGAAAATAAAGATCCCCATTAAGTTTTTTTGTTCTAATGGTTCTGATTTTTCTTTTGTTCTATTGGCGTTTAATCAGCAGGAAAATTAAGAACGAGATGAAGAAGCAGAAGAAGATATGGAAGAAACAGCAAATAACCCCGTTTTGGAGCTTTTTTGTGTGGCTGTGAGAAGTTTTACCTTTATTTTTACATTATATTCTTCGTGTTTGTACGAGATCAAAAGGTACAGAAGTTTCTGCTTGTAAGGACTGAGAGTGTGTTGCCGTTATTTGTCATTTCTATGGAAAATTCTGTGAGGAAGCATACTCTGTACTGTATAGGCATAGTACACTTAACATGGCATAGCTACCATCCCAATAGCAACTGATCTTTCAATTTTCCTTTTATAACATAATACAAATGTGTGTATGAATGCACATGAAATAGCATATTTATAAATCTCATTGAATCAATTTAGCCCCCAAGCAAAAGTTTAATCAAAATAATATTTATGGCACTCAAGAGGGTGAGGTAGCTCACTTAACTGTACAATTAAGGGTAAAGAAGAATCTCTCATAGAATGTAATGCAGATGCATTACTTAAAGTACGTTATGAACAGATTTTCACCAACATGATTATTTGGAACTGTAATGGTGCTTGCAAACCACAACAACAGGGTCAGTGCAGAGTTTCCCTGGGGAGAAAAAGATTAATTTCACCGTTGTTTCACTTCAGTCATTTTTTCAGGGCTTCCTGCGTCCCCTGGTCTTTCTGTTATTCAACTGTTGTTAATATCAAGGCCATAATGCTTCTCAAGGCCTCAACAGGGTGCCTTTGTGACCAGGGTTTCCAATTAGCAGCTGTGTTCAGTGAACTGATTTGCCTCTCCACTGATGGGGAAGTGCTGCCCAGCCAGACAATTAGAGTTGAAGAGAATCTGGCAGACGGGAAGGATATGGCAGATGTGAATTTAGCAATCAGTGTGCGCGCACGCAATGTTCTACGCATTCAAATTTCTAACATTAATTTACTTCCCCGATAAACAATTATTTTTGACTTACTTTTTGTTTATTTAATTTACAGTTTTATTGCTATTATTTGAATGAGGGAAAAAATGCTAAGCCTTCTCTGGACCATGTGGCATTTAATCAAAGATCTGGATGAAAATTTATGTAAAAGGTCTTTGAATTCACTGAAGACTGTGTAAACCAGGCTATATTTCTCAAAAATATTATGCATATTTGCATATATCATAAAAAGTAACAATCATAACAATACAGACAGCTGTTACAATTAGTTGTAGATATATTTGAAGGGAATTTATTAGGAGTGTAAATGAAAATAAAGTTTAGTGGATAAAATGCTTTTCTTAGTTTTCTGCACTCATTTTCCACCTGCTTTGATGAATGTCCATATGCAGTATACATTTCAGTGCATAACAATGGAAATTAGATGTAGTTTCACAAAAATGACAAGTAAATTAACGTTTCATACTACAGAAACAGGAACCGAACCTACACATTTGACAAGTACTTGTGTTTTGCATGGTAAACATATGATTGGATTTTCATTTTCCAATGATCAATTTGAATTTTGTCACGTAGAGACTTCCGTACCATGTGCTGAAGCTAAATTCGTAAAGTACAATCATCCAGTTTTTCTTTGAGTATCATGTGTTACATTAAAGTAAAATTTTCAAATAGTCATGAATTTGCAATGAGTGCAAATTTTGTGCCAGTACTGAAATTAAATGGTTTTATTCCGTTTTGTCAGTGTCTTCACTTGCTAAACAGTATGATGCTGTAATTCAAAAAGAAAATGTTAATTGTGTATACAAAAAAACACTATGTTCATGACACTGATTTCAATCCTTCTGTTAAGGTTCCCGCAGGGGGGACCAGACCCAAATGAAAGACTCAGACGGCTCAGGGGAAAACTCCACCAGGGAGTACATTTATTAGAAACATAGGCAGGGGCAAGACGAAACCAGACACTAGGCAGGAACAAGACGAGGCAGGAACATGGAGGGGTCAAGACTAGGAGGGGGCTGAGACTAGATGGGGGCTAAGACTAGGAGGGGTCAGTGAATAGGAGGGTCAGGAACTAAGGACGGGTCAGGAACTAGGAAGGTCAGGAACTAAGGAAGGGTCAGGAACCAGGCTGGGCAGGGACGGGCACTCAGGCCCGGGGGTCAGGAACGTGGCGGCACTCCGGCCGTGGGGTCAGGGAACATGGCGGCACTCCGGCCGTGGGGTCAGGGAACATGGCGGCCCTCTGGCCGTGGGGTCAGGGAACATGGCGGCCCTCTGGCCGTGGGGTCAGGGAACATGGCGGCCCTCTGGCCGTGGGGTCAGGGAACATGGCGGCCCTCTGGCCGTGGGGGTCAGGGAACATGGCGGCCCTCTGGCCGTGGGGGTCAGGGAACATGGCGGCCCTCTGGCTGTGGGGGTCAGGAACGAGGACATCACCCTGGCCGTGGGGTCCAGATTAAGGACAGCATGCCGGCCGTGGGTCAGGAACGGGTGCGAGGTTCCCGCGGATAGCGCGGGGGCCCGTGGCGGCACTCTGGCCATGGGGGGGTCAGGAACGAGGACGTCACCCCGGCCGTGGGGTCGGGAAACAGGCTGGAGGGTGAAGAGGTTGTCGGGGGGAACAAGGGAGCCTGGAGGGAACGAGGGAGCCTAGAGGGAACGAGGGAGCCTGGAGGGAACGAGGGAGCCTGGAGGAAAACGAGGGAGCCTGGAGGGAACGAAGACAAAGCTGAGGTACATAAGACTAGACAAGACTAAGAGGTACATAACAAGACGATACAAAACATGGCGGAACAAGGCGAGAAAGGAAACCCAGCTCACGAGCAAACACGACGAGCAACACAAGACGGTCCGTCCCCGAACAAAGTGACGGGGCAGACTATATACAAGAAATTATGAGGACAAAACGAGCAACAGGTGGGAGAAGGCTAATGAGGACACGAGAGAAAAACACAATGCAGGTGTGGGGAGTGTAGGACACAAGTAGGAGGGAGAGAGGGAAAACACGGGGTGGACTGTGAGACAATAGGAAAACCCGGGATGGAACCCGGGTGCCTCACACCTTTGGGGAATCCAAAAAATGCAATTGCATTTATATGTATGATTTCGAAGATAAATGGATGATAGATGGATTGATAGATAGATAGATAGATATGATGCAATGCCTGCAAAGCTTGTTTGAGCAGACAACTCGAGAAGTACCAAATTGCATCAGATCACATGATGCTACATCTCAAATGGAAGGGCTATTTAGATCACATTAACCTTACCTGTTCATGCATTTGCCATCGTGCTGCTGCTGCCTGCTCTGTGCTTTGTGCTACATTGCTAACATGCTTGGCTTTCTCTGCATATCTCCGCATTTATGCCTTGCATACTAAAAAATGTTATGCAAACAGGGACTGATGAGGTAGCCTGACGCCAAAGATTGCTTTCACTTAAATCTCAATAAAATATTGCTTAATTCAATCGTGAGTTGGTCTGACTGAAAGATAGATAGATAGAATAATTGTCTTGGTATTAATAATTATATTCCTAAACAGTAGCTGGTTGGATTTCCATGAGGGAACAAATTTTGCTTGTTTCGGAATTATATGCCTTTTTATCAGGACATAAATTTCAGTTTGAAAGAGACTTGTACTGTGCAAATCAATGAGGCAAAGTATGACCATCTACATGTTTTAGCTCATATCAATTGCGTTCTTTTTTTAAAGAGGGTCCTTGCTCCACAGTTTAATGTAACTTTTATCCTTAGCTGGCTTGGTTCAATGCTCCAGAGGGCAGCCACAGCTTGGAACAAAAGTTCTTAATGTCATCAGGATGGTGTGACTGTTTCAACAGATGAAGTGCTGTATATTCTACTATCTTCTCATAATCACCAATCCAGCCAAGATTCACCCACTAAGTGTAAGCACTGAAAACTGAGATAGATTAAAAGAGGAACCTTGATGCAGCCATTTAATGTGTGCAGACTGTTTACACAGCTTCAGCTTTACCAACTACATTAGAGCCAGGCCCACAAGTCCATGAGTAGACAGGCAAGGCAGAGGGAATTATGCTGTAAGCTGTGTGTGTGGGTCTTGAGTGTGTGTTCCATCACCCAGTTAAGAGTCGGAGAGTGTGGGGATTTCATCTACAGTGAATAACTAGGTTGTGAAGTTTGCAGAGTGGGTTAAGTGGATATTGTAATGTATTGACTTAAAGGGATAGTTCGGAATTTTGGACATAATGTCTCAATTACGACTTACCCATGATGTAGTTGATTGATGGAAACCATTTTCAGATAATTACATGCTGTCCCTTCTTTTGGACATACACACATCCACTGACAATTTAGGTGAGCACAAAGTAAAGGATTCAACGATAGTTTGACTTGAAAAATGATAGTATAATCACTGAAAATAACCCCGATAGACTGTCGTCGTATTTTATTTGCTTTGGGTGCACTGTGGAGTGTTTAAGTGCGTTTGGTAGTGGATGCTACTAGTTTCCTACGAGTTGCGCTAGCATTAGCAATGTGTGTATATCCAAAAGAAGGGACAGCATGGAATTACGTATCTGAAAATGGTTTCCATCAATCAACTACATCATGGGTAAGTCGTAATTGAGACATTATGTCCAAAATTCCGAACTATCCCTTTAATCTGTGCAGTGTGTAATTGTTCTGTTTCTAGCAATGGCATAGAGGAGATGTATTACCTGGGTTAATTCTTGTGGTGAGTCACGTGGCATGCTGACGTATATGTGTCTTTTTGTTGGGTGGGATCCAGGTAGATGGAGAAGGTAGAAGGAAACACCTGCACAGCCCAGTTAGCAATTTGTTAATGTGCTGTAGTCATTGAAATAAAACTACTGGAACAACATTGGCTTCATAATGATTTTTAAGGATCACTAAAGATTCTAACTTTCGGGACTGAAGAGTCATATTCTAGTTTCACACGCATATGCACGTAGAAACACATACAAACTTGAAAATTAAGTTTCACAAATGAGGTAATATTAACTTCTCAAACAGAATTCAAAGCATCTTAACTTCCATTGGATGATTTCACCCCACTTTTTAACTGTAGTAGTAAGCACCAGGGTTGTGCAAAATTCAGTATTTAAGAATTGGCCCCCATTCAATTCATCAGTTGGAATTTGAATTGAATTGGCTACACCCCACCGGATGTTGAATTGGAACTGGAATTGGAATGAGAAGTGGAATTTCATTCATTGCAATTCAAATAAATTCCTCTCAGTCACACAACAGAAAAGTTTTTATAAAATCTAACATATGTTTTGCTGCAAAATATAAATCATTTCATAATTTATTTCAATAAATTATTCCCATTTGTTCCATTATATTTACAATAATGAGTAATATTGTTTTTCATTTCAGCCTTAGCACTCAAACGAACGACAAAAAGTCAAATGCAATTATCATTTATTCCAATCCACAACTCATTGTTCAACATTGTTCCATTTATTTGTCAAAAGATCCTCAAAGGTCTTGTTCGGCTCCATATTGAAGACCAGAGCCGGATTAAGGTTGCATGGGGCCCCTGGCTGTAATTCAAACAGGGGCCCTTCCATCAAAATGATTACTAGTGTAAGTAAACAAGAAATTCTATTGAATTGAATTGTAATTATATAGAATTTCATCCACATACTTATTATTACATCGTATGTTTACAAACTTTTCTCATGGCGAAGTCATCAATCAAGTCAGTGAAGCTCAGTGAGCTTACAATTTAATTTTCAATACAGTATTGTATTGAACCAAGAGACGAGCGGGAAGAAAAAAACACTTAGTTTCTTTCGCCCCGCTCAGTATTTCTTTTGCCCCGCAGCAGCTTACAATGTATTCTTTTGGTGTAATTTGTAGAGCAGTCTCCACCAGTAGCATGCTGAAAGCAGCTGACATGTTTTGGACTAAAAGTCCTAAAGTACCCTGACGTCAAAAAGCACACCCAGTGGTTATAAATATTTTCTCCATTCATTTTTGCCATAGGCTTATCATAAATAGATAGCAACATAGATAGCAACAAGTATCATAAATGGTAGAGAGACACCTCCTTGACAAAATACCAGGTTCTGTTTTTTGTATTTGGAACACAGTTCTTATTTTAAATGATTTAGCCTAAATAATGTCCCATTATAAGCCTATTTCAACCAGTTGATTGATTTGAACCCACAATTAAAAAGTAGTTCATGGCAGTGTTTAACAATTCATTAAAATAAGGGAATACATAGACACAATAGATATGATATATACATTACAATACATCGATGTCTACAGATATATAGACCGTTTAACGTTGTGAGACAAAATTCTATTAATTATGCAACATTATGTTCTTGACGCATGGTTGATTTTCATGGATTTAAAACGTATAGCATTATTCATTGCCTCGTCACTAACATGGCATTTTGGCTGACAGTACATTTGTTGAAAGGAATGAGCATAAACATAGAGACATAAATAAGGCCGCTAAAGCACACTTTTTCATCAGGTGCTTCTTTCGTCCCGATTCAGTGTACGTGTACATTGCGCTCATCCGGTTTGCGGCCAATTTATATCCGACTCGTTTATGCTGGAAACGAAATTCAAGTTGCTATTAGTGAGGTACACAGACATGTTGTTTGTCAGAAAATATGGCCTCTTTATCTCTACTGACTTTCGAGTAAACCGGATGAATGTAAAAAAGTGTTTCTTTCATCCCGGTTCTCCCTACATGTCGATTTTCAGGCATTCAGGCAAACATTTGCACGCTGTAGCATCAAATAAGATATCAGTACAAGGTTACAAGTAGTTATCCCACACACACCGCATTGCTGAGAGTCGGCATCCCTCCCTCCTCATCTGGTCTATCTAAGTATGAAATTTATTTTACACACAAACAATTGTTTTTTTCTGTTAACTCATTTTGGAAGCCCCCCTAAATATTGGGGGCCCCTGGCTTCAGCCCAGTCAACCCCCCCCCCCCCCCTTAATCCGCTACTATTGAAGACTTTGGGGTAAAGTAAAGCATTCTGGGTAATGAAGTGTTCTTCCACCATGTTCCACAAAATGAAAGTTAAATTAAATGAAATATGATGATTATTCTATAGATGGTTACTTTAAAGATTCATTGTTGGGAGAAAAACATTTGTTGTTAATAAAATCTAATGTTTAGAAGCATACCATATGTTTTTTGTATGATAACATGTTTAATGTACAAATCATATTGAGATATAAAGCCTTACTGTTAAAAGCTACAACTAAAGTATGTAGTATATTAATTTCTTTGAATTTCATAGAATTTGAATTCTACTTCTTTTAATTCAAATTCAAATTACAATTCTGTATCCAGTTTGCAATTATTGAATTGGAATTTAAGAGGCATTCTCAATTAAATTCTGAATGGTGCACAACCCTGGTAAGCACTATGTAATTAACTGGATTATAATGGTGATTTCAAGCAGTATAGATACATTTGGTGATGTAATTTAAAGATGACTATTCAATGGTATATAAAATGTTGAAAAACATTGTGTGACCCAGCTGACTTAAAGCCTTCATCTCTGGGTAATGATAAAAACATTAATTATGCTCTGCACCACAGTACACGCAGCCACAGGCAATTTTTTTGCCACTTTTAAATTAAATTTTCCCACTTGTACTACTGTGTATAACATATTTTCCATAATATAATGTAATGTGATCCAACATCCTGCCAGCGGTTTGATGAATTACTGTAATTGTGACTCTTTCTTCAAAAACATGGAATAGTGATTGAGAAAGTACCCTTTTTCTGGAGATGTCAATAAAGAAAATATAGGCCTATCTCTGTTTGCGCACTGTCAGCCGACCTGATGGATTGATGCGCGGGCCGCGGCGCTCTCTGTTACTCCTTGTTTCCTCTATCCTGGGCGCCGCACCGAGACGGGTCAAAGAGCGCAATATCAGACAGACTTGGGCAACAGACAGGCAGTTGTGTCAGTCAGTCAGTGTGCGTGGTGGTCGTATATTGTATACCAGTTTTTCGTTTTATGTTGCTATTGATGCACTATTGTAAGAATTGCTTACTGACATTACTTACCAAGTAGACTAAAACTATATTGGCAACTGGTTCGCCAAATTTGCCAGCTAGAATTTTTAGCTTGTGCTATGGTGAAATCAGTTCAATCGGTGAGTGTAATTCATGTAACGTACAGTCGTCTTTGATCTTGTTGTCAATAAATAGCCCTGTGCACCTTACCTGATAAAGTCACCCCTACATTCCGTTTCTACATCCATTTTATTAGCAGCCTGCTGGGGAGCAACAAAGGGGTCTGTGTGCAGTGTTTGTGTGTGTGTATGGAGAGAAGAATAAAATCTGGCCCTAATCTTTATATAATTTGATTTGGCTTCATTGATGAATGCTGATTTCAGAATGTTTATTGGTCTAAGTGCTCTTGATATTAAATGTAAGGAATGCACATCATTAATACAGATCATGAAGGCTTTAGGAATTAGCTGCGTTTAAACATATTTTCACCTCTACTGTGAGCAACCTTGGGGTAATTAGACACACTGAGGAAATCCTCTGTGAACCAGTAATGGCAAGCATTTCTGAGGGCTCATTCATTACACAGCACTGCACTGTGCCCTGGAACCTCAACACACAACCACCACCCAAATATCAATGAAATGATAACAAAAAAAAAAACTGACCGGAGCCGGCCGCTGGCATAAACACTCTATGCAGTTGTTTAGGGCCAATCCCTGGGCCACACAATTGAAGTTTATGTGGTGGGTGTGATTTACGTTGGAGGACTTTGGGGTCACAACAACATTCTTGTTTAGGGCCACCAAAACCTTAAGGCCAGCTCTGATTTTGACAAAGCATAGCACGTGGCCGTTTTTATACGTGGTTCCACAGTTGCCAACCTATTAGCTTTTTCTAATGTTAGGCTCGGGAACGTAGGCGTTGCGTCAGGAGGTCACCAGGGTAGTAACACCGTGCCAGCCTTGATTTTTCCCCCCAGATTGCATCTTGGTTCAGGGCATAGGCTACGCGCAGAAGCATGGCTATTTGTATGCCTCCCTTCACGCTTGAGTGAACGCTATGTGGCTGCGCGCACAAGCTCCGCCCCTTACTCACAGCGACCGTATTCACCCTCTTAAATATACACATATCCTCTTATCACTTACCACAACCTAAGCACCGATGACGGGGTGCACAAATTATGGGTACGAGGATGGAGTAACATGCCTTCTTTCTCGGATTTTCCGTTCTTTCCTTAGGCGGATTTTCATCCTCATATGAATACAATTTGATTTCAAGGTAAATTGCGGGTAACGGGGCCGTGGTGCAAAAGTCTATAAGGAAGGAAATGTCCAGAGTAGTAGGCTACTTCTATTGTCTGTTGGGTTGCATGATGCGCCTCCACTGTTGTATTCTGAGATTCTGGGAAAAGTTCGGTTCTTTCTGTAATATATCCTAATGTAAAGGATGGGATACCCGTATAGTTCTAGTATATGATTTACAAGAGGATCACTTTGTGAATACCAAGAATCACTCACAAAATTAAGAGCTGTGATGAGCGATGGTTTACAATGGAGCCTTTTACAGTGCATTAGGAAGCATCGTGTGGGAGGCAAACCTATACATGTAACCAACAGTGTTTCTACTTGGCTGATCAAATTTATGTATAATTGCTTGCTTTCATTCATATTTATCTCCTAAATCTGTCTATGAACACCATCGTTGGGATCGTAATCTGAAATTAATAATGGAGACGGTTAAACAGCGTTAATTTGAGAGTAGCCTAGGCTACAAATGAATCAGAAAATATTTCCCTTTTTTGTTGGTGTTTATGCATGCCAATGCATAGCCTATATGTTTTTACTTCATTTTATTTGGGGATTCCATTACTCCACCGAGTTTACACCCAACTGTCGGACAACAATACTTGCAACACTCTTATTAGAAGCACCAGATCATTTTTAGTTTAAAAGTAGGCTACTGGGTATTGATTTAGTTTAAGATCTGAACTAATTGTATGTTTTAATAAAATTAACTTAAAATCACCAGATCTTGGCAGGCTACGTCGAATTACATGTGGCTAGGAAGCTGCACGTTCTTCAACAAAGCTCCGTGCCAGTATGGTTTTTAGTCATTTTAAACATCATTGTCACACCCCCGTGTTACTGTAGTCATGTGGAGTCCATAGACTACCATGTCCGTTTCGTGATGTTGTGTAGTATTTTAGTGCAATCACTAAAATGGCTGCAATATTTTCAGACAGATTAATTTAAAAATCAGTCAGTCACTCAAGGGGCACATGTGCAAGGACATGCAGTCTCATAACTGTTAGCATTTATAGCGCCTATAAATTATGAATAGGTCTGAATGGCAATAGTAAAAGTGCCGTCATTAGGACCAATAGCAGGAATTATAGGATTTAACACGTAATGGGAGAAATGACTTGAGGTCACTATGAAAAGGAAATACTACCTAGAAACATTCTTGTAGGATTTTTTAAATTGTTGATAAAGGCTTTTTCCCCTGTTATTGTTTTAAAATGTATGCAAATCACAAGATTGTAGATATGTTCCATACAAACACTGTGTAAGTATGGAACATGTATTTTAACTATTTTAACCTGGATATTCTCTGTGTCCTAACCCTAAATAAACCTTTTGAGAGCAGGAATTCCCCTGATTTTTTTTTTTTTGTTAGAAAATCCAATGTGACAAAATGTGTCTCCATTAGCAAAATGTAGGTCAACTAAACAAAAGCAAAATATAATACTGCAAACAGTCAATTTTGTCAGCAGCTGCAGAGCAATGTTTAAATTAAAATTTGTGCAACATCATTATAAACGATAATACTTAAATATGTTTTTTTAAATATGGTGCCATTTTGCTAAATAAACCAGCATACCACTGGCAAAATTTGCACAAACCAAATTAAGAATAATTTTACAACAAACCTTTTCTAGCTTTTATGATAAACGTTCAATGCCTGCAGCCATTTTTCCATCATGGTTGAAGAGACTGTTCTTATCATACTACAAAGTTATTTATTTACATTTGTCAGATGCTCTTCCCCAGTACCTTTGGAAGTGTCAGTAACCAAAACATTTCTGAATTTTAAACAAATGCACAAAAGAACATTTTCACAGTTTTACCATTACAGTGTAATATGTCCATGCCTAGTCATGGACATATTACACTGCATGTGTAAAGTGTAATGCAGTGGGATTGGTTTTTTAAATCAGTCTAGGACATGTGTCTTATTGATTATAGTAATTGATCTCCAATTTGCAGCTACTAGCTGTGGTCTCTTCCTTGAAATGTGTAGTTTTTATAATTTGATGCTCTTTTGTGAGCCCACAGCTACTAACTCTACTAACTGAATGTGCACCTTCTGCGCAGCATGTAGTTTTACTGATAAAGTAATCTTTAAAGGGAAACTACATTCTAGATCACTTTTTTTCCCGCTGTAAACGTGTTTGTATGCCTACCTTATAATGAAACGTATTAATGCATTCCGTTATTTCAACAATTCTGAAATAATATTGTATATCATAAGAAACTGGTAGAAAAGCGTCTTTGTGCTGCCCCTAATGGTTGAAATTTCCTTTCTGCTCCCCATACTGCCCCTGTCCCAATCGTGATGTCAGAGTCCCTCTTTGGAGGTACCTCTACGTCATATGGATAATTGTTGTCGCCCACAACGGAAACAGCCGGCACCTGATTGGTTAGACCCGCTATGCTACTTTCGTTTTGTCTCCACATTTTTAAACCAGAACAACGTGGCATCCTGTTCAATTCTCTTATTCCACCTAAATAGTCCACTAAAATATGTTTCGGAAAATATTTCAGGGGAGAAATAGGCCATGCAGTTGCTGAATCTTGATTCATATTTGATGTGCAATTTCTAGTTTGACAGTTTAATCCAAGGTATACAAAATCATTTGTACAATGTACGTTAATTTTTGCAAATGACGATGGACACAGCTCCTCCGCCCCTCTCCCTCGCTCACCCCACAAAGTACTTTTCAAAATTGTGTAGCAGGCGGAGACAGTGGGTGTAGTTATGTCAGTGTTATTTATTTCATCCTGTATGGATGGCTACTGCAAATATTCCTATCCATTTCTATACACATGCAAATAAAGAATCCCTTTGATTACGTGGGAATGCTAGTACATTATGTAAAATAGATGATGCACTGTTAGAAAAAATGTGCAAAAACTGTACCTATAGGGTTTGTCACAGGGGCAGTACCCTCAAAGGTGCGACTATTGTACCATTTACCCTTTTACATTACTCTAAGATACAAATATGACCCAGTGAAGGAAGATTAACAGGAACTGTACCATAGAGAAACGTACCCCTACTGTACCCCTTTTTCTGACATTGTGTAATGAAGATCACTTGCTGTGTAATGAGAATTTTTTTTTGGGTTGCTTACCTTTTGGTTGTAGTGGATACTGTCGTTGGAAATGTTTCAACATATGAATCAAAGAGAATGACTCAGTAATAAAGTCACTGCTGGTTGCTGACGTTGAAGATGTCCAATGTGTCATACTTACTCACAGCCTTTGCAAAGCATTTGGATGGAGTGACTAAAGTCAGCTGGTTTGTTATTGGAAGGTCAAGCCCAACTTAAATGATTAATTCATGGCTATAGTCCAACAATATTCTTTAATTCCTTTTCCACAGTGATATAACTTCTAACAACAAACTACCACAAACATATCTCACTCCATACATTTTTTTAACTTGCAGGAGTCTTTGGTGATCAGTCGGTTCATCTTGTCTTCATGCAGTCTTGATTGAAGTAATCCAAGTGAACAGGGTAAATGCCAACTGGTCCTTATGTTCACAGGAAAATACTCAATATTCAATCAACAGAGTAAGATTTATCTACAAATGTAAGCTTTATTAGGGCTAGAACATTTTGCTTTTTATCTGTCGATTCATAATATTATGTCAGTGACTGAAAATTGTATATTTTCTTAAATGCCATGCCACTTAGATCTTGTGTGTTTTTCCATTAGCCATAAGAAAGCACAACACAACAGCCTCAATGTTGACTTGAATGCACCTGCTTATGAAACAGCTGAATGACAAAAAGAGCCAATAGGGGTGCATATAGCAGTGCAGAGACCACTAGGTAGTATAACAGCAAATTTCTTCTCTCTATTCAGAGTAAAGGAATATTAAAGTAATTGTATGTGTGTGAAACAACCTGGAATTATTTACAATCTCAACAAAACTGATTTCAATGTTAAAAAGGCAAGCTACTCACATTTATATACTTTTATTTATATACTCTCACAATTTATATACTTTCTATATAAATTTGTTTCAGATTTTTCCCAATTTTTCTCCCAATGTAGTAGCCAATTGAACCCCTATTCTAATTCAATTCCCCTCGTGTAGCAACCGCTAGAGAACCACCGCTATACAACCCTGTCAGCCGGTGGTAGGAAGTAGGGCGCCACGTCCTCTACAGGGCGCGACTCCTCAAGCTCCTGACCGTGATTCCAACTCGCCCAGGGCCTTTCTGTGCGCAGTGATTCTCTCCGAGCCCCTCCCCCCACCCGGAAGCAGCCGCCAATTAACGCTCCCACAGGTCACCGGCCATCCTCGGATCTGGCAGGACCGGGGCGCGAACCCCGATCCTCGGAGTACAACTGCACTGACTGAAAGTCGGCGCTCTTACCATTGTACCACCGCGGTAAAATAATACAAGGTTACAACAGCAAACACCAATAGGTTTCACAGACTGTAGGCAGTAAGCAGGTTGAGTATAGAAAATGTAGGATAAAATACAAATGTCATGGGCATACACATTCTGTCTCTCCTGAAATGTGAAAGCTTTCCCCATCACTGCCAACTAGGTACGATCATCTTGGCAAACCAATATTGTGCCGCACGATAACATCGTCATATCGCCCAAGCCTATTAGGTGTTCATACATTGGGTTGGGTGATTATGCGTTGGGTTGGGTGTTCATGCGTTGGTTTGGGTGTTCATGCATTGAGTTGGGTGTTCATGTGTTTGGTTGGGTGTTCATGCATTAGGTTGGGTGTTCATGCATTGGGTTGGGTGTTCAATCGTTGGGTTTGGTGTTCGTGAATTGGGTTGGATGTTCATACTTTTGGTTGGGTATTCATACTGCTTTTGGTGATATAGTGTGCAGTGCTTTGTGCGTCAGCACCGTAAATTTGTAATGAATCGGTGATTGACAGAGATTCATAAAAACAAAAGTCATGTAGGTCAGGGGTGATGAGGTGTTGGTAGATAACTGATCACAGGCAGGAGTGAATTGCTGTTGTCCAGTAGGCTGGATTTGAGTCAGCAGATGACGGTTTCAGCAGGAGGTGGTGGGGTTAATTAAACATCACTATATGTACAGTATACAATTGGGATTGTTTATTTATTTATTTATTTTCCTTTATTTTACCAGGTGAGTCCCATTAAGATATCCATCTCTTTTTCAAGGGAGCCCTGGCCAAGAGAAGCAACAAGTTTAACATTGGCAATGTTGTAGAGGTGGAAAAAGAACAATATTGTGGAGGTCAAGGGTGGAGTTCAGAGTAGCATCAAAGTGCAAACACGGGTGGAGGGGGACACAACAGTGCCATCGATGGACAGGGTGTGCTCTCTGACTTTACAGAGGACTGATTTGGAGCTGATGAGGAGGAGCTCTTATTACTGTTTAGTGTATGAAAGTTGTGTTGCATTCATGTTTTTATGTTTTCATTAATGAAAGGCAGGATTTGTTGTAGGACAGTTTGATTGTGGAGGGACGAAACATCTAACATCTGGGTACTGGCAGCTTACATGTGGTTCTGTCCAAGGAAAGTATGTATATGATGAAAAGTAAGGGGCCCAGCTCAGAGAGGAACACCTTGTGTAACTTCAGCAGTATCAGATGTGCAAACATTTAGAGAGATGACATGCTTCCTATTGGAGAGTAACAGCAGAGCAGAGTGGGGTGATAATGGTTAATTGTGTCTTTCAACCCCTTTGCGCAGATGCCAAATTTGGTCAAACCTCCCCTATTTAGGTACTGCTCTATTTAAGGCTTTATAACTCCAGGCGTGAGCATCACAGACACTTGGAAAATGGCTTAAATGAAGCACATCAGTTGTAGTTTATTTTCATAATTTAGGTAAAAATAAATTGCCACAAATGCAAAGAAATCTTGGTAGAATTGCAGTAGTTTTTCTTTAGTTTGCAGTGAAATACTGAGAGCTATTATGTAAAACACTTGTCCACAAGTGTGCAAAATCTGAGGGTGATATACAGAACTACTAAAGGTCTATGATGCAAAATGTAAGAAGTGTACCCTGTTGTCCCTTGATGTCTCCAGTATCCAAAATTGCTAAATTGTGCACTGCAATAAATCATAAAACAATCATAGATTTAACTTAAATTGGGAATTATGATCTTTTCATCAGTATGAGGGGATGGATATCTATGGGTCTAAAAGCGTATCCAAAATAAAATACTCAAAAAGTGAAAATAACAATATTAAACATATGGCACAAGAGAGTGGTGGAGTTGAAAAACTAACATACACATTTGAAATATTAAAAGCAGTAATACTTACATATTGAGGAGGAAAAGCTCTGTCATGGTCGTAGGCATATTCTCCGATAGAATCAATACTATGGTATCTTCTTCTGACCCACTCCCAAAATCTATGTAAGCAAGCAGCTGATTTTTTCTAGCCATGCTGACGGTTGGCCAATTGAGTAAAGTCTTGCGACAATTGCAGGAAAACAACAATTATGCCTTGGTGAGTGAATGTACAATCCTGCATTTTCTGTAGTTTTTTGCGTAAAACAAAACTTCTAAAACTAAAATTGCTATTATACTTGGCTGTAATGTATTGTTGAAAGCATCCAAGACATTGCAAACATTGTTGAGAAGGTTATTATGTGCTCTATTGGTTAAAAGAGTTTTTGATCAAACCAGAATCAACTGCAAGAACAGCTGTTGGGGTTTTACGCATAAATGTTTCAGATGGTGTATTAGTGTTATAAAGGGATGTGTTTTTCGTAAACGGATCAAACCAATGGTCGAATTGTATATTTATTGCATATTGAGTGGCAGATATTGATATTAGAATGGTGTGGTATAATTACACAAGAATTCCACTTGTTTATTTTACTGAGTGAGCAGGGTTTTTCACCACTGTATTGGCATATGTTTGGGTTATTGTTGGCTTTATCTTGTTGCTATGACGGAATAAGAATTTTTGGTGGTGAAAAAATATTTTTATGAACTCACAGCTATTCTCCACTGTGTCACACATAGGTCGGTACAAAGGCAAATTGGCCATAACGTCCCAGAATGTAGAACTGAGAAAAACTGACCATGCTTGGGATCATTACAGTATATTGCCTCCTGCACAATTGCCAATATACTGTACAGATCACCTACTCTTAAGAGCCTGATTTACTAAGACCTTTACCATGTGCTAAACATTTCACTTAAAACGTAGTTGTTTTGTGATTAATACTAGTAAATACATGTGTACAGTGCCCTCCACTATTATGGCTAAATGGCTCTAAGTCATCAAGGGTCTGACGTATCAAAGAAGCCTTAAACCATCACTCTGCCGCCAGAAATACAGTAGATATGGATGGATAACTTGAAGGGTTTCTTCTCCAGACTTATTTTTCCATAGAGTTCAATAGGAAAATTTGTCAGGAGAAACAACCTTTAAAGTGATCCATCCATATCAACTGCATATCTGGCTGCAGAGTGATGTTTTAAGGCTTGTTTGATACCTCAGACCCTTTATGACTTACAGCTATTTTACCAACCAACCATGTATTCCATACTGTTTCAGCATAATTTACAGCTAAATCTAGTCCCACCCCCCAATTCTCATAGCGATCCATTCAAATGCAGAGAGGTTATAGTATCGCTTGTAAGAGTACCAGAAAACAAGATATCAAGAGTCTTTTGATATTGCTGGGCCGCTGACATCAGGCAGTCATGGCATGCAAAGGATATGTGACCAAATATTAAAAATGATTACTTTATTCTACATTATGTTAAACTATCCAATATTTTTTGATGCCCGAAAATGGGGCATTCATCTGATATGGATGACAGTACCCTCAAATTAAAGCTGACTGTCTGCACTTCAACCTCATTGTATCCTTTCAAACTCAAAGTGCTATAGTACAGAACCAAAATGACAACAAATGTGTCACTGTCAAACAAATTATGGTCCTCACTGTATATACTATGCATAAAATATGTATATGTGACAGTTGCTGGTGAAATGGTAAATTTTTCAAAAGTTTTCAAATGATGTCTCATACACTGCAATCTTCAAATATTTGAAGAAGATATGCTTCTTTGAATGTTAGTACACCTGTATCCCTATTTTACCAAATTGGACGGATTCAATCTTCAAGTATTTTTTTCGGGAAAGCATATGTTATACCTAACTGTTATGGTTTATGACAATGTTCATAAACAGTATATTGCCTCCAGCTTTAATATCCACAATTGCCAATATACTGTACAGATCACCTACTCTTAAGAGCCTGATTTACTAAGACCTTTACCATAAACCTTTTAGCACCCGGAAAACTGATAACACAACTGATGATTGGTGCAAAAGAAATACTATTACCAATCATTGGTTAATATCATTGGTCATGTTATTGATTTTGCATGTTCTAAACAGTTTTGCACATGCTAAAGGTCTTAGTATATCAGGGCCTTCGAGTATAAATTAGTCTCTTGGAGAGAAGGTTTGAATCTTAAGCAATCAAACATTTCACTTAAAGCATAGTTGTTTTGTGATTAATACTAGTAAATGCACATGTACAGTTCCCTCCACTATTATGGCTAAATGGAGAGACAAACCTTAAAGTGATCCATCCATATCTACTGCATATCTGGCAGCAGAGTGATGGGTTGAGGCTCGTTTGATACCTCAGACCCTTGATGACTTACAGCCATATTTCTTCAATTAAAGGTAGGATTTTTCTCATTTTTCTAGTGTGACATTAAGCTAATTCACCAAACGGTGATTTTTTTATAACCCTTTTTACTCATCTTCACCAGGGATGCCAATAATAGGGGAGGGCACTGTATATCAGTACCATATGTGTATATCACGTGTATATCAATACCAAGAAAATGACTTACTACAATGTTACTTACTATTTAGTTGTTTTTCTGAGCATTTATTATCTAAAATGTAAGGCTAAGTAGCTAAGTAATATTAAATTAAAATTCTGAAAACACCATGTAGCTGGTTATATTATCAATATGAGCCTCGCCCACTGATATAAAAATAACCAGCTCCTATATTTTTAGCTTGCAAAACTTGTAATAGCCGAGATGTTCATATTTGCCTCTCCAAGTTTGTGCAAAAGTCACATTTGTGTAAATTTAACCGTCAATTCTATCATTCTAAATACTTCACAAACAAAACATTTGTTATGTTTTTTTTGTCTTTTTTAGATTGTGATACCCAACATTGAGACTTGAATCTGAGAAAATGGCATCAGACAACACACTTCGCAGTTACTCCATTATACCGTGCTTCATCTTTGTAGAGGTAAGGGATTATTTAACATCTGAAAAATGTTACAATTGATTTTACATTTTTTAATTAGTGATATTTGATATTTAGAAAATTTCAGTGGTGCATTACAATTATGAGCATACAGACAACAGATAAGTTAAGTGGTGTGAACTTTCTGTCTAACGAGTCTTTCTCTTTTGGGGACAATATTTGACAGGTTTGAATGACATATAATTACACTGGTCCTCAAAAACCTTTCAATCATAGCTAAAAATGTTACAAGGGTTTGCTTCAAAGACTTGGGGTGTGTTTGGGAATGCAACAGTAGTGCATATTTGTAGTTCAGCACATTTGTGGCTATTTCTGTACTGTGAATAGATTAACAGCTAATTAGTGAGCTCCAGTTTGATTTAATTACAACCACAGCCTACCTAAATGGTAATTACAGAAACATAAGCTAATTACAACTTTAGAACATTTAAACACACCAGAATACTACACAGGAGTACATACACAAACTACAAATATTTGGTTCCTGATGAGATTAATTATCTCTCATGAAAGGGTGGCCTTCTTGTAGAGGTATAGGATGAAAGTTTAGTAATTAATTTTTTAATAATGTAATGGGGCGTGACGTGTGAGGTAGGAGGAGCCAAACGCAGCAAGGGGATTCTTTAAACCCTAGGGCCACTAAGGCGGGAAACCCCGCAGTTAAGGGAGGAGACAAGGAACACACACACCAAAGCTACAGACCGGCTCACTGTTACACACCAATGAGTAGAAGCACAAACGCCTGGTTTCACAACAAGAAAACCAAACAAGGCGAAAGGGAACAAAGAACTGCATACTTCTACGAGCTAAGTAACTAAAAAACAAGCCGGAAATAACAAACGCCCTGTCTCGGCAACGAGACGCATAAGAACAGGCGAGTAGCATAATGGCACAAATACACACCAACGTACCGAAGCTACGAACCGGCACACTGTAACACGCAAATGAATAGAAGCACAAACGCCTGGTTTCACAGCAAGAAATCCAAACAAGGCGAAAGGGAACAAAGAACTGCTACCCCATACTTCCACGTGCTAAGAATTAAAAGGCCAGCAATAATAAACGCCCTGCCTCAGTAATGAGGCGTAAGAATAGGCGAGTAGCATAAAAGGTACACATAAAACACATAACCAACAAACACCGAAAACTAATGCAAATTAGTATACCAGGAGGCGAAAGGAACGGGGATCTAACATTCCAAGGCTACTCTCAAACGCAAACCTGTCAACAAAAACGCCCAGTCTTCCCCATAGGAAGACATGCACCGAAAGACGAAACCGGACCATAGTTCCGAACAAAATCGTCAAAGAGGAGGCGAAGGAACAGAGATAACGTTCCGTGGCTACTTCCATAAGCTCGCAGTCACATGCAGAACATAAAGGGGTAAACGCCCGATCTCCCAGGAGGGAGAAACATTTTACAGGCGAGCCGACGGAGCACCGTCGTCCCATAACTTTACTAGCAGAATGACTAATGCAAAATAGAAAACACACGCCCTAGCCTCTCAGTAAAGGGAAATGTAACGAGGCGAAGGAACCGAGAATGAATGTTCCAAGGCTACATAGAGACCCGCAGTCACACGCAAACATGTCCACAACATCGCCCGGTCTCCCCATGGGAAGACATATACCGAACGGCGAACAGAACTACAGTTCCGAACAAAATCGCCCAAAACTCCATATACGGAGAAAGGCACAGAAGGACGAAAGGACAGCTGCACCGGAATTATCGGCTAACAGACTAGTGCAAGCTCAAACACTAATACACGCCCTGCCTCTCAGTAAGGGGACATGTAACGAGGCAAAGGAACCGAGAACAGACGTCCAATGCTACGTGCAGTCACACACAAACATGTCCACAACCTCGCCCAAACTCCACACAAGGAGAAACATACCCGGAGAACGAACAGAACAACAGTTCCGAACAAAGTCGTCCCGTAGGTAAAAAGGACAGAGGACAGCTGCAACAAAAGACCAACGCAAAAATAGAAAATAGCACGAACAGCCTCTCAATATGAACAAAAACCCTGACTCACAACAAAGGGGAACGTAGTCCACGAGAAGTAGACAAAACAGGGAACAAACGTACCAAAGCTACTAACTGGCTTACCGTAACCCGGAAATGAGTAGAAGCTAAAACGCCAGGTCTCTCAGTAAGAAAACCAATCAAAAGGCGAAAATGGAACAAAGAACTGCTACTCTATACTTCTACGAGCTAAGAAACTAAGTAGAAGCGAAACGCCCGATCTCCCAGGAGAGGATTTTACAGGCGAAATAGAGCAGAGATCCGCGGTCCCATACTTCTACGAGATAAGTAACTAAAGAGCCAGCAAGAAATAAGCCCTGCCTCAGCAACGAGACGTAAAAATAGGCGAGTAGCCCAAATGGTACAAATAACTCACAGCAAACAATACACCACAGTACAAAACAATAAACAATCAATCTCAAATCCCCGAACGAAGGAAATGGGAGGCTTATATATCTCTCAAGGTGACCATGCACAGGTGTGGACGCTAACAGAAGCTCCGCAATCCAAGCAGGGCGGAGCAAGCATCCACCAAAAGGGCAGCGCCCTCGCATGGCCACCAAGGAAAACGACCGCATAGGCAAAAAGGGTTAAAAACCATGACAAATAAATCTGCCATTGGTTCCTTTCCTGTGAATAATTACAATTAGCTGTAAGTGGAAACTCACCTTCATTTGGCTTGAAAACACATGCACACATCTGGCTCAGTTGGCTTGAAAAATTAAGGAATAATTGACATATCAGCTGCCATGTTGATGCTAAATTTCACATATGGCCTAAAACTACAGACATGCAGTGCAATTTACTTTTCAGCAGCCAAAGTTCAGGTAGACAGCTAACCAGCTGTATCAATGACAGGGAAGATTTCTAGGTGCCTACACATACACATGTGTACGAGCATGTCTGTTCCGCCAGATGTAAATCGCGTACGTCTTACTGTCCACCATCACATTAGTAATCCGCCAAGGTACAAAGGCAGGTGGCTTTTAAAGGGAATATGGGATATGACGTTTGTTTGGTTTATTGCATATTACGCCCAAGACACACCTATAAATAATGAAGAGACTAGATTCAGCCCATTTGCACCTTGCGCCGTACTTAGCGCTCAAATAACACGCCGTCTACCTAGCAAAACTGGACTTGGACACGCCCTTAATTCACTTGTGCCATGCGTTTTAGACCAAGCGCTAAGATCGTCAAAATAGAGCCCATAATGTTTTCATTGGAAACTGGAAATTATACGTCACTATAAGAAATAGTAAGCTATTTATATTGGTTATTTTTACTTCAGTCCATGTTCCAGATTTGAGAAGGTTCTGTGTTTTACTCTGTGCAGTTATCCAGCTAACTCAGAAATCCTGCTTTGTAGTATACCCCTGGCCCCGGGCCCCGGGCCCCCAGGTGAGAACCTGAAACTCAACACAGGTGTTTCCAAAACAGTGGGTCAGGATCCACTGCTGGCTTATGAGAGGAGTAGAAAAAAGTGTTTCTTAGCTGTCCTGGGTTTACTTATGTGAAAATATTTTTCCTGTGGCATGAAAGCAACAGTTGGGCTCTAATTGGTATTTAATATGAGCTGTTGTTCTTGTGAAGATACTATTTTAAATAAATTAGTAATTTTTATTTTTTTATTTAAGTTATTACATGCATTTTTTTGTCTAGGAATTAAAGTAGTTTTTTCTCATTCAATTACAAGAGGTCTGTTGTTAAGATGTGCTGTGCTGTGTAAGAATATCTCTCTACTAAACAGCATGGTTAAAGAGATATATTACTGACCAAACTGGCTGTAGCTTTATGATCTCTGAGGCATCATAATTCTTCCTTTTCTTAACATTTCTTTGAAGAACTGCTCAACAGAAAGGCAGGTAGACTAAATTAAATGGTTAAAAATAAGTAAAATCTGTTGTTTTCTCTGCTGTTGAATTTGTATCCTTAGCAGTTATCAGCAAAATTTATTTTACCAATCTACTCAGCAATAAAACCTCAGAGAAAGCATTGTAGTTTATGGGAATATCCTCCCAGGAATTTGGAGAGTAATAAAGAAGCACAATGCAACGTTTTGGTTGGTACACACTGACCCCTGCAGGAAGTGAGTTAGTACAATATCCTCTGCCTTCAGTCTGACAAGGTCATTGCAGGATTTTCCCAAGTATCTGTATTCTCAAACAACCGCCTAATTTAGCAAGATATATTCCCCAGTGTGGTGCCATATCCCAGACAAAAAAGTCTGTTTTTGTCAGTAATACAAAATAACACATAAATCAGAAATATCTTAGTGAGGAAAAAAATAAGTTTTGATGACTTTTGTACAGTGAAAGATATTCCAGAAATGAAAGTATGTCACCTCTGGTTATGTTGGCTGTGTCAATAGACTGCAAATGTTATTTTTTTTAATCCAAGCTGTGACTCTAGGCCCTAGCCTGCACTCATGGTAAGTACATTCACAGAGATGCCTGAGAGTCTCTTTCATTTGGAGGGCCTTAAATCAAAAGTGGTGGTAAATGACTTAATGAAAATCATCTGCCCCCGTAAATACAAGACAAATTTATAAAACCTCGAGCCAGGAGATGTGTGGCTCTACCAAACACCGATGAGCACTTCTATGGTGTGCCACTATATAGAAAAACATAGTCAGAGTAAAGGTAAACATGCTTTCCTAATGGCAGCAGATTAATGAAAATGACTTGGCTCATGTACTGCTGCGTGCTGAATGATATGTGTATAACAGTGGTGTGTGTGCCACGCGTGTTCATCCTTATCTGAAGATGAGAAGTAAATTTTGAACTTATTCATTATTTTAGCCAAATACTACATTCACAAAATTACATTTGGACAAAAAAAGCCTCTACATTTTTTTGTAACACTGATCTTTGAATTTATATAGAAACTATTTCAAATTAAAACCCTAAACTTGTAAAATCTGTCAAACTTTTAAAGCTTTTCAGACTTATGCAATTACCCTGCCCATATTTTATTTTATTTTTTACTCACCACTGACTGTTTAAATGTGGGATGTTCAGTTATATTTTATATATGCTATATTCTGTTATATCTTCAATATGTTACAAAGATTTACACTGTCAGTTTTGTATCTGATATATACAGACGGGTGACAAATTAAAGGAAAAACCAACAAAGTGTCTTAGTAAAGGGTTGGGCCACCACGCGCCACCAGAACAACTTCAGTGCACCTTGGCATAGATTCGACCTCTAGTCTAGCATAGATTCTAGTCTCTGGAAGTCTACTGGAGGGATGGAACACCATTCTTCCAAAATATATTCCCTCATTTGGTGTTTTGATGATGTGTGTTTCTGAAATAAATAATAAAAACAGTGGCATGTGGAATAGAAAGGAGGGCGTTTCAAAATGTAATCTCCTATTTTCATGCCAGGTGCAAGGATGCATATTTTATTTATCATTATTTATAGGTTTTTTTTTACCAGATTTTATTTAGGTGGCCCTCCAATGAAAATGTTTAACTGAATGAAAAGCAAAGAAATAATTGTGGAATGCTTCCAACTGTATAAATATGCATTCTGCTGTATAATATCTGCAATGATAGGCTTCATTAAATACACTGCCTGGCCAAAAAAAAAGTCGCTGTTGCACCCGTCATGCATAGTGCCCACCGTACAAGCTTCTGGGGCCAGTGTTATGATCTGGGGTTGCTTCAGTTGGTCAGGTCTAGGCTCAGCAACGTTATGCAGCAATAAAATGAAGTCTGCTCAGTACCTGAATGTACTGAATGACCAGGTTATCCCATCAATGGGCATATTCCAGGACGACAATGCCAAGATTCATCGGGCTCAAATTGTGAAAGAGTGGTTCAGGGAGCATGAGGAATCATTTTCACACATGAATTGGCCACCAGAGTCCTGACCTTAACCCCATTGAAAGTCTTTGGGATGTGCTGGAGAAGACTTTACAGAGTGGGTTCGACTCTCCCGTCGTCAATACAAGATCTCGGCCAAAAACTCTGGACGGAAATATATGCTGCGACGTTGCATAAGGTTGTCCAAACAATGCCACGACGAATGCGCGCCGTAATCAAAGCTAAAGGCGCTCCAACAAAATATTAGAGTGTGAGACTTTTTTTTTGGCCAGGCAGTGTATTTAGTGAATGAAATGGCAAATTTGTCTTTGTGGTGGTCTCTTACATCTCTAATATGTATTCGTCAGGTCAAAAAAATAAGAGCACACATGCCAAAAATCAAAGAGAAAGGGCCACAGGCATACTTATTTAAAATAGCTGGTTGGTTTGCCTGAGGCATCATTGAGTGTCAGGCTCTGTACATAAAAATCTCAATTTGCACCCATTTTTGTTCCAAGTCCAGTTCCCTAGCACACTGGACACAGAATACTGTACAGGAAGTTAGCAAGGATATTTGAACCACTATGCTAATTTAAAAAAAACTTGAAAGTGAATGGCATCATGGAAATTGGAGACATTTAAGAACCCCTCTGTATTTTTATAGCAGTGTCTCCTTAATTGTTTTATTTGGTAGACATCCTTATCTAGAAAAATGATGTCAAGACACATCATCATCATATACCACTATAAGAATCAGTGATTTCATGACCACAGGGCAGTGAATCAGCATCAAGCTTAAAAAAAACTAATCAGTATTTGAGCATGAATATAGGCACATAAAGATAACATATAAGAGTAGTGTGACTTCATATCATAGCATGACATCATACTATACTAATGTGCTCAAGTGTGTAACCCAGGTGGGTTAAGCAGTAGATGGATTTGAAATTGAATGTAGCGCCAGAGCACGTCTTGCATGTCCGGCACGTGCAGACCTGCGGAGTCGCTCTTGTGCAGTGTAAGCAGCTAAAGCCGTGCCAAACCCTCTTTACGTGGGTCGTGCCAATTATGCAGCGCACTGCAGGGCTGCTGACCACATCCAACGCTGGTACTGCCAGGATTACATTTCACACAGCGGCACACGTCACAAGTTCCACCTGGAAGCCCTGTTTTTAAACAGCTTTGCCAGATAAAGAATGTGTTTGCAGTTGTGATGGTGGCAGGCAGCTAATTCCACCCCTTGGGTGATACCATTTTGGGATATGTAACCAACCACCTATCTTTATTTTGATAATATAACGAGTAATCATTTCTACTGAAAAATACACTGAAATGATTGAAAAGTTGTATTGTCTTATTTTACTCTCTACCATTGTGAGAAAATAAGAATTCTATGTTTACTTGTACATTTTTGTTCAGCGTGCCTAGAGTGCATAAAAATGTAGGCCACGGGTAATATTAGCATCTTTGCACATGTCATATTGGAATGGCATGTACATTTCATACAGTTATGACCATTAAGCAAGTAAACATTTAAGCAGTAGAATTGTTAAATCATTTTCAGCTTTCCATTTTCGGAACTGAGTTTTGTGCTCATTTCTATTAAAATAACATTACTGGGTGACAGAGCTGTCCATCTTTATGATAAGGGCAAAGTAAACAGCTTTTGGCTATTTTGGTTCTTGGCTTTTTGGAATTTATCTGTCATTAGTGTCGGTCTACATTTCCTTCAGCAGTGCAGAACTTATTTTCTGTTTTTGCTTTCAGTTTATGTTTAATGATTCTCCTCTTTTATGTGTTTCTGAATTATTCTATCATTGTCCCTCACACCCCCCGGGGATTATTTTGGTGTCTGAAATAATCATTATACAATTTCCACCAAGACATCTAAAAGTAATGCATTTAGGGATCGATTTACTAAAGGTTGGCGTGTACATAATCACGTGTAAAACGGTTACCACCCGCAAAAAATCGTCCAAGGTGATGAACTAACGAGGTGCACAGAAGACTGCGCGTAATAAAATTGAAAGATATGCCTTCATGCATTTTTTTTGTTTTTGCGGGCTAGCCTGGGGTGTATGAGGGGCCGTTTAGGCCTTATTTCAAACTTTGCTCGCATATACACATGAAAACACTCACACGTACATGCATACTGCTGTACACTCAAACATACACAAGTGAAACACTCACACATACATATGTGAAACACTCACACATACAGTGAGCACCATAATTCATAATTAACTGAGTTATATTGCCTAATAGGTAGTAAGTTAAAACACTCTTCAACAGTGTTGTATTGGTAGGATTTACGTATCTGCAAAATCTATTATTCAGTGAAATATGTGGCTATTTTAAAGACAAAATAACGTTACATTAAAGTGTCCTGCATTGCTTCGGGTGGACATTCTGCCTAGTGCCTTGCCTAGTCTTTCCAGAATGGTAATGTAATGTGTGAACAGACTCAACACGGAAATGTTACATATAGCAGACCTATGTGTGAATGGGGAAAACCACTACCTAACCCGGATAATTGAACCACGGGTTCCATGTGCGAAAGGGGCTTATGTCAAGAGCATAGTTACATTTCATTAGCCTATCAGCACAGAAACAGCACAGAAAAAAAACTAGAGAAGGTAAGCAGAGTTAGAAAGCGCTAGTAACCTACATCTCCGGTTTCTGATTCCTGAAACAGGTTACCATAACATAAGTCCCATGAGTCTATGAAAGTTGGCAAAGCTAAAAGGGAAAGTTTTAATGCTCGCTACAATGTATAAACAAGGATCATAGAGTGATGTTATGGAAATGGTCACCTGTAGTGCAGTGATGTGAATACCAAGTTTTATAACAGTTGCAAAAAGGCGTTTTGCGTTTCTTTATTTTATTTTTTGCAAGTAAACGAGTTTCATCCCATCACAAATCTTTTATCTGAACTGGCCTGTATACAGCTCTTAAATGAAAGAAAAAAAAGCGTGATATCGGATCGGTACTTTAGTTCAAGTTCTGTATCTGTAGCCTATCTGGAAGAGAAAAGTGGGATCAAAACATGTCTAATGGCTAGCACTGTACATGCAGACCTGTCTTGTAGAGTTGTCCTAAACCTTTACTTACAACTAAATGCATCAATTTATTCACAGACATGCCATTTGGTGAATTGGTTTTGGGGATTTCCAAATTGAACCCGAGCAATAGTTTTCAAAACATATTAGCACAGTTTGAGGAATATATCGATGATATTCCATAGCCTCTCATACACTTGAGCATTGTAATTTTGAATATTATATAAGCATTATTATTAGGGATGTTAATGTTTCATCATTTTGTGATGACTAATAGCACTGGTACAGTACACTGAATACTCATGAGACACAAGTTGATAACCAGCTTGTGATAAGCAATATTTCTGACATTTCTTATCAGTGACCATTATTGTGTCCCTGATAGATCACAAGCCATACATCACTGCAATACAAAAAGATTGCAGGAGATTTATTTACATAATCAGTTTATTTTTTTCCTCTCCTTTCAAAGATTTTACTGGCAAGATTCAAATAAAATGCTAACGCATCGACTGAATTACAATGCACCAAACAATATGCCATCAGAACTCTACACAATGGTACAATGTTTGCCATTTTATATACAGTGCCCTCCACAATTATTGGCACCCCTGGTAAAGATGAGTAAAAAGGGTTATAAAAAATTCAAATTCACCATTTGGTGAATTAGGTTAATCTCACACTGAAAAAATGTGAAAAAATTAGAAAAAATTCAACCTTTAATTGAAGTAAATTTATTCTGAGAAAAAAAAATCCCTCATCAAGAAATAATAATTTTTAACAAAACCATGTGTGCCACAATTATTGGCACCCCTGCATTTAATACTTTGTACAACCTCCCTTTGCCTATAAAACAGCACTGAGTCTTCTCCCGTAACATCTAATAAGGTTGGAGAACACAGAGCAAGGAATCTGAGACCATTCCTCTTTACAGAATCTCTCCAGATCATCCAGAGTCCTAGGTCCTCTCTTGTGCACTCTCCTCTTCAGCTCAGCCCATAGGTTTTCAATGGGGTTTAGGTCAGGGGACTAAGATGGCCATGGCAGAAGCTTGATTTTGTGTTCAGTTAACCATTTTTGTGTTTATTTGAACGTATGTTTTGGATCATTGTCCTGCTGGAAGATCCAACGACGACCCAGTTTTAGTTTCCTGGCAGAGGCAGCCAGATTCAGATTTAAAATTTCCTGGTATTTCATGGAGTTCATGATGCCACATACCCTAACAAGGTTCCCAGGGCCAAGGTTCACAGCTCCACAAAATCATGGAACCTAAACCATACTTAACAGTGGGGATCAGGTTATTTTCGGTATAGCCATCCTTCTTTTTACACCAAACCCACCTTGAGTGTTGGTTGCCGAAAAGCTCAATTTTTCTTCCAAATAATTTGTTGGCATGGAGGTGACGTCTAATGGTAGTTTTGGCGACTTGATGACCCCAAGATGCTACTTTCCTCTTTAATTCCCGAACAGTGGTCCTTTGGGATTTTCTTGCCTCTCTTACCATCCTCCTCACTGTGTGTGGGAGCAAAATAAACTTGGGTCCTCTTCCAGGCAAGTTTGTAACAGTTCCAGTTGCTTTGTTCTTTTTAAGTATTGCCCTAACAGTAGATATGGGCATTTTCAGGTGAGCTATTTTTTTAATAGCCATTCCCTGACTTATGAAGCTCAACACACTTTTCCTTCATTTGATTTGTGTGTTTTCTTACAATATCTTTCCCATGTTGATGTATGAATAAGGGAATATGGCCTCTGTGTCACCTCATATTTATACCCCAGTGAAACAGGAAGTCATGGATTACTGCTTGAAAGTTCCTAAACACTGATCAACTTTTAAAAGTAAAATATAAATTGAAAAAATGCTTCAGTTAAATTTGTTCATAAGAATTTCTAGGGGTTCCAATAATTGTGGCACACGTGGTTTTGTTAAAAATAATTATTTGTTGATGAGGGATTTTTTTTTCTCAGAATAAATTTATTTCAATTAAAGGTTGGATTTTTCAAATTTTTTCAGTGTGAGATTAAGCTAATTCACCACAAGGTGAATTTTTTATAACCCTTTTTACTCATCTTTACCAGGGGTGCCAATAATCCAATAATTGTGGAGGGCACTGTACATCAGGATATGAAGCAGCCCTGAGCTATAAACAGAATAAAAGTCAATATTGCTTGAGGTGGGGGCCACCTTTTGCAAATAATAGTATGCCTACATTCACTAATGAATGACATTCTACCCTGCTGTCATGCATATTTACAACACCAGGAAACATAATACAAAAAAGCAACAAGTCAGTTAATTTCATTACAAATACACAGCATTTTATAAATTGTTGTGGGTGGGGAGTTAGGAGGAGGTTCTCTTCTGCATTGTGTTTCATTTGGATCTATGAACTGACCTTCCATCTGTCTTGGCAAAGCTAGTTTATATTAACAGGTGCAACTTGTAGTACTGATCATCAATGAACAAGATCTATATTAAATAACACAAATGTATGCAGTTGAAATCAGTATTTTAGGCACTGAAGCCATATTAATGTTATTCCTATTAATGTGGGTCAACTTGTAAGTGATGACTACCACTATAGATGCCAGTCTTCAACAACAGTGGGGTCCCCAAAACACCATGGGCCCTATCTTACACCCGGCGCTAAGTGGCGGTAACCCAAAGCAAAGTGTCTTCGCTAGTTTCAGACAGGCGCAGGTGTCATTTTAGCATCCAGCGCTCATGTTGTTTAAATAACAAGTGAACTTGCACCCATAGCAAGTGAACTGGGCCGCGTTTCCTGATAACGATCAATCTTAGGGTTAATTGCGATTTCAACGAGCGATTCTACGATGGCTCTTTAATTTGTAACACGCGTCTCCAAAAACAGTTCTTAAAGCGTGAACGCGCAGTCACCTCTTAACTGCTACTTAACCAGAGGTGTAAAAAAGAGCTCAGAAAGTAAAAAGTCCTCCCCAGTATTTAGTTCCAATCGCCTGGATTTGCTAATTTGCACAATTCTTCAGCCAGGTGGTAGAACTAATTAGTGAAATCAGCTGGCTGAGTTCATGGGTGGAAGAAACACTTTGGGTGCGTCCCAATATTCTTCACTCCCCACCTCCCTTCCTCCACTCCCCCACTACCACTCCTCTGCTACCCGGAAATATGCAACACTGCCTGAACGTTTTGAGTACAAGTATTTGCATGTACAATATACAATGTACCTGACATTGCGGTTTGTGTGGAGACATTAATTAATATGTAACCATTTATACGTAATTAAGCTGTAATCAGCAACATTAGATTAAAACACAAAGATCTGTTTCCGGGGCATGGAGTAGAGGAGGTGGTAGTGGAGGAAGGGAGGGTGCATTTTTCGACTATTGGGACGCACCCATAGCAGGACTTTTGCTTTCTGATCCCTGGATTTTACATCTCTGTACTTCTGTCTGTGGTGCTGCTGATACGGGAGGAGGATGGGCGAAAGATTGGGAGACGTGAACCCCACTGTGATGCCCAATACATGGCCGGTTAGGCACGTCAAAGTTTCTTTTTAAATAAAATCTTTTTCCCACTGATTTTACTGTCTCAAACTTATTTATTTATAGGGCTAATTAAGGAATGGCTTTTATTGGTAATTTCCAAATATATAAAAATAAGTAAATAAACATAAATATTGTTGCATCTAACATCACTATATTAAAAAAAAAAACAATCAGTGGTTATGATAGCCGTAAAATGAAATGAACACTAACACGAAAAATCTAATAAAGTATGTGATTTACGGGCTTCTAAAATACACTTAACTGTCTACGACTGGTCTGGAGTAATCATTAATCTACGAGCATTTCTAAGAGCATCTTAAGTTAAGATGCTTTTGGGAAACACACCCAAAGTTCAAGAAGCTTCGTACGAAGGGTTTTACGACGTCTTAGCCTTACGATGCTTTTGTGAAACGTGGCCATGGGCGGGTTTGTCTTAAGATGAGGTGTGGCCAGGATAATTTTGGCGTATTGCTATCTTGAGCCAGCAGAAAGCGCTTGTGCTAAAACCACGACAAACATGGTCATGTTGCAGTTGTTTCAATGTTATTTTAATTGCGCAATATTAAGATAGTAATATGCGTCTACATAGGCGTGTACACAACGCGCCTACACCCTCCTGTCTGCTACACAAACGGGCGTGCACAAACATGCATAAAAATATCATGAGTATATATTGTGAAATGGAGATTCATATTTTTCCCCAAAATAAAACATTTTCTCTCCCGGAATAGACGTACATTGTACCTGGAATCACAGGAAAGTGGGCTTGTTTTCCCGTTATTATATTTCTGGGAAACGGGAATTACCGGGAACCCATGCCGCATGCCGGGGTTAAACCCGAATGTTTAAGATTGTTATTGTGTATATTGTGTGTAAGGGGAGTTCCACGGAAAAATTGTTTGATTTGTAGAAAAGTAGCTCTCCTCCTGACTAAAATGAGCTGCCTGTCAACCAACTTTTTACCTGTAGTGAGAGCAGAGATATAGCCCCAAACTACTGCACACATAGCAGGTACTTGCTTTGCTGTGAACTACAATGGCCAAGAGCACTTACAGTTTATGGGCGGTGTCAGACAATGCCAGTCACACTGAATAACGTTAGCTACAACCGGAGCGGAGGAAGGGTTGCCAGATCTTGCAAGAGTTTCCAGCCAAATGGCAACTCACAACTAGCCTAAAATATATTTTTAACCGAAACCAACATATTTTAAGTAAAAATCAACGTATATTTTTTACCTTTTAAAAGTGTGTGCTTTGTGACTTTTCATTTCCCTACTTGGAAAGTAGTCCAATTTGGCTGTAAAACTGTGGACATGGCAAAACTGAGCAGAGGGACTGGACATTTTACTGCTCGTCCTGCACATACCAGAGGCCACGTTACTCACTGGCAAGTTGGCCACTAATGTAACAGTTCTACTAAAAAAATACCACCACCAGGCATTAGCTGGAGTCTCCAGAAAAACGGGGGAAATACAGCCATTAATTTAGGAAAACAGCCTTCAAAACTTCATTTATCAACTTTTGGTATCGTGAATCATATTAGCTAGCCTAACCAGAAGTCTGCAACACTTATTAATTTCTCATCCCTGTCCTCTAACGTTAACCTTTAATCTTTAACCTAGGTAAACGAGTGGTGTAACGTTAGCCCACACTTGTGGTAACTACTACAATTCCAACTGAAATGGAAATGTTTGCTACTGGGCAGTTTCATGCCGAAGCACTACTAATTGGCAGCGCCTTCAGCGCAGGATAGCCTATTCGGGCTCAAAACAGAAGCCTTCCACCGATGACAAAATCTAATAATAGGCTATATTAAAAACATTGCAATTTTCGATATGTCAAAAAGCTGATGTGTGTCTTAGCTACTGCATGGCAAACAGATTAAAAAACCAGGATTTGCACCTTTGTTTAATGCCAAGAAATCCATGGCTAACAACAGCTAACGGCACTAACTTAGCCCAGAAAATGACATAGTTAAATTTCCTTCTGTAATCGTATGTTTAAAGTGAAACCGTTCGTTTATGGTCAGCTCGCTAATGACTATATTAGTCTACTTTTCATGGTCATGGATCATAATGTAGTTGGCATGGTTCCTTACCGGGTGATTTAATAAGACAGAGGAAGACCAGAGTTGTATCATTTGTCCACTCTGTAACCGACAGCACTGTTTGGTTTAGTTTGCCAAAACATCTTTAGGAAACAACGTATCAATGTAATATTCTAACATTATAATAAAATAGCAATGATAGCTAGCTTGATCTACAATGTTTCCCTACTCAGAACAGTGACAGACGCAGCACTGTTTCCTCCCTCGCTGGCTCCGCCTACTTGCCTATGTAATTTACACGCCCACTTGACGCCACTGTAACCTTTCAAAAATGAGGAAGTGGTAGACATGTACATCATTTTGAAGTATACCTCTACCAAATTTGTAACTTTAGCTGGCAATATTTCCGTTCACATATGTGACGCGAGCTGGTCAAACGGTCCGCAAGTCGCACTTCTGAAATTCACAATAGAGCGCAAAATAGTTTAAGTGTTTTAGAAGTCGCTTAATATAATATACAACGTATTTACGATCTCTAAATACCTGTAACAAGTAACACAAATATGCTTGTTAAAATCATGTTTGCCGGGGGCGTGCTTCACTAAGGGGGCAGACTATTCAGCTGTCCATTAACACCTTCCTAGTTTCCATTGGCTCAGTTTCGGTATGGCATCTGTTTACTGAGATGCTGAAAATGCTGCTACTGCTATGAACTGTAATGGCAATGGACGTTGAAAAGGTTTTAAGATCAATTTATATGGTGACAGTGGACCATGATTTTGAAAAGGAAATGGATACAATTTGAAACTTTGACTGTAAGTTCCAACAGAGCCGAAAGGAGAATTCACAGCACTGCGACTCTGTCAAAAAGAATTTTAAAAAACTAGGCTCCTATAAAACGAGAACGAACACAGCGTCATTATCAGCAGACAATAGAGACATGCTTATTTTAGGAATTAGGTTATGTTTATTAGCCTAATGATTCCGAAAAGTCTCAACCTTCAAATAAGATTCTGAGCAAACGAAAGGACCAGAAAACAACATAGAACAACGATAGTAGGCTACTGTCGTTTTCTGTGAAAGCCTTCTGTTTGTATTTGGGTAAGTTTGAGTTTTTGCTATCTATCTTTCTGTTAGCCTAACTTATCTGTCTGTTAGTCGAGGGCTATCTATTGCGTCCTGTTTACTATTACTGTGTAGGCTAACATTAATGTAACGTTGTCATAAAATGTCTTCTTACCGTGAAAATCCCCGACTTGTTTACATTCTCGGGCAGATGTTAGGGAAATCTGTTACCACGGCGTTACTATGTTACTAAGGCTATGGTAACTTTGGGGCCAAACAGGTCACTTTTTAGTTCATAAAACTCAAAAGTAAGCTAACTTAGATATCCAGTGAGCACAAGCGGCTTACACTAGGCCTAGCCTACTAGTTCACTAAGTATGCCTTCCTGAACTGTGTTTCCGTCTGTGGCGCATCCTGTAGAGTAGCTCCTCTCCATTACAAGCAGTAATACAACTAAAAATGATGTTACGCCGAGCTGTGATTTATTGTTCAATGCATCCCATACAACATTGCAAACACCATTGCGAAGATTATAATGTCATCTATTGGAAAAATCAAGCCAGAATGAACTGGAATACATGAAAGCTGCAGTAAAAAGCTGATGGGGTTTTACTCATGGAGTTTTTGGAAGGTGTACTATCATTATAAAGGGGTGTGTATTTCTCAAACAGATTGTCCACGAATATAAATGACCACTGAATCTTGAAAGGGACATCTCTGTGTGTAGAACCAATAGGGTCATTCTGTGTCAAATCAACCAGTGGTCCCTGCATGACCCTCTCAGATTTTGATGGAACTCCATCATAATAATCCATTGTTGAAAAATGAACACACACAAAAAATTAGCCTCATACGACATGTGGTCAAATTTGCTCAAAACCTCCATCTTGCGCACTCGCGAGTCGTGAAAACGCGCGAATGTGATTTGGAAGCTTATAACTTGGGATTGGTAACAGCCATAGAGCTGAAACTTGGTATCCTAACTTACTTTCTTCCGTTTTGCAGGAATCGGATTACTTGTACCCCCTTCCCTTTTCAAGTTATATGCACCCAAAGTAGCCACTTCAGTCGCACATGTTTTTGGTGATTTTCAAGGTCACCCTGTGCCCATACGAGTGGACATATACATCCCATATCACAGATCTATTATCTATAGGTGTATGTCTATGGTCACAAGCAAGTACAGGCTAATCAATTCATTTGTAAAGGAATGACGTCCATCCAAAGTTGGGTCCGGGTGAAAAAAAGTCAAAAACACAACCGTCTGTCTTGTCGATGGATCACCATGTGGACAGTTAGATAGCATTTTGAAAAGTACACATATTTTAACATATCGGGAATTCACATAAGTCTTAAGAGTTACGTTACTACTTAAAAGTGTCAAATTATGTATCAGACAACAGAATAGTACATGTACTTTAAACCATACACTATAAATGTGTATATTCTTCATATTCTTTCAATTCGGAAGAAAGTAAGTTCATTACAGTTGTCACAAATCATATACTAATAAAGAAAGTTAGAACATGGAGTTTGTTGTTTCCTCTCATAGTTTGGTTGCAGGAGCAATGAATGTCTTAGGCTGTGTCTGAATACTGTAAGGGGGTCGGGTTCGGAGGACCAGATGCGAAAAAGGGATTCTAAAAGCTATCCCCGTAGGAACAGCCACAAACGCGAAAACAATTCGCGAAAGGGGAAAAAGGGGAGAATTCGCCTCAACTCTCAAAAATAGGGAAAGAAAATAAAGGAGGCGAATAAAACAGGAAAGAAATGAAAACAAGAACTCAAGAATACGAGTGGTAGTGAAAGAAAAGAAAAGACCTCTCGCTTTCAACAAAGAAAGCAGACGAGAGAGGTAAAACAGAGGAACCCTTCCAAAGGAGGGAGGCAAAAGGCAAAAGGAATAGAAGAAAAAAAAAAGGCAACGAGAGATCCTATGATCTAAACCTAACTAATTAGTTAAGGGTACTTCCTGCTTTGCTTACTTGAAACAACAAGGAAAACAGTATCCCAAGTCCTATACCTTACCGGTCACAAGACAACAACTAAGCACTGAACAAAGGAAAACACAGGGTTTATATGGCCGCCCGGTAACAAGGACAGGTGTAGGGAATTAGGAAAAGGCAGAGCGAAAACCCGGACCGGAGGACAGAAAAGTAAGGCAAGACTGCCCTCTAGCCGCTCCGAGGGAGAACAACCACAGAAATAAAAGGAGGCTGAATCCCCATGACAAATACGACCCCTACGCCCTTTTGAGGGTGCATATTTGATTCCACTTCATCAAAAAGCTTTTAAGTGGGCAACTTTTTCTCACAAATGGGGGCACTTAAAATACCAGGATTAACCCCTTATTTCCAGGGTTTTGTTGGGGGAATTCAGGAGCACACTCATCTGCAGAGCGGTGCACTCATGCGAGAATTAAGTAACCCGGAAGTAAAAACATAAAAGACATAGAGTGTATATGCATATCTATGGTACAAGATAGGTTCATATTACAAACTACTCTTTTTTTAAATTTTTTTATTCTATCTTCATTCATAATCTACACTTTGTAACAATCGTCATATGTTAACTATTGAATATTCTAAATAAAAATTAAAATAAATATTACAAACTACTTCCTCACTAGTTTGGAAAGAGTTTTGCGGGATTTCTTTCGCACACTGCTTGCAAATTGAGGGGACAGGGCACATAGTAGACAGGGGTCAGAATGAACAAGGGACAGTGAAGAGGGAACCGGTCGTATTTGGACACAGCCTTAGTACAGCAATCTCATGGCGCCAGCGCCTTTGGCCACTAGGGGGTCTGCCTGAAGAGGTTAATATACCTCAGCTGCAAACTATTTTCTTATTGCTAATAAAATATATTTATTTATTTATCATTTTTACTGAAACCACAAACCCCAATGCCCCATACCAACCATTGCAAAACTGGCAACCAGCCAGAAACGTCTGTTAATATGTAAAATATCCTGTATTGCACACAAAAAATATATAGTATTAAAAAAACCCAAGAATGTCAACTATCACTTTAAACCAGTGCCATGGGTGATAGCTTTTCTCACCAGAAACATACCGAACCCTGAGTGCCGAGGATAAGTTAAGCTTTGCTATCCAGAAGTGTCCCGAATCCTGAACCGTGCAAACGCCTGCATCCAGTCCTCTGGAAAGAGCTGTGCTCTGCCAGTTACTCAGAGCTGAATCTCACAGCCATAGACACACAAAAAAGCCTTATCTGGTGTGTTCTGAGAAATTTCTGCTGCGCACGCAGGTAAACATGTGAAAAGCGTGTCGCTGCGCCAGTCAGTCAAAGCCAATGATCAATGGCGCTGGGTCCTACGGGCTATCCACAGGTAACCAAGGGTAAATTGCATGTTCTGAGAATTTATAAGTTAATTTCTGCTCGAAGGTTGGATTTGAACACCGGTCTCGAGACATTCTGGGAGCTCAACTCAGCTGACATTCTAGGAGCTCAACTTCTCCAATGCCAATTGATGAGCTGCCACACAGATCCTGTCATTTCTGTCATCAAATAGGATTTGCACAGTTTAGTTTCATTTAATTGCGTACAATTATATTTGGTTTGTGATGCATATTTATTAACTTGCAACATACTTGAAGAAACCTTTATTTCATTTTCTATTGCCAGAACATACATTAATTAAAATACATTTAAAGGTTGTATCAGCGATTTTGGGTGGAAACATAAATGATCACATTCATCTGATTTTTCCTCACGATCCGCTAGCTGCCCGCCCCATAAGCAGGCCGTCAAAAAACCGCGTCTCTGTAGGCAGCCTATGCTCCGAGATCGTACACAAAAACAAATGGTACTACCAACCACTCAAAACCAAAATAAACAGTATTCCAACCAATCACAATGATCTGCACAAACGCTAATACTCTTATCTCGCTGAAATCTTGACGGATTTACAAACGGTTTGGTTTCTTACAAACGTTATTAACGTGGTTATAATTCTGGATGCTTGAACACTATTTTTTAAAACATAACATAATTATTCATAAGTATGTTTGTTTGGGATTTCGCTTCAGAAGTGACGTCACCAAAAATCGCTGATACAACCTTTAATACATATAACACATAATAATAAATATACATTTATTTTATTCATCCTCACTACAGCCGAGTTGCATCTTGCTGTATCAGCCATGACATATGACTGCTACCCTGTTGATGCACTGGCAGCAGCTTTAATGCATTTGGTGATAACTCAGTTGCATTCAAAGTTAATTTAAAAGCTGCTGATATACTCTAGTTTAAAATTACATAGCTATTTTCTTTAGAGGAATTGCTGAAATATTACAAGGGGATATACATATTACATTATACTGTCGAGCTTTATCCAGAGGGTTGCAACAATTTTGGGTGCATAGAGTGTTGCTCACTAGGGGGGCTATACCTTTTCCACTTTCAGTGTAGTACGGATCCCCAGATTTTTACTGTAAAACTGAAAACTAAAACATAGCAAACTAAAAACACTGGCTAAACTATGAGACCTCTGAATGAAATCTCTCCAGGCAGAGACAAGGAAACAAACACCGTCACCTTTTTATTCATTAAGTTGTCCTTCAGGCTAACAAGAGCCTTTGAAATATTGATAAAATTGGCCAGTTATAATTATTTTGTTTCCATCTAGAAAAATCTGTGTTTTCCACAGAAATGAGGGCGCCAATGTCAAAGAGTTGTGCAGATAAAAAAGCTCTGACAGTGCCCTACAGTAAATGCAGTTTAACCTCCAAACAGTGCACACTTTCTTGCAATGATACTTGTACATGGTGTAAGATACTTCTGTACAGTGTAAATTGAATATAAATAAAGTCATGACGCGGCCCTGTTATCACACCTTGTAATTGGCATTTTCCTGCAGGATTTTCATTAATTTCACGCTTTCTATATGAATGCCACTTTAAGGGGATAGACGAAGCCAAGGACTACATTATAGAATAGTACGTAAGGGAGGACCCATATGGATTATCAGAGTGGTATTTTTTTGGTTTTCCCAGAGCAGTCTCCCAGTGATACGGGACATATCCACTGAAGCATACGCAGCCAAAACCCAGAAGTCATGAGTTTGCTCAGGCGTTCATTTTTCACTGAATTGTAACTGCTGAGTTTTGTGATAAAATTCCTCAACCCAGTTTTCTGCATTGGATCCTATGAATAAATATTGTAGGTTACCTTGACACTGTGCAGTTTTTAAAAGCTTAACTGTCTGAACTGCTGTACGTGCCTTCCCACGCTGTGGCCTCGTGATCTCTGCCGCGTCAACCCCATCGACCAAACCCTAATGTGTCCTTACACTCCTGTCCTTACACGCTGTGTGCTTTTCATTGATCAACTGTCCTTCAGCAAGGCCCCACTCATATTTAACCTTAGTTACACAACTGTGTAATATCCCATCACCGGACCTCCCATCAGCCTGCAGTGACAGCCCCTCTGAGCGATGCTCAACACTTCATTCGGTTTATTTGTGTGATTATGCATTTTTATGATATTTTCTGTTCAGTTCTTGCACTTTGTAATATTTCATTGAATTCATTTTGACTTTTCTGGTCTGCCATTGCTTCAACTGATGGTCTGCATGTTTCCATGGAGAAGGGTGTATAAATTAACAAGATAAAACATGAATGCAGACAATATGGCCACTTTACTGAGGCTTCTCTGAGGCCAAACATTACTGAACTTCATTGTTGCCTGAGTCATCATAATATCACATGAGTTTTAAATATAAGCAAACCCTCGCTAATTTGAATTCATTTTATTTTGAGTAAAGCATTGTGTGTGTAGTTTTTTTTTTTTTTGTCTTTTTGTGCGTGAATAGGGAGAGGGAGGCAGTCATCATGTCATAACAGTCTGATGTTATGAAATAAAGTTGTCAGAGACGGCATCAGGTTCTAGATGGTGTACAGGAGAGTTGTTGGGTGCATGGCAGGGACAGATACTTTGTGAATATGCTCTACTGTCAGCTGGTCTTCATGGCTGGGACTAATGCTTTGTGAATATGCTCTACTTTCAGTTGGTCATTGTGGCTGGGACTAATGCTTTGTGAATATGCTCTACTTTCAGATGGTCATTGTGACTGGGACTAATGCTTTGTGAATATGCTCTACTTTCAGCTGGTGATCATGGCTGGGACTAATACTCTGTGAATATACTCTACTTTCAGATGGTCATCGTGGCTGGGACTGTCCTGATGGCCTATTACTTTGAGTGCACTGACACCTTTGGGGTGCACATCCAGGGCTTTTTCTGCAACGACGCTGACCTGATGAAGCCTTACCCTGGGGCGGAGGAGAGCAGCTTCATACCCCCCCTCATCCTGTACTGCGTGGTGGCGGCAACGCCCACAGCCACTGTGAGTATGACCCGCCCTCTTGCCCCGCCCTCTCCAAGCTGAGCAGGAAGTGCTTCCAGACAGAACGGCTGTGTCCAAATCAGAGCCCTATCTACTGCGTCCTGTGTACTAGCGTACTGTATATCCAGGGTACTCATCTAGCATACTCAATAGTATGGAAGGGCGCTGATTCGGACACAGCCCATCTCTCTTCCCCCGCCCTCACCGTGCTGAGCAGGAAGTGCTTACTGGCAGAACCCCTGCTTCTCAGGCTTTGCTAGACAGGGTGTCAAGCACCACAGCTGCCAAAAGCACCCATCTGTTGCTTTTTATGACAATGATGATGATTTTGATAACAATAATAATAATAATCATCTTCATCATATTCATATTATTTGTGGGCCAACCACCACAGCTGCTGGATTCCGATTGTTGGTGTTGATTTTTATGACAATGATGATTTTGATAATAATGATGATTTTGATAATAATAATCACCAAATTCCACCAAAAATCATCAAATTAATATTAACATTATTAGGGGGCCCAACACTGTAGCTACTGGAAACCTATAATTATAATAATTGTAATTGCAGTTGTTTTAATTGTAATAATCATCAACATCATCACTATCAAATTAATATTACTTGGGAGCCAAACAGTGCAGGTATTGGAAACCTCTATTATAATTATACAGATACGTATTATTTGATTGTGCTTAGATACGCTGTTGGAACTGTACTGGTATTTATGGACCAAGATACAGCGCATGCTTTTATTATTAATGTCCAAGCACAGCATATTCAGGAACCCAACTACAGCATATACATTTTAATGTTCTTTTTAATAACACCACAGGAAAATATTTATGAATAAACAATAATCATATTTCTGTACACACACAATATATTGGCTTATATTTGTGCTGTAGCGGAGCATTAATCATGAAGCATTGCTTACACACCGTACGATTGTGCAGTTTCATTAGATGGACTACTGATTTAAGTGTTGGGTCAATTGTGCAGTGGCAGTGTAGCATAAAGGTTACACAACGGAGCTTGCGACTCCAAGGTTGCAGGTCCCATTCCCAGCCAGGGGAGTACTGGTGTACTCTACAGCAGTGTACTTAAGCTACCTGAGCAAGGTACTGAACAACATACTTAACCTGAACTCCTTCAGCTGTATGGATGGATTGCTCTGGATAAGAATGTCTGCTAAATTTCTTAAAAAGTAAAAATGCCTTGATATTGAAGAGAGTTTTCTAGAAGCCCCGATGACTGAGCATTCCCTCATATTCTGGTCCTGGAATGCTTGACATTCTTTTACATAGAGAAGAAAAACTGGAACCAACACTAGAGGGCATTGGAGCTACAACATATACTAAGACTATATAGTCAAGTCAGTACACAGAGAAGATGACTGAAAGTATCTCTCTGGTGTTATCGGAAAGCTGTTTTAGCCATTGAAAACTTTTAAATGTGTACAATTACTGGTATTCCAATAACATTAATGGTAATTAACCCTTTAATGGAATATTCAACTGAGTGGTATAATTTGTCTTGGTATGTTGAAGGTAAATATAATACACTAGTTAACATAACCATATAATTTACCAGTGTATTATCAAAGCATTATTCATATTTAATAATGTTAACCAGGCCGTGAAATTATGTGTTGCTTCCCGCACTACTATTTTTAGTAATGAATGTGGAGTTTCTCGAGCTTTGGACTTCATCTCCCATGATGCACTCTATATAATGTTTGTGATTCTCTCAATGATTTAATTCCATTTTACCATTCACTGGCTACCTGTTGATCCTGCTAAATGAGTTTCAACTTGTTGAAATACATTTGTATTTAATATTATCACTTCATTCTTTATTTTACAGTGATATGAAAAGAAAGTATACCCTTTCAATAGGACATAACTAACCATCATCTAGACCTCACCACTCACCAAGTCCATTTAAGCCAGGATGCACAAACGTTCTTTGAAAAACTGCACCACATGCTACACTAGTTTATTGAACCCTCTTTATGACTTGCCCATTCCAAAACCCTGATTCTTTTCTTTTTCAGCCGTTCATTCATAGATTTAATGGTGTGCTTAGGATCATTGTCCTTTTGGATGATCCACTTTCAGCTACGCTTTTGCTATCATATACTGTAGAGTCTCACATTTGCCTCTAGAACAGTGGACTTTTTATTCTTCATGGCATGCAATAGCTATTGCTGACATAACATGTTTTAAGAGCATAAATAATCCCTGTAAACATAAGAAAAATTCACAGCATGTTGAAATTTTGGGACTGCAATTTGGAACGAAAACCAGCATACACAGGGGGCTCCCAGGACCGAGGTCGAGAACCACTGCTCTAGAATACACTGGTTTACAAAGGAATTCATGGCGGATTCAATGATTGCGAGGCATCCAGGGGGTATACTACGAAGCAGGATTACAGAGGTAGCTGGATAACTGCACTGAGTAAAACCCGGAACGGCCGTTTTTACTTGAGTGGGCACCTGTTCCGGATTTGGGGGGGTTCCGGGTTTTACTCAGTCACTTTGATCTCATCTGTCCAGAGGACAGTGTTCCAGAGGTCCTGTGGTTCATTCAGGTGCAATATTGCAGGCCTAAGATGTGCTGCAATGTTCTTTTTGGCGAGACGGCGGAATGATGGCTTTATAACCCTTCCCAGACTGATGAGCAGCTAAAATTGCTTCTCTGAGGTAATCATAAATATCCTTCGTCCTTGGCATGCTGTGTTCATACAAACCTGAATTTCCCAAACCAAACTGCCAAAGGTTCTGCTTTTTTTATACAGGTTCCTTGTTCAAGTTCTGGCTGCAAAATAATACCGTGAATCATAAAACAAATGATTAGTCATCACTCAGTTGATTGCACTTGATTGACTGTGACTGTACCCGCCACCAGAGCATTGATTGATGCCAGTTGATGCCAGTTCACATATTAGCAGAGTAAAAAAGTTAAAAAAAATAAATAAATAATAATTTTAAGTACTGAATTTTGAATAAATGAATGCATACATGAAAAATATATTTAAAGACATTTTCTTGCTATATATATATATATTTATAAATGAATATACTTTATAAATGTTGATTACTGGTTATATTTCCATGTTAGTATTTGGACAGTAAAAATATCAAGAGAACTGAGAAAATACAATAGACAAATAATTTAAAAAAGCAGAAACTGTCATCTGTGTTGAAATTGCCTCCAAATGAGTATCACAGAAGATCTTCGCATAAAGCTCTTACACAGTAAAATTTTCAGTGTTAAATCAACTCTTACAGAGTTTATATGAGTACACTATGGCCAGAGTGGACTTTTATAAACTCTGTTATAACTAATTAACACTGAAGAATGTACTGTATATTTCTCTGGAAAATGGCACCATCGTAATCTACCCTTGAAGCAATCAATTCAACACTTAATTCCTGTTTTTTTATCTTGTTTCACCTTATCTTGTGATAGTATTAGAATATTATAGAGATTTGAGTCTTACGTGAACCTAAAGACGTCCAACTTCATAGGCCTCAAATTTGCCCCGCTGTCTCAAGCACAAATACAGTATCCATGTCAAATATTCTCATACCTTTTGCTCATGGGTATTTAATATTCTTTGCTCTCAGTTAAAATGTAAGGCCTTGCCTAACTTTGGCTGTTACTAACTTTCAAAATGGCTGAAGTTGCAAAGGTAGTGTTCTTAACCTCACAGTTTGAACCCTGCAGAAATGCAGCCCCCATAAAGAATTCACGATTCAATTTCATGCTTCTATACTTGCCAAAACCCATTAACAATGCTGTGTGTAGAAAAACCATCCGTTTAAATATGATTTATACAGTAGATACTGTATATGAATAAGCAATATTGTAAATTTGATTAACTTCTGACTTCTTTGGCAAATCCATATTTTCTCATTCTATGGCATTAATATAATTCTAGCCAATCGAAGCAACTCCTGAGCCGCGATTGTGTTATGAGTTAAGTTCATGAGTAAACCGGATGATTTTAAATTTAACAATAAATAATTGGAGCCTTTGGCCCCTCCAGGAAATCGTTGTGAATGGCAACCTGCACAGAGGGACAGGGGTCATTTATGACCTTTCTGAAAACATTCTTTGAAATTTTACTCCCGCTTCAAGTTCCCTCCAGAAAGAAATGTCAGGAAATTATACAGTGAAGTTGAATTTTTCCTTTTTTTAAATGAAGTAGCATTTAACTAAGCCTAACATTGACAGTTACATCCAGATTAAACCTATTTATATTAATGTATTTAGGTGCTTGTACAATATCAGTCAGAGTATCATTGTTAAACCCCATGTGATTTAAGCAGAAATTAATCCATTTAAATGATCTCCCATCGTGAGGGTAAATAATAGAGTACTTTGATGATCTTTGGTGCTTGAGAACCCGAGAGAAGTACTCGCGTACTTGCTTGCCTTTGGAATGTTGCTAGCAGGGGTGTGCAGCGACTCTCTCTGTATCTGGGGAGGGAGAGGGGGGCTGTGCATCTTTTCTCCTTGTGATTCAACATTTGAGAGATTTTGGGGGGTGGGAGTGTATCTGTTCATCTTATGTTTCAAGCGTTTAGGGGGGAGGGCGGGCGGGAGTGTATCTGTTTATTTTGTGATTTAAGCGTTTGAGAGATTTTCAAATGGGAATCTCAATTCTTTTGCAAGTGATTTTGCACACCATCTCAGTGTGTGTAAAACAGCCTGCCGTCCCATAACATGCGTTCCATAACATGCACTGCCCTTAAACACCTGAACACAGCCAGTGCCTGTGTGGACCCGGGTGTGTGGCACCTCCCGGACTGTCCATGGGTTGGGTAGCGGGGTCAGCACAACCTTTAGCATCTACAGCTACATTATAATTCCCTTAACAAATTGCTTACCTGTGAACTATCTCTTCCCAAATCAACGTATAAATTGATATATGCCCTATAATTGCTACATTTCATCAAAATGGAAATAAAAGCATGTTACATTGTTTTTCTCAAACACTTTACTTGCATATGAGTGGTCTGAGGCAGTGGTAAACTTTGCTCATACTCAAGAAAAAAATTTTTTAACAGGAACAAACTGCTGAATTGCAAAATGCTTGTTAGATTGATTGTAAGCACACTCTAAGCACACACATGTACATACAAATCGTGAATGAGACTCACTGTGTTGTAGTGAGATTAAATATTAAATGTTATCTTTCAAAAGTTACGAATGATTCTGTCTTTCACCTCAAACCCAGTCAGATTTAAAGTGTGAATTTGATCTACTTATAATGCGTCTCATTCTTTCCTCTGGATAACAAAAGTATTAAACAAGTGACTTTTTTTTTTTTTTTTACTGAGAAATGTTGCAAGTTTGGCTGCTACAGAAATGAAGGTTTATATCAGTCATTATACTCTGTTTTGATTGAATTATTCAAGATTTAGGACAAAACTTGAAATGGGTTTAAAAATCTGAATATTCAGTCCACAAAGCGTTGGATCGAGATACTTAATCTCGGCATGTGAAATCTGCACCGGCGCATTGTCACTGATGAAACAGGCTCTTGAAACATTTACAGCATTTAATTCCACCATACAGAAGAATATGTTTGGGTTGCGATGACCTGGTTAAAGTGAATCGTCTCAGATCTCAATAGAAAATATGGCTTTTTATGAAGCTCCCCTCAGGGAGAAAAGGCACTTTCCACTTTCCTCCACTCCCCTGTACAGCCGGTCTGCCACTGAGAGCCCGCAGGGCCAACATAAGAGCTTTGATACATATCAGGACAAAGTACACTGAAAAAATAAATTCCTTACTTTTAACTTGATATGGCAGTGTCCTGAACCAAGTATCTCTTAAGACTTCAAAGAATACAGAATACCACATAGCTTTTGGGAAGTGTGCCAGGTCAAATTTTTTTTTTTTTTTAAAGTAAGTGTATTAGAAATAAGAGTATAAAGTTGAGGGTTTGTTTGCCGTATGACTATGGCAAGAAGATGCAGTCATGTGATACTTGCCATGAATTAGTGTCCATCTGGATCTGTGATTGTGTGTGTGCGTGCGTGCGTGCGTACGAATAAAACATATACTATACACACATATAAACATATGCTCACGGACAGATGTTTTTACTTTCAAATAATTTGACATTGACTTTGCGGATAATTGCCTTTAATGCCATATGTCTGGAAATAATATTTTTTTTAAACTCAATTTTAATTTGGGAATTAAATGAATATGAATGTAAGAGCTTTTTCCAAGCATGACATTTTACTGTAGCCAGGGTTTTTTGATTTCCACTGCCTTAGCCACAGGTTTCAATGCTACATGTATTATAGACTGAACCAACAATGAAACCGTCAATCATTACTGAAGAATGGCAGATTCATTTAGCCAGTATTTTTTCTTGCTCTCCGCGAGGGACAAGTCACAGTGCTGCATGCGTTTTAGTTTGAAGTGACAAAGGTCAACAACTTAATAGTCCATATATTCCCCAAAGCGCTCTAAATTAATCTAGTGTGAGTACATTTATGAACTGTAAAATAAGTTTCACTGACGCTAAAATGAATCACTACAGCTATAAATAGTGTCTTGGCTTTTAACCACCTACACTAGGGCTGTAGAGTGTAGATACCGTATATTCTTTCAATCATTAGATTTTTTTCCCTCAAAGCCATATTGAGTGCATTTGTCCCTTAGCTACTCAACTGACCCAGAGTAAGTCCTCTATGAAATTCTAATGGAAATGTAGCTGCTCCCTCCTGCAATGAGCAGGCAGCTCCCTAGGCAGTGAAAACTAGTGTTGTAGGTAGTGTTGAGAAAAGGCCACTAGAGCAGCTACAGTCATTAAGCCAGAGGTGGGAAAGGAGGGCTGTGTCTGTTTCTTGATTTCACGCCATCTTCTTTAGATAATTAATTAATTAGCCTGATCATATATATTTATATGAACTGACATTTTAGCCACATTTATTGATAAGTTCAACCGCTGATACCTGTTTTTGTGCATTCATATGAATGTTTTACTGTACAATCTATGTGAACGGTTGTTGGTATATAGAGCTAATTAGCTAATTGAGTTGGGTGATTGGCACTCCAGGAAAGGAATTGCATTAAGCAGTGCCTGTTCAGATGCCCGCTCAGGTGCCCGCTCAGGTGCACACTCAGATGCCCGCTCAGATGCACACTCAGATGCCCGCTCAGATGCACACTCAGATGCAAGCTCAGGTGCCCGCTCAGATGCACACTCAGATGCAAGCTCAGGTGCCCGCTCAGATGCACACTCAGATGCCCGCTCAGATGCACACTCAGATGCAAGCTCAGGTGCCCGCTCAGATGCACACTCAGATGCAAGCTCAGGTGCCCGCTCAGATGCACACTCAGATGCCCGCTCAGGTGCCCGCTCAGATGCACACTCAGATGCCCGCTCAGGTGCCCGCTCAGATGCCCGCTCAGATGCACACTCAGATGCCCGCTCAGGTGCCCGCTCAGATGCACACTCAGATGCACGCTCAGGTGCCTGTTCAGATGCACACTCAGATGCACGCTCAGGTGCCCGTCAGGTGCCCGCTCAGGTGCCTGTTCAGATGCCCGCTCAGGTGCCCGCTCAGGTGCCTGTTCAGATGCCCGCTCAGGTGCCCGCTCAGGTGCCTGTTCAGATGCCCGCTCAGATGCACACTCAGATGCACGCTCAGGTGCCCGTCAGGTGCCCGCTCAGGTGCCTGTTCAGATGCCCGCTCAGATGCACACTCAGATGCACGCTCAGGTGCCCGTCAGGTGCCTGTTCAGGTGCCCGCTCAGGTGCCCGCTCACTTCTTCTTTACTTCTGCAATTGTGATTATTCATTTTTTTCTGCCGGTGCTGACCAGAAAATGATATGTGCAAATGTTATTTTTTTTCTATATACATTTCTTGTTTTATTAATGAAAAAGAAATCTATAAAGTTGTATCATTTATACCACAGCAAAATGCTATGTTCCAAAAGAGCAATTACTGCAGAGATACTGTACAGTAACCTATCCCTCAGAACACAATTGTTTAGTTGGACTTGCAGGGAATACCTTTCTCTTAGGGACAAGTTTTATACACAATTTTATGCATTTTTTACACAGGACATTTTATTTTGTTTATTAATTTGCTTGTTTTTGGTTTCAGATCTTCATCGGAGAAGTCTCAATGTACATCATGAAATCTACAAGAGAGGCCCTGTTAGCCAAAGAAAAAACCATTGTGACGGGAGATTGCTGTTACCTGAATCCTCTCATTCGCAGGATTGTAAGGTTTATTGGTGAGTTCTGAAGTCTGAGTAAAATTCCTTGGTTTAAAGGACCATACAGGCTGACAAAGTTGAAGCAGTTCAAGGAAATTCAATTGAGAAAGGCACAGTATGATAATCCTATCATGAAAAAGCTTTCCAGCAGCCCATAATAGCCTAAAATACACTGCCTGGCCAAAAAAAAAGTCGCAGTTGCACCAGTCATGCATAGTGCCCACTGTACAAGCCTCTGGAGGCAGTGTTATGATCTGGGGTTGCTTCAATTGGTCAGGTCTAGGCTCAGCAACGTTATGCAGCAATAAAATGAAGTCAGCTGAGTACCTGAATGTACTGAATGACCAGGTTATCCCATCAATGGGCATATTCCAGGACGACAATGCCAAGATTCATCGGGCTCAAATTGTGAAAGAGTGGTTCAGGGAGCATGAGGAATCATTTTCACACATGAATTGGCCACCAGAGTCCTGAACTTAACCCCATTGAAAGTCTTTGGGATGTGCTGGAGAAGACTTCACGGAGTGGTTCGACTCTCCCGTCGTCAATACAAGATCTCGGCCAAAAATTAATGCAAGTCTGGACGGAAATAAATGTTGTGACGTTGCATAAGGTTGTCGAAACAATGCCACAACGAATGCGCGCCATAATCAAAGCTAAAGGCGGTCCAACAAAATATTACAGTGTGCGACTTTTTTTTTGGCCGGGCAGTGTATGACGTTATATCAAAATACTCTACTATTGTCAGGGTAAGAAGCAAATTCAAGACATGCTTCTCTTGTAAGTAAAAATATGTTAAACACAAACAATAAACTTTTTAATGAAATAACTGCTTTTTCATTGTTAAAATTAGCAGATTAATGTATGGACACGTAAACATTCACTCGACAGTGATTCATTTCAGAATGCATTGATGTGATTAATCTTTTTCTCCCCAGTTTGTAATGGGGAACTTATGTAAGGAACAAATGCTACTTGGTCCTAGCATGTGCAATCCTCTAATAGCGACAGACAAAATACAAATTCCTGAAGGTCATAGCTTCACATTGTCACATTGCCACACCTTTGATAGAATTTTGTAGCTTTATCTGATAAGAGTGTTGTATATGCAGATAGGCAAGATTTAGGATGTTGTCACAGATAAGAGAGATAAATAGTATATGTGCTATTCATAAGGCCTCATCAGATGGAAGGGGCTAACTGCGACTATTCTAATGGATTTCTAATGGGGTTTTTTCAGGTAAATGACATTTAACTGCAGTTTTTTGATGTTTCGTTGAATGTTTGTGGGCCACATAAATTATAGCTGTCTCTAAACGGTCAATACTATATGCACCATAATTCCGCCAATCTAAAAGACTTCCAAGAGTATTAATGTCAAAGCAGGAAGTGACAAGTGCTGTGCCTTCCTGACTGAAAGGACACTTTGTCACTTCGAGATTAAACCAGGCTGGAATGAAATATTCATGACAGCCACGCCTCAAACCACCGATTATGATTAATTCATGTTTACATTTACACTTCAGTCTACAAGGCTGGTGGGAAGCCATAACTATTAACTGGATATTGAATGTCAAGCTCATTAGCATAAGTAATTATTATTTGGAATAATGATTGCTCCCAGGAGTGGTCCTTCATCATTATTCATGTTAGGGAGATGACGTCTCATAATACAGGAATGTGAATGTTAATGAAAAGCTCTATCTGCAGTACAAGGTAGAATTGACATACACTGAAATTGCAATCTGCGAAAGCCTTCATCTCGATGCACTGGCGTCATCCTAAAAACGCTTTTCCACACAAGAGAAAAAATTTCCCATACTAGTGATCAGAGATTATTATCTTTTACTCTGTCTGTTATTCTGGGTGCTCATATTTCGCTCACGTTGAGTGCAGTGCAACTCCTTACATTGAGGAGGAGTTATTTGTTATAATTCATTCTGTTATTGTAACAGCTGACACGCAGTTAGATCTGCAGTTCTGTGATTATTGTGATGTAACCACTTTGTATGCATACAGAGGAACAAATGGAACATTCTTATTGGGGAAGAGTACAGGTTTTATTCATTTATTGCATTGGTCTCCGAATGTGCGGTAGTAGCTTAAATATGAAATGAAATGATGAAATGTAATAATTTCTTACAATGAATGTGTCTAGTGAGGAACATGATGCAATATTTAAATTCTTTACTGAACCCGGCGGTGTGGGGTGGCAAAATAGCAAAATTTTGACACTTTCTCTGTTACCTTATGTGTGTCTTATGTGAGCCTGCCGGTAAATGAAAGTTTAAATACTGTATGGGAAAGTGCCACCAGAATAACTCACACAAAATCAGAGCTAAATAAAAAATAAAAAAGGTTGGATATTACATCTTGCATTTTATATAGCTACCCCATAAATAACCCAACACAACACCTTTGTATACAAAGTTGGTACAGGAGTAACAGGTATGAAAACATACCATTATGTGTTTACTATTTAATTCCAACAAATTAGGATCTCTCTTAATTGGCAGGGTGGTCCCCATATCATTGTGCAATCATGAGTCCTGCTCAAGTGTTTGCTCATGCAATGGGACAAGGCTATAACTAGCAGTTTGGCATTCCAAAAAAAAAATAATTATATTTAAAGGGATAGTTCACCCATTTTGAAAATTTTTATATTGTTTTACCCCCGGAATAGTTAAGCTGGTCTCACTGTTGTAGCTAAATTTTAGTAAATCCTAAATTGGAGCAATGCTAACAATTAGCATCTTGCAATTGGATACAATTCCCCCCAACTTGCTGTAAATTAACCCCCTAAATCCACTGAAATAATGTTTAACAACAGCTTTACAAGGGTCGCACATATCTTCCAGTCTACTTCCGTATCGCGAGACACTGGGCACTGCTCTCGTGCAGAATGATACTAAAAGTTACTGACTCTCTTACCGGATGTTCTTATTTAAATGTAAACATCTGCATCTGAAATTGGAAACGACATCATATAAAGTAATTTGAGTGAAAATATCGTCCTTGTGCACTCAGTAATCATATGTGCATGTTTGCTTCCAACAACACTTGTAAAGCTGTTGTTAAACCTTATTTGAGTGGATTTAGGCGGTTAATTTACAGCATATTGGGGGGGAATTGTATCCAATGGCAAGATGCTAATTGTTAGCATTGCTCCAATTCAGGATTTACAAAAATTTAGCTACGACAGTGAGACCAGCTTAACTTACTATTCCGGGGTAAGTAAAAAAAAAAAGAAAAAAAAGAAATTGATAACTATTTTTGTATCTTAGAGACCATGTGGCCCATAGAGCTGCAACCCACTTCCCATCTCTGTCTGTTACACTCTACTTTCCCCAAGTCTAACTAGAATTCAGGGTGGACTCTGCTTGTTCTCCTTTAAAAAAATGAAAATTATCTGATTGCATATAACAGAATGTGCCAGTATTATTTTCACCCTTACAGAACCAGGTAGCTTGATTTTGCTTGATCACATGAATGATATTTCTGCTCTCTTTTCATGCAGGTGTCTTCGCTTTTGGGCTTTTTGCCACAGATATCTTTGTGAATGCTGGTCAGGTTGTTACTGGGAATCTAGCTCCTTACTTTCTTAGTGTCTGCAAGCCGAATTACACAGGAACAGAGTGCCGTTTTAACCACCAATTCATCTCCAACGGCAACATCTGCACCGGTGACCAGGGTGTTGTGGAGAACGCCAGGAAGTCATTCCCATCCAAAGATGCATCTATTAGTGTGTATTCAGCTGTTTACCTGACGGTGAGCCATGTACTTCCTTGCTTCTTATTCTTTTAAGTACTGAAGGTTCTAGAATCTTGTTGACTTTAGTGTTATGATCAATGGGGAGCCAAGAAAACTATTATTATCATTCTACAAGGTTCATAAAATTCCAATAAATCCAGATTTTTGTATGGGGTAAAGAGTAAATGAAAAACTAAAGAACTGCTAAAGTAAAGCCAAATAAATGATAAACAACAAGGTGACACTAACACTGATGTCATGGATGAGTACAAATACCTTGGCACCATCAGGTTCATGTGCTTAACAAATTTCCTTCAAGGCAATGAAGGTTTCATTCATTTGAAATCCTTGGTTTTGAAACCACTTTGCCAATATAAACGCCTAGTCTGTCACACATATTGACATGGAACTTTAACATTTTTTAATTGGTTCCTCCGCTTGGATGCTCATATTAACTAACACCATTCAGATAATCAAAATGTCCAACTTTTATGATACATTAAATTATGTTTGGTTTGTAGAAAAGTAGCTCCTGATTAAAATGAGCTCTCAGCCAACTTTCTACCTGTAGTGAGAGCATAGCCCCAAACTACTGTGCATGTACCAGGTACTTGCCTTAGAATGAACTACAACAGCCACGAAGCTTACAGTTAAGACAACAGGTTGCCACGCCCACTGAATGAAGTTACAGAAGCAGGGGCCAAGGGCGGGGCATTTTACTGCTAGTGTAGTGCCTGTCTGGTATCTGCAGCGTTTAGAGACTCAGAGATTAGAGAGGCCACGTAACTCGCTGGCAAGTTAGCCACTAATGTAACAGTTATACTGAGAAAATACCACCATCATTAGCTCAGTCTCCAGAAAAACGGGGCCCTTCATTTATCTACGTTTGGCATCGGGAAAACATTAGCCAGCCCAGCCAGAAGTCTGTTACACTTAGCTAGCTAGGGTACGCACCCCGGTTTCATGTTGGAAAATCAACCCCGACCTCCCATTTTTCAGTATGAAATGCTTTTGTATCAACCAACATGCCGATACAGAATATTAAACATATACAATTAAAAGTAAAAACATCATTGTTGTACGTTACCTGTTAGCCGTTTTAGCTATGTTTGCTAGCAAAGCCAAAACTTTCCCAGTGCAACTCTCACTGATGTCGATCACCCCGATATCCGACCGCCTTCCATTAACAAATGCAAATTTAGCTACTATAGCCTACTCCATGGAAAACATTTTAAAACCAATTTGTTTTATGCCAAGAAACCCTGTAAACGAATGCTCAGAGCAAACCACTCAATTATGGTCAGCTAACTAATGTTAGTCTACTTAATGGTCATGGATCATAATGTAACGTTAGTTGACATGGTTCCTTACCAGGTGATTCAATAAGGCAGAGGAAGATGTAGGCTACAGGGAATCAGGGAATACCGGAAGAGCTCCACTCTGTAACCGATAGCACTCGAGTCCTGTTTGGTTCAGTTTGCCAAAACATCTTTAGGAAATAACGTAGCCTATCAATGTAATTTTCTGATTATAATAAAATAGCAATGATAGCTAACTTGATCTACGATGTTTTCCATCCCTATTCAGAGCAGTGAGATGCAGGCAGCGATTTTTCCCTCGCTGGCTCCGCCTACTTGCTATGTAATTTACACGCCCACTTGAAAACACTGTGGTCTTTCAAAAACGAGGAAGTGGTACAGTATCTGTACTGAGTTATACATCAAATAACTCAGTAGATATTTTTTTGGCCAGTCACAAAGAAAGACTTAATTAGTTGCGCCTTGATCTGTTCAATAAGGTTAATGTTGTTTTTGGGTGGAATTGCCCTTTAAGGGACATGAACGTAACTGAATTGTAACCTTTGGCTTTGGCACTTAGCTATAAATATTATGTGTGAAGTGTCTTCTCATGAACCCCAGGTTGGGATGATCTGTACTTATGTTTACCACAGCTTGTAAAGCTTTGTGCTACTCATTCAGTATTCATAAATTGTATATGTTAAACCAACTTGTCATTTCATTTTCTCAGGCCATTCATATAAATAATTATGGGTTTGTGAAACTCATACTGGAAGGCACTCATTTAAAAACATAGAAGTGGTATAATGGAAGGGACCATGAAAAAAAAAAACATCAATCCGCTGAAATACAGTTCAGTAGAATGTTAAAAGCCACTTTCATCCTTAGGCAGCACAAGCTGGCATTATTTATTCAGTTACATCTTCAAGTGCATCTCATAATTGGGTTTTCTCGCTTACTGTTTAGACTACAGAATTATATTGACTTTTGCTCGTCACTTAAATAAATAGGTATGAAGCCAGTTTGGAATTTTTTCCCCTCCTGTCGTCACATCTTCAGAAATGTGCTTTCTGTGGCCTTTCTCTCCATGTCCTGGTGTCTGTCATTTCAGATGTACATCACAAGCACAATAAAGACAAAAAGCAGCAGGCTTGCTAAACCAGTGCTCTGCCTGGGGACCCTGTGCGCGGCCTTCCTCACTGGCCTCAACCGCGTCTCGGAATACCGCAACCACTGTGCAGACGTCATCGCCGGATTCATTTTAGGAAGCTCGGTTGCCCTTTTTTTGGTAAGTTCATATGTAGTGAGAGAAGAGGCTTGAAATGAAAGGGATGCTTACCGTTAGTTAATTTTCTGTTCTCATAGTGTTCTTGCAATGCACTGATATCAACCCAAGGATACACTGTATATACGTTAGGAGTAGGGATGCACCGATACCGTTTTTATTTTTTCAGACGGAATACGAGTACCGAGTACTCAGGTTTGCGTACTTGTCGATACCAAGTACCGATACGAGTACTGGTAATAATATTGCATTTTTCTGATACCGTAAAAGTGAGACTGCTGGTTTTGAAGACATAGTAGTGTTTATTGTTTTTCATAGATTTTTGTGTTCACTCCTTTATCAAAAGGAACACAAAACTGTCACTGAGTTCCAATTAACAAACATGGAACTGCCGCTCAGTTCCAATAAAACATAACACAGAAGTGCCACTCAGTTCCAATAAAACATAAAATGGACTTGTAACCAAGTTTCAGTAAAACAGTAAGGATTCTTTCTAGCAGAGACGGGGATTAATAGCGTTGCCTAACGTGATACCCAAGCGTCTTTTAATACTGATCCGCTACAAGTACAATTACTCAGTGAACATTTTGGTGATAAGCCCTGTATGTACAGGATTTATACAGGGGAAGGAGGTGTAATGCAGTCTATAAAGGAGCAAGCAATGGCCCATGAAACAAACTCAAGCAAATATAGTGTGCTTACAACCGAATAGTGGAATCACAAATGGAATCAATACAGAGGTGGAACAGATGGCCTATCTATTTAATTTAAAAATACAAACAACAAACTAGCATAAATACAATAATGATTTTGGTCAGTGAGTGACATTTCAAATGGGACACACAATGATTATGTCTGTGCCTTTTGCTTAAAATGTGTTTTTAAAGTCCTAGAAAATGGCCAGATTAGGCACAGCTACATTATAATTTCTATTGCACCATTAGCTAGACTAGACTAGCTAGTGGCATTTACACGGATTACTTACTGCCAGCGATGATGATGATGAACGAGCAAGAAAAAATGATTGGATTGCATTAGTTTCAGTCAGACTGTCTTGAGCTGTTGTGAGCGACAGTGAAATGGGAAATGGCGTTTGCTGCGTCTCTATTTGAGCGGACATGTCCTGCTCCAAACACTTTCTATTGGTCCAGCCACATGTTGAGTTATTTGCAGCTCAGTTATTTGTTTGCACCTAAATCTGATTGGATGTCGCGGCGACAGCCAACGCTACGTTTTGCGCAAGATTTCGTCTCCAATTCACTCACAGGCCCGTAGTGAGGAACCAGTTATTTAGGTGCGCTAAATCTCAATGCTAAGGCATTTAGCTAACTAAATTACACAAATAGCTTAAGCTTCAGAAGTGACTTGGTGAATTTTGTTCATAAATGTAAATGACAGTAAGACGTAATCAACTAGACTCTCAACTCTGCCTTCTCTTATGAGTACGAGTAGAGTGCATGAGCCAGACCCGATCCCTGATGCTAGTATCGGTGCATCCCTATTTAGGAGTGCTGAGAAGATATGCTGACTGTGAAATAAGGAATGCTTTAAGAACACCGGGGTACCGCTCGGAATGCCTGGAGCAACCCTCTGAGACCAACCTGACCAGACAGAGTTGCTTGTGATGTGGGACGTAGTGCCAACGGCATTCAGATAAGAAAGCCTTTGGGAAAACCTATATTTCATAAATTTTAGTATGAATAATAATGAAACATTACTTTTTGAAGTTAATTAGCAATTAATGTTGCTAACAATAATAAAATGCTTACTAAAGGATTACAGCTAACAAGCACATTTTTGGTCATGCTTTTTCTGCCTATTCCATTTGCCCCAGAACTTGTGTGAATTCTCGTTCAGCCGACAGTTAAATGAACACACATTTAATACATTCCAGCTGGTCTGCTTGGCTTTCTTATTGCATTATATATGTATTGCCTTTGTCAATGTTGCTTTGAGTACTGCACATGTGTTCCTGCTATACGGTGAAGTGCATAGCATCATGCTGAAATGGCAAACAAAACTCCAGTGGCAAATTTGAAGTGCAGAGACCTGCTTAGAAATGTGCGCTCAGTTTCTGTGCTCCAGACGAATGCAGCCAACAGCTACTCCTCTTTGGCAATTTTTTGTGTTGGTCACCACTGCATCTCAAAATAGCACATCAATTTTAAAATTGTGGCAGAGCACTGAAAGATGTTTGAGCTACTCACAAAAGGCTCTATCAATGTGCGCCAAATCATTTGTAATAGCACAAAATTGGTATTATTTGGTTTAAAAAAGCCTGAATATAACCTCTCAATATTATGGACCAATGTTAAGATGTCCTTCTATTTTTCCGGCTTCTAACTTTACTTCGCCCACCTCTTAGCCACATGTGAGAACTCAAACAATCAGTTAGATGCACATGCAGGAAGAAGACAGCTGTATGACAAAATGATGGACTTTCAAATATAGAAATATTTGTGGCCATTTCAATAGTGTGACTAAAGTAGCTTGGCTCTGTTATGAATATTCTGCAATGCCAGCAACTATACAATCTACTGACACACTGCAGAAATATATGTAGCTAATTATGTTATTTCTTCGAGGTAACATCATTAGCAAGCTTCACATTTTGAAATGAGTTTTTTTCAATGTGAAGCTTGCTAATGATGTTAGCTTGAAGAAATAATATAATTAGCGACATATATTTCTGCAGCGTCAGTAAATTGTATTGTTGTGTTGGCTAAGAAAATTATAAAATCAAAGGTGTTTTGCTCCATTTTCCCCCTTTTTTCCTCCTGAGTGTGTCATAATTGATCATATTTTAGTATTGTCCCGTCCTTCGTTCATTCACGCATACAGACCTGCTTCTTTGCAGAATTGTTCTCCACCTGGGCTGGGCAGCCATTACATCAGCAGACTCTTAATCTGCAGCTGCTGCATGCGGACTGCACACGCTCAGGCGACCAGGGCTATTGCAGGATAAGGTGGACGATACCCTACAGGCTGAATTTCTCTCTCGGTGGGAGAGCAGTTATGCGTTATCCTTTGGGACTCCTGGTCACGGTTGGCACTGGATAAGGTCAGGATTAGATTTCAGACCAGAAGGGGCATCAGCGTTTGGAGAACCGCACTACCTCAGAGCCGCATAGTTATTACCACACTAAATTTGTGTCATTAGAAAGCGCCATGAGGCCAGGCCAAAAGGTCACAGACTGTTAGGTGGTCTTGCCTGGTGTGTGTCCTTACTGATTTGTTAATATGTTAATCATAGTATGGAAAGGGGCATCTATGAAAAGAAGTCGGACAGGGCCGTGCGAAACAACCCAGTATTTAGTTTGAGACAGGCAAAACGTAGGTCTAATTTGTTCATATTTGTTCCTGCATTTGCACTCTAGATAAGATTTTAGCATACAACGTTTTGACTTAGATCCTTGGATAGTTTTGGGTTAATTATTTAGTGCCTTTGCCTGGCTCCATGTAATTAAGGAGCTCATATTTAACTGGTCTTAGTAAGGAGCTGATACAGAGCCTGTTTGCCTGCAGGGAATCTGTGTTGTCCATAACTTCAAGGGGGTTCACAGAACAGCTTCCAAGCAGAAAACAGAGGAGTACCGTGGACTCCCACTGATGACATTCCCACGGGTGGAGAGCCCCCTGGAAACTCTTAGTGCACAGGTAACATATTGCGGTGTTTTCCAATGTTCATATCCCAGTATTTCCCAATGTTCATATCACATATCCCAATGTTAATATCACATATCCCAATTAACCTATGACATATCCCAAAGTTCATATCACATATCCAAATATTGGTGTGGTTAATGTAGCAGCATCATATTTCGCCTGAGGGAATGCTTCAGAATGTCAGGGAAATGTGGTAGAACTAAATGAGGGCTAGTTATAATCAAGCTCCAGGACCCTGCATTTCATTATTTTACAGCAAGTTCCAATATCTAATATATGAGAGTACAGTATATTTTAGATAAATTTATATTGAATTTAGCCAACAATATTTAGATAAAAAATGAGTAAAAGCTGTGAGGCTGATTAATGAACCGTGCCTTTGCCAGAGTGCCAAAATGTTGGTATTTTATCATCATTAAACCGAGACACTCTGGAGTATTACAGTGTTCAGCTTCATTTATTGTATACTAATTGAGAACTACTGATTAGCCAACACCCTCTCTAATTTTGGGTGAGTACCCAAAATTACTCTTAGGTGCTAGTCCTCAAAATTACCTCTACACCGTCTAAGCTCATTTAAACACAGAACTCATAGTCATACAATAAATACCAAACCTTGCATAATTTAGCAGCTCTGGCCTCACCTTCTGTTGCTAGTACTCAATTTTAAAATACATGTCCTGCCGATTGCATTGTCACCAATCCCCCAGTATCCTTACAAAATACTTTTAACCTCTCTTTGCTTAGATTGCATAAACCAGTGTATTCAGATACAAGAAACATCTGCTTATTGCACTCTTTTGGACCCTATGTATGAGAGAAGTAAGGATGTACAGCTCTGGTGCTAGTTTTCTTTGCCATGGTATTTTATATATTCCAAATCTTGATGATTGTAAGCCTGTGCCAGTGCTCCAACATCATTTTGAATTCAGGCTAGTGCACGTGTCCTCCATTTTACTTCTTCCCGCTCCACGAGTTCTCGCTCCACGAGCAGCCATTTCAGCAGAGGAATGCAGCATGAATTTACATCATCTTATGAGGCTGGGGAAGGCAGCGCACAGGTGCCTGTCTGATTGGCCAGAAGAGTCACTATCGCTCAGCTGAACCCCTCAATCCTTGGGTGACACTGGGCACACCTTTTACAAGGGAGACCTGTCCAACAGGGCAGCACAATAAATAAACACACAGATTATACAATAATAGGTATCAGTGCAATACACAATAAATACAAAGAATAACAACAATTGTTCTGTGCTTTTGAAGTCAAAAATACATTGTCTGGCCATTCTATTTTAAGGCTTCTTTATTAATTAATAAATATAATTGTACTAAAGTTAATTATTTCTCTTTCCTTATAGAACCATTCAACATCAATGACGGAGGTCACATGACTAAGAGGCCAAAGTAGAGTTACATTTGCTTCACCTCAAGAGTTTTAGGCACAATTGTTTTGTACTGTGTCATATTGTAAAAAAAAAAAAAAACGGACAGTATTATGTTGTACCTAGTTAGAAGCAGATGTTTTGTACATTTTGTATAAGAGAGTGCTGTAGCTAACCCTTATTATGTCAACTTGGAACTATTACATTTCAGAATTTATGCATTCCTAGACATGATTTTGCATTACAAAGTAAATCCATAAATAACATGGTATTGAAACATTGATGTTGTCATGTGGTATTTGTATAAAAACTGTAAATCTTTGACAAAGGTCATATTTTGTAACCTTTTGTTAGCATTGTATAAAACTTACTACTTTGCCCAACCTTGCCTGCAGTTTTTCAGGAATGTTTTGGTATTGATATATTTTGGTGTAAAGAAAAGACAACACATTGTGATACCTTATTGATGTTGTTTTCCCTTTGCCATCCTTAATTATCCTTGACTCAGCATGGAGTAAACAAGTGGCATTCCAATACTATATTTCTTCCTGATTTTTTGACTTTGTCCACAAAATAAACTCTAATTCAGTTCTTATTTAAATAAATTGTCTCTTACTTACTATTTTCAGAAAGCTTGGTTCTTTTCCGCTTTATTATGACACCTGTTGTTTCTCAGGGTTATATCTGTATTGAACCCGAGATGGCTGCAATGTACATTGCTATAGAATAGACTTTTATTTTCCCGCTAAGGAACTTCAATTGTAGCCCCAGCAACAACAAAAAAGACATAGACAGTGGGGCAGACCCACAACACATAAACATATCAAACAAAGACATTCAATATAATCATTGCATTAATCAAACTAATTAAGTGAATTAAAGTGGAATACAGCCATGATTAAAAATAGCCCCAGCTGTCCCGAGATGTCCAGGGTGCGTCCTAATATTCTTCATCCCCACCTCCCTTCCTCCACTCCCCCACTACCACTCCTCTCGTACCCGGAAATATGCAAAACTGCCTTAACGTTTTGAGTACAAGTATACAATGTACCTGACAATGCAGTTTGCGTTGAGACATTAATTAATATGTAACCATTAATACGTAATTAAGATGTAATCAGCAACATTAGATTAAAACACAAAGATCCGTTTCCGGGGCACGGAGTAGAGGAGGTGGTAGTGGAGGAAAGGAGGGTGCATTTTTCGATTATCGGGACGCACCACCGGTGTCATTATTAAGCAGTCCAACACACAAACTCCGCCTCCACGACTTTCCTCCATACACGCAGTGTTGCGGTCTCTGTACACTGTCGAAACGGAGCACCGAACTGCGTCAGCCTTCCCAGTCGTCGCCTCACCCCTCCCCCGCATTATCTTCTCCTTTCTTTTCCCTGGTTGCCTTTTGAAGATTGCCTGCAGTCCTAGATCAGTCCCGACATCTTCAACTCCGGTGAAGAACGATGGTAAACTTTGTAGCTGCAGATCCAACGGACATTCCCGAGCATATGTTGTGAATGCGTCTCCATGGTGACGACAACAAACAAAATTATCCCGAATATACAATTTGTCAATATTACCAAAATGAGCAGCATGAGTGCCCTGAACAATCTCCAGCCCGCTTCCCCGTCCCACAACAGACACACAGCGCATAAAAAAAGCCAGACACAACAAAATACATTCAAATTAACAAACACAAACACGAGAGGCTGGTTGGATCTCTGATCAAATTGTCATTAGAATCATTATTATAATTTATATAATTTGATTAGAATATGTTATAGGTGGAGTACAGAATATATAGGTCTATGAATATAATTAAAGATTATATGCTATTGAATCTTTTAGTATATTATTCTCTCACATGATTTGAAACCTACGGGGTGTAGAGTTGGTCACAGTGCCATAAAATGTATATGGCATATGTGCCAAGGAAACAAGTCACCTGACTTCTATGTTTACAAGAAAGAGAGGAGAGAATGATACTTAAATATGGCTATTAGGTTGGAATATTTCATTGTAAATATTAAGACCATATGTTAATATAGTAACATCATTTACCATATCACAGTAAATTAATTAGTCTCTTTTTGTATGGTGAGAATGGTGAATTTTAACTTTGTTTTGTTCGTTTTTAATGTTCAGCTCTAATAAGTCAACTCAAGCAGCAACTGAAAGGGCATGAATTGCACTCTGGCCATATTGCCATTGCCCTTTTTAAAATAATTGCTGCTTTGCAGTTTTGGCGCACAGCTAGGCGCTTTTGGTAATGTCTTGTCTCCCCACGCTTTTTACGCTGTGCCCAAAAATTCATGTCAACCATCATGCCTGCTGTGTGTAGCTACATAGACCTAATAGGAGAGCATCCATGAAATAAATATTTGAGTTAAAGCTGGAGTACGCAACTTTCTCAACTGTTGCAATTATTGCCAAAACATTTAAAAGTCATAACACCCCTTGGCCCTGCCCACAGAGAAAGAGACACACCCCCCACCCCACTTCTTCCACAAACCTCGTGAACATGCAGGTTTTCTAGGTACGATTGCAGGATTACAGACTGGTATAGCTAACATTACAGGAAAACTGTCAGCTACTAGAGTCAAACAATGGAATCTTTTCTGTTGTTGCGTCACACTGAATTTGTGTAGCGTTAGACTGAACCAGGAATCTGGCTACATGCATGGTAATAGCTGAGTAGCCAGATCTAGCTAACATGATCTATACAACATATAATGAAACATTTATAAGAAACATTTCCTTCTTCCAAGAACTAGCCACTGAATGAAGTAACATTATCAATAATAGCAACCTGTGAGGGGGACGTGTAGGGTGCGGAGGACCAGATGCGGTTATAGGAACTGGAAAGTTCGCATGAACAGGAACCACAAGACGGAGAAACTCCGATAGACAGAAAGGGCAACAAAACGAGAAAATAAACAAAGCTCCCACTCTCGACAGGAGAGTAACAACGAAAGGGAGTCTGAAGAAAGGAGAAAAAAAAGCAACCCGTGGGGGAAACGGGCGAATAACTCGTAGACACGAGAGAAAACTTAGAGAGACACTTCCCTCTCAATAAATCGAGAGGGAAAAACTAAGAGGCGATAAAAATTAAAAAAAAGAAACGAAAATAAGGAAAGGAGACCTCTCGCTTTCAACAAGAAAGCAGGCAGAGAGAGGCGGACAGGAAAAAGCCAGACTACACTCGTAGTCGGCAGGCAGAGAAAGGAGAACCAGAGCGAAAGACTGAAGTGCAAGAGAAAGACAAGAACCTATAAAACTAATTGGACAGAAGACCCGCGTTACCCCAAAAGCATATTGGGCAAAGTGGTCTCCTTAACCCTATTTACTTTGGCCCTTCAGAGGCAATTTCCACCTGGTTTCTACTAGTTTTATTTAAATGTCAATATCTAAAAAAATATTCCCTGCACATCCATGGTTTTAAGTTCGAACTGAAGAAGAAGCTGTATCATTCAGAAATTTGCTACAGAATACATTTATTTCAGAATAGTCACATACAGTATATATATAATAACCATAACATAGGTCGCCTAATGTATTTAAATACGTTTCAAAAAGAACGTACGAAAGCACGTGTGTATTCAGCAACGTATTTCAGCCACCGAACTATACAGAAAACTAGAAACAACAAGCTGTATCTCTCCCGTTTATTCTGTAGAAGCCAGCATTCTCCGCCCACTTTGCCCAAATCCCTGCCCTTTCCGCCATTCTTTTCCGTATCATGGAGGCCAGTTTGCACCATTTACTAAGGATTATGGGCGTAGACTTTGTAGATTTCTCTCACAACAGTTCTTTCTATGATTGCTGCCAACTAAGCATACTCGTTCCCTGATTTAAAATTATTTTTAAGATGCATACTCCAGCTTTAAGTTTTCCAAGTCCTGTTGTGACATGACCATTTTAAAACTTAAAAAAATTAGCTAGCTACGTAGTTATACATAAATAAACTGTTTACTCAAAACAAAGATTATCTCTTCTTCAGTGATCAAATTAGCCACCAGTAAGTGTTATCTAAATTTGCAGAGCATAAATATGTAAAAATTTGGCATCCACATACAATTTGAGAACAACAATGTCACAGCATGGATACTAACATGGATATATTGTGCATATAAACGGTTTATAGGAAAAATAATACAGTACAGTGATAGGGTTGTTGAAAATGTGTGATCAATATTCCATTGTTTCTTGTTGTTTTTACACAATGCATGTTTGGCCTGTTGCCATTTACTTTGTCTTTGATATTCACTTTCCAAAAATGATTAGTTTCTGTGACCAGGTGTCCACACTTCTCAGCAATTAGTACTCACTGATTTCACCTGTCATCTTATAATTGAATCAATTAAAAATGCATTCCATTTGCCATATAACATGAAAATGAAATCTTAGTTTATCTGATGGATTAAAACTACTGGGATGTAAAAGGGACACTTATTCTATATAGCCCTGGTATTCAAATCACGGTCCTCGAGGTCCAAGAACTGCTGGTTTTCCATGCTCCCTTTACCTGGGAGTCAGGTGTGAAGACAGTCCGGCCAATCAGTATCACTAATTGTTCAGTTAATTACCTGGGAGAAAGAAAACCAGGGCCGGATTTGGATTTGAGGTCCAGATTTGAATATCCATGCTATATAGCATGCATGGCTATTTCAGACATAGTTTGACCTTGAGAGGGTAAATAATCCTTCAACCTAACATTAAATGTGTAACTATTTTTCACAAATAGTTTCGATCTGCAACTCCCTGAGGTTCCAAATAGTTTATTGAACCAGGAGAGGCTGATGTATTGCAGACACCAAGCCCCTCCATCAGAGCAATGAGAAAGAGCAGTAAACGGACAGATAAAGTGCCCTGCAAGTGTAGGACAATCAAAGGGGATAAAAAGCATGTGTGAGGCAAATACCAGCAGACAGAGGACGATGGCTAAACTATGAACAGCCAATTTATCACTTAATCAATTTCAAGGCTGAATAAAGACACCAGCTAATGTCTCAGTTATATGGCATAATACGATAACACACCTATGGTAAAACAAAACATTTACAATATTTGTCTAGAATTCACAGATATTTATTATTCAGATTAGTGTACTAAAGTTCAGCTCGCCTATGGTGTCAGTGTTTGAAGACTAGTGATCCAATATTTCTGCCTTATAATGCAACAAGCTCATAAGAGATTCTCCACCAGCCATAACCTCTCTATATGCACATGACATAAACGTTGGGGAGGGGAGGACCATGCTTCGGCATAGTGTTTGACATTTGAATAGCCTACATTTGATGTGTATTTGCATGCTTTTGAAGTCATTTCCCTGACTAACAGCAGTCACATCTTTGCTACTGGCATGGTAAATGTAATTTCACAATGACCATATACGTTTTTTCACAATATCAAACAATGAGAACAAAATTATAATTTATTTTGCAGGCCACAGCTAGCCTATTTGCATCCACCTTTGTGTTCCTGTCCAGGATTAATATTGTTGTGCAAAATGTGTTGTCAGTAATTGCCTCATCAAGCCTCATTATGATACTACACACATTAGGTCAGTGCACTTAGAGCATTCTTTGATAGTTTAAATGCATTACTTGTATTACAGCTGCTTATCTTTTTAATTGGTAGTTTCTACCTAATTCATTAGACCAACTTCAAGAACTATGAGAAAGTGATTTGAATTTGAAGTGACTCCATTTTGAAGTGACTCCAGTACCATTTTCCCAGTTAAAGAGCGCATCAGGGCGACGGCACGGTCCTGCAGGTTCCTCCTGTACAACATCAGGAGGATTTGACTGTACCTGACCACCTACTCCACCCAGCTTTTTGTCCAGACCATGGTCACCTCACGCCTGGACTACTGCAACTCCCTGCTCGCAAGCCTACCGGCCTGCGCCATTCTGCCTCTTCAACTGATCCAGAATGCAGCTGCCCGGCTTGTGGTCAACCTCCCGAAATTTTCCCATGTAACCCCCCTGCTGAGGTCACTCCACTGGCTGCCAGTTGCAGCCAGGATCAGGTTCAAAGTTCTGACCCTGACCTACACTGCAGCTAATAGGACAGGCCCCGCCTACCTGCAGGACTTAATCCAGAACTATGTTCCTGCTCGACCACTTCGCTCTTCTACAGCAGGGCGACTCGCACTTCCCCCCCTCCGTATCAAAGGCTCTCGCTCGTCCCGACTGCAGAGTTTTTCCACCTTAGCTCCTCAGTGGTGGAATGAACTTCCCATTCCCCTACGTTCTACTCGAACCCTGCCTGCATTCCGTCGAGGCCTGAAGACACACCTCTTCAGACTCCACCTTGACTGATATTCTAACCTAGGAATATCAGTTCCCTGTGTTTACTAGTTCCCTGTGTTTTCCTGTCTGTTTGTTATAGTTATAATAGTATTTAGAATAGAAGTGTAGTATAGCTGATTTACCCACAGCTTACTGTGAACTACAGTCAACGTTCATTACTAGGGATAGCTGCGACATTATGGGAAGGATGTGCTTTGTCTTGTCTGTTTTGTAGTGATCTTGATGATGTCTCTGTATGCACTTATTGTACGTCGCTTATTGTACGTCTGCTAAATGAATGTAATGTAATGTAATTTCCCATAGTCTTATTATGAATCATTTTGTGTCATAAGGTACATGTAAAGAGTCGCTAAGTTAGCAACCGCTTTGATATCCACAACAATGTTATTCTAACAAAATATACTACTATCCATGCACCTCACATTTTTGTTTTATTTTTAAAGCAATGTCAATGGGTTGCCTTGTCTACATTTTTGTAATGTACTGACAGAAACTAACATCAAGGGTAGATATCAACTCTGAGGCAGAATGACTCAACTGTTTTAATGCTTTTTCATGTTTTTCTTCTGTTTTGCAATCATATTCTCCACTATCGCCAGCAGCGGTTGCTAACTTGGCCACTTTGTCACTAGATTTTGTGACTTTTTAGACCCCTTCAGTGACTGTGTTATGGTTCTGTTTTGTTTGTGTATTATTTTCTGTTACTTTATTATTTTTCATAGTCATTGCCCATAGCCCTGGTTCCTGTACAGTATGCATTTCCCTCAGATTCCCGTCTGTCTGTGTGCTGTGTTCCGAGTTGTCACTCCCCTGTATCGTGCTGGCACTATTCGGGTGATTTCGGAAGTTTTCGGGATTTCTGCCTTCCTTCGTGTCTCGTATTCTTTCTTCAGTCTTTTGTATTAAACTGTAGATAATATTAACAATTACTTATTGCACTTGTGGTTATCTAGTTTAAATTACACTTACTAAATCTACTAATATATATGTGTTACTAAACAAGACTAACCCCAGTATTTTAGTTATTTACTAATTGATACTAACATCTTCTACGCTTTAACATTCCATTTTCGTGTGCTTTACCTGACTCCTGCTGCCTTCGCATATTGACTGCACCTGTCTCTAGCCTGTAACTCCGCCTACCAATCTGAGCACGAGTCTGCCTCTGATCCAGGCTATGTTGTCTTCAATGTGTTTTCATGAATCCGGTCCACGTCTTTGTCATTTCCCCATTATTGTATTATCGATTCCCATTGTTATCACCTTTGTCTTGTTGTAACCCCGCCCTCTCTCACACCTGACCCTCCTTTGTCTTATCCTTCCCCAGTGTTTATAAGCCCTCAGTGTGCAGTGTTTCTTTGTCAGAACAATGATCAATTTCATTGTGCCGATTACTAGTAAGCCTTTGTTATTTGAGATTCCTGAGACAACCCTTTGTACGACTTCGAGCCTGCCTTTTCCTTCTGTTTTGTTTGCCGTGTTTTTCTGGTTTTTGACTCTTGCTACGTTTTTGACTGCTCTTTTGGATTTCAATTTTGTCTATCTCTGCTTACCTGGCTTCTGAACTCGGACTGAAATAAACAACGTTTTTTGCCTGCTACCTGTGGTCTGCGCTTGGGTCCTTATCAGAACATAAGACTGCATTTACAAAAAGAGCCTAGTGACAAATCTAGCAATTTTTGAGCAGGGATCTGTTACTTTCCTTGGAACAGTTGCCAACATTTGGTTGGTGGGGCTGTCGTCTTCCTACGCTCACTATTGCTCTACAGTGCACATAACAGCAGTAAGAAAGAAAATCTACAGTTGACTGTCCCATTGAGACTAAGTACTGAACCAGCATGACTTATTTCGTTACTTATTTCCCATCCATACTAAGAATGCAAAAAGAGGAGCTGCTGAAAGTGGCACTGTGCCAGGCTCACCCGGTTTTCTGGCGATGTACGTGAAATGTAATGCATCATATATTGCAGCCTATACACACTGATCTGAATGGACCTAGCTTGCTTGCTATATGGGATAGGCCTACAGCTGGGTAGCTGGCTAATATAATGTTAATAAAAGACAATTGGGTCACGGTATAGCCACCCACACAGATAAAGTAGAGATGAAAAAGCTAGGGAATAAATTGCATTAAACTACAATTACGAAATAAGAACGCTTTTCTATAAATGTATGTTGCCAACTTTGGTGAGCTAGATTGTAATGTATAAAATGAAATAATACACCCTGTAATCTCTAAAACACTCATTCTGTTCTAGGTACCTTTTCATCTAACGACTCATCTAGTCTCACACAGACAGTCAGACACATAATGTGCAGCTTTAGAGTGCTTAAGCAGAATTTTGCGTACCGAACTACGGTTTTTAGGAACACCAAGGTGAAAAATTGACAATGTTTGAATTTGAAAAAATCAGGTAATTACTCCGAAATCTAATGCTTTAAAAATGGGTTTGCAGCAATGTAAAGTACACGGAATTCGTAGTAAATTGGGCTTTAACATGGGGGGCATGGTGGTGCAGTGGGTAGCACTGTCGCCTCACAGCAAGAAGATACCGAGTTCAAATCCCAGAATGGAGTTTGTATGTTCTCCCCGTGTCCGTGTGGGTTTTCCTCCTCCCACTGTCCAAATACATGCAGGTTTGGTGAATTGGAGACTCTAAATTGCCAATAGGTGTGAGTGTGTGAGTGAATGGTGCGTGTGCCCTGAGACGGATAGCCGACCTGTCCAGGGTGTATTCCTGCCTCTCGCCCAATGCCCCCCACCCCCGCGACACCGACCAGGAATTATGGATGGACGGACTTTAACATGCAAAATACTGGTATGGTCCTTTAACAGCAAGCCTGATCAACTAGAGGGGGCGCTAGTGAGTTATGAGACACTGTAATCCCAGCCAGCTGGAAACCTCCCTTCCCCGGGTGATGTTAACACTAATTGTGTTGGGCTGCTGGCCACAGTAGGCACTGGCCTTTCTTTCCTGGATGCACCTGGATTCTGACTTGATGCACTTAAACTGCCAACTATGGGGACTATAGAAATTGTAGATCGTAGTGTGGTTTTTATTAAAGAGGGGTGGTAATGTCTATGGTAATGTCTATTTTCCAGTGTGCACATTCAGACATTGACATGTAGAATAAAGACCTACGTCTTTAAAATGTGCCCTATCGGTTATTAGCTTTTCAGTAAAACACTATCCTTGGAAACTTGCTGCCATGTTGCTACTTCTGGGTTCATACCCTGTTTGTTTGACTGCTCAGTCTGTGACTCTGAGGATCTACTGACTGTATGTTGGAATGTCTTTTTTTTTGACACTGCAACATTTCATCTTCAGGGGTTGGTTAAAAGTGTTCTTGCATGTTCTAAAATTAATATCAACTAAACTCAATAGCTGAATGGAAGGACCAGCCATTACAATGTATTTACACATTAATTTAGACTCAACACAGACTATAAATACCACATATGTGATTATCTATTGACAGTATTTTAATGGTCAGAATGTTAGTATAGATGCAAACATTTATACCTCATAATTTCCTCTCAGTGGTACAATGGGGGAAACATAACAGTAGTACTTTTTGTACCAAAAGTGTTTTTACAATACAAAGAGGGCAGCTCATTCTTGAGTCATTGTCAGTTTCAATTTTGCCATCATACAACCCAATGCAATTTAATTCAATTCATAAGTAGGGCAGACAGCATCCATTGGCTGTGCTTCAAAGAGATGTGTTTTTTTACAGGTCATCAGGATCCAATTTTAGATAAAAGGCTAGGTCCCATTCACACTGTATCACACAGTTACGCTTACGGGGCCATGTCAAAAACAATCAAACATGACAGGATATTTAATACATGGGTTTCATTTGAGTTCATATTGCTACTGTCTCCAAGCTTTAACTGTTAGCTGTCATTAACAACTGAAGCACACATTTTGGTGAAAATATTACTATTCTCCTTTTTATAATTTAATACTACATACAAATAACTAAGATGACAAAGTACTATTTCTCTCATTTAAGATATCAGGCCATATTTTGACAAGATAAGAAGCTAGTAATACAGAGCTCTAATACAGTTTGTCTAAGATTTATATTTTTGACATAAAATGATGCCTGCGCCAAGGACGCCTTTTTGGTCCTTTTGTTATTTAATGCTTACATTCTGAAAGGGGAACAGTGCTGGATCTCTCATTGTGTGTGTGTGTGTGTGTGTGTGGGTGGGGAATCTGGGTATCTGAACAGACCCAGTGGGTTTTCATGAATCTTCTGCCAGACGGCAATCAAAACCTTGCACCACCAGCAAAACTAATACTTGATAAGGGGTTATTATGAGAACAGTAAAGATTTATTGAATATGCTGCAAATGCATTTTCAAACCAATGCTACTGCAGTAACTATCATATGTAAATGCCTAATGGAAAAATACAACTTTATGATGTTTTTGTTCTGCACCTGTTTTTATGGTAAACTTTAAAATGGCAAATAATTCCAAATGCGGCAAAATGACAAAATAGCATGATTAATGATGGAATGTCATTTGTCATCTCATTAGATGAGTAATTCCCATCTCTCTGAAATCATTCATTCGGTCACATAACTATGAAACTGCAGCCATAATCAAATAGCAGTGTCACAACCTCACAGAAACGCCAACTTTATATATTTGATTTTCCTTTTTTTATTATGGGTTTCCAATTTCACCAATAAACTACACATGGGAAAAAAACTCTAACAAGGTTAGTAATGCTTAACCTGTGGAAACCTGATGCCAATTTTTATTGATAGGATACACGGAATACAGGTTTTTTAAATGGTGGAATTTTCTAGTAAACTTCTATTTAATCCAAATTGTAGTTTGCTTTGCAGAATTCCAAGATAGTTTCTTTGTATTGAATATACGTATATGAATTACAAAGGTATATGATAACATCCCTTTTGGATCAATTTAATTAAACCAGATATCTTGGCTGGACAATAGACTTTCTTTTCATCATCCTAAACATATGTTATCATTACATAGTTCATGATCTTCTGCAGACTGCTGTTTACTTCACCAGGTCTTTGGATCCACTGTGTAACCAAAAATTAAAGTACAATTTGCTCAGAAAGGTTTTGCTGAGTGATATTATGAAATATAATATTATTGATAGCACTCCATTGTAAATTTAAGACAATCCCCTCTCAAACAAATTTTATAAAGGTAAATCTGTGCAGTAACATCAACATTATGCTGTATATGATATGAGAAATGTGCTTCCACTTTACAAAATCATATAGTTGATTTTGATTCATAGTAAAAACAATGTGGTTAAACATTTTTGTAGATGTTTAAGTAACACTGTACTGTGAGTGTTGAACTACACAAGAAGTACTGACATGGACATAGACAATTCATATAAGAAACCATGTACAAGTGTATATTGTTTTTATAAATAAAAAATGCAGGAAACGATACAGCTGAAATGATCAGCTGAACAAGATGGCAATGCAGTTTTCAACAGAACAAGGAAATATGTGCAGCTGTCGAATTTTAATTGCAAGGATAAAGACGCATCAAATTCACTGATTCTGGCCATTTTTGTCAACACACATCAAAATAAACCAGTGGATAAAATGTAGTTAGTGTGATTCAGTTACCCATAGCCAAACGACTGACTAAAGATACAACTGACAAAAGTACCGGGCCGTTCCACCCTACAGAGGTGCAGAACTGCCAGCAGTACAGGCGTGTACCAGTCGGTCACTAGAGTTGACATGCAGTTTAGTCCAGTGCTGTGAATGCCAAAACTCTTCACTATCTATGTGATTTAGAGAATTAGTAATACAATAGACTCACTAGCATTCCCTTCTCTTGGTGCTCTTGACTGTGATTATTAATGGACTGATACCATACTATAATTTCTGGCTCAATATATTAGGTACAAATACATGACTTCTTAAATCCATGTTATTAATGTTTAACAAGCAGTAAAAAGCAGTGGATTGCATGTTCATATTAAGTGCAGATTATATGAAGAAAGCCTCCTGTTACATTATCCAAAAGCAGATATTGAGCACCATTGTACTCACGTAGCATTACACATCAAAACTGCTAAACAAACAGTGCAAGAATATAAACATCTTCCTCCGAAGACCACACAGAACAGTGGCGGCTGGAGTCATACAGTACATTATAAAAACCATCTGAGCACATTGCATCCACAGGTAACAGTGGAATTTGCACTGCAGGAACTATACATCATGTTTTGACATCTTCAATACTGGCCTTTTTTGACAAAAAAGGAAAAAAAAACAATACATATTTTATGATCTCCACCTAAAAGCTTGTTAATGAGTTCCAGTTCCATCCAACTGTCTCCTCATAAAATTAATATTTCTACAAATCAACCACCATTTCAGAAGTTGCCCATAATATCATAAGTAATATTTTCATAATATCTCATTTTCAAAAAATAGTATGTGCAGAAACTATATTGCAAAACTGAGTCTTGGCATCATCGCATCCCAGAGCAGAAAGTTCAATTAAAGCTCAATTGTACCCACCATGAAGGTCAAAACATTGGATACAGTGCTCCTTTAAGATGTCCTTAATTTCAAATCTGACCCCGTGCAGTTCTCTAGGATGATGTTGTCATATTTTGTTGCTGGTACTGCTCCAGTTCTTTTTTCTTATTTATCGCCAGCTGCAGCTCCTGCTTGATGATCTTTATTTGTGTCTCCAGATCTGTGAGCTCCTGAACGATGGGATTCGGAGCCGGGCCGAGCAAATCCGTCTTTCCATTGGAGGTGGCCTGCAGGGGGAGAACTCTTTTAACCTGGGGAGGGGGGAGGTCTTTGCATTGCGTAAATTCCAGGTCATTCTGCTGGACCTCCGGGATGGGAAGCTTTTGTCTGCTGCAATTTGAGTTGTCGGAGGTGTTCCATGGCATTTGTAGGTTTTTCCCAACGTTACACCTTGAAATTGAAAGTAGACCAAAAAGTGCCCTTGTTTAGCAGGATATCCATGAATTGTAGTTTTGCTTAATTAAATAACCTTTTGGAATTTAATATTCACATTTGCTTGAGAGCTAAAAAATGCCTCGACTTGACCTGACCAGTGTATTCTGATCCATTCTGGATTATCTGTTGTTAATACTTTATGTAATTTATGTGTAATTATTGTTTCTACTAAGTAAATATAATTTATTTATGTGTTATCCTCAATATAATGGATTCATAATGTACACATACTATTCCACTAGTATTCTATTGATTAGTACTAAATTAATAGTATTCATAGACATACTCACACAGCATCAACAATTTCTGTGTTTTGACCATGGGGTTTTTCTAAATTGTGAAGTAGTAAAAAAATTCTACAGAGTAAACAATGTTACCAATTTCACCTAACATCCATAAGTTATTTACATCCATTATTCAAAAGAATCCTGAGGATTAGAAAGTAACCACATAATTGTCAAAAAATCCTTATTCTTAAGTATAGCTGAAATCAGTGTAGATATTCAAAGCAAGATTGTGCATACAGAATATTGCTATAATATATAGACAAGTTTGACAAACTGTAATTTGAAAAAAAAAAAAAATTCCTAAATGGTGACCAGTTGAGTAATAGTGTTGACCCATATTGTACTCTTGTACACTTGTATATCTAATGATGGGATGGATCACTGCAGCAAGGCATTGTAACTTCTACAAATTAACAATAGTTTTAATTGAAGTTCTTAATAATAATAAATAAAAAAAACATTTAGAACTGTTTTTTTGGGCTAACGTGTCTTCATATACACTGCCTGGCCAAAAAAAAAGTCGCAGTTGCACCAGTCATGCATAGTGCCCACTGTACAAGCCTCTGGAGGCAGTGTTATGATCTGGGGTTGCTTCAATTGGTCAGGTCTAGGCTCAGCAACGTTATGCAGCAATAAAATGAAGTCAGCTGAGTACCTGAATGTACTGAATGACTAGGTTATCCCATCAATGGGCATATTCCAGGACGACAATGCCAAGATTCATCGGGCTCAAATTGTGAAAGAGTTGTTCAGGGAGCATGAGGAATCATTTTCACACATGAATTGGCCACCAGAGTACCGACCTTAACCCCACTGAAAGTCTTTGGGATGTGCTGGAGAAGACTTCACGGAGTGGTTCGACTCTCGCGTCGTCAATACAAGATCTCGGCCAAAAATGAATGCAAGTCTGGACGGAAATAAATGTTGTGACGTTGCATAAGGTTGTCGAAACAATGCCACGACGAATGCGGTCCAACAAAATATTACAGTGTGCGACTTTTTTTTTGGCCGGGCAGTGTAGTTGTCAGTGGGATTACAAAATGTTGCCATCTTACTGTTTTGGATTAATGAATGATTTTTGTAAATAACTTTATCCTTCGGTTTATGAAATCAGTCAAGCCATTCTGAATGCCAAATATGGGTACTTGGCATAATAATAATAATAATAATAATAATAATAATAATAATAATAATAATAATAATAATAATAAATGAACAGATATAGCAGGATGCATGAACAACCGTGGTTCTTAGCCCATAATGACAACAGTAAACACAATATGAAAAAAACTGCAGTGTTAGGCCCAAAAATATTGTTTGATTTGTATCTTTACCAGAGCAGATGATGACAACACTTATGGATGAAATAGGAAATGTTGAAATGCACTGAAAAGCATTTATTTACATCTATAAACTGTTGTTGGCTTAATATGCATAGCATACCTTTTTTCTGTTTTGTCCACTGTTTGTAGTTTGTCTTCAATGAAGGATGAATTAAGTGCACGATGTAACCTCTGAGAAACATGATTTCCTTTAGTATCACAAAGAAACTTTTTCTGACATGTTCATATGCATATGCTTGATTCTGAGATAATTAATTAGTGTACACAATTTGTAAATATCTACATCAAGGTACTAGCAATAAGCGGTAAACATGTGGAAACTGAAGGTACCTGACTCGTGTGAAGCCAGTACTTGAACCGGGGCTTTTTCTTCATTCTTGGAAGAAGCAGCCGGTACACAATGTGCTCAGCTAATGTAGTAAGAAGGGACAATGCGACTCCTACACACAGCATCACAAACAACCCGGAAAAATGTTTGATTCCCATCTGCAAAGTCTGGAAATAATGATCAGAGACACAGTCATCAGTTGTTATTTTTTTTGCAGTTATGCAAAGGAACACTTGACTTGATCTAAATGGCGGAGAAAGGTGAGGGGAAGGGATGTGTGTGTGTATGAGTCTCTTTGGTAACTCTAAACTTGTTTTTGTTTTGTCATACCAAATCAATGTTCTAATACTGTAACAATTCAGTGATTTCTAGTCATGAGGCTAAGACTATTGCAAGCCGTCATCGCCTTGTGGAGTTTTCGTGCATTAAAAAATGGTAAGGACATTTGGTTCTATAATTATAAATATCTTTATCATACTGTAATGCAATAGTGTATATTATATTACCTCTGTGACAGCAAAACTTCTTTTGCCACATGGCACAACTTTGTACCACTTGTCGTGCAGCGTGTCCATGAAGCCATCTGACTTGTACTGACTGACCAGCTCGGAGATATTAGAGGTTAGCGGAGAGTTTTGTGGAAGGCCGATCCCATATCCTGCAAGCAGAGATTCTCATTTAACAACGGTTGAAAGGATCTGAGCAGGCAGTTAATTTATTAAAAACGCCATCATACGTTCTCTAAAGGGCATAACTCCTGATGAATGAAAATGGCTTTGCTTAACCTCTATCTACAATCTGATGTAACAGCACTCACATATATAGAAGTTAGCAATGCAGTTAAGTGCCATTTTTGCGATGCTGGCACAAATGTTAACATTGTCCTATTCTACGTATTTCCCTGTTCTATTAGACACTTTCAATTCTAATGGGTGACTTTAAAAAAATATTTCAGGACTTGTTCCCTGTTCTATTACACAGCAATTTAACATGGTTTATGAAAATCATATATATATACTTGCCTTCAATTGCAAATGGCTTTCCCACAGTGAGTGTCTTGCAGTCAGCATCAATTGAAACCTCATAGTCTAAGAGGGCTTTGTCCATAATGAAGGCATCAAGTTTTTGAGGATCTTCCCTAAAGGGATCAGCAAACAAAGGGCTTAGTAGTAAGATGTAACAGCTCAAACGTAATAGAAACGCTGCACTTGCAACTTTACTCCTTGCGTCTTCCCGTAGGGTGTGGCTTCCGCTAAAATTAGCTAAGAACAATTATATCCAGTGAATTATTCCCAGCAGGGATTGTTGTATTGGAAAGAGCTTAATATTAATGGAGCACACTGGCAATCCACATCCTAGGGGCTTCGTCCTCCTTTGTAATTATTTAACTGGTACTTTGGGATAATGACCATTTCCTGTCAATAAGAATTCACTGTATTTAATTTTAATAAACAGTGTCAGAGGGTTATGACAATGAGAAAAAAAAAGAAAAGATTTGAGGTGAAATTCGGACTAGATAAACTATAGCGCTTTTGCCAATACAGGGATTTACAGGCAATACAGGGATTTATTGCTTGTATTGATCTCATTCAGTCAAACGACCAAATTAAAAGGCAGTCTGGAAAACAGAACACTTAATTTTGATTATAGAATTCTGCTGACGGTTTGTAGAAAAACATCTATACAGTTAATTTCATAGAAAGCACACGATAATGGAGAAAGGGGGGAGAAACCACAGAAAAAGCAACAGTGTTGCTGAATGTGGCATTCCACTATAGCAAACTTTATGGGGCACCTACGTTTCAATGCAATCCTGTCCACAAAAATACACATGATTTAGGACAGTGCTGTAGTCAAGTCACTAAACCACAAGTCCAAGTCCAGTCCCAAGTCACTTAACCTCAAGTGCAAGTCGAGTCACAAGTCACTGGTACTCAAGTCCGAGTCCAAGTCACCGTTACACAAGTTTGTGTCCAGAAGTCTGGAATGAAAAGAACAATCACATTTTCCAGCTCTTACTACTAAAGATGAAAAAGTATGATTAAAATTTGAGATTAAAAAAGGAGAGAAAGAAGAGGCATCTCTTAAAATTAATATTTAATATTTTATGTTACACTATATTAACGTTAGCTAGCTAGGCCAACGCTACAGGAACAAAACGACATGGATATAACATTAAAGAATGCACAGCATCTCTCAACGAACAACCAAAATCCATAATGCACATGCCGCGGGATTAAAAAGTAAAACTCTTCAAGCATACAGTGTATTTATTCAGTAAAGTGTTACCTAACAGGGTTCAAAAAACTTAAAGTTAATGGTTATTGATAACGTTAATAAACTGGAGCTGGACCAACCAGAAAAAATCTAACGTTTTAGGTTTTCCCTGCCTTAAATTAACGTTAATTAACGTTAGCTCTGAGGGGGTCATTCATTATCAGCCCTAACGTTAACGTACCTAAGTTAACGTTAATGTTATTTTCCCTCAGCATCCATTGAACTTGAAATTTTATTTTTTATTTTATTATACCTTTTAGGATGCGTCCTTGACAGGTGCCGAGTGAAGTTGGATGTTGTCCCCCAGGACGACGCTCCGCCGTGTTTTTCCGCCGCCCGGGACTCATTGCCCTCATTTTGATTCAGGTGTTTAGCGGGCTACTTAAGCTCAGCTTGTTCATTGTTCCGGGCTTTTGTGTCATACTTTGCTACGTTAAGCCAGGTAAACGGTTAGCTGGAAGACTGCATTTCTTTTGTGTTGAAAGAAACGCAGGAACCTTCTTAGTTTAGAGAGTTTAGGTTTAGATCCGTAGGATCAGTCTTTCCTTTTATTTCGCTCTTTTCTTGGTTCTCTCCTCTGTTGCTTTTCTGTCTTCTTTGAGGCAGTAACTTCTGTTTACCTTTCTTATATTCCCTCTTCACTTAGCTCGTTTGTTTATTTTTGAGCTAGAGGTCTTTTCTTTTCGTTTTCTGCTCGAGTCTCGAGCCTGTTTTCGCCCTCTTTTCTGGGTTGTTTTTAGTTGGCATTCGCTGGGGGTTATTTTCCCTTTTTTTCATTTTCTCCCTGTTCTATCGGGGCTTCCTGTTTCTTTGTCCCTATTAGTGGCTCCCACGTTTCTGGGTTGCTTTTGGATTCCCCTTTGGTCACGTCTGGTCCTCCGACCCCTTCCTCTCCCTGATACTAAAGGCATAGTCCACATGGGTAATCATGATCCCCAGTATATCATAACTAAAGGCATAGTCCACATGGGTAATCATGATCCCAGTATATCATGGCTAAAGGCATAGCCCACAGTTTCTGATGATTTGCTCAGTTGAGGAACAGGTGGCAGCGATGCTATTCTTGATTCCAGATGCTCAATCACTGACAGTGCATCCCTGCTTTGAAGTCACTGTAGTTTTTTGTTTAATAACTGTTGTTTCAAATCCAGATGTTCTTCCCTCCACAAATGAGAAGCTAGCCACAATGAGCCACTAGTTCTAGATGGGGTCCAAGACAGCAACTCAAAGAAAATACATTCAAAAGTATTAGGACAGTTGTGTCAAATTGGTTGTTTTTCCTCTGTTCTGATCACATTTATATTTTAAATCTTTTGACTATGAGGCAAATTTCAGACATTAACTATATTACAGCAATGGCATTCAGTGAGTCAAGTCCCCCTATTCCAAGTCAGCATAAGTATTGTGACAAATGACTGTCAACTGTTTCAAATTTCACAGGTTTACCATGTTACTCTATTTATAAATACAAGACTATGAGTGTCAGGGCATGATTATATCCTTTGCAAGTGTTTGTAGAGTCTACTTAGCAACACAAGAAAACTGCAGATGAGGGCCAGAGAACTGAGTATGACAACCAAGAAAGCTATTGCAAGGATGAAAGAAAAGAAAAACTCAATTAGAGCTATTAACCATATTTCATTTATTTATTTATTTTGCTATTGACCATATTGGCGGCCATGTTTCACACTCGGGGTGGGAAACTCCACCTGGAGGAGCTGTTAAAACACTGTAAAAGTGCAAAACTTCCACAGTGGCAAAACTAAAACAGCACAGAGTAGAGAAGCAAGCCAGCTTAGTAGCAACCTTGCTTAGCTAAATAGAGTTCGATTTGTGAGAGATTATTACCTTAAAGGGATATTTCACTTTGGTATAACAGAAAAAAGTTATTTTAACCGTTACAAGACTCACCGTTCCTCCCGGTGGCCCAGCTCCCAATTCACATTTTGTCCATAAAACAGTGGACAGTGAGTATGAGTATGTGAGTAAACTGTGAGTATGTAAAAACTGAATAACATGCATACAGTATGCGTTTCATTGAAGCTAAACTGTGAGTATATAAAAACTGAATAACATGCATCTCAGCTTTTTCAGAAGTTTTTATTTTGTGTTCTGTCAAGTTCTGATTGGTTGAAATGGTGACCATATATATATATATATATATATATATATATATATATATATATATATATATATATATATATATATTTGTAGTAAATGTGGCCTATGGGTCATGTTTTGTTTTATGCTTTTTGCTGAACCCTGGGTTATGAAATTAACAGTGTTATATAATATGCAATATAACTCAGCCTTTAATTATCTGAAGCTACTAAAGATTTGCATAGCAGAGGATAGTTTTGGCAGAAGCTTTTCACTGCTGTAGCCACTTGACTATTTAATTAGCAAATTACTTTCCAAGAACTGTAATCCCATCAAGATGGTAATACTGGTATCATTTATTACTTAAATATTATATAAAGCAATCAAAATATAAAGAGCTTTTAAATTTCCCGACCATCCTGATCTTGATCCTCTTTAGAAATAATAAACGTCAGATCTCTGGTCAGTAATGAAAAAGAAGATCAAAAATGGTGTTCTACGGGACCCTACGAGCCAAAATTATTTTTTGCACCCTCCTGGGCACAAGCTGCACATAATGTAGTACACAATGGTCCTGTACAACAGCTGTCTGAAGGGGGAGGGTGAGTCTGAATGCAGAGGGGAAGTGTGAAGGGACTTTAGTATAAAATACAAACCAAACAAATCTGACCTTTAAAATAATATCAACAATTTATGAATGGTGATCATTCATAACTCTCGATACATATTCATTTGAATACGTTAGTAGAGTGGTTACTAATATTATTCAAGCCCTATTTTTTAAAAGCTATTCATTTTGTAGCTATAAATCTTATTTTAAGTTAAATTATACCATGTTCAGTTCACTGGTCAGTCTATAACTGTACAGGTCTACATTATTTCTTGACATTTTCAAGCTCCAATTACATACAAACATGCACTTTACAACTCACTTGAGACGATCAATGCCATCAGGAGTTGCTGGCGCGTTGTATCGTCGCATGTATTCATGCATCTCTGGGAAGCTTTTCTTCACATAATCCTCAGCGCTGCTCTCCCGAACAGTCCCAAAACGGAAACCTTGGGAAGGGTGATGGAGCTAGGAAAAAAGAGCCATTAAGGGCCTGATTTAGTAAGACCTTTAGCTGGTGCAAAACCTTTTAGCACATGCAAAAACAATAACATGACCAATGATTGCTGCAAAACAAATACCATGACCAATAATTGGTCATGTTCTTGGTTTTGCGCCCGCTAAAGGTCTTAGTAAATCAGGCCCTGATTTACTAAGAACTATGTTTGGATTAGAGTGTGTTCTCTCCACATGAAAGCCCCCCTAGGAACTCCCTACATTTTGTAATAGAAAATATATGAGAGGTCTCCTTACCTTGGGATCATGTATTCCTGAGAGCTGCTCATAGGTTTTTTCCCCAACCATCACAGCAGCCAAATTAGCTGTGTACGTGGATAGACAAAACAAGCAAAAAATGGCCCAAAGGTTCATGAGGAACCTCCCTGTCCAACACTTTGGTGGTTTAATGGCGGCTGTCCTGCCAAACAGTATCGCATAACAGACGTTAAGGGCCGATGAGAAGGAGAAGACCTTTGTTCTGTTCCGGCCTTTTGGGGTCATTCCGAAGGGGCTCTTCCACTCGTAAAGGGTGAGGAATATGGCCGTGACGTGCAAGGACACAAATATCCCAAGCCACATGCTCCAGTGCAAGGGCCACATGAAGGCCCCAATGGGAGCTGCTGTGTCTCTAGTCCTCACCAGGATGCCCAGGCTGGTGGAAAAGAACGGACTAGTGAAGTCAATCACCTGGCTACGGGCAGAGTTGATGCTGAACGAGGTGACGGCCAAATGGGCCGCCCCTCTCAGAAGGTCTCCCACCAGCCCTGTCCAGCGGCCGTTCTTGTAGGCGCCGTACTTACCATCGCCGACTATGTATAGGTCAAAGTCAAAGCCCATGTCTTCGGCCAGCTTCTCCAGCAGGTCAATGCAGTAGCCGTAACAGCACTTCTTGAACTCGATGGGGATGGTGTCATTGTGCCCATGGAAACCCAGGAAGAGGCTGTCGAGCGCAGCACTGTTGTTAGTCAGCGGGTCCAGGCACAGCTGACCTGCTGGACACAGGCCATCGTCGTCCACCTCTCGGGTAAAGACGAAGGGGTGCTCCACAAGAGTCACCACCCTGAGGTGCAGCCGAGAGGAGTGCCGCCAGTCCCCAGCCCGGTGGTGCTGCGTCTTATCCGGCCAGATCCCATAATCCATCACAACTTTGTCTTCCTTCCATCTGCCCAACCTGGTCCACATGGGGTTCCCTATGGGGTCGTGCTGCAGGTTCCAGATGAAATAATGGCCCTCTGAGGTGATCAGAGTCTCCTCCTGCGATTGGATGTAACCACTCAGACCATCAAAGGACGTGTTGGCCAGAAACCTGCGTGAGGAGAAGATGCAGCTTTGTTATTTGATTCATGTCATATTTGACTGATGTTTTTCAGTGGTTGGTCAAACAGTGACCTCTCTGCATTTTATCTTGACGGTGTAAATTGCTGCTCCATCACCATTCAATCAGAGGGGGGCTGGGAAACACGGGACAGTGGTACATTCATAAAACCCACCAACTCATCAAAATCCTACAGATTACTCACAGTATTATATGTTAATGCATAATTCATCGGCTTCATTTAAATGCATAATCAGCACAGGTTCTGATTCAAAACATTTGGGGCCCTATCTTGGCGATCTTGGCGCTTAGTCTAAGCGCATGGCGCTAAGTCCATTTAGGGCGTGTCCAAGTCCACTTTTGCTATTTTAACGGCGTGTTTGTTTTGGCGCTAAGCACGGCGCATGGCGCAACTGGGCTGAACCTAGTCGCTTCATTAATTATAGGTGTGTCTTGGGCGTGACATTCAATAAACCAATCAAAATGTCATATCCCATTCCCTTTAAAAACCTGCTTTTCCACCTTGGCGGATTGCTTATGATGGCAAAACAGACATGCTCGTGCGTGTTTAGTGTGATCAAGGAATACGCTAAATGGAGTATGATCAATATTATTCGGACTAACCATTAGCCTATGAGTTCCCGGTAATTCCAGACAGGGCTGTTATTTTACAAAATATGTGCGGTTAAATTTCGTTAAAAGGACCTGCAACAGCTGAGAATAAGCTATCAATGGCTTCAGTCTCACCTTAGAAAACGCCAAATTAGCCTGCTTGTTCAGCGAATTTCGTTTGATTATGCAATGAAAGTGTCAAACATCAATTCCAAGAGGCTGTTCTCATGGAGTTCTCGAAGTTCAAGCTTCATCCAAAGTTCATTAGGCTACCTGCATAGTAGGCTAATATTGATTAATAACATACATACCGTTATTTTGCCTTAATGATGACACTAAATAGCCATACAATAAAGCTGTCAGGTTCGCAACCCATAAGTTCACGCATATTTCCCCTTGTTTAATAATGTCCTGTTTATGGAAATGTGACCAACCTGTTTTACTCGTAGCGTAATCCTTTAAAACAATCCACTTTCCCAGGAAGACCGTTAAACGTGCGACTTACAGCAGGGGAAACAGAGAACATGCAGCTCACGTGCAGAGAATGGCATTAAAATTAATTGTGAATTAATTGTGTAACGTGCTGCAAATTTGTTTTAGTTTCTAATTAGACGCTTAGTTCTCTTTAAAATCGTTTTGTTCAGTTAAGGAATAACGGGTGAAATCAGCTGGGTTTTAAACGGTGAGAGTATGGAAACCTGGTCACTGTAATTAAAAAAAATATGAAGGACGAAGAATAGCTAAGGTTACAATTTAGTTAACATGGTGACATCTCCGTTTTTTAACCATAGGCTATCGAAAAAAAACTTATGCACAGCGAATCCGCTGTAGCCTAGGCTATTTGAAAAACAATAAATGCAATATTCACTGGACAAGATTTTGAACTTTTTTTCAGTCACAAACCATTCTATTTACTTACAGGCTGTATTCATAGATAAACAGAGGTGTATTGTAATGACATCTGAAGCGCATTTTCAGAACTTAAATGTCCGTCTATTGCCGTGCGCGAGTTTTCCATTGAATGACAATTCACACATTAGGTGCAAAGACAATTCGCGCATTAGGCTTGATAGCTATAGGTGTTATCAGCTCCTTTTTAATGGATAGCCATTGTCCCGTACCATCGCACATCGCCTGGATGTTGATGGAGTGGGCTGAGAGCAATGTAATGTGGCATTGTTTCCCTTCGCTGAGGGAAAGGTATGTGGACCTATGGAACCTTTTATTATTATGCATTTTTGATATAGCCTACACAATAATAATATTTCACATTGTGATCTAGATATTTTAGTCATGCCTGTGCACGCCCCTGTGTGTAACAGACAGGAGGGTATGCGCGTTGTGCACACGCCTATGTAGACGCACTTATATGCGCCGTTAAAATAGCATGTAAACAACTGCGACATGACTTTAGACCAGGTTTGTGGTGGTTCTAGTGCAAGCGCTTTCTGCTGGCTCAAGATAGCAATACGCCAAAAAGAATCCTGGCCACTCCTCATCTTAAGACCAACACGCCCAGTTCACTAATGATGGCGCAAGACTAGTTAATGGTGCAATGCTAGTTAAACGGCGTAAGCGTTAGGCGTTATTATGGACCTAGCGCCGGGTGTAAGATAGCAAAGACTGGCTCATCAGACATTATATATTCTTACCATTTCACTGCAAAAGGTGAACTTACTGCCTGTAACATGTTCAGCCTACCAATTATCCTACAGTCCATAGCCGGCTTTGAAGTTTTCTAATGTTATCTGGAATTGGGGATGGAAGCTAAATTGGTTCTATCAAGCTAAGGCTTGGTTGAATCAGGTAGTTAAGTGCTTGTCCATAATAAAGCCCTGCAGACTCTGTGGTCTGTTGGGACAAGGGTAGGCTTGGCTTGCTCTTATCCAAATATTTTCTCCCCTTCTGCCCTTTATTAAACTCTTTTACCTCAGTGGGCTATTAGGCCATATGGACATAGCACAGATCCAAATCACGTTTAGGGTGAAATAAATACCTGTTTGGATAACGTAGCTGTGCCATTTGGAAGAGATGTTAAAACCAATCCCCGTTTTTCACAATAATTATTGTCAACACAGCAAACAGAGGCATTTGTTTCTGACTCATTTTGAGAATTTGACCAAATTGACTGGCTGCACAATCAAAGACTGGCATCTTAACAGAGAAAGGGAGAGGGATGTGTACACTATGAGAGGAGTAACAAGGTCTGCTAATTTCAGTGTTTTACGACTGCACATTTAACGACTGTTAAAAGATAGTTAGTCCATTATGCTGCATAACCCCTAGGGTGTCTTCTATCACTGATTATGCAGAATACTATGAACAAATTCAAACTGATTCTGGGTATTTCATTATTTTTGGGAGTACAACCCTTGGAAATAAATCTTTGCAAGGTCTTAATGCAAAACTGTTCATTATTCATAAGAGTACTTCACATTATCCTTAACAATGTCATACAATAAATAAGAATACAATTATAATAGCTGCCTGTATATCTCATCAGTATATAAAGACTGGATTGGAATTAAGAGTGAACAAAGAAAAAAGTCAACTTGAAAGCTATCCATAGGGATTCTACAATTCAGTGACCTTGGACATGCGCCACATGATGGATTCTGATATAATCAAGAGGTATTTAAAGACTAAAATTGGGTTTCAGTTAAAGAAAATCATTACAGTATTAATTGCAGGCAGCATATTATTTTATAGGAGCTGTTCTCATAATTCTTCACCGTCTAAGGTTATTTGAGGATGTTTTGAATACCTCTGAACCTTTCGGACATCATCACAATTTTAATAAGTATGTGAAGCTGAAAAGGCCAGCTCATTTTAAGATAATATCTGATAAGTCCTTATCTACATGCAGCATACAGTATACATCAGAGGAGGCACATTAGTTGTATAATTAGCAATATTATTCAATATGGGCATTATTAAGGAACAAAGAAATGCAGTCCTTTAAAAGTCCCATATTTTCCCCTCTCAAGTGGTATCCAGCCCTTTGGCATGGAACTAGTAAAATGGTCAGGAACGTAATCTGGAAGCCTAATTTTTCCTTTGTGGCACGACACTTTCGAGAGGCCTTGCTCAACAAAAATGACGTATTTTCAACTGAAAAAAGTGTCGTACGACACTTTTCTCAATGTCACGCACCTATAGAATTGTGTTATGTTGCGGACACCGTTACTTTGTCGCGCAGTGTGATTGGATAGTTTACAAATGTAAACAAATGGTCAGGAGTTTGTCATCTTGTTATCATATAGACAACAAAACCCTTGCTGCAGGCCTTCGCCGACGCACAAATGCAAAATGTTGTGCGACACTCGAAAGTGGAATGTGTCGTACGACAAAGTATAAATTAGGCTTGATTGTGCCAGTGGAAATAGATTTCTGGGGTCCCATGGAATAACATAATTGGACTGTTGCTCATTGTTAGTTGCAAATTAGTACTAAGCAAGCCCACACCTGCTTATTCACGCTGTAATACTGGCTGCACAGATAATAGGGTCACTGTGTGTATATAGAAATGGTTTATGACTAAAAGTTTCTATAAGAAATGGGCATGTGTCTTAATATCCATATCTTTTTTAGCCACTTTTGGTTAAGAAATCTTAACAGCTGGTTCAGAAAGTTGTGGAATGGATTCCAAAAACACAACAAAAGAAAATTAGGGCTATGGCAAAGGTCTTGGCACCAGAAAGATTGAACATGTAAATTAAATTACTAGGAACATTGGGTGGTAAGGGCCAATATGGGGGGTGTGTGAAGTTGCTTAATACGGTGATTAATGTTGATACCATGATTGTGTTCAAGCAATTTAAAAAAAATCAATATCCCATTTCTCATGCTGGTCCTTTGTTTATGCAAAATCCTCAGCGATGATGTCACATAATTAGTAATTACCCAAAGAAATATCCCAAGATAGGACTGAGAGAGATAGGACTGATATTAACTGACTTACAGAGTGTTTAAGTGCGTTTGGTAGTGGATGCTACCGGTTACCTTAGAGTTGCGCTAGCATTAGCAACGTGTGTATGTCCAAAAGAAGGGACAGCATGGAATTAGCTGAAAATGGTTTCCATCAATCAACTACATCATGGGTAAGTCGTAATTGAGACATTATGTCCAAAATTCTGAACTATCCCTTTAAGAATATCAATATCGTATTCTATGCTTGGAGGAGTGGTCCAAAATCCCTCCAAAGGTGTTCTACAACCTTGTCAGACATTAAAGGAAAAGGCCCAGTGCTGTTATCCTCTCCAGGGGAGGCTTCACGTAGGGGTGCCAATAATTTTAAAACCTATGTTTTGCAGAAGAAAATTGTACTACTCAATAAAACTTTTTGTGTTTGAAAAACTATTGTGTTAAAATGAAAGCATATGGCTCTCCCATGTTTCAGCCCACATTTGGGCTTAACAACTATGACTCATTGTACATGTTGTTAATCTTTCAGCCATTTCTGCCAATAAATTCTGGAGTTGACTGTAATCATGAGGCAAACCACGGTTATGCGCTGATTGTTTTACTGATTTCTTCAGATGTAGACATAACGTACATTGTGTATGTTACAGTAAGATCATGATGATGACGATTATTATTATCATTACTGTGCTATATCTAAAATTGTGTTTTAAAGGTGTAATTCTATATTAGCCACCATATAAACCATTTCACATTGAAACATTAATGTTTTAATAAATCTCTATCTTAGGTTTTGGAGTTTTCATGCAGTTTAATAAGTCAGTAATTTTGCAGAGTAATTTGTGCACACTGTATATACTGTACAGCATTTACTTCAGGGGTGAAATATAGCACCGAAGTAATACACTGCATTTTATCGATCACTGAGCCATAGGGGCTCTGTATTCTTTGGTCTATCCTTTGTTTTGTATTTGGTCTTCTGGGCTTTCCTCTCAACTGGAAGTGCTGCAGGATCATGCAAATTCATTCTTACTCTGTGGTGTTTGTAAAGGTTTACAGTCAGTAGGAGTTATGCATTTGGAGTGGAGGTCTTGTCTGTAGCAGAATTTACAAATCACCATTTAAACCTTTTGATACATCATGATACCGATACATTTACATAAAATCAACATCGGGTTTTATTTTGTTTCCCTTGTGGTCCATGTTTTAGGTCTTTAAGAGGACATTCGTCCTCTTCTGTTTGAGAAACCTCCTGTGATGATGTAACCTGTTTAGACACATCTATTGCTATTTTGACTTGTGAAAATTATAAAATAGAACTTTGCGTACAAAGCATCGACTGTACAATATTATGTAACATGATAAAATACAGTTTTTCAACATCTGTAAGATCACATTACACGCCAGCAAGAAATATATATAAAAATTGGCAGAAAATGAAGTGAAGAAAAGAAAGTAATAGGGGAAAGATTGTGATTTTCATTTTGTGAAGGACACTGAGTGGGATAAATGAAGTATGGGCCAGATATGATATGCTTTATTTGAAAGCACAAAAGCACAGGAGCATTTTCCTGTGCGACAAGATAATGAAATGAATCACTTGTTCCCTCACTACTCTCTCTCTCTCTCTCTCTCTCTCTCTTTCCTTAAGGAAAAAGGGAGAAAGAAGTCTTGATGGAATTTCTTTTGAAAAACTTTTATTTCAACTTGGCTGAATTTTGAGGACATCAACAGTAAATTAAATCAAGAATGTACTGGCTCTTAGGCACCTCATTGAACAGCACAAAAGGAATATAATAAAAGCACCTTCTAATGGAACACGTGAGTGATGAATCGTATTTCTGCATATCTGAAGATCTAAACTTAAAAATTTGCAAACAGTATTGAGCAAAATTCATACAAGATATTGACTTTTGTTTGATATTGACTATCTGCATTTTGAAATCATGCTCTGGCAGAGAAATCTATGCCTGTATATCACAGAATGTCAATTGACAGCATACTTTAATGGCTGCAACACCATGGGACAAAAAGAATATAAACCTCAACAAAAATATTTTCAACATTACAAAGCTTTTCAAATACACAAAGGGCCCTATCTTACACCCGGCGCAAAGCGGCGCTAACCCAAACGCAAGTGTCTTTGCTATCTTACACCCGGCGCTAGGTCCATAATAACGCCTAACGCTTACGTCCTTTAACTAGCATGTATTCTTGCGCCATCACAAGTGAACTGGGCGTGTTGGTCTTAAGATGAGGAGTGGCCAGGATTCTTTTTGGCGTATTGCTATCTTGAGCCAGCAGAAAGCGCTTGCGCTAGAACCACCACAAACCTGGTCTAAAGTCATGTCGCAGTTGTTTACATGTTATTTTAACGGCGCATATAAGTGCATCTACATAGGCGTGTGCACAACGCGCATACCCTCCTGTCTGTTACACACAGGGGCGTGCACAAGCATGACTAAAATATCTAGATCACAATGTGAAATATTATTATTGTGTAGGCTATATCAAAAATGCATAATAATAAAAGGTTCCATAGGTCCACATACCTTTCCCTCAGCGAAGGGAAACGATGCCACATTACATTGCTCTCAGCCCACTCCATCAACATCCAGGCGATGTGCGATGGTACGGGACAATGGCTATCCATTAAAAAGGAGCTGATAACACCTACATCAAGCCTAATGCGCGAATTATCATTTGCACCTAATGCGTGAATTGTCATTCAATGGAAAACTCGCGTACTGCAATAGACGGACATTTGCGTTCTGAAAATGCGCTTCAGATGTCATTACAATACAGCTCAGTTTATCTAGGAATACAGCCTGTAAGTAAATAGAATGGTTTGTGACTGAAAAAAGTTCAAAACCTTGTCCAGTGAATATTGCTTTTTATTGCTTTTCAAATAGCCTAGGCTACAGCGGACTCGCTGTGCATAATGTTTTTTAGATAGACTATGGTTAAAAAACGGAGATAAATGTCATTATGTTAACTTAATTGTAGGCTAACCTTAGCTATTCTTCGTCCTTCATATTTTTTTAAATTACAGTGACAAGGTTTCCATACCCTCAGCTTATTAAAACCCCGTTGATTTCACCTGTTATTCCATAACTGAACAAAATATTTTAAAGAGAACTAAGCGTCTAATTAGAAACGAAAACAAATTTGCAGCACGTTACAATTCATTCACAATTAATTTAAATACCATTATCTGCATGTGCGCTTTAGAGGAGCAGGTATGTTTCCCCTGCTGTAAATCGCACTTTTAACGGTCTTCCTGGGAAAGTGGATTGTTTTAAAGCATTACGCTACCAGTAAAACTGGTTGGTCACATTTTCATAAGCAGGACATTATAAAAGAAGGGAAAATATGCGTGAACCTATGGGTTGCCAACCTGACAGCTTTATTGTATTTGTTGTCATCATTAAGGCAAAATAACGTTATTTATTTTATTAATCAAAATTAGAATGCAGGTAATGAACTTCGGATGAAGCTTGAACATGAGTTCATTGCTTCATTGCATAATCAAACGAAATTCGTTAAACAAGCAGGCTAATTTGGCGTTTTCTAAGGTGAGACGGAAGCCATTGGTAGCTTATTCTCAGCTGTTGCAGGTGCCTTTAACTAAATGTAACCGCATATATTTTGTAGAATAACAGCACTGTCGGGAATTACCGGGAACTCATAATGGTTTGTCCGAATAATATTTATCATAGGCTACTATTGATCCATATAGCCTATTCCTTGATCGCAGTAAACACGCACGAGCATGTCTGTTTCGCCATCATATAAGCAATCCGCCAAGGTGGAAAAGCAGGCTTTTAAAGGGAATGGGATATGACATTTTGATTGGTTTATTGCATGTCACGCCCAAGACACACCTATAATTAATGAAGAGACTAAGTTCAGCCCAGTTGCACCTTGCGCCGTGCTTAGCGCCCAAAAAACACGCCGTTAAAATAGCAAAAGTGGACTTGGACACGCCCTAAATGGACTTAGCGCCATGCGCTTAGACTAAGCGCCAAGATAGGGCCCAAAGTGTACACCATGTACACCAACAAACAACTTTCACCAGGATGTTTCAAGTAACTTGGGCCTGTGTTTCTCCATCTCACCATGTCATTTCTCAACTTTAGGAAATTTGCTCACCTCAAAGACTCAAATCCCAAAGTGTGCTTGAATATGTCTGACTCTATGAAGCATAAGCAAACCTTTTTTTATGCTGTTCTTCTACTATGATTTTGAAGTGGATTTCAACATATGTTGTTTTCGGTTGAAGCAGATACTTTCCAATGGGCAGAATTCATTATTGGGGAACTGGTCACAGGAAAATTAAAAAGTAGAATAAGATGTTAAAGAAGAAACACAAAATAACCCAGGTTTGGAGATTTATTGTGTGGTTGTGTGCCATTCTAAATTATGTGTCGTTACATGAAGCCAGAGGGTACAGAATGTTTATGGAGTGAGTCTGTGGTCATTGTAGTTATTCCTGAGGGAAACTCTGAAAAGGACAAAACTGCCAGTGCTCTGTACTATGGCGTACAGCTCACCAAACTGTAACCAATTAAATGGTGAATTATACTTTCAGAACACACTATGATCTGCTCATCAGTCCACAGTCTGCAGCTTCCCTTGTTGGTTAATGCTGATATGTCTGATGCCATCACGTCTGATTTCAGTGACAGGCCTCGCGCCCGCAAGCTATTGTGATGCATGACAGGGATTTCAGGCTGAGACTCTTTTCCCCTGTGGTGTTTTTGGGTGTCGATGTGCATGTTTGCAATTTCTTACCTGAAGACATTCCATTTACTGTGGCTTTTTCCCTATTGCTTTTAAATGTCAGGGATGCGGAAGCTATCTCTTGGTGACACCAGCAGTGTCAATCATCTATTAAAACATACCAAGGTATCAGCTAAGAGTCTCTTTCTGGAGGGAGATCCAGGGTAAACGTCATGCCTACCAGGTCAGTTCCACTAATGTGAATATTATACCATGTTAGAGTCTCTAAGGCAATGCTTTCTCATTTCTAGAAAAGCATTTCACTTTACTCCCTTGTCAACAGCAGTACAGAAACAAATGTTCTGATGTCTGCCGGCTCTGCTTCATTGTCTTCCCTATGGTCAAAACATCCTATTTTGAATATTACAAGTCTGAAATATTTTTTATGGTTTATGGTCCTGTTTCTTTTCATCATCTATTCTGTTTCGCTATTGCTCTCTACCTTGCAATGTTTCGCTATTGCTCTCTACTTTGCAATGTTTCGCTATTGCTCTCTACTTTGCCATTTTTCTCTATTGCTCTCTACTTTGCAATGTTTCTCTATTGCTCTCTACGTTGTAATTTTTCTCTATTGCTCTCTACTTTGCAATGTTTCTCTATTGCTCTCTACTTTGCAATGTTTCTCTATTGCTCTCTACATTGCAATGTTTCTCTATTGCTCTCTACTTTGCAATGTTTCTCTCTTCTTGGTTCCGCATCTCTCTACATGATTCATTGTCTCTTCCTGTACCACCCTTGTCCTTTTTCCATAAGTGTATGTCAAAATTCAACACAAAACAACACAGGAGCATAGTCTGAACAATCAGGCTTTTACTGAAGGGAGGAAGTGGTTGCGCTGGTCAACTACATTCATTATGGTGGTATTACCTGCAAGATTTAAGGAATGATGCAGACCCTCAAAGCCAAAGATATTTTTAAATCATGCCCAGACAGAAACAGAGATACTTGTATAACACAGAATGTCAAGTGACAACATACTTAGATGGCTGGATGCAACAAAGCTGGAGAGAAAATACAAATGAATGCCGCGATCCATCACATGGACCAGATGTCTGAAAATCGTATTTGTAGGTAAGAGCTGTCGGCATGCTGCTTTTATTTTGGCTGTAGGAACGTCCAATGAGGGTAGACAGACTGACAGACTGGCCAGACATCACTTTAGTTATACTAAACGTGAACAAAGAAAAGGATGAGAGAGCAGATGTGACCGCCACAGACAATTTTAAGAGAAAGCCACGTTTCATGGCCAAAAAAGAAAAATTGCACAAACAGGAGCTGAAAGAATTCCCTACCTGAGACATTGAATGCTGGAATATGATAACACAATTATCACGGTTGTTTGTTATTAACCGTATGTATATTAAAGAGATGTAACTGATTATATTAGATCAAGGTGTCCAATATTTTCTGATAAGGGTCGATGTGAAGTTTTTGGTTTAGCCCAGCACTAAGACACCTGGGGGTATTTCACAAAGCAGGATTACTGAGTTAGCTGGATAACTGCACTATTATTTCAGTCGATGTTCCAGATTTGGGAGGATTCCAGGCTTTACTCAGTACAGTTATCCAGCTAACACAGTAATCCTGCTGTGTGAAATACACCCCACCCCAAATTCTACTTATCAAGGCCTTGATTGAAGACCATGCTTAGCTAATCTGAACAGAAGTGTTTTCAACGTAAGTAAAATGCGGTTACTCACACATAAAAGTCCATAAGTCATTAAAACTTGCAAAATCTAGGCCTGCTATTAAAATATTGATATCAAAAAGAGGTCAAGTTACAACAAACAATATTGGCTATCTCAGCTCACACAAATTAAACCAGCTCTATTCCAAAGCAATGCTACCCCTAAATTATTTCATGTACCTTGGTCCTGTGTTTTTTCATCTTACCATCTGAAGAGAATGTGGTCATTCAAACTTTATGTGTCACATCAAACTGTCAAATGGAAATCATTTATAGTGGAAATTGTGCAATTCACTTAAAGATCTTTACAAATGACTACACTATATGTTTGAACAATTGTCTGCATCCAGTGCTTTGGGTATATGAAAAGCACATCATGAATAAAATGCATTATTATTATTATTATTGTTGTTGTTGTTGTTGTTGTTGTCTCCTGCCATGTCACATATATATTTGTTTAAAGATGTTTAGGTTAAACATGCAAAAATATAATATATATATATAATATATAATACAATATAAAAAATATACAAAATAATTATTTTTTGCACCAGCCGAAGAATCATTTTTCATTTCAATAGTTTGTCATATATTTGTATATAATATAGCTTATATATAAATATGTGTATTCTCTTCAGATGGTAAGATGAAAAAACATAGGGCCCATATAATTTAAATTTGTACTGTGTTTGTAATAAGTAACTGATAATGATAATGCATTTAAATTTAAGAAGCATAAGATAATTACATCTAGAAACATGCATACACATACATACATGCAAACACACATACATTACACATACACATTCAGCTCAAAGACACACATAGGCCTGGAGTCAGTCATTTTCCCTTTACCATGAATTACAATTAAATTAATGTGTTTGTAAAATTTTTAAATGGATTACGGTAAGTGTTTTTAATGGGTTAGTCTTAATTGTAGGTATGGTGAAATGTTAAATAACCCATGGTTGGCAAAATGGCTGTAAGTCATCAAGGGTCTGCGGTATCAAACGAGCCTCAAACCATCACTCTGCTGCCAGATATGCAGTAGATATGGATGGATCGCTTGAAGGGTTGTTTCTCCTGACTTATTTTTCCATAGAGTTCAATAGGAAAATGAGTCAGGAGAAACAACTCTTAAAGTGATCCATCCAACATCACGTGTGAGGGTAGTAGTATATGACGTCACGCGTCCTACTGCTTTTCTTGGCAAGACACGCCCTGCATGAGTTTGTGATTCCCGTACCCCACCCACAACCCCTAAACATAACCTCACAGGAGTTCACGTAACTCGGGCTCATGCCCGAACTGTTAAGATTTAAAGAATCTATATTTGCACAACTATATTTTTCTATCACAAGCTTCTCTCGCACTATGTATCTTTCACGAAATCTCCTTACACTCTACAACTGAGCATTAGTCAGTAGTTCCCAGTACAGGCTCATGGGGGCGCTTGTGCAAAATACGGAAACAGGTACCGTTTTCTGAGACACTAACAATCGGTACATATTGCCGAATTCACATGAGATCAGGTTGGAATGACGCAATCTTTCTGCTTTTAATATTTTATGTCGGTTGCCTGCTTGGGATGATTGTCGTCCTGCTCTTATGTCATGTATTTTAACGGCTCCGTCCATCATGCCCAGGGACTGCAGTTGAAAACTAGCCAGTTGACAAACACTGGCACGTTTACAATCATGTTCATTAATGTGCATTTGTCCCTGTACAAATAAATTTGTAAAATAAATAAAATAAAAATCAGCAAAGTATTATCAAAGAAGCCATTTATTTGATGTATTAGTCTGCTATAAAGTGGCCTGTGACATAAAAGGTTGAGTAAAGAGAATACAGAGGGCAGGGACATGGCAAATTGGGGTTGGGATGCCATTCTCTTTGCATTTTACATAATCATTTACACTTTGTGAGAGATGTGAAGAAATGGTGTGCATTGGGGAGGAACAAACCCATCATTACACAGACTATCAAACAGGCCCTCATTTCATTAAAGAAGCTTTTTTGCTTCAATTACTCTCCTGCTACTCACTCAAAACAAACCAGCTCAAGCAATTTGGTTGCTAAAATGGTAAGGACCCATTGTTTTAATCAGCTTTCAGCCTTCGTACAAATAAACTTTGAGGTTAATTGGACATCGCATTTTCAGCATGGATGTCACTCTTTATCAATTCATTTATCATAATGAACACATATAATTTCTCCAGCAAAGTATATAATTCTATTTTGGTGCATCAGGGTATGGGATAATTCAGAACGGAATGGCCGTTTAATTGTTGAACAAAGCAGAATTTAAAACAGGGCTACAGCAGCTGGGTTTGAAATGGAAACCCAATCCTATGACATACAAATGACACACATTTTATGTTTTAAAAATATAAATGCCATATTTTAAGTACATGTAAACATAAATACTTCTATATTAATTTAATGCAGCTATGCCTTCTAGTACATTACTATGTGAAAAAATCTAGAAAAAACAATAAAAGGCCAAATCCATTATGAAGTCTACATACACATTTGTATTATTCATTTACACATCAGTGTTTAGCAGGCACTCATAGCTAGAGTGAAAATTTTATTCCTGACTACGTTGGAGCTGTTAAGCTTTCTGAGGCTAAGTGGATGATTCCAAAGAGCCACACTTGCTCGTTGTCTGTTTCTGGCTCACAGTTCAATAATCCAGTTCTGGATCTCCTCCAAGTGTTCGGGCACAAATGGGTTCTAAAGTGGAACAATCCATTAACGTTTAGTAATGCAGTTCCAGAACAAACAGAAATGAGCTCAAATCCTGAGCTGTTACACAATGTTAGGTTACATCAGTGTGGGTCCTGTTTAAGGTAACCTATTTCCCTCTGCGCCTACAGAAAATCAATGGGCCAAAAATAGTGACATGTCATTTGGTATTTTAAAAAGCATGTTCATAAGAGACAAATGACTTTGCTTGGAGAGGGCATTTGTGTGGGAAAGCACCAGCTAGAGCCTTGAGCCCCTTTATAAATATGTAAGCATGCAAGCCAACTTGTCTTAAAAATGATTACTTCATTAGTCTGACCAGTGGTTGTTTTCAGTCAAAGCAAAGTCCCTAGATTCAATAAAACATACTTTTCTGCTTTGAGGGCATTTGCAGTTCTGTCGAAGAGTTTTTTTTTTAAATTAAATTAAACTGCATTTATGTTCATAAGATTATGCTTATAAGGACTTAATCACATTTGTACATACTGCTTTGTTCCTTTAGACATGTTTGAAGATTTTTTTTAGTGGTATTAACACATTTTATACCATGCCTAATGGCAGATAATAATAAACAGACTAGATCTTTACTTCAACTAATTTGTGTTGCTTGCCTATCTTGTTTATGTAAAGCACTTTACTTTACTTTACAATTTACTAAGACCTTTAGTGGGTGCAAAAACTTTTAGCACACACAAAATTAATAACACAACCAATGATTGGTGCAAAGCAAATACCATGACCAATCGTTGTCATATTATTGGTTTTGCGTGTGCTAAAAGGTTTTGCACTCGCTAAAGGTCTTAGTAAACCAGGGCTTAAGGCTTGGACCACCAGTCACATTCAGCACAGTCAAATATAACGTTCTGTATGTGGGAAGTAAAAAACGAAGACAGGAGAATTTCATAGAGAAAAATCTAAACGTTGAATCTGAATAACACTTGGCAGTAGTAGTTAATCAAAACCTATCAGAGCCTCAGCATTGTGTTATAGCAGAAAGAAAGGCCAAAAGGATGCTGGTTTATGCAGCAAAATGCACGTAAATCAAAGGAGCATAAATCAAAGGAGGTTATATTGATGTTATAGAATGCATTTGTCAGAACACATTTAGAGTAGGCTACTGTGTGCAGCTCTGGGCATCACACTGTAAAAAAAGATATGGCCTTGAAAAAAATAGGGAAAAGTAACTAAATTGGTTTCTGGTATGAAATGTCAAAGTTATGAGAAATAGGCACTTAATCTATTCAGGCTTAGCAAAAGGTGACTACAGGGGCTGGCTGTTACTGCGGTTTTTAAATTCAGAAAATGTATTTGGAATTTTGTCAGCAGCACAAGGGGACAAGTGGCAATTAAGGTAAATGAAAGGTAAGTTAGGTAAGTTCAATACTCACATTAGTGGAAATTAAGGTGAATGAAAGGTACAGCCATCAGCCATACCACTATGCAATCTGCGCCTGCTGAATGGCTGAAGCTAAGTAGGTTGTGGGCTTGGTTAGTACTTGGATGGGAGACCTCTGGGGAAAACTAAGTTGCTGCTGGAAGTGGTGTTGGTGGGCCAGTAGGGGGCAGTCTTCCCTCTGGTCAAATAAACCCCAATGCCCCAGTGCAGTGATGGGGACACTGTGCTGTAGGAGATGCCGTCTTTCGGATGAGACGTTAAACCGAGGTCCTGACTCACTGTGGTCATTAAAGATCCTATGACACTTATCGTGAAGAGTAGGGGTTTCCCCGGTGTCCTGGCTAAACTCCCAACCCAGGCTCATTCAATCTGCCACCTAATCATCCCCCAGTTTAATTGGCTAAAAAAAAAATTATTCTCTCCCTCTCCACCTCAGCTGATGTGTGGTGAGCATACTGGCGCAAAATGGCTGCCGTTGCATCACCCAGGTGGGTGCTACAAATTGGTGGTGGTAGAGGCGAGTTTCCCCCTCATCATTGTAAAGCGCTTTGAGTATCTAGAAAGGCGCTATATAAATGCCATGCATTATTTTTTTATTGTTTCTTACACAGCGAGTTGTCAATGCGTGAAACAGCATTTCCGGATCATGCAGACAAGACAGAGAATACTCAGGGTATTCAGGTACAATTTAGCTACAGGCCGGATACGTGGACACTCTCTAATCTGTAGCTAGGTGACAGGCCTGGATGGGCTGATTGGCCTGTTATCCTCATTATGTATTAATTTGCAAAGAGGCTGCAAAAGAGCACTAGAGAAAAACAGAGACAGACCCTCGAAGTATTCCAAATTCTCAGGGTTCACTTAAAAGAGAGGAAAATTAATATTTTATTAAGTGGGAGAACTCATGTGGGAACAATGCTGCAAAAACTATAGTAGCGTTGGCTTCTCTGGCCACCCATTGGCTGTATGTGACAGTGCAGCATGTGTGTGTAGTATACTGAATGTTAGAAACCATGGCTAATTAATAAAAAAAGTATGCAAAACAAATCATGAACATGAACATGCCAGGACATTTTCAGATCCATAAGAAATAAGTATAATCCAACCTAGTATGTTAAGAAAAACACTGCTAATTGTTATACAATTAATCAGACTAGGCAGAGACAAAGGGAAATGTCTCAATGCTTATACTGTAAATCATAAGATGTTTATTCTGTAAACCATAAGATGCTTATTCTGTAATTCATAAGGTGCTTATTTTATTACTCATACGGTGCTTATTCTATAAATCATAAGGTGCTTATTCTGCAAATCATATGATGCTTATTCTGTAAGTCATAAGGTGCATATTCTGTAAATCAAAAGGTGCTTACTCTGTAAATCATAAGGTGCTTATTCCATAAATCATAAGGTGCTTATTTTGTAAATCATAAAGTGTTTATTCTGCAAATCGTATGATGCTTATTCTGTAAATCATAAGGTGCTTACTCTATAAATCATAAGGTGCTGGAGCTCAAACTGAACAAGAGAGACAGGTGTGCAAGGGACAGTGGAGCGCTCGAGTGGGACACTATACACATATTGGCCAACATTCAATTTAACCTGTATAAAAACCACTGCTACAAATTACAGTATGTATTTCTCAGGGGGGTTGGAAAGTGTAAATTAATAGTCATAACTCCAGTAGAATTATTCTGAACAGACTTCACATAACAGAAGCAAATAGTGCAAAATTGAAACTCAGTTTTCCTGCACTAATGTAAATGCACTAATACCCCTGTCTGCACCATTGAGTGACAACCCACCCTGCGCCAGTGACCACAAGCCATTCATTAGATTTCAATACCATTATCCAGCTAATTTCAGGCAAATCTCATATGAATCCACTGAAAATGCACGCACACACGCACACGCACACGCACATGCACACGCACACACACACACTTGACAGAATTTAAGAAAGGCATTTTACCGGGACAGATATTTTCCTGAGGTCATTCTTCGTTCTTCCTTGGCCATACAGTTAGTGGTGCTGGGAAGCAGAGCAAGTTCCGGGGATATGTACGCAGCTGTCCCCACTGCCCTGGCCACCAGCTCCAGTGCATCCTGCACATAGTGGTCCAGAGCCGGCTCTGACATCTTCCCATGCGCCAGAATTCCCATGGGCAGATCCTCTGTCCGCAGTTCTTCAACATTCTGCGAGTCTCCCAAAATCCACTGGTATTCTGGCAGCTCCAAGCCAAACTTTTTAACAGTGCAGAATATCTTTCTAATGTCCTTTATGCCACATCCAAATGTCACTACCGTTGATGTGGAGTCTTTTATGGATTCCAGGTAACCTTGCAGAGAAGACTGAAAGTCAGTGTTTGTGCTGCTGTTTATGGAGATGTTGACAATGGGTCCCAGGTGAAATTTGGAATTGTTGCGCAGCAGAAAGACAAAGTCTGAGATGTTCCATTCTGTACACAACACAAGGCTGACATCATACCAGCTATTCATGGTTAGAAGGGAGAAGAGGAGTTTCACCTGAGGAGTCGGGGGATTCTGAATTTTCATCTGAAAATGCAGTGGATTCTGTTGGGAGAGAATGAGAAAGGGTTATTTTTAACAGCGCTTCTATGCTGAAGAGTAATACAGGCTGGGGAAACAGCTACCACATTACTCATTTACCCTAAACTTCAGCATTTAACCACAATTAATTATATTAAATAATATGAACTTTACTACAGCATCAGAAATTAAACCAGTCAACATCCAAATTGTGTATATACTGTGAAACTGAAAAGCAATTCCAAAATCCAATTTCAGTACACCAATATAGGCTCAATGATACAGGTAGATTATTATTTAAATACAAGTATATGATTTAAAATCTTAAAATACATAATTGGACAATTATTTAATAAGGAAACCAATGCAATATGAATGAGTTACATTGCCAGAAAACAAAATAGGCTACAAACTTTTACGTTGAGATTTAAACATTGGGCTATACTTTCAATTAACACAAGCAGAGCTTGTCCGGGTGATGTATCGTGTAATCGAATGAAACAATATCAATTCATTACATCCTTTATTTCTTATTACATTAACAGCATTTTAGAAACTAATCTTAAAGACTGCTTCCCCAGAGTTCAGCCCTTTCCTGTGCTACGGGGAACACTGAGCTGAATTTACAATGCTATAAATTTGCAACCCAAACAACTAGAACATACTCTGTTGTCTACTTTACTAGACAACAGAGGTACTTGATATCACGATTACTAAACACATTAACCTTTGCCTGATAATTAAGTTGAACCTGTACCCATTACGTAGGCACGGGATTTGCATTAATCACAAACAATTTTCTTGCTGTCCCGGATGTCTCCGACAATACTGCGATTGACTCAATATGAGCAAACAAATTCCACAACATGAAACACTGGCAAATGTGTTTGAAAGTCTGGAGCCTCGAGAGCTATAAACACGGCAAGATAAACCTGAATCCGTTTTTTAATCACTTTGAACGTTTAACAAGTGTGCTGTAAGTAAAGGTCATCTCTCTTTAGTGGATCCCTCATTTACTTGATTAGCTTTACTATGTGCTGCTGTCTCAATTGGTTACGCATAATTGTTTAATCAATTATTTGAGGCCCTATGCCAATGAAATTCTACCAAATTACAGCAGATAAATAATTAAATAGGACTAGGTCAAAGAAAGGTGCTTCTGCTTCTACATAGAAAAACACAGTTGTACAAAGAATAGAAGCTTTTTGGCTATTTCTGTTAGTTTAGAGGGATTTATACCCCATGCTTCAATTTGTCCTCAGCCCTGACTGTCCAATGTAATCGAATGTGACTTATACATTATTATAAATAACTTAGTGGCCTCAAACATTTTATTTAAATTGCACTCGCTCAATGCAATGTATTTAAGGCTTTGGCTTCACATCATGGACCCATTTCTAGAAAATGGGACAACTCTTGATCTCTGCTCTTGATGGTGTCTATGGTATGTTAGAACTTCTATAAAGAAATACATAGGGTTCATGCTATCTTTTAGTAACATTACATTGAGTTAATCTGTTGCCACTTGCCTGTGCCCATTCATTTTATTCAACTATGACATTTTTTCCCTAATAAGTCTTACATATTTAATCAGATTTATTCAGCTCCAGTGCTCATTAAACCATGATGTTCCCTTCTCATACTTCACTTTCTCTTACTCTGTACATTTAATATGAGCACTTACATTTATTTATATTAGTGTTTGTGTGTATGTATGAATACAGTTATTGACACCAAAGAAACTGCAACTGACTGAAATATGAATAATTTGCTCAAAAAAGAAAATAAAAAAGAAAATATAAAAGAAAAAGCTAAAAAAAAAAATCTTAACCAAACGTGTTTTGAAATTGTACATATGCATATTAATCTTTAATGACTATTTGTGAAAAGGGGTTATGCCAAGGTTAACCGTGCAATTTTCCAATGAGTATACATCACTGTACAACCTTGGGTCCACTTTTAAAGACAGGAACTAAATCTGGCCATTGCAATTCAGAAGCAGAATATCTTGGCTTGGACAGTATAAGATGGTTAGGGTTGCTCCAAAATTTATCTCTGCAAGCCTCAAACCAGTCTGGAACCTCACGAAAAAATATCTGATATGCCAGAAGTTGTGTCCCTGACATTTTAATCATAAAGTTTGAGGGACTGTATGTGGCAGGGTCCTTAGAGCACTCCTGTTAGCTAATAGGAACCGAGACAAACGACAAGCTGAGAAAAATAAAGATCGATGACAAAGAGGAAGGTGGCTGTGTTTTACAGTGTTGGACTCAGTCCATAAGCAGAGACTCACTGAGCTGTAGCCAGAGCTGAGCTGTCTTTGTGAATCAGTTCATCATGGTGTAAAGTAATACCACAGATAAGCAGAACCTGCTTTGGACCTTCAGCAGCCAAATAATTGCAAAATAGCATTGCATATGGCAATGATGAATTAGCACCCCATTACAAGAATTGACACATATTTAAAAAAAATCTGATCCTCTCTTGTTACCATGCAGGTTTAGTGAGAGAGTTTGGCCATAGTCCTACAGTAAAGGCTGAGATTCAGTCAACGGTTGTTCTTAACTGTGACGAAGAATAAAAGCAAAATGTCTTTTACAAAATGTATTTTCTTTCTTCACAAAAACAGTTTGGTGAGTTTAGAAATAACTAAATCTAACTCGCCAAATGGTCTTTGTGAAGAAAAATTGTAACCTGTGTTGACCTGGAAGTCGAAATTAAGGACAAATGTTGATTACTCAACCAACATTTTCCCTTAATTTTGACTAAATCACTCAGTATGCATCTTCCTGATACTGAACCACCATACGACTAACCAACAACTGGTGTCAGTTAAACATGCATCTTTAACTCATAGTTACTGGTATCAGTCCACAGACAAAATCATTTGAATCCACAGATGAAATCATTTGAATTTTATACATTGCAAATCCTTGTTATCCTTAATTGACATTTCAATTCCTAAAATTGTTTGGTGCTATCTTCATTTGAGAAGTCTTTGATCAATGTAGGTTTGTAATATAGTTGGACGACTCAGCAGTCAAACATTGTGGAATTTGTAGCTACTTGGTTCTGTGAATCTTATGTTGACTTATATCTCATGTATTATTTAGGTGTAACATAAAATAAAGCATCCATGTGATGAATGCAGGTGAACCTTCAGGGTCCCCTGCTAAAGAAGTCAGATCTCCAATGGAGAATATACCAGCGTGTAAAAATAATATACCAGTGTAAATAAGATACAAGAAATTCTGGAGGACTCAGACAATTGTAAGGTTCAATAATAGTGAATGTGCTATAGATACGCCTAATAATTCCCATCAATGGCTCCAAATCTCTCTTGGCAGAGTTCCTCATTGGGGCCGAGAAATGAAACACTTAGCAAAGCGGTTTAATTTCCCCTGTGGTCAGCTCTTAAGTGACAACAAAAAACAGGCTAATCTATCCTGATTAAAATGAAAGCTTATCAGGGATTAAATTCAATATGTCAGTGGAGAGCAGGACTTATGTTCCCAGTCATAAATATTTTTTAAAAACTTCCCCACTGATTCATTTTGTAGGTGAGCAATGGATTCCAGAAAAGAAGACATTACATAGGCAGACTGTTTATGCACTCCATTCAGTTTATTAAAAGCTGAAATGCTAAAGAAAATTGCTCTGGAAGGTCTTCTTGCCCCCTTACAGTATACACTGACAAAACCATTAGTAAATGTACATTTCAACCAATAAGGCCATTATTTACAAGTAGGCTTCTGCAGTCTTGGGATCACCACAAGTTTAAATGTATATTTAACTAAAATCTAGAACTTCAGAGATGGTAAGCGCACTCATTAGCAATAATTATCCATGGCACATCCTCACATTAATGTAATGCTTGCTCTGGAGCAACAAGGTGCACTGCGCGGACGTAACACGGCAGGCCATATGTGCATTCACACCAATTAATTTGTTTCCTGCACGCTTATCTTTTGTGTTTTCTAATGGGCTGCAGTTGTTTAACAGCTGTATTTTGTTCCAGTCTTCCGTGTTTAAGTGGTTTTTGCACACAGACACTGCCGGCACAAAGGCAGAGCTTCATTCCTACTTACAGAGTTTAAATTATAAAACAGGCCAGGCACTTTATTTATAAAAAGGTTGAGTGATGGTGCACAACTGTGAAAACACTTGCTTGTTAGCTTGAACTATTTTAAACCGTGTCTTGAGGGAGACATAAACTGTGTGTATTAATTCTGAAATAATTATCAATTTTGTTGTAGATATTGCTTTAAATTGTATCAGCAAATTGCTTATAAGATGCTTCAGTAACTACTATTTCATGCAATATAAAAAAACGAAGTCCTGATAAACGTTCTGTGGATGATGGTCCATTTCCTTGGATTTTTATACCTCTACAATGCAGCCTACTTCACCTTATCCTTCCTTCTTGCATGAAACCCTAGTGCACGGTGGTGGTTATTTTCAGTTGCCCTCCCTATCCCCTCACCCAAGTATCTCATCTCTTGTGCTCTTTGAGAATGATCAGTCCCCTCCATAATAGACAGCAAGTGTTTTTGTTGTGTATTTGTCAAAATGAATGCCGTGCAGATTCTTATCTTTACACATATTTAGAGGACTGTAGGGTGCAATTAACTTTTATTCTGTAGTTTTGACCATTGCTTTTTCCCTCGTAAATGTAGGCTTTTATTCTTATTTAACAGTCCTAGCTGGATATAGCCTAATGGCATTTATTTAAATTTTTTATCTTCTTTTAATACAGTTTGTAGCAGCTAAAACTTGTTTATAGACTGTAGTATTTAGACTATATGAGCAACGCAATACATATTCTCCTCTTCAATTATGTTTCATTCATGCACTTTGGTTATTCCACAGCCAATGGGTCCATCCCACTCAATGCCCTTATGGAAATGTAATATACTGCAGTATATGTTCAATATAAAAATACACAATTGGCAACCACCCCTTACCTAGTGTGTCTATACATAAATGTACCTACGTGTAGCACAAGTGTATAGAGGCCTCTGTCTTACCTGCCCCAGGGCCTGAACTACACACATAGACAACCATACACCACAGGTAGGTAACACTAAATAGGACTGGGAGGGAGAGGGAGAGCTGCAGTAGACACAGAGCTTTTATCTTCCAGAGAAGGGATGTTGGTGGAGGTGGGACCAGGACAATGATGATTGACAGCGGGGACAGCGAATGGAATGGTGTATGGCCTCCTGCAGACTTACAGAGGGAAAACCGGGCAGGACAACACAGAACACAGTAACGTGGAACGTAACAATTGTGAAGATAATTTTGATATATTTACAATATACTGCAGTATATTCTTTTTCCATAAGGGTGGAACCCATAAGAAACCCAAAGTAGCATACAAATTTATGCTTATTAATATCTGGTTCACTGCTGATATACACAACCTCATCTAATGCCCATTTTAATGGCAGTACTTTGGCTTTGCTTTACTGACAGAGTAGTATGCTTTTCTGTCATATGTGACCACAATTCGGCTAGCATAGCCCTGTCTTTATCTCGAAAATTGCTTTTCATAATAATCACTTTATCACTGTTTAGTAATAATAATCACCTTGTTACTGTTCATGTGGCACAAAAAGTTATCACTGAGATAGCAGTTAACAACTGATTACCTTATATAGACTCCTTTAACAAAGCAATTTTTTTTAAGAATCAGGCTTAATCAGGATGTAATTGTTGTGCACTGCTAAAATATAAATACTCTTGAAACAATATTGGGTTGTATTCAATATACTGGGCAAAGGTCACAGATATGCTAAGTAATGAATGCATCATTTGAGCCATTGAATGGAGGTCAGTGGGGGGCCCCACAGTATTGCATATAGAGTGAGTGTAAGGGGATGGGAGCGGAACCAAGAGGTAGTATGAAGATGTCTTCATACTAGTCTTCAGTCTGCATCTCTACAAAGATTCTGCTGTCCTGACCACTGTGGGAACTTTATTCCACCATTGGGGTGCCACAACAGACAGGAATTGTGACTGGGAGGAGCAAACGTGGAGGGAGGGGCTGGCCAGTGGTCCCAAGGTTGCTGAACAGAAAGATCCAGCTAGGGTGCAGGGTTTATGGCCGTGAAATGATGTTAGCATCAGATTGTTTTATTTCTCATTCCCTGGTTCAGTTAGGAGATGTTATTCAATACAGGAATCATTATCTACTTCTTAATGTTAAACAACCAAGGTTACAACCTTACTGTGTACAGACATGTCTATATGCTCCTCTGTACTGTGATATATTCTTTAATTGAAAGCTATATAAAAATGTCAAAATGGAGAATGTGTGTATGAAATTGGTTAGGGACCTCTTGCAGCCCAGTGTCCCAGAATGCCTCTACTTTCAGGCAGCTGGGATGTCTGATGACAGGGAAAGAGGGGCCACTCTGTACCCCTCCGTGTAGAGCTGTCTGACATAAGGGCCCCACAGGCTCCCAGTGCTTGAAGCTTGCTAACCAGAGACTCCAAGAAACTATGGCTGTTTAGGTCCGGTAATTAATCTCACAACATATTTATATTCAACAACAATCATATTTTCTTCCTTGAAATGCTTCTCTCGGGCTGTTAGAGTAATTTGACACAAGATATATACATACAAGTGAATAATTACTGTTTTTGGAGGACTGTAGGGTGCAATTAGCCAACTTATCTAACGTTCCTAGCTGGATATAGCCTGAAAGTATTTATTTTTCATTTGTCATTTTTATCTTTTTTTATTATAGTTTGTAGCAGCTAAAACTTGTTTATAGGCTGTACTACTTTTAGAGTTTTCCAGACTACATAAGCATCACAATTCATATTCTCCACTTCAATTATGTTTCATTAGTGCACTTGTGATACTCCACAGCCAACGGGTCCGTTGCAGTCAGTGGAACGTATAAGAAACCCTAAGTAGCATACACAATCATACCTTATCTATATCAAGCTCTTATGCACAAATGGCAAGCAGTAAACTCGAACTAAACACTTTCCATCGATAAGAAAGCTAAAACTATCGAAATGCCACAAAGGGGTATGTCTTAGCACTTTTGCTAAAGAATACGGTTTGGAAAAATAAAGTGTTTGATATAAAGAAGGGCTTAAAAGGAGTGTAAAAACAGCGAGGCTTATTAGTAGCATGCGTTTAGCATGGCTACACAACAGATGTGCCCAAATGTAACAGAAAAAAATAATAACAATTACCCAGATGCTAATAAACACATAAAACAGGGTTTGGTCATTGCAGATCGTCTGCAAGCAGACTGGGTTCAAAAAAGATTAAATAATAAAGCAGGTATGTCACCTGGTTACATGACTGCTGAAATATCATGTTTGAAGACCATGCCCCTTTGTACATGATTGATTAAAAAACCTAGATATAAAACACCACGTAGAGAATGCTAGACAGATAGCCCATATTTACCATTAACAGACTCTTAAAGGTGGCAAAGATCCCAGAATCATTCAATTGAACAAATGACATTGCTTTTGTTTTTTTTATCACCAACTACTTTTCTACACAGTTGCTACAGAGAAGCACTGCAAACACATTCCTTTGTTATTGACAGAACTTCTCAACTCTAGAAATATCATAATTATTGATAAATTAAACAAATGCAATGTTCTGTTGATCTTATTATCAGTAAATACCGTGCAAAAAAGCTACATAAAAAAAAACTATATCACTATCTTGGATATTCGTAAGGAGGAAGAAACCATGTCACATGACCAGAAGATGGTGCTAAGTAATGAATATGTTTCTTCTGTAATTTCTTGACACCTAATAATCAATTAATAACACTTTGTAAAAGCAAACAATGTATTAACATGCAAGCAACAGGAAATGCTAATAGCAATATATTTTTTACATGCTGTATTAAAGATGAACTAAATCAAGTGAATTAGCTCTGAGGTTAGATGTTAAGTTACAAATATGTACAAATTTCACACTGTTAATCCACCTAACAAA